>CM050451.1:118808564-119408564 GCA_027563935.2 Costus lasius | reverse complement strand
ACAAATCTGTGTGCTTCTTATTTTGTGGATTCTTTTGCATCTTTGACATATTTAAGAAATTTCATTGACCAGAAAAATCTTCCCTCTAACCTAGAAATCTCATATAAATGCTTGACATTATTTCTTGTGTTCTGCACATGCATTCTTGAGTCTGGGACTTTGATACAATTTGGCTCGTTAGCGTTGTTATCTTGGTTCAAGTGGTTGGTCTGCTCTGAATGATTCAAACCTTATGATCTTGCACTTATGTGGAATCTGAATTATATAAATGAGTAGTATGGTTTTGCTTTCTTTTCTTCTTGCATAATATTATCCAAAGTATTTAAGAAATGCAATTTAATTTTGGAAATATGAATAAGCATATCTTACAGAGCAGGAGTAAATCCCACTAAAAGGTAGTTGGGCGAATAAAGGGGCACCTTTTATATTGCTTTAGTTTCATCCTCTGTGCTTACAATGATTTGAAGTTTGTTATGGTGTAACTTGAATTGAAATTTGGGCATTTGAGATCGTAGATGGTAGAGCAAATTTCAGGATACATAATAACCCATTTCTTTACCTTTTTGCACATAACTATGTCTGTATGGTGGTGGGGAGCCATGCAGAAAGGCTGATCCCTAGGGTGAAGGATTTTAATTGCAGTTTACTACAAGCACAGCCCATGGCATACGCTTCGCAACATTGCAAGTGGTCACGTATGGCAAGGAATGGGCCTACACAAGACTACTTACAATAACAGGCTGAAACATCTTCCTCTAATGCAAACTAGTTTTGGTATGTTAATTGGTCTAATAGCGGCAGACTTGTGTATCTCTTCCTTGATATCATGAAAGAGACTGGTGACCTTAACAGCCTGTTTCTTTGGAAGGAAAAAAAAATTAAAAAGAAAGAAAAAGTAGGAGGAGAAAAATAAGAAGAAAAGAAAACAGTTTTCTTTTTTAAGCCTTCTATTTCTTTAGAGAGAATGAAAATGGGAAAGAAAATTTTATTAGTAAAAAAAGATAGATAAAAGAATATATATATATATATATATATATATATATATATATATATATTGATAAAATGTAATATATATTTGATACAAATACATTCATAATTCACTCATAAGAGTTTATCAAATATAATGTAATACGGCGTTTGATAGATGACACTGCAAAGGGCCGGCTGGCGCGATTGAGGGGGTGAAAAGAAAAGATGTGAGTGCAGGGAGAGAATGAGAGAAAGCTAGAAGAGGAGGTGAATAAATGAGAGCAAGCGAGTGTGAGATGAGAGGTTTTATGAGCGAGTGATGAGTTAATCAGGTTTTCTCCCCAATTTGGAGAGAAAACTTTAGAAAGAAAAGGATAATTTTTTTCTCTCCTCTTTTCTATCCTCTTATCTTATTCTTTCTAAAGAAACAAGAGAAAAAGAGTTTTTCTCTCCCTCCCTTCCTATTTTCTCTCCAAAGAAATAGACCGTAGGAGTACAGATACACAAGCGGCGGGAACAATAACTAAGTGAAACTAGAGCATACCTGTTCGTTTCACCATACCAGTTGCAAGGGCAGCTAGTTGTACCTTTCAAAATCAAGGCCTCCTTTATACTCTTAACTAGAGAGCTGTTACCTACTCGGATAAGTAGGGAAGTGAACAAATTCTAGGTGATTGTTATATGTGTGAAAATGACTGAATTGGATAATAATATCTTTTAAGAATGCACCGAGACCAACGAAGGCTGATATACGTAACCATTTTCAGCTACCAATGGTGCACATCAATTTTAATGAGCAACCTCCCCAACACCGCCCAAACTCAGTCATTAGGTGTTCTTGCATGATATAAACCTTGATAATCTGGTGAGAAAGAAAACTTGAATATTTTAGGCAACACGGCGTTGCCAACAGATGCTTCTCGCATCATCAAGAGCATGGAATAGCAAATTGGATAGCGAGGGTATTAGTTGATTTCTACCAGGCTGATTTCCCTCTTTTTCCTTTTTCTTTTGGGCTGTAATTTAATAGCTTATCATAAATGAATGGCCAAGGGTTTTCAACCTTGTTCCGCTCGAGATACTAAAAGTGAAAGATTTCCATGCTTGCTTTGACCAGTAATTGTTTTAATCTGGTTACTAAAATCTTTCCGCATCATTTTGCAGGTAGGTCTATTAGATGAGGCTGAACCTGACCGTGCAGTTCTGACCAATGCTTGGAAATCATGGATGGAAGAGCATATTGAAGCCACCGGCAAAGTCCCACCAGGAAATGAATCAGGAAATAACACATGGGTAAGGCGGCCACAGAAAAAGCCAGATCTGCGACTGACACCCGGTCGCCATGTACAGCTGACTGTTCCTCTGGAGCAGCTGATTGATCGATTGGTCAAGGAGAAGAAGGTTGTTGCATTCATCAAAGGATCAAGGAGTGCCCCACTTTGTGGTTTCTCCCAGAGGGTGATTGGAATATTGGAGTCCCACGGTGTTGATTTCGAATCTATTGATGTGCTGGATGAGGAGTATAACTCCGGGTTGAGGGAAACACTTAAGAGCTACAGCAACTGGCCCACATTCCCACAAGTCTTTGTCAATGGGGAGCTCGTGGGTGGATGCGATATTATTTCCTCCATGGCGGAGACGGGGGAGCTTGCTGCCCTTTTTCAAAAGTAGAATGGATGCTGAGGTTGCATAGCCTTGTTATTTAAGCATCAGTAACCACTTGCTTGATTTACGCCATACATTGTACCATAACTTGTTCCGCCGAAAGATCGTGAGATTTGAGAGCTTTGGTTTACTGAACATGGTAGTGGAAACCTTGGTGCGAAACATCTCTGGTCATTGTTTACAGAACACATGTTTGCTCAACTTAATCTGCATAAACTAATTCATTGAAATCACTGTCAGTTTTCCCCATTCACTGATCATTTAACTACTTATAACAGCAAATGTCATTGTTCTCACAAAAGATGGCCGAATCTTCAGCTCTATTTCTTCATTGGACAAGCAACTATCTATCTATATATCAGCTGATCTTGGTCTTGGCCCCATTTGTCTCGTGTTTCCGAGAAAATAACCGGATGACATGGGAACAGTTGGCCTCAATCAGAACATGATAACATCCATATCCCTCCCCCACTCACCATTTCTCCCCTTTAGTTATGCATTGTCATGCGGACAGAAGCATTAAAAGCTGCTGCTCTTTCCAATTGTTAAGCATTCGGTGAAAATGATAGAAGGAACAGTAGAGACAGCAAGAACCGAGTTGTGGTTGGTAGTGGTTTGCATCTAAAACCCTATTTTTAGTGAAGGATGAAATGATTTCATAGACTTCCATCAGTAGAAAACAAGTCACACGTTTCTTTTATTTTTTATTTCCAAGATCTGCCCTAACAAGTTTCTTTCGTCCACGCCACTCGTTAATCATGAAGCCGCCTTGCAATTAGTAGAATCCAGAACAAGCCTTTACAAGCAAATTGATGACAAACAGAAATATATTATTCGTTCATACAATGATATAACACAGACTCTCTTAAACTATTCCGCGAGTAAGCATACACCATAAAGATCCTCACCTCCCTGCCCTTTTGTCAGTGAAAAAGAGAAACTGATCCGAAGCAAAATATAACATCAGGTAGGCACTAGGCAGAGTACGAAAAGTCTCACCTTTCCCTCCAAATGGCTTCCACCTCCAGCGCCACCACGACCTCCGCTGCTTCGTCCTCCGCCGAAGCAGCGCACCAACATGGATTCGGCGGCGGGTTCATCCCATCGCCTCCACCCCCGACGCCTTCTAACCATTCCCTCGCCAACTCCCTCCCCGCCGATGCAGATGCCGCCCTCTCCCGCCTCCTTCACCAGCTTCTCGTCGTCCCAACACTCTCCCAACCGATGCCGCCTCGCCGATCCCCGCGTACTGCGTCTCCTCCCGTAATCTCCCTCGGTAACCGCCAGGAAAGCAACCTTCTCCTCTCCGCCTCATCCGACTATGGCTTCTTCCACCTCACTGGACACGGAGTCACATCTGACCTCGCTGCCTCTGCCCTCGAAGAATCCAAATCCCTCCTCCGATCTAAATGGATCCCGATAAAAAATATTTTCTCTCTGGGGTTTAGCCATGACGATTTCGATGAGGCCGACGGAGAGAGCCTCGACCATGATGATCAAGATCGGATCTTCTTACTGGATTCCAGCGGTGTCGGCAACACAGACGGGTTATCATCCCTTCCGGCGATGCGGGAGTTCGGAAAATGCTTGGAGAAGCTGGGATTGGGGGTAGTGGATATGCTGTCCTCCATGGAAGGGGGTCTCTGTGAAAACCCCTTCGAGAAGCGTAATTGTAAGCCTAGGTGTTTGTTGTGGGCGTCTTCTCATGGCAATGATAATGGTACTGGCACATTTGGTTCTCAGTTGATGAATAGCAAGTGTTATCCATATATTGTGGGGCTTCAGTATGAAATGAACTGGTGGAAGCAACCTTGTACTGCTGTTGATGATTCAGGCGAGCGGTTATTCATCACTCCCATTGCTGATTCAATCCTTGTCACCCTTGGGGATATTGCCCAGGTGAGTTGTGCTACTAAACCCCTTCTCCTACCACAAGTAATCAAATTGCAATTGAAAATTTAGAATGCATTGGATGGATATGCTAATTGATACAGAAATGTTTTATTTAAGTACGCTACTCTTTTTTTCTTAAAATCATTCGTGGTTATCAGGTTGTTGGCAATCTCGTTCTATGAAAATGCAGGCTTATGCAGCAATTTAATTGAAGTACTAGGGTGTCCTATTGTCTTGCCCCACAATAGTTGAGATGCCCAACAATAATTGAGGATCAAAAATAGATCTCAAGAGGCTTCATCCACATTAAATTCATTCTATTAGTCAGAGATAAAGCTAATTGTGTTGGTTATAAGCTTAATTTAGCACGCTGGTTGATTGCTTCTTGGATGATGAAGAGTTACTAGTTACTTATAACATTGTTATCTCTCATGTAACAAGAAAACTATATAGTAGGCCTGAAACAATACGAGCCATTTGGGACTACTTAAGCCCTAGTTAATATTAGTAAGTCTAATAGGCTTTATGTATTGTAGTTATACTCCCACTTCTTATGTGGGACTTTACAAGGATGTCATAATTTTCCCGACGCATGACATCTCATAAAACCTAGGCATAACTAATAACTCAAAATCAGTGGCATTTGAATAGATGTAAATTGTAATACAGCTCTATCATCTATGACAACCCTGTTGTGTTAGACTCTCACTTAGTTGGACTTGGTTTCTTTTTGAAATCATTTGTTGCAACATACTTAATAAGGAAATCAACTATTAACTTACTAGGTCTGAAACAATGACGGCCTTTTTGAAAATGCTTTAGCTAAAGCTTATTAGACATTAATATATTTTCATAATTCTCCTCTCTCTTCTCACGCGAGAATAATTAGGAGTGTCAAAAAAATAACTTTTGAGGACAACCAAATTTGCGCATCAAACTGTTTATTTGTGCCTAATTATTTCAAAGATACCTTTAAGCTTATGTATTAAGCTGCATTGTGAGTTTGAATATGTATTCATTGCTTATTCCTCACTGAACTGTAACAAATTGTTTTTTCCCCAGGTTTGGAGCAATGGAAAATTCAAGAAGGTGAGAAGCAGACCTCAACCAAATTCCTTGCCCTTTGGTGGTTGTGATTATTCTGGCAGCATATCTTTGACACTTCTGGTAACACTGCCACTTGATAGCGTTATCGCCCCACTATTGCCTTTAGCGGTAGACTGTGTAGGTGATAACGATGATGATATTGCCGATGATAACAGAAAAAGGTTTCATGACTTCCCTTTAGAAGAATATGCATGGAGAGTTTACCACGAACGCTTCCCTCTTAAAGATCCACTTCTGAGATACCGAATCTGACACCATTCTAATCTTTGTTTTGTTTTGTGGTACCTGTAAGCTGTAGTTTGGCAGTTTGCTTGGCTTGTTGTAAAATTGGAATCTTCTTCGCTTGTCTCTTTGCTTGTGCTGTTGTAAATTCAAAATTTTGAAAACATTTTGATAAGGTCGGATGCCATAGCAGGGATTGGACAAATGTCAGATTTAACATGTCAGGAATTGTGTGATTTTTTGTTTGTATTTCTTTGGTGGTTCACTGTAGTATTTGTCTTTGACGGATGGCTATTAACGTTCGACATGTCAGATTTGTATTTGTTTGAATGTTGATATCAGCTGACGCAGTAGCATAGTATTTGGGGCACACAGTTGCTTATTTGCTCGAGTTCGGCCATGATTATGCAATCAAATAATTTTTTTCAGCTATGATTAGCATTAGATGTATATGACTAACTCGAGGTCCTAACTCGTGGTCACAAATCAATAATCTGTGCCGTATTCTTTGTTTCTTCTCTTCAGCTGAATGATGATAGGACGAGCCCAAGGAGATCGAGCAGGGTGGATGCGGATGGTTGCACTCTTGATTACTGATTCTGTACCTCATGCATTATTTTTGAATTTGAATTGATGATTAACTCATATACGTTATATATTATGTCAATTCGTGGGGACATTAATAGGTTTAATCAGAGCTTACTGCTGGCTTGTTCTTGACTGCGTCTAGCTGTGTTTGTTGTTGTTAGTATTAAACAAGCTTCTTTAAATTTCCTTTAATTACAGAAAGGAAGCTTTTGGAGGTGATAGGAGAAATATTTATCCTTGGATTGAACGAAATTTTGTGGGAAAGCTCATGAAGAAAGTAATCAGATTGTGTGCTCGTGTATATAATTTTTTCTACATAATTTTTAATCTGGATGGAGGATGAAGTTGACCTTGGATTATTCGAACCGCTTGAGGTTTTAATTTAAGTCAAATGAAAAGAAAGTGTCTTCCCTCTCTGTAGAGGAGGGATTTCTGTAAGTATAAAGGCTTGGTGTATGAGTTGATATTGGATACGGGAGAAGATGTTCAACTTGAGAATAAAGGCTTGGTTTATGACTTGATTTAGCTGTTTCGCATGTCCTTGCTGATAGAATGCGTAATCCAAGTAAATTAAAAGCATGCTTTTATGTAAAGTAAATCGGCACGATTATTTAATATTAAGTTGTGAGTTGGGGCGATATTGTCCTTGAAGTAATGGTGTTCATTCTTGAAATTTGTCTGAGATTGTGGTACATCAAATATACTCATTGACGTGCATCGATTCATTTCTTTTTTTATGAAAATCATGTTTTTTTATCTTATTGGTGTAGAAACTCCTTGCGAAAAGCCATTGCCTTTGGTGGAAGAACGTAAGATTTCTATTTCTCTGGAAGAAAGTTAGCATATATAGCTCTACTGACAGATGGTATATAATGAGGAACCACCATGCTGGTGAAAACTTGTAGGTCACTTCTTTTGATATAAACTTGTTTGGTTTCCTTTACGAGAAGGTGTTCTTTTTTGCTCAAATTTGCATATTACTTTCTGGCTGCCCCATTTGCTTAATTCTCCTTCCCTAATGCCAAAAACTTATCCTATTAAACTTTTGTGCTGCTCAACATTTGTGTTCAAATTTATTGTTAAATTGATGGCAGTACCTCACCTTCTCTTGTCTCGTGGATAAACAAATTTGAATTGCTTGTCTTGTCATTTGCAACGAAGCTGATGCTTCTTAAGCGGCCTCTTGAAGTAGATGAAGCAGGTTGATGCTTCTCAGGGAGATTATTTATTAGTGACTATTTTGATAAAATTTCAATAAATTAATGAGCGATTTTTTTTTTTGGTAAATATAAACTCAATGTTACAATTTAATAAAAAAAAAATTTAGAACATCTATCTAGACAATTGTTGGTGTTGCAAAATGCTTATGTTAAACATCTTATTTTTGTCATAAAACTTTCAAGCAGTAGATGATCAAAATCTTGTCTTCCAAAAACCATTTAATAAATGAATGTCTAATTAAACGAGGCCAAACATAAAATAGAAAACAATTATATATTTTTGCACTTCATTTAATTAGATTGTATGTAGTAATTATGAACCATTCTCATTTGAAGGTGGATGAATGTAGAATTAAGGCTTCGTAACTTTGATAAATGTTGGGGTTCTCCCTTACGTTAGAAGAACTAGAGGAGGATGATTTCCACCTTTTTGCCTATAAAAGTTGCAAGATTAGTCTTGATATTGATCTGATATTGTATATAGTAAATTAAGGAAGTAGGAGAATGCTATGAGTATTAAGCTTCATCTTGTGGGATATATTTTGATCTAATTATTTATAAGTCATAAACAAATTGATTGAAGTATGATCCGAGTATTATTGTATTTAACTCCTACATGCCCCTTTTTTTTTCGCCAATGAATTATTTAAATAAGCAATGCCAATTTTTATTAGCTCTAAATAGTATCCAAATACTTTGATCATATCATCGCATTAAAAAAAACCTAATCATTATTTTGAAATATTTGAACGAAAGATTTTATATTAATGCTATCTAGAGTTAGATTGATAATTAATTGGCGATAAATTATATGAAAGAACCCTTTCTCTGGTCAGGCCCAAAAAGGGTTATTCAAACTGACAGATTTTGACCTAGGTTATATGATTAAAATTTAAAAAATATTTTGCATCTCTTAATTTTTGCATGATTTTAATTGAGCATCATCCTACAAGGATTCGTTGCTTTGATTTCTTCCCATTTTTACGGCATTGCTGCACAGAAAGAAAGTAAAAAAGAGCTATAAAGAGAATAATTAGTGGAACTCAGGATTTATTTCAGAAATCTCGTTCTCGCCCGCTAAATTAATTAGTGGGTCTCTGTCTCTAGGACAACCGGATCCAATATCGCCTCAACGGCTCAAGCCAAAAACAATTTTGAAGGTTGGAAACGAGATGGGATCATCGCCTTCGCCTACTTCCGATCCGCCCTTCGTTCGGGAGCATGAAAGCGCCGACGCCTCCCAGCTGCCGCTCATGGAAAACCCAAGCTCATCGACAGGCGAGTTCCCATCACTAGTCTTTCATCTCTTCGCAAGTTAGGGTTGTGCTAGAATATTTCGCGAATTTACTACAGTTGTATCTCTTCGCATGATACGGTTCTTTCCTGGAATTTTCGTGACTTGACTATTCTTAAATGTCTGCGAGGATCTTCTCTTTCTGTTTCTAGACTATTTTTTTATTTATCCCGAAGGCGCTCTTACTTGATCTCTCTTGGTGGCCCTTGTTTTATCATCAAATATTTTTGGATTTTTTTTGTTTTCATTGATGTGAGACCGTTATAATGCATTTGATCTAAGGGTTGCTGGCGCATTACCTTTTTTTTGGGTTCCTTTTCGAGTGGAAGATTGTTCACAAAATTGGTTGCAGCCTAGATCTTTCCTTTAGTTGCTGCGCGTGCAGGCTTGATTTATGATGACTTTAATAATCACCTTCTCCTTTGTTTTTACTTGTCTTGTAGTTAACCACTACTCTTTTGTGTTTTGGTGTTACGCAAACCAAGCCATATATCATATGGGTTTTGGACGCAAAAGTATTTATCAAAACTACATAATAATAATGTAGCTATCCAGAAAAAAATGACAAGAATCTTGATTTGTTCCAAATTTCATAATCTTAATATTACAACTTGTCAAAGCATTGAACAAGTTATTTTTAAAAGGAAACACTAACCGAGACAAAAAAAAGAAACCCGCCCTAATATACTATTAAACACATACTTCTTGAAATTTGAACACTGGTCACCCACTATAAGTTTTACAGTTTTAATAACATAATTTAGCAACATTGCCAAGTCGGAATTTCCAAGCTGTAAGGAAAAGTGTACTGATCCAACATGAATTACAAGGATTCAATAATTTCGATCATAATAAATGGATGATAACAAGAGGCTATAAGCAAGAGCAATATCATAGTGGCATAACACAATAGAGATCTGTTCAATAACGGGAGTGTCAAAGTAATAAAGATTGCATGCAATAACTTTATATTAGATGATTGCATCCAATTGATGAGGAAGAGGTCTGCCTCTAAATTCCAATTAGTGATGGTGATGTGCCCTACTTCTGCCACGCTGACGACATATCTCCCAACTGCTGATGGAGGTTGAACAGTTGCCACGACTGACAATTTGTTAATTCCTTTAGAGATTCTTTAGCACAAACCTATAGTTGGAATGTTAATGGGTCCAGGTTTGCATTCAAATGAAATGGTCGCACTCTCCTATTGCAACTTGGTACCAGAGCCAAGTTCTCTCTCTCGCTGCCACCTTCACCTCTTTGCTGCTTCATTCGTAGCCTTTTTGTCAGCTTAGTAATGTCACAGTTGTCTGCCTCTTCACATCTCTGCCACTTCTTTTGCTTTTGCGTCTCGCTTCCCTGATACTAAGTTGGAACAGGAGAGTGCAACCAGTTCAATCAAACTGGTTGAGTATAGTGACCTAAAAGAACCTGTTAACGGGTACAACTTTAGTAGCAGACTTGAATTAAAATGAATTCAACCCAGATCCATTAATATTCCAACACCTATAATAATATACAACATCATCATCGATATTCTCTTCCCTGATACTAAGTTGGAACAGGAGACTGCAACCAGTGCAATCAAACTGGTTGAGTATAGTGACCTAAAGAACATGTTAACGGGTACAACTTTAGTAGCGGACTTGAATTAAAATGAATTCAACCCAGATCCATTAATATTTCAACACCTATAATAATATACAACATCATCATTGATATTCTTGCACAGTGAGAACAAAAAAAATTCTGTCATTTAAGTTAGTTGAGATAGATAATAATTAATTAGTAAATAACTCATCAAAGATAAACTCAATTATTCAAGGGGATAATCATCAAAGGCAGCTTCATCCCTCAAGTATTTCAAAGAACGAAGAAGAAATCGGCTAATCATGATTTTATTTAGCTAAAGGAAGCATATAGGAATAGTAAAAAAAGTAGGATATTAAATCATACCCAAAAGACCTATCTAGCTTAGCTCATTCTAACCATAATTAGTTAGACTTGATAAATTCCAAGTGAGCTCAAAATTATGCCTAATAGCCCATGACTCAATTGTAGGTTCATACAAAGACTAATTATGTCTAAATAAAAATGACAGACTAATGGATTTAAATTAAACGATGATTTCCCATATTAGACCATGCCATGCTCATAATTAACCAGGTCACAGCTGAGTCAAGACTACACCTTATGCTTTCAGTTTGAGATTGTTTAAATGTTGGTTAAATCTGAGTTAAATGATCATAAATTTTGGGGTTCAGTCGGGGGTTCAATTGAGTCTAGTTCTGTTAAGCCAATTGAATGACAATTTTGGTTCTCTGAGTCTTGTTGGTCATGAAATCCAATTTGCTTAAGCTTAAACAGGGTCCTGATCATGCTTAACAAGTTCGAGATCATTCAAAAATCTTGGTTCAATTTAGGCATAATTGAGTGAAGTTAAATTTAAATTAAGTTTTGATAGGTAAAAGTTAGGTTCTGGTTTGAATTTGGTAGAATATGAGTTCAAATTGAACTATGATCAAGTAGGTTGCATGCTACTACACAAACCAAAGTCATAGATGGGTTTCGATTGTGTATGGGTTCAATTGATAATTAGCCGAATTATGATGAAAATAGGGCTAGTGTTTAATATACATGCCCATATTGCTTGTACGTCTGGTTTGTATCAAATCGAGCTTGAACTAGTAGGCGGAGCTTGGTTATACTGGCTCATATTTAAAATAACGTTGATACTAAGACCAACTAGTGGAACCAGTATCAACATATAAATGGTTTGTCAGCAAAAAAAAATAGTGTGTTGATTGGTTCCACCAATTAATAAAAAAAGGTGTTCTGTTCCATTGGTAAAAAAAATTGTACTTGTACCGATTGGTGTTATTAATTGGTCAAATCAAGAAAGAAAAATCCAATTTAGGTAGACGTGTGATTTTTATAATCTTCCATTATCCTCATATTTTACTCACACTTTTATCAATTTCTCTAAAAATCTCTCATACTCTCTTGAACTATCTAAACTCGTTTTTCTCATTTAATTAGTCAGTGATTAACGTTCTATAACGCCTAAAAGCTAGAATGTTAATCTTACCTGACATCATATACGGAAATGCCTAAAAATCACCACCATCTTCATTTCCTAATGATTTCAAATGTTCGAAGGTGTGAGCAGAGATCCACAAAGTAACGTATGAGAATCTTGAGTCCTTTTTCACAAAGAAGCAATATATCATTGAGAAATGAAGTGGGTTGCATATTAGAAATAATGCTGATGAAGATCTTGAAATGGAGGATGCTATTTGAACTTCAAGAGCTCAATACACCTTTGAGGAGAGTATTTGATCAGCTTCTATGCGGTTCATGGAATGATCGGCACGGGAAGTGGAAGCGCTAGAGGTGGCAGAAGTGCGATAGGATCTATTTTGGCCGTGCATAAAGTGATCTAAAGTGTAAGTAGCATAGTGGCATTGGTAGTTGTATATCCCTTACAGGTTGACTAGAGATCCCAACTTCTTTGTAGTAGCTTGTCATTAGAATGTATTGTGCACGTCATGTATCAACCTGATTTCACATTATTTGCAACTTTATGTTCTATAAAATTATCATATCACTTATTATATTTGCTTGATTTCATATTATTTTCAATTTTCAACACCTTATGATTGTTTAAATTCATTATTGAAATAAATCAAATCAACAAAATTTAGCATAAAATATTATTTTTGAGAAAAAACTTAGTTCGGGATGGACCGAGTCGAATTGACTATGGGTGTACTTGGCAGGCCAGCAGATGCTTGCTTTTTTATTTTAGGCGTACATCAGAGGGAGTAGATAGCATTCAGATTTTATTTTGGGTTGATAGCATTCAAATTTTATTTTGGGTTGTGACAAAAATAGGTGAAAACTTGGCACCTCTAGTGGCTTTTGCTAGAGTAGTAGGGCGGAAAGCGAGAAGCATTTGGTAGGGCTTTTGTTGGAGTGGACATGAAGGCGGAAAGCAAAGTAGGGCAAAAAACTTTTGGCTTAGGTGCAGGGTGAATAATTGATATTATGATTATTCGAACTTCTCTGCCCGAGGTTTTTATTTAAGTTAGTACAATGAAAAGAATGATGTCTTCCCTTTCTTTAGAGAGGGATTTCTACAAGTATAAAGGCTTGGAGAAAGGGTTTATGAGTTGATATTGGATATGGGAGGAGGAGATGTTTAACTAAAGAGGAGCTTAGAACTGACGACCCTAGACAAAAGAGGATTTTTCAAAAAGAAAAAAGTTTGGAGAAGAATCATAATATTGGAAAAATCATGTGGGAGGGGAGTGAAGCGAATTCTAAGCATGAGTGAAAATATCTTACATACTATGACTCACAAATTATGAGGAGGGTTTATGAGTTTCGTTGATTAAGTCGAGTTATAGTTACACCACGTTAAATCTTTCTTTTGTTTGTGTATTACTTTTAAATTAAATAGCTTGTGGATCTTATTCGGTGTTACTGATGATTGTGAAGACAAAATTTACTCACTGAACTAGATACACATTTGTGCCAATAATAATAATGTTATTTACATTATTTTTATTTTCATTGGCTAACCTTTTAGGAATTAGAAGTCATGGATTATAGAAGTCATGGATTTTTCTTTTTTTTGGTTCAATTGTGATTGAGTAGAGTGATCACTTTTCTTTCTCTACTAACTTTGGATAGGATCTTGTATGCAATAGCCACCGGCCAGATCCGAAACCCGCTTTTCAATATTTCGGATTCGGGTCTACCATTAAGATCCATAAATTTTGCAGATGTGAGCCACAAATCTCGACATGAAGCGGAGGTTAGTTGGAAGCGTTCGGCCGAAACCAATGTTTTGCCTGCAATTAGCAAAGGGGTCGGAGAAAAGAGAGGAGCGGCGATGAGTTACTGCCCCCCTCCTCGGAAGTGCCAAGTGTGCCTCTTAGCGCAATCCAAATACAAGTGCCCTAACTGCCTTGCCCCTTAGTAAGGAATCTGCAACGTTTCTTACACTTTGCTTTTTTCTGTGCGCTCAATTTTTTTATACCATCATTTCTTGATTTAGATCTTGTTCCTTTGTTTAGGCGAATCAGTTTTTTAGTCAATTTTTATAACTTTTTAACTTTAGCTGTGCACACCATGCATGCGTTCAGTGGAGTGGTTTAAGTGTTTGAAATATCGAGCTAGAGTAATGATACAATCCACACTACTTGTAGGTCAATATGATTTTGGAACGAACCCTATTCTGGCAAGGATAAGTGTAGAGAAGCATGACGAAAACAAGATTTTAAAATAAGTCCTTTTGTGTCATGTAACTTGATAGCATATTGTAACTGTGTGCTTACCGACAAAAAAAAGAACAAGCTGAACAAAAATTCCAAGACAACTTTCTATGTTGACTTTGCTTTGCTTGCTTCCATGCTTAAAGCACAATGCCAAGTTAAAACTACATCTCATGCGTTTGGTTTTTAGTGCTTATCCTAATTTATACTGGTTACTAAAATAATGTTCTTTCATTTTCACATGCAGTTGTTCGTTGGCATGTTTTAAGAAGCATAAAGGTATTGTGCCTTAATTTCTTGGATTAACAATTGTCTTTCTGTTTTTAGCTTCAATCTTTGCTTATGACCTTAAAGAAGTAGACTTTGTTTAGGAAACTCATTATTCTAGATGCCCAAGAAATTAAGATTATCAGAACTAGCTAGTGTTTTTGAAATTCTCTATCTATTTGTGAAAAAAAGATTGAATCTTAAGTCAATAAATAGCTTCATTTAGCTGTTTCGCATGTCCTTGCTGATAGAATGCGTAGTCCAAGTAAATTAAAAGCATGCTTTTATGTAAACTAAATTGGCATGATTGTTTAATATTAAGTTGTGAGTTGTGGTGATAATGTCCTTGAAGTAATGGTCTTCATTCTTGAAATTTGTTTGAGATTGCGGTACATCAAATATACTCATTGACGTGTATCAATTCATTTCTTTTTTTATGACAATTAATTTTTTTTTATCTTATTGGTGTAGAAACTCCATGCGAAAAGCCATTGCCTTTCGTGGAAGAACAAGGTGAGATATCTATTTCTCTGGAAGAAAGTTGGCATATAGCTTTACTGACAACACGGTATATTATGAGGAACCACCATGCTGGTGAAAGCTTATAGCTCACTTCTTTTGATATAAACTTGTTTTGTTTCCTTTACGAGAACGTGTTCTTTTTGGTCAAATTTGCATATTACTCTCTGGCTGCCCTATTTTGCTTACTTCTCCTTCCCTAATGCCAAAAACTTGTATTAAACTTTTGTGCTGCTCAACATTTGTGTTCAAATTTATTGTTAAAGTGATGTCAATACCTTACCTTCTCTTTTCTCATGGATAAACATATTTGAATATGCTTGTCTTGTCATTTGCAGCAAAGCTGATGCTTCCTAAGCGGTCTCTTGAAGTAGATGAAGTAGGTTGGGTTGTTGACAAAAAATATCTACAATTATTAGGTAATACCTAGTTGTAATTCTAGTTCAGATTATTGCTTTATGATATCATTCTCCATATTTAACTCGTTATCAAGCTTACTTGTTTAACTTTTTAATTAAAAAGATGGATAGATAATACATAATTAAAGAAAGGATGAAAGTTGGAAGATGTTTGGGTAAACAACTTTGCTAGTCAGTAAAAAAAAACTTTCTTATGGGGAATGATCTTATTTTTATATTTGTTGTTATCAATTTTACTTTATTATGGATCTTATATGTTGGAGTAAAACCATGAGTCATGTTTGTTAATTATCTATGAACTACTATTATCTTTATTTGATGAATCGAGGATAAAAAAAAGGAGAGAAAGGTGTTGTAACAGTGATGGCTAAGATTATTAACAAACATGGTAGCTGAATGGAAACCATACCGAGCTTCAAACCGGGGTAGCAAAAAGGCTAGAGCTGCAAGGAGGATTTCATGCTAAAGCTGTGTGGAGGATTCGTGTGAGAGGGTTATGGGGAGCTGCGAGGAGGAGCGACGGAAGGCATAAGAGGGTTTTGGGGAGTTGTGAAGAGGAGCGGTGGGAGGCATGAGAGGATTGCCAAGGAAGCTGCAAGCACTTGGTAACGAAAATTGGGAGGGATTTTTCGTTGAGGGTAAGGCAGATGGTTGAAGGTAAGGCAGATGGGAGCGCTGAGTTAGTTGGGTTCAGCAAATTAGCCCTCAGCCAGCTTCCTGCTAATAGTACTGCATAACCCAGAAGCCACTTGCCAAACAGCATGTCTATTCTTTGCTACTTTGACCAACAAAAGTAGCTTACCAGCTGCGTCAAACGAACTCTTAGTATATGAGAAACTGAGCATTGCTGAATGCAGCGATAAACATTTCTATTATTCTCCAAGATTGTTTATTAGTGACTATTTTGATAAAATTTCAATAAACCAATTGGGAATTTTTTTTTGTAAATATAAACATAATGTTTCAATTTAATAAAAAAATTTTAGAACAACTATCTAGACAATTTTGGTGTTGCAAAGGGATTACTATTGGCTTCGAGTGTGTGATAAGTTGGCAGTATGAAGCAATTAGACGCACGATAACGTGAAATCTTAATATCTTAATCCAAAGATATTTCAGTATGTCTCCACCTACTTTAAGGTAGCACTAGCAGATGTTAAGTTGTTGAGCTTTAAGGCAAAGCTTTTATTTTAGGCTTCTTATTAGAAATTGATGCAACTTCGTGTCTAGTATATTAGCAAATGTCAAGCTGGTCATTACAGAAGAAATATTGGATATCATAGTCAGATGGCTCAGCCTTTGAAAAATATCCAATCGAGCATGTTCAACAGTTAAGTAGTACCACCCTTTTTCCTGCACATCACAGAAGTTTATGGTAATCATGAACCTTCAGATTTGCAAACCAAAAATTTGACAACTGCAATGACTTACATCATGTTCCACGGTGGGTGATTCCCCTTGCAGAATATGTTGACAAGTGTCTAAATTTTATACATTATACATATTATCAAAACACATGGCAGCTTTAATGGCAATAACTCTAGGACAACCAGAACATACGATCAGTTGTACACTATGCATAATTCATGGTACATCATTGCCTGACATAATATCAATTGCACACTAACTTTGTCATTATTCATGCGAAGGAAAACTTTTCTTGGCTTGCCTAATATACCTTTACCACTATAAACTCGATAATATTTTGCAATGATTAGCTGCATCTTGGCTTGATAATTCTTTTGTACTCAAATCTATGTTGATTCTTTGCTATTTATGTCATCAATTTTACTTCTTATGGACCTTCACATGTCATTTCTCTACAACAGCAAACTCAAGCGAGATACGGGAGGCCTTAAAGAATAGAGATATACAAAGAACAATACAGAAAATTGATAGCACTGATGAACCAGAGCATGTAACTACTCACATCCGTGAAACTACTGTCAAGTTTCTGCCTTATAGTTGAACACCTTTTGCCATTTCAATTAGGTGTTGTTTATGCTAAGTGTATGTTTGTTCAATAACTATTGCAGCTGTTGACTGAAGCAATGGAAGGACAAGTTTTTCGTGATTTTACGGAAAAGGTACATCGCACCTTTTATGAGAAATCTCCCATTTGGTCATGTTGTACTACTGAAATGATCTTGTTCAAGTAATGGATAATTGAACACTGACTGAAGAATGTTTGATCTTTCGATAGATTCTATCCATTGTGAGCCCGCAAGATTGAGGTGTGATTAAGCAATGAAATGTTTGATCTCTTGTCAAGAAAAACTTGATGAATGGCTCTGTCCCAAGCTACATTTCAGACACTCTCATCAAGTAGGTGCTGTCGGGCCTTGATGATGATAGATGTGTATTTCTATGACGATTGATTGAGCCGTAAAGTGAAATTTCTTCAACTTTGAATGTAATTTTAATATTTGTATTTATGTTATGAACCTTATCTCTTCCCCCTTGTCCTCGAGAGGACGTATTTTCCAAGTCCTGAAGGAAGTACCTGTACACGATATGTGATTCCTTTTACACCTTGCTGAAATAGCAAACACCTATGTTTATTTCGAAAAAAAAATGTAATAGTCGCACATTCCACAATAAATCGTACGTAGACTAGTTGTGTCGATGAAATTGAAGTGCGTTATTGGATAGAGCAATCATGCATACCAAGGAAATCTTGTAAGGATTAGCAGCGTCCTCACTAGAACACTGATTGGCTGTTCAAACCATTTTATCGCCTATAATAGTTTATCTGATTAGAGAAATTTATACACCCAAATCAGCATAGAGAATCCGAATCCTGTGTTGTGTGCTATTAAAGGACAAATAGTAATACCTTTTTAGCTAAGTTGCCGCAATGTAAATTGTAATCAGGAAAAAGGAAGTGGTTTTGTTCCCACCCAAGTAAATGTGGTGGGCGTTTAGCCTCGTAGCCACCTGGCAAATATATTATAAACACCAATTTTACGGTTAAGGTTTCGTAATATCTATCGTCCTTTTCCACTCGTGTGGGTACGGTAAAATTCTGTAATCACATACTCGTCACTCATACCTTGCATTAGACATTCACATTAAACTCTCCTATCTTCCCCAAGTATGTAATAATACTCTGCAATCTTGAAGAGGACCACATTTTCGTAACTCGTGATATCGTACAGCCATCACCGCTAATCCGTTGAAAAATTATGGCTTAACTTTTAACTCACTTTCTGCTTATGTTACTCTTTGATCTCTGGTCTGATTTGCGCATCATAAAAGAGATGGCTTAAATAAAATTTCAGATCCTCTTCTTGCAAAACATTTTAAATTCTTAGGGTTCGATCAATTCAAGTTGACTTTAGGCTGACTCCAAATTTTGATTTGAATAATTAATCATTACAGAACTAAATATATAATAGTTAAAAGCTATGTGTAGACATGCTATCATTTTAGAAACTCAGATTGCCATAAGAAAATTGTAGATGTTAAATATGATATTTGCCTACCTAAAGAATAACGTAGATTACATAAACACAACCAGATCGCAAAATGCTTATGTTAAACATCTTATTTTTGTCATAAAACTTTCAAGCAGTAGATGACCAAAATCTTGTCTTCCAAAAACCATTTTAATTAATGAATGTCTAATTAAACAAGGCCAAACATAAAATAGAAATAATTATATATTTTTGCTCTTCAGTTAATTAGATTGTATGTAGTAATTATGAACCATTCTCATTTGAAGGTGGATGAATGTAGAATTAAGGCTTCATAGCTTTGATAAATGTTGGGGTTCTCTCTTACATTAGAAGAACTAGTGGAGGATGGTTTCGACCTTTTTGCCTATAAAAGTTGCCAGTATCTTCTACATGTTGCTCTCTCCCTCCAAGATTAGTTTTGATATTGATCTGATCTTTTATATAGTAAATTAAGGAAGTAGTAAAATGCTATGAGTATTAAGCTTCATCTTGTGGGATATATTTTGATCTAATTATTTATAAGTCATAAACAAGTTGATTGAAGTATGATCCGATTATTATTGGATTTAACTCCTACATGCCCACTATTTTTCGCTAAGGAATTATTTAAATAAGCAATGCCAAATATTATTAGCTCTAAATAGTATCCAAATACTTTGATCATATCATCGCATAAAAAAAACTAATCATTAGTTTGAAATATTTGAACGAAAGATTTTATATTAATGCTATCTAGAGTTAGATTGATAATTAATTGGCGATAAATTATATGAAAGCACCCTTTCTCTAGTCTGGCCCAAAAAGGTTATTCAAACTGACAGATTTTGACCTAGGTTATATGATTAAAATTTTAAAAATATTTTATATTTACCGGAGAAGAAAAAAACGAGAGGAAAGAGATAAAAAGAGAATAAAAAGAAAAAGGGTGAAAGGGAGAAAGAGCCATGTGAAAATCATGTGACTCAAAAAAAAATTTTGTAGGCGACAGGCGGACGGCGAAGGATCGGTGGGGTCGTGAGGCGGATGACGAAGTAGCGGTGGGGCAGACAGGCACAGCTTCGCTATGAAGACGAGTGAAGTGAGCTGGGAAGACGGCGCTGCGAGGTAGGCAGGGTGGACCGGCGCAGCTTCGCTGGAAAGACTAGAAAAGCATCTTGGGGGGCAGGCTCGTGAGGTGGCGAGGTGGATGGCAAAGGATCGGGCGGGGTCGTGAGGTGGATGATGAAGCAGCAGTAGGGTGGTGGGCGTGCTGGTGGGGTGGCGATGCGGACATGAAGACGGCAAGTGAGCTCATTTTTCGCTTGGCGAATGTTGATTCGAGGAAAAAGTTTTAACTTTTTTTTTTTAGTATATTAAGAAAAATTTCCTTTTCCTTTTTTTTTCTCTCTCTACATGATTTTAAATTTTTAATCGAGCATCATCCTACAAGGATTCGTTGCTTTGATTTCTCTCCATTTCTACGAATAAAAGTTTTAAGCGGGGCTACCGCTCCATCCACCATTCAAGTCCATCTTAAGATAAGTGTTTACACAAACGCGAGCGTGGAGCCTCCGTTTTTAACATTTTCCCCATTTTTACGGTATGGCTGGAGAGAATGAAAGTAAAAAAGAGCTATAAGAGAAAAATAAAACCCTGGGTTTATTTCAGAAATCTCTTTCCCGCTCGCTAAATAAATTTGGGGCTCTCTTACTCTCTCTCGGACGACCGGATCCAAGATCGCCTCACGGCCCTCAACCAAAAACAATTTTGAAGGTTGGAAACGAGATGGGATCATCGTCTTCGCCTACTTCCGATCCGCCCTTCGTTCGGGAGCAGGAAAGCGCCGACGCCTCCGTGCTGCCGCTCATGGAAAACCCAAGCTCATCGACAGGCGAGATCCCATCACTAGTCTTTCATCTCTTCGCAAGTTAGGGTTATGCTAGAATTTTTCGCGAATTTACTAGATTTTATCTCTTCGCATGTTACGGTTCTTTCCTGGAATTTTCGTGACTTTACTATTCTTAAATGTTTGCGGGGTTCTTACATGTTTGCGAGGATCTTCTCTGTATGTTTCTAGACTATTTTTTGATTTATCCCGGAAGCGCTCTTACTTGATCTCTCTTGGTGGCCCTTGTTTTATCATCATATATTTTTGGATTTATGCTAGAATATTTCGCGAATTTACTATTTTTTGATTTATCCCTAAGGGTTGCTGGCGCATTACCTTTTTTTTTTTTGGTTTCTTTTCGAGTGGAAGATTGTTCACAAAATTGGTTGCAGCCTAGATCTTTCCTTTAGTTGCTGCGCGTGTAGGCTCGATTTATGATGACTTTAATAATCACCTTCTCCTTTATTTTTACTTGTCTTGTAGATAACCACTACTCTTTTGTGTTTTGGTGTTACACAAACCAAGCCATATATGGCTTTTTGGACGCAAAATATTTATCAAAACTACATAATAATAATGTGGCTATCCAGAATAAATGACAAGAATCTAGATTTGCTCCAAATTCCATAATAGTTATATTACAACTTGTCAAAGTATTGAACAAGTTATTTTTAAAAGGAAACACTAACCGAGACAAAAAAAGAAGCCCGCCCTAATATACTATTAAACACATATACTTCTTGAAACTTGAACACTCGTCACCCACTATTAGTTGTACAGTTTTAATAACATAATTTAGCGACATTGCCAAGTAGGAATTTCCAAGCTTTAAGGAAAAGTGTAGTGATCCAACATGAATTACAAGGATTCAATAATTTCGATCATAATAAATGGATAATAACAAAAGGCTATAAGCAAGAGCAATATCATAGTGGCATAACAAAGAGATCTGTTCAATAACGTGAGTGTCAAAGTAATAAAGATTGCATGCAATAACTTGATATTAGATGATTGCATCCAATTGATGAGGAAGGGGTCTCCCTCTGAATTCCAATTAGTGATCGTGATGTGCCCTACTTCTGCCATGCTGAGGACATGATACGAACTCGTGCAAGAGCACGCCCAAGAAGACAATACAAGACACTTGACATTCCTCAATCAAACCCTAGACCCTTATTTATAACTCTCTTTACTTAGCGAACCGGGTATGACATACCAACTCGGATCCACTTATTAATAACCCTCTACTCTCTAAAGATACTGGGCTCGTAACAATTGCTTCCCTCTCAAACTAGCCTTGTCCTCAAGGCTGAAAAACTGCATCTTGTGCTTTTGCCAAGATCCCAAATCGCTCGATAAGTTGTCGAATCAGGAACACCGAACACTGCCTCAAGCATGTTGCCGGGATCCTAAATCGCTTGATAAGATGCTGAAGCAGGAACACCAAACATGGCAGCCTCAAGCTGGACTGCGACATCACGCTCATCAGAAGACATCCTACTCCACTCATATGTCAGAAAAACATGACCCTTAAGCTGAGGTTGTTCGTGTATAGCCAGTTGTGAAGGACTTGAGGCATTAAAGCTTAAGTATCCAGGATTGGCAGGTTTTGCATTTAAGGGTTGCTCATCCTGCATATTTTCTGATTCTTCTAGGACAAAAATTGTCACAATGTCATTTGGTATCGACAACCTTGGATGACCATGCGAGCCCTTTTTCTCATCTTTTCTCTTGGAAGCTTCAATAACAACACCAATCATTTCCCCTTCTACATCGGGGCTATAATCAATCTCAACTGCTGGATAACTGTTTGGTTCAGAATGAGATCAAAAGTGATATCGGTAGATGCTTTATAGCTCTGATCAACACGAGTCATATCGTCATCTTCATAGGAGTTGTGATCAGGAATTGTACTAAATCTTATGATCATTTCTGACTTTAGCCTTTTCCAAGAGAGATTAGGAATTTATCGTCTTAACCCTCGAATCCAATCATATGCTTGTCCCTCCATACGAACAAATGCCATAGGAAATTTATAATCATCTTGCGTACCTCTAATGTTGAAAAAATATTCAGCTTGTGCAATCCAATCTTCTGAAGCAGTTTCGTCAAATCCTCGTAATTCCACACCAATGCGAATCGGCCTTCTATCCCCCATGGTACTTTGGCTCTATGATATATTTTTCAGGACCTCACTCCCATCAACAATCACATTTGTACTTCTCGCCCTATCTTCTCTCTAACCAACTCCCTCAACATTGTTTTCATCTCATCTAAAATATCCAGACGATGATTCATCTCCTCATAACGTTGAACAACCTCACTACTTGCCATCTTCATTCAAAGTTTTTTTTACCTGGTGCTACAGTACTTGCTAAGTACTCAAACAATATTTTTTTTAAACTCTTTTTTTTTTTCAACTCTCTGTAATTTTTTTTCCTATACCCTAAAGCTACAATACCTCCTCCAACGCCCGCGTACGCTCGACTCGCCTGCGTGCTCCGGTGCTTGCGTCGCCGGACTGCCTTGCTCGACTAGGGTTTCTGGCGGTGAAGAAGCATGCGTCTGGTTAGTCGTGCGTTGCTTCCGATGTCTCTTCCGCCGTTCCGCCTGGGTGCCGCCGCAAAGCTCATCGCCTCGATCTGCCTGGGAAGAGAGGTGGATGCTGATCCTGATGGTGCCGGATCCGAACGCTAGCGGTTCACTGGCGCTGAAGGTGGTGCTCCGCCAGAAACCTCCGTCTCCGCTAGAAGAAGAAGAAGACGCTTCCACAGAAGCAAAGCTTGACGCCTCTGGCAGAAACCGTTGGATGGATCTTCGTTGGAAGAACGAATCTGAAGCCGCTGCCGCTCGTTCTTCCTGTGTGAGATCTTCGCCGTCGCTGCTGCTCGTTTATCTCTCTACGGCGACGGCGACATCCGAGCGAAACCACTACTTGCAGAGCCGCCGTTGTCGTCAAAGCAGTCTCCACTCCTTTTTTTTTCTCATCCTACCTACGATACTAGATCCGCTGTGTAGATCTAATACCGACTGCTGATGGAGGTTGAACAGTTGCCATGACTGACAATTTGTTAATTCTTATTTCCTTTAGAACAAACCTATTGTTGGAATGTTAATGGGTCCAGGTTTGCATTCAAATGAACCGGTTACACTCTCCTATTCCAACTTGGTACCAAAGCAAAGTTTTCTCTCTCGCTGCCACCTTCACCTTTTCTACTTCATTCGTTGCCTTTTCATCAGCTTATTACTGTCACAGTTTTTTGTTGCCATATCAATCTCTTCTTCTGCCGCTTCACATCTCTTCGCTTTTGCCTCTCGCTTCCTTGATACTAGTTGGAACAGGAGAGTGCAACCAGTTCAATCAAACTGGTTGAGTATAGTGACCTAAAAGAACCTGTTAACAGGTACAACTTTAGTATCGGGTTTGAATTCAAATATTTGAATTCAACCCAAATCCATTAATATTCCAACACCTTTAATAATATACAACATCATCATTTATATTCTTGCACAGCGAGAACAAAAAAAATTTGTCATTTAAGTCAATTGAGATAGTTAGGAATCAATTAGTGAATAACTCATCAAAGATAAACTCAATTATTCAAGGGGATAATCATCAAAGGCAGCTTCAGCTTTCAAGTAGTTCAAAGATCGAAGAAGAAATAGGCTAATCATGATTTTATTTAGCTAAAGGAAGCATATAGGAATAGTAGAGGAAATATAATATTAAATCATACCCACAAGACCTAATTATCTAGCCTAGCTCATTCTAACCATAATTAGTTAGACTTGATAAATTCCAAGTGAGCTCAAAATTATGCCTAATAGGCCATGACTCAATTTCAGGTTCATACAAGGCCTAACTATGTCTAAATAAAAAAAAAACAGTCTAATGAATCTAAATTAAATGATGATTTAACTAACCATATTAGACCATGCCATGCTCATGATTAACCGGGTCACAGTCGAGTCAAAGACTACACCTTAATCCTTTCAGTTTGAGATTATTTAAATGTTGGTTTAATCTGAGTTAAATGATCATAAATTTTTGGGTTCAGTCGGGGGGTTCAATTGAGTCTAGTTCAGTTAAGCCAATTGAATGACAATTTTGGTTCTTTGAGTCAAGTTGGTCATGAAATCCAATTTACTTAAGCTTAGACAGGGTTCTGATCACGATTAACAAGTTCCAGATCATTCATGCTGAAATCTTAGTTCAATTTAGGCATAATTGAGTCAAATTAAATTTGAATTAATTTTTGATCAGGTAAAAGTTAGGTTCTGGTTTGAATTTGGTAGAATAGAGTTCAAATTGAACTATGATCAAGTAGTTTGCATGCTGTTACACAAACCAAAGTTGTAGATGGGATTTTGATTGTGCACGGGGGCCATGGGCTCAATTGATAATTGGCCCTATTATGATGAAAATAGGGCTAGTGTTTAAGATACATGCCCATATTGCTTGTATGACTGGTTTGTATCAAATTGAGCTTGTACTGGTGGAACCATAGTGTTTAAGATACATGATGGAGATGGTTACACAGACTCATATGCAAAATAATGTTGATACTAAGACCAAGAATAATGTTGGTATTAAGACCAACTAGTGGAACCAATTCGAATCGACATATAAATGGTTTGTCAGCAAACTGTTCCATTGGTAAAAAAAATGTACTTGTACTGATTGGTGCTATTAGTTGGTCAAAACAAAAAACAAAAATCCAATTTAGGTAGATGTGAGCTTTATATAATCTCCCATTGTCCTCATATTTTACTCACACTTTTATCAATTTCTCTAAAAATCTCTCATACTCTCTTGAACTATCTAAATTCTTTTTTCTCATTTAATTAATTGTGATTAGCATTCTATAACTTCTAAAAGCTAGAATGCTAATCTTACTTGACATCATATACGGAAATGCCTAAAAATCACCACTACTGATAATACATTCATTGCAATAACATATTTAAAGGCGGAGGTGCAACTCGAGTTAAGCAACCTCTTATTGGCAGATTTCCTGATGATTTCAAATGTTCGAAGGTGTGAGTAGAGATCCGCAAAGTAATATATGAGAATCTTGTGTCGTTTCTTATAGAGAAGCAACATATCATTGAGAAGTGTTAAGGATTTTGATCATGTAATGGGTTGCATATTAGAAATGAAGCTGTTGAAGATCTTGGGATGGAGGATGCTATTTTAGCTTCAAGGAGGAGAATATTTGATCAGCTTCTATGTGGTTTATAGAATGGCCTCAATTTAAGGTCGATAGAGGAAGTGGAAGCGTTAAGAGGTGGCAGAAGTGCGACACGATCTATTGTGGCTGTGTATAAAATGAGCCAAAGTGTAAGTAGCATGGTGGCATTGGAAGCTGTACATCCCTTACAAGTTGACTAGAGATCCCAACTTCTTTGTAATAGCTTATCATTAGAATGTATTGTGTGAGTTATGTATCAACTTGATTTCACATTATTTTCAACTCTAAGTTTTATAAAAGTATCATATCACTTATTATATTTGCTTGATTTTATATTATTTTCAATTTTCAACACCTCATAATTGTTTAAATTCATTGTTGAAATAACTCAAATCAACAAAATTTAGCATAAAATATTATTTTTGGGAAAAAACTTGGTTTGAGACGGACCCAATCAAATTGACTATGGGTGCTCTTGGCAGGCCATTCAACAGCACACGCATGCTTTTTTATTTTAGGATTACATTAGGAGTAGCTTGCCTTT
The DNA here is from genome assembly GCA_027563935.2 of Costus lasius. Classification (NCBI taxonomy): domain Eukaryota; kingdom Viridiplantae; phylum Streptophyta; class Magnoliopsida; order Zingiberales; family Costaceae; genus Costus; species Costus lasius. The sequence goes on along the minus strand of CM050451.1, from coordinate 119,382,061 downwards.
TTATTTTAGGAGAACATTAGGAGTAGATAGCTGATTTTCAAATTTTATTTTGGGTTGCAACTAATGATTGCAATACTGTGCCGTACCGCCCGGTTTGTACGGCACGATACCAGTCTGGAGGCCGGCCAGTCCCGGAATGCACGGCGGAGCACGATCATGGGCGGACGGCAGGTGATTGACGAAGGGAGGCAGTGGGTGGCGTGGAAGCTTCTGGCAGTAGCAACCGCTGCCGTCCACGATGCTGTCCGTGTCGCCCACGATGTCGCCCAGTTTGTATAATACATACTGGTACCGTATCGGTCCGGTGACTCACCAGACCGAGTCGCTGGACTAGTTTTACAAACCTTGATTGCAACAAAGATAGGTGGAAACCAGGGACCTCTAGTTACTTTTGCTAGAGTAGTAAGGCGGAAAGCGAGAAAAGCATTTGGCAGGACTTTTGTTGGCCTACCAGCAGGGCAGGGCGAATAACCTTTCCAAATGCACCTTACATGTACAATCGGTATATGTCAATTTGGTCCAATTTGGTTCGTGACTAGTTTAACTGTATGAACTGGTATCTTGAACATTGAATTGGACTTTATTGCCCACTCTAGTTGGACTGTAGTCTAGAAATCACTAAAACAAAACCCAATATTCAGCATAGAGTTGTACACAATAATTTTTCGCATCAATTATTTTATTCTTCAAAGTTATAATTATCAGAATTATATCAAAAAAATTGTTAGAACCTATATTTTTGGATATTGATATGTACTAAGCTTAATACATATTAGTCCAATTAGATATCAGCACACAGATCAAACACCAGGATTTGTCTCTATATGGGTATATATAAATGCCAACACATTAGTGTATGGACACAGACCAGTATTAAATCATTGGTTAGAACCAGTCCACCCTTTTGACTTTCATAAAAGAATGCAAATGCAAATCATATCTGCATTTTCTATTTGTGACTGTCGTTATGAAATGCAGGATTTGTGGAGTACAGGGATACAGTGAAACATTCTTATCAATCACACAAAAAATTTAACAACAAAGTGAATTTTTCCACCACCAAGGAAGAAAGTTTGAACAACTCAGTCTTTTCTGAAACAATGCATAAGAGGAGCAAAAAGGCTGGACATTGCAACTTGAGGAAAAGTTTAGCTTGGAACCAAGCATTTTTCACTGAAGAAGGTAATATGCCAGTTCTCACAAATCCTAACAATTCAAATATCTGAAACTTTGGCTCTCTCACAGGTGTGCTAGATCCCCAAGAACTGTCTATCCTTAGTAAGTCTTCCATGAAATCAAAAGAAAGTACTATATCTATGGTTAATGTGCAGAAATCACCACCAATGGAAATTCAGCAGTCAAATGTTATGTATCCACCTAATACTGCAAAAAATAAGATTATTGGAAAAATGCACGCTCATTTTGGAGGAAAAAATAACAAAAATGTTAAAGCAGCCAATTTACTTTGCAAGTTGGATGCTTCAGTTCATGAAGAACAGCAGGAGGTAATAACTAGCCTTCCTCATGTAGGCCCCAGGACATTTTTTAAGCCTTACTATTCATGTAAGACATTCTATATGCCATTGATCATTCTTTGCAAGGTGATATATGTTCTGTCATTGTGAAAGCTACAGGCACTAGGAGCCATATCCTCAAACAAGTGCATAATAAAGGGTGTTCAAGCATCTGCATCTTCATATCCTTTGACATTCTTTTTCAAGGTTAAGGATTTCGAGTTACACATTCTTGGGTGGTCAACAGTTTATTCATCTGCTTTCATGCTAAAGGTTCTTTTATGAAACTGAAAAATAGTAACCATACAAAGTCATTCTTAAGTGTAAACTTAACTTTGTTGTACGCAAAAGAGAATTGCAATTACAAATGCAGCAAATCCCGCATCCAAAATTCCAAAGTTCATGCCTACAAAGTTGCATTCTGCTTCACCTACAACTCCATCCAGAGATGCCGTCGCTGGAACTAGGAGTCTTAAGTCGGACAGAAGCACCACTGCAGGTACTTAAAAATGCAATTATGCTCATCTTGATTATTATTATGGTCCATTGTTTTGTTTTATCAAAATTTCGTATACAATAGCTAGTCTAATGTGTATGAGAATGTCAAAATTTCAGTTAACACACAACAGAATCATGATCCAAGGTGTTCTCCATTAAATATAAGAAAGTATTCATTGATACCTTCGACAAGTCATCTTTGTAGGCCCTGGGTGAGAAATATGATCTTCATTAACTATCTCTGACCTTTTCTCGTATTCGTGTATGGTTTAAGTATCCTATTATTCTATTTATGTTTGTTTTGTATGCATTGGTGAAAAGAAAGGTCCTCTGAGCTGTAGACATTTACTTTTTCAGGTTCCACTAATGGATACGTGTGTTGGTGGATTTAATTTGACTTCAGAATCGTCAGCTTCTAAAGCAGTGCATGGATCTACTCCTGTCTCACTTAAAGGATCTTCATTGCTACCTAAAAAGGCCTACCATGTGGCAGGAGAATCTGTTGCACCGGCACATGGAAAGCCATCTGCATTGAGGATGCCTTCACCATCATTAAGATTTTTTCAGCAGGTACCATCTACCATTAATTTGTGAAATAATTTATCAACATAACAACATTCGTATATGAATAATTGAAGCATTCGCATATGTACACTAGATTAATCCAATACAAGAAAACATGGCATTTGACAAATGAATTTTTGTGTTAATTTATGAATTTAAGAACTAAGAAAATAATTCATGAATTTGGATTTTATATGGATGTTAGATACTTAGCATAGAAGTGTCAAACTAAATTTGTAAGTCTACTATCCATTAAGATCATGTGTACAAGGTGTTAAATATTTGGAATCTTTTTTAACAAAAAAACGAGAAAATAACTTTGGTAATTCATTCACAAGACATGAGGTGAATTGCACTCGAGAAAAAAGACAAAGTAAAAGGAAAAGAGGAAACAGAATTCTATAGAGGGAGCTGACAGACTAGCTTATACTTATGGGGGAAAGACAAGGCTTTATAAAGTTCTCCGGGTAATCATCTGCTTTGCATACTGCATTCTTGAATATTATTCTCTTGCATTTGTGCAATATTCTAACACCATAACATTGTGACTCGCATATGACATTGTTCTCTTGTTGTGTTACTACTGTGGATGGTCGTAAAAGACCAAGCTATGGGAGATACCAGTTATCCTTTCGATGAGTTTTCATTCATGTTGAGTCATCCCTTAGCTAGGTGGTCATTGCTTTCCATCTCTTGTCAGCAAAAGATAATTTTGATTGAGGTTCACTCTTAAACTTTGAGTTTGTTCTTTGAAAGTAGCCTATTCATAGAGCGAAACTAACAATGTAATTTAATTTTAAGAGAGCTTCTTTATCAAAATTCTATGTTCAAACCATGGTATCCCTTGTAGTTCTATTAAGATATTGTCGTTTTTGATCTCATTCTCTCCAATTTGGTGGCAAATGCGTGGAAAACAATCCTTTGTTGACCTCTCTTCCCAATGCTTATGCCAGAAGTTCGTATCTAGATCATTTCTAATTTTCTACTATATTATATATATGAAAAATTCCTTGTACTTCTTTATTTGCCTCTAAATGGGAGACTATCTTGTTCCTTGATGCTAACACTTCATTATTTGTTTGTAAAGTACTTGTTGACGAGTATTTCTTTTCTTCTCAATGTCTCAGCACACAATTTACATAATCTAGATGTGTAGTGACCCTCCAAATCTCTAATATTAAGACCTTCATTCTTGATAGGTATGATAGTCATGTTCTAATTCACAAGGCAATTGTTCCTTTGTAGGCTTTTTGCTCTTTTAAAGAAATATATTTATTACTTCTCCAATTGTCTTGATAATATCCGGTATCCTAAGTATTGAGGGAAAAAACATTGTTTGTGAAAATCATTCTTTACCCCCACATAGGAGCTTTGTTTTTAAGGCCACCGAACAAGCACTAATCTTCTTTATGAGTGGCTTCTAATTGTATGCTTACCATCAAGTTGAGAAACTAATAATTTATCAAGTTACCATCTATTAAGATTATATCTAAAAATGTGTATATTTTAGTGCTTTTTTAGCAATAATGTCAGGAAAAATTCAGGTAATTTGTTCACAAGTCTTGAATTGGAATTACTCTCAAGGAAATGGAAAGCAAAAGAAAAAAGAAAAAAGAAGGAAAAAAAAGGAAAAAAGAAGCAAGAAACAAGAAAAAAAAGGAAAAAGGAAAAACGAAAAGAGAAGATGGAAGAAGGAAGAAGGAAGAAGAAAGAAATAAAAATATTGTAGAAGGGAGTTACAAATAGACTAGCTTATATGTATTGGGGAAGCAGAGAGGCTTTGAAAAAAATTTAAATGCTAAACATCTAATCATGGACTCTATATTCTCAAATACCCTCACATGACACACTCTACTTCTCGTGTCATGTTTACTATTGTAGTTAGTCCAACAAGGAGCATAGTATATGACACATTCATTATGAATCTTTGTTGGGATGCCATCTACATTCAACGTAGTCAAGTGTCTTCAAATTTGAGATTTTGGCAAGGGCAATTTTGAAGTGATCATACTTGTCATATTGTTTTCTTAATTGTTTTATCATTGTATCTCTTGTACATTAACTAAGATATCAGCAATTGCGATATTATTCTCTCCATTTTGACCATAAATATATGGGATATAATTTTAATTGACCTCTCATTTCAACTTTTAGAAATTTGTATTCTGAGTCATTTCTAGTTTTATACTCTGTTCCACATATGACAAATACCTTTTGCTTCTTTCCATGATTCCAAATGGCATCATTTTCCTTCATGCATAGAATACCGTAGTTTACACTGATGACACTACCAATTTACATCTTTTTTCCATACTGACTTCCCACTACGATTTACCTAATTTACTCATGTTATGAGCTTCCAAGTTTCTAATTTTAAGACACCATTATGAATATGGCTAGTACTAACTCACAAGGTAGTGGTGAGTGGTGAACCTTGCAACTTTTCTCCCCCTTTAAAGAAATTTGACTTTTTTTACTAATTGTTTTCATAATCTCTTTTGGTTCCCTGAATGATGAGAATGGATAACATTAAGTCAATGTTCATGAGAGTCATTCTTTTGCTTTAAGTTATGAATTTTGCTTTCAAAGTCTGTATATGGGTGTTAGTATTCCAAATGAATGTGCCTAGATTAGATGCTTATCGTTGACGTAAGTAACTAACAATTTGAGAGTATTCTATCCATCCATTAAGAGCATATGTACAAAACTCTTATATATTTGAGTCTTTTTTGAGCAATAAATAAAAAAAACACCGGTAATTTGCCATAAGGCATGAAACTAATTACACTTAAGAAAAAAGAAAGCAAAAGAAAAACAAAACAAAATATTGTAGGAGCAAGCAACATATATAGTATCTTATACCTATTAGGGTAAGGATACTTTTAGTTCTCAAACTAATCATTTTATATTGATTTACATTATTGAAGATTCTTTTATAATGTTTGTTACATATTCTCTATCTCCATTAATTTGCAACACGGATAGCGCTCTTGTTCTCCTATCACATAATGTTGCAATTGGTTTGATGATGGAAAATCCAACATGTGTGGAATACTAAATTTTTGTATGTCAATCTCATCCTTGTTGAATTATCACTCACTAGGTGGTTGATGCTTCATCTCTTGCCCGTGGAAGATAAGTTTGATCTCATTCCATTGCAAGCTTTATGTGTCTAGAATGACTAATATGGATCTTACTGCAACTCATGCCAGTTTTTTTGGTTCGGACCGGTCCGATCAAGGTCCAGACTGGACAACAAGGGCGGAACAACTGATCGGGCTGGAGAGGGAGAAGAAAGGAGGAGGAGGAGAAAAGGAGAGAAAGAAGTTTGCCAAAGTCCGGCGGGCAATGGAGGAGGTTCTCCTTCTTCTTCTTCCTCATCTTATTCTTCCTCCTCTTCTTCTTCTGCTGCTTGCTGCTCCGCTGCTACTCTGCCCAATTCCACTAGGTTTTCACCTAGTACGACCGGTATATACTGGTATAACTGGTGACATGTGCCATTGGTGACTGGTACAACTGGTTGGATCAGAACTTCAAACATTGCTTTACTCATAAGTGAGAGTTTGGTTTTTCAAATCCTTTTCTCTTGTGGGACTTGAGTTCCTCTCTCTTGAGTTTAGTGTATGCTAATTTTTCCATGAATCTCTTGTTGGGATTACACCTCCATTCAATGGGCTAGGTGTTTTTATATTTGTGATGTTAGTTTACAATTTAGATATGAATCTAGTTTCTTTTTAGTCTCTGATTAGCATACCTTCATTTTAGATATGAATGATAGTCATGTTTCAAGCCTCTGATTCGCAGACCTCCAGTGGTGCTCCTCCAAAGAAATGTCTATCTTCTTTTATCATTTGTCTTAATAATATGCTTAAGTGCCTTGAATATTGAGGAAAAATGTGAATGGATACATTTAGACACATGAGGGCCATTCTTTCGCCTCTAAATAAGAGTTCTGCTCTGAAGCCTGCAAGACATGCCTTAATCTTTTGAATAACCAAGCTCTAATAAGATTTAATTTTTATTGAGAGTCCCAAGGTACAATTTCTAGTTTTGCATCCGAATTGGTTATCAACTCTTTATGATGCATCCTTGTCCCTATAAATGTCTGCAGGGTAAATTTTATTAAATTTTATTGTTAATCTAGTGACTTTTTCTTGGCTTATAAAAGGATTTTGAGATTGATAAGATATTTTGATGATTTTTTCCAAAATAGAATGAAGTTGTCGGAAAATTCTATGTGAATTATTTTGTTGACCAAAATGGCAAAACATCTTGCTCAATCCTCCAGAGAGCACTGTCGAGGATTCTTGCATCGTAGCCATTGATAAGTAAAATAGGAATAGCGAGAGGCAATCGTCCTATTGGAGCTCTTTTCTTGTTTGAGTTGGTATCTCATAGTGCAACGGAATTTGATTGAAGTGAAGAGTTACTTTATCCTGTCACAATTATGAAACTGAAAGTCTGCCCCTCTCAGCAGCCTTCCTTTTAATTTATAGAAAACCCTAAACGGGTATGAGTTTAATACACAAGGGTAAAACAGTAAAATATATTTACAGCTAATTACAACATAACTAATATATACAAATCATAACTAATTTATACAAATTTATTATTTATATGTCTACCACTAACATCCCCCCTCAAATTGATGCGACATGATTAATAAGCATCAATTTGTTAACTAAGAACTGATGACGAGGCTTGGGAAGAGCTTTAGTAAAGATATCAGCAATTTGAAGTTCTGTGGTAATGTGTGGAAGAGTAAGAAGATGAGAATCGTAAGCTTCACGAATATAGTGACAATCAACTTCAATGTGTTTGGTACGCTCATGATATACAGGATTCACAGCAATTTGAATGACACTAGTATTATCAGCGTGCAAAGGGGTAGGCTCGAGTTGAGGAAACCCAAGTTCCCCTAACAATCCACGTAGCCAAATAATCTGAGAACAAGCAGAAGACATAACTCTATATTCTGACTCGATAGAGGACTTCGACACCCGATCTTGCTTCTTACTTTTCCAAGAAATAAGAAAATCACTTAGAAACATACACCAACCAGTAACAGAACGTCGTGTGTCAGAACAACCAGCCAAATCAGCATCACTATAAGCGACCAAGCGAAGCGAAGAGTTAGCTGGAAAATGAAGACCCGTGGTAGAAGTCCCTTTTAAGTAACGCAAAATATGACGAACCGCAGCTAAATAGATATGTGTAGGGGCCTGCATGAATTGACTCACTTGTTGAACAACAAAAGATATATCTGGCCGAGTGATAGTAAGATAATTTAGGCTGCCTACAAGTTGTCGATATAAGGAAGGATCAGAAAGAAACGTCCCATCATTCTGACAATATTTAACATTCACCTCTAATGGAGTATCCACTGATCGACCCTCTGGAAGACCAGCAAGAGTGAGTAAGTCTTCAATATATTTATGTTGATATAGAAAAAGACCATTTGAGGTACGAGAAACTTCGAGACCCAAAAAATAGTGCAGAGATCCCAAATCCTTCATATGAAAACATTGCTGAAAATGATCTTGAAGTTTTGATATTAAGGATAAGTCAGATCCAGTGATAACAATATCATCAACATATACCAAAAGAAGAACAATACCAATAGAAGTCTTGCAAAGAAATAAAGATGAGTCATATTGACTTTGAGTACATGAGAAGTCAAGAAGAGTGGATCGAAACTTATCAAACCATGCACGAGGCGCTTGTTTCAATCCATATAGAGATCGTTTCAGTTTACAGACATCAGAAGAAGATGTAGAAAATAGTCTTGAGCGAGGAGTCATATATATCTCTTCCTTTAAATCACCATGTAAGAATGCATTTTTAACATCCATCTGATGTAAAGGTCACTCTTGAGATCCAGCAATAACAAGTACAAGGCGAACAGTTGTCATTTTAGCAACAGGAGCAAAAGTCTCCTCATAATTAATGTCATATTCCTGTCTATTACTAAGAGCCACTAATCGAGCTTTATACCGATCAAGAGAACCATCTGCCTTCAACTTAATAGAGTATATCCACTTACAGCCAATTGGTTTAACATCACTTGGATAAGAGACAATGTCCCAAGTATGATTCTCCTGAAGAGCTTGAAGTTCCTCACGCATAGCATTTACCCAGCATGCTTGTGTAGAAGCCTGAGAATAAGAGGTGAGTATGACTGTATTAGATAAAGTAGCTGAAAAACCATATCTATCAGGAGGCTTAATAGTGCGAGGGGAACGCCTAGGATGCATAATATCAGGCTCAGTATGAACTTGAACCTCTGGATCACTTTCAAGAATTGTACGAGGAGATACAGTTCGTCGTCGCTGATAGACCATACCTGGAATAAACCGCCCATTAGACTGTGATATTTCCTTAAAATTAGGAAGAAGAATCGGTGAGGTAGAGTAAACTTGCTGCTGAAAATAATATTCCTCCTCAAAGAAAATAACATTCCTAGAGATATGCATACGATTAATAGTAGGATCATAACAGACATAGCTTTTTTGATTGGAACAATAACCCATAAATGCACATCGAACAGATTGAGCAGTAAGTTTGTGTCGTTCATGAAGAGGTAAATGAACAAAACAAACACATCCAAATGTGTGGAGCATATGATAATCAGGATAAATACCAAAAAGACGATAAAATAGAGAATCAAATCCCAAGTGTTGAGATGGTAAACGATTAATCAAGTACACAGCAGATGTCAATGCTTCAACCCAAAATTTGGATGGTACGGAAGACTGTAATAGGAGAGTATGAACCATGTCCAATAAATGACGATTCTTGCGTTCAGCCATCCCATTTTGCTGAGGAGTATAAGGACATGACCTCTATGAGATAATGCCTTTTTCTTGCAAATAAATCTGAAATTCACGTGGCATATATTCGCCACGATTATCAGCGCGCAAAATCTTAATGCGTGTAGAGAACTGATTCTCAATAAGAGCAACAAAGCTTTGAAATACCCGGAAGACCTCAGATTTAGTGTGCAGAAAATATATCCATGTAAACCGACTATAATCATCAATAAATATTACAAAATAACGGTAGTGACTATGAGAGACAACAGGGCTGATACCTCAAACATCACTATGTATCACATCAAAGCACATTTTTGCATGATTACCAGAATTAGGAAAAGACAGTTTTACTCTTTCCAAGTTTATATGTGGCACAATTAAATGTCAAAGCAGAATTTAAATTGTTGCCAACAAAACCACGTTGTATTAAGTTAGACAAAATTACATGATTTGGATGGCCTAAACATTTATGTCAAAGTTCAATTTGACTATCAATGATAACAGAAGATAAGGCTAAAGATCTGGGAATGGAAAAATGCAATGGAAACAATCTGCCCATTTTAGGACCCTTCGCGATCACCTTCCCCGAAGCCTGATCCTGTACAACACAGCCAGCACGAGAAAAATGAACGTCACAGTGATTCTCCACAAGCTGACCAACAGATATCAAATTAGTTGATAAATTTGGAGCAACAAAAATATGACTAAAAGTGTGACCAATGTCACCAACAGCAGTAATTGGAACGCTACTACCATTGGCTACTTGAATATGTTGTCGACCAGTATAAGGATGTAAATTTTGTAAGAAATCTGGAAAGCCAGTCATATGATTAGATGCACTAGAATCAACAAACCAAGTAGATGAAGTTTGCTTACCACGACCTTGAAGACCAAGAGCAGAGAAAGCAGAAAGAATCATCTGCTGGACCATCTCAGGAGTCATAATCACTTGATTTTTAGAATCAATCTTCTTACATTGTTTCTCCAGGATGCACCTGTTAAGTCGTCATGTAATATTTGTTGTTCCATGTATTATGTTCCACGATCCTTTTGAAATCAATTTCTCATAGATATTCTTAAAACACAATGTTTTACCTGTAGAGGCATTTGCTAGATGATTGAAGAGAGAAAACAATTTGATTAGAGACAAATACGACCTGCTTTGTGGATCATATTCAAGCAAATAGCTTTCATGCTAGGGTTGGTGAGTACTCTGTGAAAGATTGTTCCCACCTAGTTTCTTTGAATTCTCCTCCAAGTCAAATCCGCAACAGAGTTGAAAGTTCAATCGAGTTGATTTCTAGAAGGATGTCTGAAAATCAGCTGTTATGCATACTGGTCGGATAATAAATATGAAGTTTTTCCTTTTTGAGCACTTTAAGGCTTCTACAAGAAGTCATTAGTATACTCAGTTATATCTTTAGTATGCTAAAGAGCAAGTTATGAGTTTAATCATGGCTTGCTCTCTTGCTTCATTGTGTTAAGATTCTAAAAAGCCTATACCATGTTCCATTGTACGTTTAATCATGGCTCGGAAAGTTATTTGAAGTCATTTATGATCATAAACAATACTTTTAAAATATATAAGGAAAATTTATAAATGTAAATAGGAGTTGAGAAACCTGATTCCTAAAATTTTCTGACATCTATATACTTAATGCACCACTATTTATTTGAAATGTGGTTCTATATAACTAAAAAGAGTACCTTGAAGCGGCCAATGAACTTGATTTTGGTAGTCAAGTGGTAAAAATGAATATATAACATACTCGAACATGTGGAGCATGTGGTTCGCTTTAGCCAAACAAGTGGGATTACCAGGACTGCCTATGCATACGCATAAAGGACTGCATTCATCGCTCTTTAAAATGTTGATTCTATTCACACTCGTTTAACCACTCGTCATGTGTGCCTACCTTTGCTAAATATAGATTGTTAGTTTACACTTTCTATAATTGGTCAGTGTCAAGTCGAAGTAGGATTCGTGAGTCATGGGGTTGAGGCATTCATAGTGTACGACTGTACGCTTTTGATACAAGTCGCTTTTCAGTGTCCACAATTGTTATTTGCCAATTTTGCAGGGAAAGCTTCCTCAGTGTGGAAGCCGGCTTCAACGCAATGTTCTCGCGTCCCGGCCTAATATTCCTCTTGTGAAAGGGGTTAGTGAAGATCAGGCAGATGGATCAAGGCTTTTGCCTACTTCAGCTGCCCAGAAATCTACAAGGCGTTCTGCTACTCCAGAATCTTTTGGTGTGATATTATCAAGCAAAGAAGAGAACTCTTTGATGGCTACCGCTTTACCCTCTTTCAATGATAATGTAGTCCATCCATCATCAACAGATACCATTTCAAAAATGCATATGAACATGATCAATATAGGAGCTTCTAGGGAATGTAGCAGTAACGTTAGTACTGAACAAGTATTACTAGGTCATAAAGACAATGAAAAGCAGTCACGACTTGTTAAGGAAGCGCCATGTGTGAGTGACTCATTGCTGCAGATGGATAACGACACCTCAATAAATGGAAATAGTGGATTGGCAAAGGAATCACTTGAAGTTAATGTCTATAAGGATGACCATCATCCATGTGCAGTTACCAGGAAAAATTCTGCGACCGAATCGGAATATTCATATCAAGTATGCTACAGGAGGAAGCTACATGAGACTAACATAGATAGAGATGCTCCTGAGGCAGATAATCTAACCAAGGTATCACCACCATCAGAATATGCAGGATTTGTTCCTGATACTGTTTCACAACAGGATGGACAAATTACTAGCAATTTATACTTATTTCCAGATACAGAAGTTCATTCAGAGAATGTAGTAGATTCTTTTGCTTTGCCTAGAACTAAATCACCCCTTTTATTGAATAAAGAGAAAATGGCTGGTTCTGCCTTCATTAAGAGTTCAGAAGCAGGCAATTCTTTACCTCAAGAAACATATATTGAGAATGATTTTCAAATTAACCTTGTGAGAAATGCCCCTTTGGAGGAAAACACGCGATCATTGATATCAAGTGTGGAACCATGGGTTGATTCTTGTTTCATCAGCATTTCAGAAATGGATAGCGTATCTCAAAAGACAAGCATGCCTGCTGAGAAAGCAAATTCAAGTATAAATAGATGTGTCGTATTGACTAATTCTTCACAGGATTCTCACCCTATAAAACTAGATGGTTCTGCAATGCAGTTTAGTGAAAAGGATATATCTCATACTAAAAAAGAGGGATCCTTGTTGCTGGAGTAAGTATATGTTATTTAAAACCTACTCTATTTCTGGTTTTCAATATTTATTTAAATGAATCAATGCTTGTCAACTTTGTTCAACTCCAGAGGTGGCAAGAATGAACGTATGCAAACAGCAAATCAAGATATTGGCCATCTAAAACATCATATCAATGCTATTCCTTTTAGCGAAGAATGGCTTGCTGCAATTGAGAATTTTGGCGAGGTCAGATCCTACATTTTTATTTCAGTTCCTTAGTCTATATGTTTTCCAGAAGCTTTTCAATAACCGATTTTGAATAATACACAAACATGACAAAAATTTGAGAACATATCAAAAGATCTTTTCCCTCTTATTGCTGCTGATGCTTTGGGGGGGAGGGGTACTTCTCGGTAAAACCGTGCTAAGTAGCCATGCCTTATGACGTTTCTGCTGACACTCAAATCAATCGGAAATAGGGTACATACTCGCTTGCAATCTCTCTACTTCTTTGGTGTGAGACAATCCCATTTGGGAATCATTTTGTCACCTGAGCTATTCTCAGAGTGGCTGAGGTTGAACCTTGTTGCAGGTTTGACTAATCTCGATGTGTTCATAGATTTCCCATGTGGTCTCTTACACAAGTAGGCAAGCCCAACTTGTCACCTGAGGTATTTCCAAAGTGGCTGAGGTTGAATGAGAGGGAGGATCCCTTGATTGCAGGTTTGACCGAGTCTGATCTGTAGGTAGATAGATCTGATCTTGCTACATGGTTTCCCTTGCTGCGTGATTGCGAGAACGATAGTCCATGCCATGTTATGCATGTTGAGGAAAGAAGTTTTATGCTATTAATAGCATATTTTATCTGTTCTGGCTTTGGCTTTTATTGACCTTAAGGTCTTAATTCCATGAAAATTTGTTCTTAAATTGTTATTACTCGCAGGAGATTCTGGAGATGAAGACTGGTCCTGTGCAAAATTCTCCACCAGAAAAGTCTCTTCCTGAACCTGGTCCATGGTCACCGGTATCACATCTTCTACTTTTTAGTAGTATGTAATCTTCTACTTTTTTTAAAGAAAACAAAGTTTAGCTACTTTATTGAGAATTCAGCCAGTCTACTATATCTTTGGCAAAAGGGTAGCCAATTTTGCTGGCCAGTTTGCAGTCCATGTTTATCGCGTCTTGTAACTCTTGGCAAACCCTGCTGGTTAGTTAGCAGATTCACTACTTTTGTGTTTGATATATTTGAAGGCGAAGTGATCGTCTGTCTTTAGGAAGCTGATTTCCTCCAATATTTCAGCCCGCGGATGCTTGTACTTCCTAGTTCCTAGTGATAAAACTGATAGTTTCCAAACTATCTAACTCTATTAGTGCCTTGCTTTCCTTCCTTTTAGGGCAAGTATGAACATAGTTCATGGCATTTTGACGGCCAATATTTCTAGTATAGAGCTAATGGGCTTTCATGGAACACTACAATCGCTAGTAGAGCTTCCCCTTGCTGTCTCTAGCCTATTCTTGCTTCCATGGTAATATTGTTCTATGTGTTTATCTTTTAATGTCCTTTATGTGGTCTTTTCCATTTGTCCTTGGTGTGTTTTTGTTGTTTGTATTTGTTTGCTACTTTGGATAAGGTTTCTTTTATCATTTGGAACTCCATTAGTGCCTTCCTGCTTGTTTGTGCTGGTTGGGGCTGAAGATTTCCAGGTCATGCATTATTCCTTTCCAACCATGGTTGGTTCTTTTGTTCTTCTTCAGGTTCCAATGGTCAATTTGCCCATATTTTTTCTTTGCTTTCACCCAAAGTTTGTCTCTCTAGTTGAGAATATTAACAAGTCTTTTGCTATTTAATAGATGGGCTCTTAGTTTCTCCAGTTGCGTGTTAGCATGATCATTGGTGATCAAGGTATGAATAGAGATGGAAGAGAGAACACTTGTGGCAAGGTTGACTCTACCTGCTTGAGTAAGGAGGTGTTCTTGCTAGGGTTTGAGGAATCGGTCCAGGCCGGTTCCTCTGGTTGGTACCGGTTCGGCGAGGGATGGGCACCGGAACGTGGGTTGGAGCAGTGGATGGCGATGCGGCGGTGAAGCTTCCGCTGCTGCTCGGTTCGCCGGTACCGTGCCGAACCGGTTCCTCGAACCTTGGTTCTTGCTAAGTTTGAAGTTTGTTATAGATGTTATTAAGGCAACCTTGATATATTTTGTTTGAATAGTAGTGAGGATTGAAGTGAGTTTCCAAGTATTTGCAAGGGAAATCTCCTTGTTTAATTCCAAGGACACTAGTTATGAATTGCTTGGTATGAGTTGAACAGTGGTTTGTAAAGTAAATCTTGGATCTTCTGCTATTGGCTTATTGACTAGTTATTTCTTGGTGAGTATTGATAATTTTCTTGAGGTTGACACTTGTTTTCTTGCTAGCGCGCACATAGAGAATGTTATAATTTGCATACATTATGTGATATATCTTACATTTTTTTATTTTTTTATGTTCTAGGGGGTTATTTTGTTGTGCAATATTCCTTTACTTCCCTTGAAGATTGTCATGGTGCCATGAATCAAATGTTTTCTCAAGATCTAATTTTATGAGGATCATATGGTTTCTAGAGTTAACAGTATTGGATGCTATGAGCAATTTTCGGGACAATATATATAGTTTCATAAAGTTTTCGGTCTTTTATTAAAGCAAATTGCTCAAGGCTGATAAGTTTCGACAGATAAGGTATCATTCTAGTTACTGCATTTGAGAGAATTTATAATTTACATTTCAGTGGGCTAGTGGTTTGTAATCAGTAATGACCAGTGGTGGGCTAGGGCTTTTAGGGATTAAAATTAGTCGAGTTAGCCCCAGGATGAGGGAATGAAGGCTTCATATTGGGATTGGGATTGATTTGTGAGTCTGGTGAATTCATTTTTTAAAACTCAGCCATGAAGCCAATCGTGCCTAAAGCTTTACCAAGCTTAACGTCATTTGCCAACCTCAGTAATTTCCTCAGCCATAAAAGGTTTACAATGTATTTGATGGTTAGACTCATCAATCTGTGACACGTTCTTAGTAAGGATCCTTTTAGATTTATAGTTAAATTTGAGTCTCTTTATATTTCTGAAAGTGTTGCTTACATTTCGATTTCTGAGACATTCAGATTAATTTTTGTCCTTGCCTAATTTAATAGATAGTGATTTTCTTGATCTGCTTTTCGTAAATTATCGTATTGCACATGAAACTATCACCGAAGTGGGATCTGGAATAGTTTATAATGTGGATTTGGCCGTTTGAATTGCTCGAACGTCTCATGCAGTATCTTTTGACTCATTTTACAAATTTACTGCAGGTGAAACGGAAAGCTCAAGACATTGGACCATTTGATTGCACGAAATATTTGACGAACCTCCCATGATGACTGGGTGTACATCTTGTTGCAGTGTTACGAATGAAAGAGCTCTCGGCGTTACTGCATTGTTGAATTGTCAATGTGCCAATGCGAAAAAATTTGGCATGTACGATTAACATCTCATACGAGTAGCAACCGGACTGTCCAGTATATTTAAGACGTAATAGCCTCAGGTGAAACAAATTAATTCCACGTCCATCTGTTAATTCTAGTGCGAGACAATGTATTTGATGCACATTGTCCCTTCAGGCACCACGGATTTGAAGCATACATATTTATGCTGAATATCGAAGTTGTAGAACGTTCCACGACTCCTTGCATTGCAAGGAATAGTTCGAAATCAATAGGTAGAAATTTGTACAATAGCGCTAACAACTAGTTTGGCGGGGTGCACTCCGAAGCAATGGAAATCGCCCTCATGCAGCTTATAAACAAAAATATTGTTTCCCCAGAGAAGTACAAGTACCAGTGTTGTTGTGCAATAACACTGAAAGAGCTAGTGTTAAAGAGAACGGGTGTTAAAAAAGATTATTGAAATAGTAATTAATTGATTGAATCAAACTGTAAATGCATTTAAAAAAATTAAAGGGTTTATGAAATGAATGTTTTTTTTTCTATATATTGATTGATTTATTGTTTTGGAAGCAATTTAGAAGTTAGGCCAAACTGAAAATTAATAGATTAAATTAATTATATATATATATACATAATATATGATAGTATAGTATATAGTATATAATATATTATTTAGTATAGTAAAATATACTATACAATACACTATATTATAGCATATAATATAGTATATTATAATATAGTATAGTATAGCATATTGTATATAATATATTATAGTATAATATAAAGTATATCGTATATGGTATATACAGTAGTATAGTAAATAGTATAAAACATAGTATAGTGTATAGAATACTATACTAGTGTATAATATATAGTGTATAGTTTAATACATAGTGTATGGTATACAATAGTAGTGTATAACATATAGTAAACATACTATAGTATATTATACACTAGTATATAGTGCATAATATAGTATAATATAGAAAATTATAGTATATTATATAATATAGTATGACATAGTATAATATAGTATAATATATTTAGTATATAACATATTATATAATATAGTACAATATAGTACATGGTATAATATTCCACAATATTTAGTGTATAATATAGTATATAGTATAGAGTATATAATATATAATGCATAGTATAATATGGTATTTTGTATAATATATTATATTATATAATATGCATTCATAGTATAAAATGTATAATATATAATATAGTATAATATAATATAAAACATATAATATCTAGTGTACAATATATGGTATAGAGCATATTATATAGCATATAGTATAATATATAAGTGTATATAATATAGAATATAGTGTACTATAATAAATAGTAAAGTATATAATGTAGTATATAGTAGTATAGTATAATATATATAATATATAGTGCATAGTATAGTATAATAAATAGTACAATATATAGTGTACTATATAGTCTATCGTATGTAGTCTAGTATAGTTTATAGTATAAAGTGTATATAATATGGTATAGTATACAATAGTGGACTATAGTATAGTATACAATAGTATATAGTGCATATTATAGTATAATATATTGTATATTATATAGTATAGTATATGACAGTATATAGCATATTATATAATATAGTACAATATAATACATGGTATAATATTCCACAATATATAGTGTATAATATAGTATACAGTATAGAGTATATAATATACAATGCATAGTATAAAATAGTATATTATATAATATATATACATAGTACATAATGTATAATATATAATATACTATAATATAATATATAACATATAGTATAATATATAATTGTATATAATATAGAATATAGCGTACTATAATATATAGTATAGTGTATAATGTAGTATATAATAGCATAGTATAATATATATAATATATAGTGTATATTAGAGTACAATATATAATGTACTATATAGTCTAGTATAGTTTATAATTGATAGTAGTATATAATATAATATAGTATAGTATATAGTATACAGAAAATAATAATACACAGGATAATATATATACGATACACAATACTACACAGTATAATATATTATATATTATACTATATACTATATACCATACTATACTATACTATATTAAACTATTATACTATACAATATACACAATACTACATACCATATACTATACAATATACAATACTATATTATATTATACTACACTATATATTATATATTATAACATATTATTATACTATACTATATTAAATACTATATACTATACTATACAATATATTATATACTATATAGTATATACTATAATATAGATTATAGTATATTATATACTATATATTATATACTATAATATAGATTATATTATCTATATTATATTATATACTATATATTATACTATATAATATAATGCACTACACAACACTATACTGTATACTATAATATACTATACTCTACTATACTATCCTATATATTATACAATATGTTATACTATACTATATTATACTATACTATATATTATACTACATACTATATACTATATACTATACTATACTATACTATATTATAATATTCTATATAGTATACTGTATATTATATATTATATTATACTATACTATACTGTACTACACTACACAATATTATATATTATATCCTATACTATGCTTTACTATATATTATACTATACAATACTATATACTATATATAATAATATACTATACACTATATATAATACTATAATATACAATATATAATGTATTATACTATATTATACTAAATTATATCATACTATGTTATACTATACCATAATATATTATATACTATATATTATACTACACTATACTACAACATACTATATACTATACTATACTATACTACACTACACTACACTAAACTATACAACACTATACTATACTATACAATATACAATATTATAGTACTATACTGTACTATACTATATTATGTACTATGCTATATTACATAATACCATATATTATACTATACTATACTATATACTATATATTGTACTATACTATATAGTATATAGTAGCATAATATAATATATATAATGTACTATATAGTCTATAGTATATAGTCTAGTATAGTTTATAATTGATAGTAGTATATAATATAATATAGTATAGTATATAGTATACAGAAAATAATAATACACAATAATATATATATATATATATATATATATATATATATATATATATATATATATATATATATATATATTTTACTATAGTATAGTGTGTAAGATATAATATAGTATAATATATATTGTATAATATAATATATTATATACTATACTATACTATACTATAATATATATTATACTATATACTATATACCATACTATACTATACTATATAGTATACTATATACTATATATTATACTATATAATATAATACACTTCACAACACTATATTGTATACTATAATATGATATACTCTACTATACTATACTATGTATTATACAATATACTATTCTTTACTATACTACACTATATTATACTATACATTATACTATATACTATACTAAATTATACTATATAATATATTATACTATATTATATCATACTATGTTATACTATACTATAATATTTTATATACTATATACTATACTATATTATACTACACTTCACTACACTATACTAAACTATACAACACTATACTATATACAATATTATAGTATTATACTATACTATACTATATAGTATATAGCAGCATAGTATAATATATATATAATATATAGTGTATAATACAGGACAATATATAATGTACTATATAGTCTATAGTATATAGTATAGTATAGTTTATAATTGATAGTAATATATAATATAATATAGTATAGTATATAGTATATAGAAAATAATAATACACAGTATAATATATATATATAGTTTACTGTAGTATAGTGTGTAAGATATAATATAGTATAATATATATTGTATAATATAATATATTATATACTATAATATATATTAAACTATATACTATATACCATACTATACTATACTATATTAAACTATTATACTATACAATATACAATACTATACTATACTATATAATATGTATTATACAGTATATTATACTATACTATATTAAATACTATACACTATACTATACAATATATTATATACTATACAGTATATACTATAATATATATATATATATATATATATATATATATATATATATATATATATTATATTATACTATATACTATATATTATACTATATAATATAATATACTATACTCTACTATACTATACTATGTGTTATACAATATACTATACTACTATACTATACTACACTATATTATACTATATACTAAACTATACTAGACTACACTATATATTATACTACATACTATATACTATACTATATATTATATATTATATATTATATTATACTACACTATACTGTACTACACTACACAATATTATATATTATATCCTATACTATGTTATACTATATATTATACTATACAATACTATATACTATAATGTATACTATACCATATACTATATACTATACTATAATATATTATATACTATATATTATACTACACTATACTACAATATACTATATACTATACTATATTATACTACATTACACTACACTATACAACACTATACTATACAATATACAATATTATAGTACTATACTGTACTATACTATATTATATACTATGCTATATTACACAATATCATATACTATACTATACGATACTATATACTATATACCATACTATACTATACTATATTAAACTATTATACTATACAATATACACAATACGACATACCATACTATACAATATACAATACTATACTATACTATATAATATGTATTCAGTGGCGTATCCAGGACCCGGAGGTATGTGGGGGCAATGTAATAAAAAAAATATAAAAATACTAATATACATTGAAGAGCAAAATAAAAAAAAACTTTGCATTGATATGTTTGAATGTATTTACATAAACATTACAATTGCCCTCGACGAGTTCTCATAGACTGAAATTTTTGAATAATTAGTTTGTTGTCAATAGTATCGAAAACATCTTTCTCAATATAAGTGACAAACAATCATTTATCCAACTATCTCTCATTTGATTTCTAAATCTATTTTTCACTATTCTCGATAGAAAAAGCTCTTTCCACTATAGCAGTAGCAACTGACAAAATAAGAGCTAATTTTACAAGTAAATATACTAATGGATATTCAATATTTCTTTTTGATTCAACTAATTTTTCTGCAATGACTGCAATTCCTATTATCATTGAGAATTCATCATAATAAAAGATAAATGTCCAAAGAGCCAAGCGATATTGGTTGTTGCATATCAAAAATTTTCAATTGAAATTGTCTCTTACTGACTGGAATCACTAGATCGAAAGAATGCTGGGAGTCTTGGAGAGCCGAGAGGTGAAAACCACATCAAGCAGCGAGAGGCAAGCTAAAGTCGAAGGGGGAGAAGCTATAGAAGTTTGCGAGAGATGAGATTTGTGAGGGGAAGAAGCTGAAACGGCTAGTCGATGGAGCTGAATAGTGAAGCAGTGAAAGGCCCAGAAACTTTTCGGTTGCATCATTGCGTGAGAAGGTAAGCAACAGCTAAGCATTATCTATTTCTTTGGAGGGAATTCACAGGGAAAGAAGAGAAAACAGCATTGAATCTGGTAAACAACATTGAATCTGGTAGAAAAAAAAGAGAGGATAGATTCAATGTTATTTTCTCTTCTTTCCCTATGAATTCCCTCCAAAGAAACAAGGCCTAAATATGTTATTATGCTAAAATGTTAGTTTCAAGATTTCCTAGAAAAGAGTTAAATACTCTAAGTCTAACTAATTTCAGCTAGGCATGTAATCAAGATGGCCCATTAACCACTATACCCCCGAATGGGGGCATGGCGGCATAAGGGGGGCAATCTATCTAATTTTTTTTCACAATATATATAATGCTTGTGAATTTATCCACTATATATTATATATTATATATTATATTATACTATACTATATTGTACTACACTACACAATATTATATATTATATCCTATATCATGTTATACTATATATTATACTATACTATACTATATACTATATATAATACTATAATATACTATATATTATGTATTATACTATATACTATACTATACTATATAATATATTCTATATACTATACTATACTATACCATATACTTTATACTATATAATACTATACTATAATATATTATATACTATATATTATACTACACTATACTACAATATACTATATACTATACTATATTATGCTATTCTACACTACACTATACTAAACTATACAACACTATACTATACTATACACTATACTATATTATATCATATACTTTACACTATACTATACAATACTACATATACTATACTATGCTAAACTATAGTATACCATATTTTTTTTACTATACTATATATACTATACTATACTATACATTATACTATATCACATACTGTACTATACTATACTATATTATATTATACTATACTAAACTATACTATATACAATATATTATACTACACTATATAATATATACAATGCTATATTATATTATATACTAGACCATATATTATACTATACTGTATACTATATTATATATACTATGCTATATTATACTATATACTATACGAAATGTTATACTGTATTATATACTATATATTAGACTATACTATACTATATACTATATATTATACCATATACTATTCTTTACTATATATTATACTTTATACAATATATATTATACTATACTAAACTATGATATATACTATATAGAATACTGAACTATAGTACATACTATACTATATATATCATACTATATTATACTATACTATATACTATTATTGTACTTTACTATACTACAAACTATACTCTATTATACTATATAGTATATATACTATATATTATACTATATACTATACTATATATACTATATTATATTATACTATATATACTCTACTACTATACAATATTATACTTTATCATATACTACATATTATACTAAATTATACTATACTATGTAATATATATTACAACACTATATAATACATATTATACAATACTATATATAATATATTATACTATGTTATATTATACTATACTTATAATACCCCGAGTTTAGTCCCACATTACAAGTGGGAGAAACCATTATATGGTATATAAGGCATAGTGAGCTTACTATTGTTAACTTGGGCTTAAGCATTTCAATAGATTGGGTCACGTTGCAAATCGGCTCACCAAGTTAATGAATAGTTTGCTTACTAAGCGGGTCATAACAAATAGTATCAGAAGAAAACTTAGTCCTAAGCATGGTGAAAGGCCAATAGGAAAGATCTACCGAGGATGGTGGAGCCGCCATTGGGCTGTCCGGGCTTGACGAGGACGTCAAGTCTTAAGTGGGGGAGATTGTAATACCCCGAGTTTAGTCCCATATTGCACGTTGCAAATCGGCTCACCAAGTTAATGAATAGTTTGCTTATTAAGCGGGTCATAACAATACAATACAATACTATATTATATATATTATATAGGGCTGTTCAAAAAACCAACCGAACAGAACAGGCGGTTAACCGAATGGTTCAGTTCACGGTTGGTTTTTGGGTATAATGATTCGGTTACGATTCGGGGAAAAATAAATAAATATATATATATGGTTAGATGTTATTTTGCTAGTTAGTAGGTCATGGGTTCAAAACCCATTCCCTACAACTTAAAAATTAATTATTTTACATATATAATTATCAAATAATTATATTTAATAATTAAAATTAGTTTAAAAATAATTTTTTAAAATATTTAATTATTAAATAATAATATTTAATAGTCAAAATCAACTTTTTAAAATAAATTTTAGTAAATAAATTATGATCGGTTAACCGGTTAACCGGTCCAACAGTTTGGGAACGGTTCAATTACCCGAACTATGAACAGACCTAAATTACTATATACTATATTGAACTATACTATACCATATATTATATACTATGCTATACTATAATACTATACCACATACTGTATTATATACTATGCTATACTATATTATATTATACCATATACTGTACTATTTTATATTATACTATATACTATATTATACTATATATATACTATTATACTATATTACATTATACTTTACTATACTATACTATACCATATAATATATTATACTATATTATATACTGTACTATACTATATTATACTATATGTATATATTATACTATTCTATACTATACTACACTATAAACTATGCTATATTATACTATATATACTTACTATACCATGCTATATACTATATTATAGTATATACCATATACTATGCTATATTATATTATATTATACTATACAATATACTATATACTATATTATACCATATAATATATTATATACTATACTATATATACAATACTACATATACTATTATATATTATATTATACTATACTATATACTATATTAAGAGATAATTGAGTCATGTGAATATAATAGTAAACCGAAAATAGATAATTAAACATACAGGAAAATTAGTTGATGAACTTAATAATTCATTAGTTTTAGTTCTGGGACGATTATACTATATTATATACTGTACTATACTATATTATATTATATGTATATATTATACTATTCTATACTATACTATACTATATACTATAAACTATGCTATACTATACTAACAAATATTATATATAATATACTAAATGCAATACTATACTACACTATAAACTATGCTATATTATACTATATACACTTACTATACCATGCTATATACTATATTATAGTATATACCATATACTATGCTATATTATATTATATTATACTATACAGTGGCGAATCTAGGACCCAAGGGTATGTGGGGGCAATATAAAAAAAATAATATAATAATATAAATATATTAAGTCTAATATAATAAAAATAAAATAAAAATTAGAGTGAGAAGAGGCAAATGACAATTTAAAAGGGGGGCAAAGAACATAATATCAATAATGAGTGGGGGCAAACATTAACATATATATCAATATGATATTTTAAATACATATATATAAATAGAATTGTTCTAATTTAGTGAGAGCATTTGCCCACACTATGGTGAACGCGGCTCCGCCACTGACTATACTATATTATATATTATATATTATGTTATACTATATTATACTATACTATACCATATATTGTGTACTATGTATACTATATTATACCATATAATATATTATATACAATATTACATATACTATTATATATTATACCATACTATATACTATATTAAGAGATAATTGAGTCATGTGAATATAATAGTAAACAGAAAATAGATAATTAAACATACAGGAAAATCAGTTGATGAATTTAACAATTAATTGGTTTTAGTTATGGGACGATTATTGAATTTCTCTCAACTGACAAACACGGTTCCCGAAAAAAAACTCATAGTTCAGGTAACAACCCGTGAACAATCCTAGTTAAGAGCTATGGAGAAATTAATCTGGGTCAAAACCACAAGTACGATTGACTAGTTCTTAATATGGAAAACAGAAATGAGTTCGCCAACAAGGCATAAATGAACTTATTTGCAGATAAACAAAAGCATGCATGACCTGTATAAATAGAGCTTTGCAAATCAAGAACAATTGCAACTTATTTACAATTTTGTGGAAACGAGATGAAACGTGCCCTACCACCTAAACTATGTACACTTTGTTGAGGTGCGCTTCCTTTTGCTAGCACAATCAGCCCACCAATTCCTGTGTCATCCTGCTTCTACTATTTACAGACGAACCTTGAAATTTGCTACGAGAGATGAAAAGATCCTTGGCCTTCTTTTATTGCGTAAAATAACTTCTGTTTCATTTTCTCCTGCACCCAGAGAAAACAAACATAAATAGCGCAACCATTCACCAAGACGTGTGAAAATAAAACTATCGTGACGCTCAGGAAGTTAAAGAAACTATGCACATCCTACACAATGTATTAATCATCACAAAAACAAGAATATTAACTCCCCAAATCATGTATCAAAACCGTGTATTTCACGTATTAACCATCACAATAAGTACCTTTGACGAGTATGGTGGGAGCTTCAAATAATTAGCACATGTCATGACACTTGGCAAGTCGAAATCAGCATCACAACTGCAGTGCTGCTATTAGAAAAGTAGTAGATGGAAACAATTTCAGTTACCCACTCAACAACTGATAAAAATTTTCTCAATTCAGTTTTAATGAAAAGAATACTGTACGTTGTGTTTTTGCTGGAAAAAACCAACAATTTCTAACCTTACGAACCACTGTCAACTTTGGGTTAAGTGCAGCTAAGCCTCCAGGTGGAAGACGAGGAGATCCAGTTACAAATTGCAAGAAAGCTCTACGCTGATCATGTTCAAATTCTTGTATGATTTCTAACAGCTGAAGGGAAAATGTAAGTGCATAGTAAGATAGGATGTAGAATGTTGCTGGCTTTGCACAAGATAAATTATTCTGGAGATACTAACACTGATAGCAGTAGGGCTGTCTGCAGTGTAACCATGGTCAAACTTGATGTGATCCATGAGTTCCGCGAACTGCAAGGGAAGAAATTATAACTATGAACCATAGATTAGCATCTAAAGGTGTAAAGCATACATACATCCCAGGAATCTTGCTCTCCACAGAGTAATCGCTCCAGCTCATTTTCAGTAAACATTTGAAGAGCTTTCAAGGGGAATACCTAGTAATATTGGGAGATGATAAAGTTAACCTGACAAATAGGAAAACAAACAATCTGCATTTCTTTGAATAGAGCAAGTGTTCCATGATGTAATGCTTCTCTTAAGCTAGTAATTATTTAATTTCAACAAGGCAGCCACGAAAGACATTTTTCTACAAAGATGAGGGTAAATTCCATTGAAAGAAAAGCAGCAAGTTGCAGATTCATATCATAAGCTCCTTTGTACGGTTTTTTGGCACTCTAATCCTGACTGCTCCCTGGAGGTTACTATAGTGGGCAAAACTACTTTTTCTACTCAGAGAGTTGCAGATTATTGTAATAAGCTCATTTTATAAGGTTGTTTAGCACCCTGACCACTTTGTGCAGGTTTACCAGAGTTAGCCAAACTGGCCTGAGACACCATAAGCAAACACGCCAGGGTAAACTGATCGGTCAATGGGTCACAGGCAGTCCGTGACCAGCATGTTTCGGCATAGTTAGTGACGTAGTGAAAACCTAACAGGTAATTGTATTTGTATGAATATTTATATCTAATTTTATTATGAAATTTTGTATTAGTGGACAAATAGTTAGTAAATCACGTGTTAGTGCATTAGTAGGGCAGTTATTAGATCATGGGTTAGTGGACAAATAGTTATTCTTGGGTTTGCCCTTCTCTATTACTCATCTCCCTCTTCTCTCTACCAACTCCCACAAGGATTTTTATCTTGCTTACCTAACTTCCTCTCTTTTCATATGCTAGTGAGTAGTGACCATACTCGCTTAAAAGTAATCACAAAAAGAAGGAAAAAAAGGGAGAAAATGCACAAAGGAAACTGAAGACAAATTCAAAAACAAGTAAAAAGTAGGAAAAAAGGGAGATTATCGCATGGAATTTCTTTTAATATGTATTAACTTTCAACACCGATGATCAACTCACCAAACTCAAATTCCTTGTGGTAGGAGAAAGTAATAGCGGTATTAGGGGCATGGTTCAAAGAACCGTTCTATACTAGAAAAGTCCGATACGGTACCGATCCGGTAGCCGTCCGGTCCTGGAATAGCCATCACGGCTCACGGGCAGACAGTGGAGGGAGACGGCGCTGGAAGAAGCTTCGGCCACCGCTCGAAGAGTGAAGCTTCCGACAGCGAGCTGCCAGCGCCACCCGGCCTTCCGCCCGATTTGCCAGAGATTTGAAACTATGATTAGGGGTGGTAATTACGTCAAGATTAGTGGGGTATTAGATCATGAGATAGAGGGGTATAATTTATTTTTATCACCTATTGTAAAATATTTTCTTATGATGATGAATTAGATTGTTGTGTTATTGATAGCTTCTCGATCTCTCCTTCCAAGCCCTAGAAGGCAAACTTTTTTATATATCACCCCTATCATCTACCATCTCTCCTGGCTTCCCATCTAGTCTTCTTTTATTCTACCTCGCTTCCCTTTCTTTGCAAATGTCGAAGTCTCACTAAGTCATCTCACACACTGCAACCAACCAGTAGTTCACTTAACCCAACCAAAAACAAAAAGCAAAAGAGACAAGTGCCACAATTTAGTTCACTGCAACCAAAACACATCATCTCCTCTCTCCTAGATCACATTGCTGCCTTCGAACGCCTATGACTCTCCCTTCTTACGATCCTTGTGCCTTTGTGATTTGGTATTTTTAATTGAAATGGAATGATTATAACCACACATATTTGGTTACGTATTGGGTTTGGATTGATGGTGACCGGTTAATCATCATTAACCGGGGGTGGCTTACCCAATCAAGGCATGGCATGATTGGTTGGTGGTGGTTGGCTTAATGAATTGGTTGAGCGCACTCAGGTCTGGGTCAAAACCTACAGGGATTACGACATTCACATATGTTTCAAAACAATCATTACGGATGATGTTAAGATATTCTCAAATGCAATTACATGGACTGATTAACCCCAAAAAGAGACAGAACTCTAGACAACTACAGTTTATCAAAGTAATAAGTGAAACAATATGTGCCAACAAAGTAGTTTCAAGTTTGAAAACTATCATTACGACATTCACTTATGTTTCAAAACTATCATTACGGATGATGTAAAGATATTCTTAAATCAATTACATGGACTGATCAACCCCAAAAAGAGACAAAGAACTCTAGACAACTATGGTTTATCAAAAAAACTAAATGAAACGATACATGCCAACAAAATAGTTTCAAGTCTCAACGAAATATATACCTCATTAAATCCAGATTTAAAAGCGTCAAGCTGCCTCAAAATCCCACTTCTAATCGTAGCATCAACAACCAGGTCAACATATTCCTCCAAATTGGCAATACTCACCTACAAGAAATAAAGATCTAGAATTGAAACATGAAAAGCACAAGAAATAACTGCACATTCTACAACTCGAATCATTACCACTTTTGTAACCTCAGATGCAAGTTCATAGTCAGAGTAGCCTGGAAGAGTAAAATCAAGACAAAGATCCTCTACACTAGTATTTCTATAATATAACTTTGATGCAACATTGTTCTGTCCAGAAAATGATTCCAAATTTTTTTTCCTATTAACGAGAGCTCGAAACTCCAACAAAGTCTTTCCAAGTTCTGGTGCGAATGACTGAATATCACATATACTGAGCTCCTACAGAAGCATGTAGAAAATTCATTCAGTGAATAGATCAATAGAGTAATAGACCATGAGATAATTAACATTTTAAACACGAATAATCATCATAAGGTTGCAAAATGACCTGCTCAAGCATCATCTTATAGAAAGCTCTAGAAAATGGTATGTCCAGGATCCTTCCGTCTTTAATTGCCTTTGCTACTAGCTTGCCTAGGAGGATAAACTTTCTTGTTACTTCAGAGAATTCAACCCCACCTAAGGCCACTGTTGCTTTTGACCATGGACGTGGAAATAATCCAAAGGGAGCCAAAACAGATCCAGATTCACCAGTATTGCTACATTTTCCATCATCACAGTGTTCCTCTCTCCACATACCCAGTCCAAGCTTTTGAAATTCACGACTTACTAATGTATAAAACTCCATTGTAGGGCCTAAACCAGTTCCCACTTCTTCAACGTATTCTACTTCAAGAGGCCCTTTACTCTGAGCATGTAACTCCATCATTTTCTCAGCACATTCAATAATATTGTTCCGATCAACTTTGAACTTCTTGCGTGAGGAAGAACCTATATGCAAGCGCCGTTCAGTTATGGAATTACCGATGCTATCCAAATTTTGTATGTTATTCTGTTGATTTCTTGAAGAACCAAATGTAGCGAGATAGAAATACTTCCATCTTGCCTCAAAAGAAAATAAGAAAGGGCACACAGCCATCAACTGACAACACCATAATGGAAGGACACCAGTGCTTAATACTAAGGGATCTCGCATTTGTTGCTCCAATTTATCAGTTAATTTAGTGCTCACGAACTCCATTTCTGGAACTGAAGAAACTGCCACCTTTAGTTCATCAAGGTTGTCTATTCTACCTTCAGCGAATGCGTTGACTCTTTCATCAATCAACAGTTCCAATGAATAACGGTTCAACCCCTCCAAAATTTTTACCATAAATAAAATATCATAAGATGGATTCATCTTATCAATCTTACACGGAATTTCTCCCAGTAACATGCACGAGAAAAAAGGAAGCTTCTGCCATGCGAATCCAAGCATATTCGAAAAAACTTCAGATTGAGAAACACAATCAAACGTTGGACCGGTGTTTGCCTTTTGTTCCTCCCTTTGTTCTTCGGCTCTTTTATAAGTTAATTTGTACACTTCACTCCAGAACTTTGGCCCAACAACCATGTCAAAATTTGAAGATATCCTGTCCTCAATAATGGCTTGATAAAGGGTCATAGACCTGCCAAGCTGTTTCCCTCTTAAACTAAAAGTTAATTTGGGTTTTGAAGTTGGAGCACTTGGAGAAGCTGAATTTGTTCTCACTTGAGCAACTTCCTTACCTGAAGATGAATAATAAAGGAATTCACTGAACTAAAACAAACTAAAGAATTTACATATTAAAATAGTATTACTAATAATTATGGCAAGAGATATCTCTAAGCTAATGATGTTGGGGAAAGCTCACCGCACATTGTCTGTTTTCTAGTGGCATCTGCTGATAAATTTTTTTCTTCTTGACTTCTAATTACCTGATGTACAAGAAAGATTAGTATCTGTAACAGAAGAGTTCATTCAAAGCACTCAATGCCTTATCCCAAAATCATCTTGAAATATTTTACATGTAAACTGATTAGACACATGTTGGACGATATATGGATACTATTCATTAAAAATCATCCGTAACAAAAGCATAAGCGTATGGAGGGATTAAGATGCGAACCTCTGGAGATATTGAGATACATGACTCAAGATATATGTTTGCGTGTGTTTCTAAAGTATTCTTTTCCGTGGCATGATTTAACCCTGTAGTAGCCAATTTGTTATCCAGAAACTCTGTTGAATGTCCAGTTGTGTTCCCACTAACTTTTGGCCAAAGATATTCTTCCACAGCATCGAAGGATGAAGAAATGTCCACGTTCACAACTTTGTCATGGTCTGATAAGTTTGATTCGTCCTTTTCACGTACAAAACGTACTCTTAAACAGGGATTTATAGTGGAGCTCCTGGCAGGGATATCTAAATAAGTATTTCTCAGCTTAAATCCTTGGCTTAGGATAACAGGAAAGTTATCTAAAGAAGACAATGCACACAGCAATTTCTTCAATAAGACAGCCAAAGGGGTATGATCCTGACTTTGACAAGAGTCTGATATGCATATGGAAGCAAATATCTGTAATCTCTTCAGTACAGCTATAATATCGTATACTTCAGTGGCATGAGAAGCTTGCAACAGATATTTTCCATTTGACAAGTAATGTGCTAGAGACCTCATGATATCACTCTCAACAAACTCAAAGGTGGACATGGATTCTTCCCGATACAGTTCCTTCATGATCTGATTTAGTATTTGAGTCAAATTGTCTGCACTTTGGAAGCCACCATGATCAGTCAAATAACTATTCACACTCTCATTCAGTACTCTGCACAATGTTTTGAAATTATGAAGAGTCTCACTAAAGCCCATCTCAGAGTTTACTGGTCCATGGGTAAAGTAGGCGCTTTTTATATGCCTTCCCAAATTATAGATAGTATCTTTTTCAAGCTTACACGTCTTTGACTCTGATGAAGTTCTGCATGAAGCAAAGGCATAACATAGACATTTGGAAACATCTCTTACACTCATTTGATCATCTGAGTGTTCCAACATAGGTTCCGTGCATTTCTCTTGCGCTAGAAGTGCATCAATTGCATGCGCTACTCCCTCCTTAACAAATGATGATAAGAAGACACCAGGAAGTTTTTGCATCAGAATCTCAATCGTCTCCAATGTAGATATTAATACATGTAGATCTTTCCTCGCTAAAAGCCCTGCCAAAAGACTGCCGGATAAACTATTAGGGAGAACCTATAAATAAAATACTACACGTTGATAATTGTATTATGTGATTGTCACCTTGAGATGTTTGTACCCTTTGTGGAGTCTAGAAGCATATCGCTTGTGCCAAAATAGGCAATGCGTTTTATAATCGAAATGCAGCCATAACACATAAGTGTGTTTGCACCATACTTGACAACCTATGCCAAAAGAGAGGAATATAGGAATGATCATAATAATACATGGACTATAATTATATATTATTAGCTGCACGAACAGACCTGGACAGAGGCAGGAATAATTTCCATGGCTAGTTGATATAAGAAATTAGGATGGTCAACTAGAATCTTCTCCTTGGCTTGCATTAACTGATTATCTGAAATATCTACTGCCCCCGGAGGAATTAACTGGTTAGCTAACCTTAGAACTTCGTATACCTGCAGAATGCAGAGTCCCTTGAATAACACCCTTAATTATAAAGAAGGCAAAATATTTATTTAACATATATTGTAACACCGGACCTACCACCCAATATGTACTAGTCTAGTTTGTTACCAGCACATAAACAAAAACAATATAAGTATGCATATGCATATATATTGACGCGCTAGTATGGTTGGTAGTTGGTACCAATATGTACATATCTGACTATAACGACTTGATCCCATATTGATACATTAACACAAATCGATACTCAAAACCTTGATGTACATGTTATCATTTTCAATAACAGTCTATACTGAGGCAACCTTGTATCAATACATAGAACAAAGTTAACAGTCTATACTGAGGCAACCTTGTATCAATACATAGAACAAAGTTAACATTCATCTAGTATGTATACTATACATAAAATACTAATTTGGTTGGTACAAATTGATACCATGTGTTGATATATATTGAACCGGACTGCTTCAAGCAAATATTGATACACCAGTATGGTATCTAAAACCTTGGCGCATGCACTAATTCAAAGTTTCAAAACAATAGTAATATTTTCTAGGCTATTCTGTGGCCACTAGTTGTAAAGCATTCCAGAAGAAGCAATTTAGTGTTTGAATGAATTTATCCAATTAGTATTATCACAGAGCAAAAATAACAAATTAGATACAAGAAATGAAGTCAAACTTCAATGATACACCAAATGGTAACAAAATAAAATAAATCTAACAAATATATAGCATATATCTCACAAGTTATAATACATGACTCCCAAGTATACCGTGGTCTTAACTATACAAGATACAAGAGGAATACATCATAAATATACCGTGGTAATAAAAAAAGACAACCCCCACCGTCCCTCTTCAAGGTAGAATATAAATGTTGATCATGTCCAACTTGCTTTTCAAAATAAAAACTAAATGAAATGATATCAATTTTGATATGTTTAGTCCTTCGGAGAAACACAAGATTAATGACAATGTAGAACAACTTGATCATCACATAGCACTATCATAGTGTTCTTGTCAGAAAAACACAAAATCTCGAGAAGGATTTGAAGCCACATTAACTCACATGTAGTATGAACCATTACACTATATTTGACCTCACAATGACATAGGTGCAGCATACGAAAGTAGATCTCTTGTCATCCAAGTTGTCTACATAATCAACACTAGTGTAGGACTCAATTATATGATGTTTGTGTCTTTGATAAAATAAACCCTTACCCCTTTATATAATGCAAGATTATTAGAACAACTTTATAATGACATTGCTTTGGTGACTATAAACCGACTCACAACTTCAACTACATAAGACATGTCATACCTTGATGTAGTAGGTTCACATAAATAAAATTAGGATTAGAAAATTAATTTTGACTTGCCCAAACTTATCATTTTGTTCGGATTGTCTTGTTTAAATTTATGCGTGGGAAAGATTGCATGTAACCATCATGATTGCCTAATTTTGCTAGGTCAAAGTTCACACATTTGACTAGGTGACCTCAAAATTTAGTTGTCTTGCATATTATTAAGGCTTTATTATAATGTATAACCAATGGATTGACCCTAATTAATTTTTTTTTATTGACATCTCAATGCCATGAGCCACTTTAATGCATGACATAAGCATCTACATAGCAAGAATAATCACATAGATGCCAAGCTCATCCTTGTCCTCAAACATGCCAAAGCATGAGTGAAAAGGAGAAACAAGTTTGACTAAGCAACATTCAATCAAGGATTAATTAATCTTTACAAGCTTCCACCCTTGAAAATGTTTCAACATCCCTTCAACGTAAGATGCACAAGAAAGATAGTGATTCTCACCTCTCCCAAATGGTCAAGCAACAAACACAAGGCTCAAGACATGATCCTTCGAAAAAAGCACAAGGGTCTATGTATGGCTCAAGTTGGCTGTAAAAAATTCGCAATGACATCAATACTACACAAGTACACATGGCTCATTGTTGGCCATGACAACTCTCCCAAATGTTCATCTCATTCCTATGATTTGAAATGGCAAGTATAGAAGCAAAGACATGTACAATGAAATGGAATGTGACATGTATTTTGAAATTAATCCAATGAATGCATAACTTCATTCCGTTAACCTCTTCCCTCTCTTTAGAACCAGGTTCCAATTTCTCCCCTCTTCTTGGACAAGTTCAAGGTCTCTTCATCCTATCTTCTCCCTCATTCCCTCCTCAACCTGAATCAGAAGCCTCTACCCTACCCTTACCACAACAGTGAGGGGAACTCTCTCAAAGAGGTCTCAATTCAACCACATCTTGAAGCCAAGGCAATCCAAGAAATAATCAATGTATAGATCGAGGGTTTAATTTGTTCATCACCAGGGCTAAGGCTATGTTTACTAGAAGAGATAATATATTACATCACCCATGCATAAATTATCCTTCCTGTGACGAATGGAAAATAAGAAGTATTTTATATATTACATCACCCCATGTTTATATAATATAATTAAATAATTATAAAATAACTAAATACTATTAAATATTATTATTTATGACTATAAATATATTATAATATTTAAAAATATAATAAAAAAATATTAAAATAGTCAAGTTCATAGCATCAACTCAAATTGAGATAGGGTGATTTTTTTTTTCTAAATTTGAAGCCTCTAAGAAATTTTAGAAGTAGAATATGACATGGCTAAAGTAAAATATTTTATACTAGGCTTAAGAATCCTACATAATGCTTGCCTATGATTTTTTTTCCTCCTATAAACACATCAACAAATTTAATATCTTGGTTTTCATAGACTTATTAGTTAATAAGATTGAAAATAGCATTCCCCCACTTGGCATATTTTGAATATCAACATAAAGTTCTTAAGCGCACCTTATACACCAGTATCAACTGAAATAGAATCTGCTTTTACCTGGCATGCCTCTGGCATTGCCAAAGAGAGAAAACAGTAGTGACAAACTCAACATTCAATAAGATTCATGACTTGCGAAGGCAGATTTATCACAATCATCA
Source organism: Costus lasius (assembly GCA_027563935.2). Taxonomy (NCBI): domain Eukaryota; kingdom Viridiplantae; phylum Streptophyta; class Magnoliopsida; order Zingiberales; family Costaceae; genus Costus; species Costus lasius. The sequence continues at coordinate 119,346,422 of CM050451.1, read as the reverse complement.
CTCATTTATTTGGTATTAACTATCATGCCCCGTTTGTAGATTTACACCATTATGGCTTAAATAAATATATATAGTCCAAGAATGACAGATAGAAGCAAATTATATGCATCTTTCAATTCACCATTATGTTATAAGAGTCATTACTAGGGGTGAGCATTCGGGTTCGGTTTTTTCAGTTTTTACCAATTACCAAAAATTTCGGTAAATTCGGTTCGGTAAAAAAATATTTGGTTTCGATTTCAGTAATAAATTTTATAAAATTCGGTTTTCGGTTTCAGTTTCGGTTTTTATAATTTCAGTTCGGTAAAAAACCGATTTACTGATATATATATTAAAATTAAAAAAAATATAAAAATATATTATATTTATCCTAATTTTATTATAGTATAATTAGTTATTAAAAGTTTAAAAGCTATTACCCAATACCTAATCACTTAATTTTCAATCATATAATTAATTAAATACTGAATAATTTAATTTTCGGTAATTTACCAAAATTCGGTAAAATTTTGGTTTCTAGGAAATTCGGTTTGGTTTCGGTTTTTAACATTTTGGTAAAAAAAATTTCGGTAAATCGGTTTCGGTTTTTACCGAATGCTCACCCCTAGTCATTACTAATAGCATATAAACCAGACCATTGGAATAGAACCTTCTACTAGAAAATGGTGGGTTGGTTCTCAACATTTTCATAACCCTAATTTACGAAAATGTTGAGAAGGAGATCGTCATCTAGACATGCAGCCTTGTGGTTGGCAACCACCATCTATAGATGCAACCCTTCCTTTACAAGAACAAGCAGCAAAGATGGTGGTAGAAATAGAAAAATTAGGGTCTGCAAGAAGACCACCGATGAAGGAAGAGAGAAAGGAGGGAGTCATAGAACTTACCTCGACAGCTGTGCTTGTGTGTGGAAGATGGCGGCGGCCTCGATACTCGATAGGGGAAGACGATGGTAGCTTCGACCAGGGAAGACGATGGCGGCAACGGCAGCCTCAACAGGGGAAGATGACACCGGTGGATCATGAAAAAAATGTCAAAGAAAGAACCAGTGTTCAAGAGAAAAAGAGGCAGCAACGTTTGAGAGAAAAAAGAAGCAGCCGCGTCAAAGAAAGAAGTTGTGTTTCTGCTTGATTTGGGCAGATTAAAAATGGAGGGATTTTGGTGGTATTTTCCTTCTACTTTTCCCTCCTATCTTTTTTACCCTTCCTAGTAAAGAAGGATTATTTCATTTTCCATCCTTTCCCTCTTGTTTTCCATCCTAGTAAACAAGGTGTAAAAGCATGAACAAAGTAGGTTGATCCAAAAACACGAGGGATAATAATGTTGTAAAGCCTTGGAAAAAGATGAGAAAAGGAGAATCCACCAAGAGATGTCAAGTGCATCTTGAAAATGAGATAAGAGAATGTAAGAACATTATTACCCAGTATGAAACATCATAGCATATGTCCTATCAAGGAGACGTGGTTTTTTTACTTAATTACATTACTCTAATGGGAGGTGTAATAGTAGGTAGTATGCTGAATGATACCCAAAGAAGTACAAAAGATTGAAAAAGAAGATTATATATATTCTCTAGCACCATCAATGTTGATTTTTTGTTTCATTATCAAATTTGTGAAATACATCAAAAACACTAAGTTTGTTTTTTTTTTCAAATTTATAGCCAAGTCATGAAAGAATAATCATTAATAAATGTTATAATAAATAAAAATCAAATAAAGCAGAGATAGGGCTAGTACTCTAAATGCCAAGTCAACTAATTCAAAAGGACATGAACTACTGTTACTAGTAATACTCTATAAATAAAAGAAGCTTGATGTTTCCTGCAATATGATAGGCTTCACAATGACTCAGATGATAGTGTCATTGATATAGAGAGGTAGTACTAGTAGAGAAGGCGTGATAAAGCCTATCAATATGGTAGCATACGCCACTACACTCATGCCCCCCATCAATCATTGTCTCTTTCCCAGTACCTAAAAAGTTACAATGAGTGCAAAAGAAGATTATGGAACAACTAAAGACTATGTAAGAGAGCTAATATAAAACAAATTTATAACAAAGGTCAGTACATAAAGAACATCATGCAACAAATTCACACCAATAAATAGGAGTGGAAGAACAATCAATATTAGAAACATAGGTATGAAGGCCCAAAATCTAAGATCCAAGGTAAAGAAGAAAGCTACAAAAGGTGTGCCGATGTTCATTGGAGTAAACAATGAATGAGGATGAAGAGATGACTAATATAGCAATAACAAGCCTAGCAGGAGTATCAAGGATAGTAGGAGCATAAGCTAGTGCAGAGTTATGAGCTGAAGGAGCAGTGATATGAGCCTGAGTTAGACAACCAAACTTCTTCTAGCACTTGCTCCAAGGATAGACAGAGTTTCCATAGCAAATATTTGAAAGAAAACCACATGCACAACACCAACCAGATGAATTACCACTAAAACCACATAGCAAGAGCAAAAGCCTCATCTGTGGTGATTGGAGGAAGAGCACAAATTCAAAGAAGCCTAGAAAAGGCATTCTCAAGATAAGGAAATAGTGGCATCAAACAAGGAATGAGTTCAAGAAACACTATATAACTCGTTGAGAACAAAGAAGAATTTCACTACAAGAAAGTCTTGGTGTTGCTTCAAATGTTAGATACGCCATAAATGGTATATTTATAATTCATCGCACTTAGATTTCAGAAGAAAATAATACTCATGAAGGGATTTATCTTATTGTTTGAGGTTGAAAAACTACTCCTATCAAAAACATAAACATACCAACAAATACCAAATTATACCGTGCAAATATAATTTTATTTATAGTTTTCATTGGGTATCGAATACCAAATATTGAATATCTCTACCTTTATACCCAAACCTAACCCATCAAATTTAAGCCTGTCACAATAGGCTAATTGGGTACCCAAATCCAATATAAATGGGTTCAGGTATCTAATTAACTCAAGTTTGTTTGTCATCCCTAACCTCCACATGCCCTAGCCAATAAAAAGGTTAGAAAGCACGACTAGCAAGGAGGGTGAGGCTAATGGTAAAGAGAGGAGTTCCTTCAGTTGGCTCTAAAATTGGACTGCTAAAAGAAGACAGCCCAATAGGAAGATAACCCTAGATTTATAGGAAGGTTGCAAAACCAATGACAGAGGAGGCCTAACAATCCTAAACAAAAGGGAGAGGAAAGGCAGCGAGATACCACTGCGCACCCTAATACAGGTGGCTAGAAAGCCCTCTACAGTTGCTCGAATGACAACAAACAGCTGTTGTCTTAATCTAAGAGGTAAAAAGGCAACCGACGGCCTATAAAAGGGGTAGCAATGGTTAAAAAGGGGGCAAAGCGTGGCTAAGGTTAAAACAGAGAAATCATTACAATATGCCACTGGAGAAGGTATCGACATGGTTTGAAAGAGGTAAAGAAGGTAGTGGCTAAATAAGTCATGTGTCCCATGTGCCACTGGAGACAAACTATCTAACCATATCAATGAGAAAAAAAACATGTAAACATGATGAAACCCAATATGAAATCATTACAAAACATGCTAGTTATGTGGAGAAAAGGGTTAACAATTGGAAAATAGCCCGATAAAAACACCTTTTTACAGGAATTATGATTAATGCACTTGAAGAACTATGTTACAAATGATGATAAATTCCACTAAATAATGGCTTTTGATTATTATCAAGATATTCAACCACATATTCTAACACCATTAGTTGGCACATTGGTGTTGTCTCATAATATTACTTTTTAAAAAGAATTGACTTGTGTTCATGCTTCACAAGAGCTATTGTTACATTATAAACTATACCCATGATATCAAACATATCATTCAATCAATAGGTACCCCGTCTGCTATCTTTCCATTTAAAAACTAGCTCCATCTTTCTGAGGTTTGGTAGAAGAACCAGCCTCTTTTGAGAAAAACAACTACTTGTCTAGTGCTGAATAAACATAGTTGTAGCTGTCTACATCATAATGTTTAGTTTTCTTATGCATTACGAACTTCTAATTTCTAGAATCTAGGTATTGAAGAATTATGAGTAGATAATAACGCCTCCAAGGTTTATTTCATCCCACCCTTCTACACAAGTAAAATCTTTTTGACTCTGTATCATGAGGTTAAAAGGACGGTGTCAGCTACAGATCAGACACATCAACAGCAGTTACCAGGCACGGCTAGCAGTTGAACAGGTTCTCTTCTCAAATTCTCCACAAATCACAGTCGTAAGAATAAACAATGGGAGCTGTTTAATGGATTAACATCACCCAAGCATATGAATTGTTTACTGTTGTATTTGAACAAGAGACCATTAAGTATGGATAATGGAATTAATAGATGCATTAATATCAAGTAAAACATGTTAACCTGATTGGTTTGCACATCTTCAACAGATGCATAGGCAGATTCAAGTGGCATGTAAGAGCCCATTAAGATGCCGCTCATAATTCTGCTTATACCAAGTCCAAATAGAGTCTCAACTGCTAGAAGGGAATTTGAAGCAAGTTTGGTGAGAAGGCCGACTAAACCCTGGATTTGGAGAACAACAAAAAGCTAAGCTTCATAGAAAGGTTATCATAATAGCAGCAAAAAGATCAGCTAAAGGTGTGCCAGATAGCATACAGAATAAGTTGCCCGGCTTAGCGACAGTTGCCTATGACCTTCATTATCAATCAATTGCAGGGACTTCTGAATTATCCCATGTTTGCATAGTTCATCCAGCAACTCCGTGGAGCTGCTATGATAATCAGTTATCTGTACAAGGCAAACAGCAACAGTTTCCACCAGCTGCCACCACAGGAGAGGTTCGGCACAGTACAATCAATAAGGGACCAATAGACAATGATATGCAAATACTCTTTACCAATTATAATAAAACTACTAGTGGCAAAAGTACCTTCCGATCCTCATACTGGAGAAGATTGCACAAAGTAGGAACAGATTCCATTATAATCGAAGAGCAATCAGGAGGAAGTTTCTTGCAAACATTTGCTACAGTTGAAACTGCAACTCGCTACAATGTAGATTAGATGAAGGAAAACATTTATCAGTCAGGCAGTATCTTGAACAGATGGCGGAGGAATTAAAACGTTCTATTCCACGAACCTGAATACTAGTTGAAAAAAAATCAATATAAGTCAAGACAGCGTTAATTATTCCCGCTTGTAAGCATGCAACCGGTTGCTTCCGCGATATCTTTTCCAATGCTTGGTGGCACTAATAACATAGCAAACTAAGAAACATAACCTAATCGTGCAGATTAAAATAATGAGAACAAATCAAACGAGAGCGAGAACCTGCTCTGCCACATCTAAGTATTCAATTGCCAAAAGTCTCCCGCAGAGGACTGGCAATGCGCCATGCCGGGAGATGGCTTCAGCGGACCTCGGCATGGCGTCGCAGAGGTAAGTGATCGCTCTTATGGCCAAAAGCATGACGTCAGGGTTGCTCTCATGCCCAGCAAGCTTCACGAGTGGCGGCACGACCGTCTCCACGGGGAAGTACCCCATGGCGTCCTCCATACAGAAGGACAGCACCTCGCAAAGGTCCGTCAGGGCCGCGAGCTGCGCTGATCCCCCGGAGCTGTCGTCGACGAGGCCGGCGATGACTCTTTGAAGCCGCCCCTGCCTCACGATGCACCGCGAATCGTACCCACCAGCGAAGTCGTCGGAATCACACGAGCCGTAGCCGGAGTCACCGCCCCGATCAGACCTCCCGGAGGAGGAGGAGGATTCCATCTCGCTCTCCACCGGCGGTGGCGGTACCTGCTGCGGCGGGGACGAGGAGGCGGTTGAGCAAGGGCGGTAATCCGACGAACTGCACGCACGCTTATCGGCCGGGGGCTCGCCAGCCGCCTCGCGCTTCCGACCTCGATCCATAAACGCCTTGGAAAATTACAATTAAAACAAGAAAAAAATACAAGAAATCGGAGGAAGAAGACGGGCCTTTCGGCGATCGAGGGTTCAAAGATCAAGTACCAGAAAATTGGGAGGCGGCGAGATTGTTCTTGACCGGCGGCGATAGGAACAGGGAAGAAACGGAAGAAGAACAAGAAAAGAGAGAGAGGGTTTCGTTTCAACCTCGATTTCCTATGGGGAAAGGAGGAGGAAACGGGATATTTGTAGCGAGGCAGAGAAGTAGTTTCGATTCGTGTATCGGTTTATTTATTTGATTGATTTGGGGATTGGAATTTGGCCTCAATCGTCTATTTCTCTTCTTCCCAAGCTACCAATTCACCGTTTTCACCCTTTTCTCTTCGCGTTTGTTTGAAAGCAATTCCAGGAGTGCTTTTGTGAGCTTGGTCGGTTGGATGATGCATGTCGCGGCACCGCCATATATAATGGGCTTGCAGTACTGCGATCCAATCTGGACATTTCTGGGCTGGATGTGGGCTTTAAAAGGGTACGTTTATATGATATGGTTCGAATCCAAAATTTATTGTATATCCGGAACCCGATGACACCAAAAGAAAATCTATGAATGCATGTAGCCCTATTCATGGCAATATTCAATTCGTTTATTCTTTTAATCCTTAATTACAATAACAATAAGTTAATGGGTAAAAAAATAAATATATTGGATTACATTATTACTAAAGAATAAATGGATATTTTTCCTTATATGCCACTTATAACAATAGGCACTCGATTGATTCGGTCATCTATTACTATATATTAACAAACAAAGTCCAATATACGAAAAAAGTGAGGAATGATGAGCAAAAATAGGAGTAAAGAAGATTATGCCAAACACACGTTTTACAACTCTAATAGAGTGTTTAGTAGAAAGTAAAAGAGGAGAAAATGGATGGAAAGTTGGAAGGAGAGCTATAAAATTGTGTTTAGTAGGACGGATAGAAATAAGGAAGAAAAATGGAAAGAAAGTGAGAGAGAAAATAGCTTTATTTGCTTTCCGCCTAAATTGGGCGGAAAATCGAATGGAAAGTTGGATTTTTCTCTTCTCATACCTATTTTCACTCTTTTCTTTTTTATGCCCGTTCTCTCTCTCATGCTTTTTTTGCAACCTTTTTCATCATCATCGTCATCGTCATCATCATTGCTATCGTTGTCATCTCCGTCATCATTGTTATCGTTGTCATTGTCATTGCCATTGTCATTGTCGTCATCATCGTTGTCATCATTGCCCCTTTACCGTTGTCTCTCATCTCTTGTCGTTGCTATTTTACTGTCACTTATCATCGTCGTCATCGACATAAAAATAAAAAAAAATAGAGTATATTTATCAATCTTTATAACTTTCTTTCTTTCTAAATAAACACAATAACGAAAAATCTTATTATTTTTCTTCTTCTTTATTTTCCCTTCTTTCTTACTTTCTTTTCCTTTTAACTTTCTTTCTTTCCTACTAAACACAGCATTATGCTAGTCTAAGCGATAGAATATTTTTCTAGAGTTTTATAAGACTTTCCACTGAAATTGCCTCTTTTTTTAGACATTTGATTTGAATACGTGTGTATAACAATTAAGCTAGGGATTACAGTCGGATTTGTTTTAGTGAGTACCCGAGCTACCCAAACTCGATTATCTATAATCGATTTTGAGAATAGGTAGTATGAATGCTACTTGAGTCGGCAGTGGCTCCAGAAGAGTGTGGGCAAATGCCCTCACTCAAAATTTAAAACTAAGTATCTTATCAACATTGAAGATATCTTAATGTACATATAAATTTTAGTTTGCCTCCACTAAATAAATTCTAATTTTTATAATATTGCCCTAAGTATCAATTGCCTCCACATACTTTTGGGTCATAAATCCGTCACTATAAGTTGAGTTCAGATAATGTAGGTCAAGTACTCACTAAATAATACTCTAATTTATTATTTACTACTTTGAACCCGATTATATATAATAATAAATTATATATTTTTATTATTTAATACTCTAATTTTTTTATCATAAATGATAGGTTTTATTCAGATAATTAAATATATACTATATAATTTAATAGTGTTAATTACTTAAAGTTAGATATTTATACTGTTGGTATTAAAATTTTATTAAGGTTACAATTCAGTATGGGTTTTAGAAAAAAAATTGGCTAGTTATTTAGATTAGGATATGAGTAAAAAAAATAGTTATTCTATCCGTTATCATCCTAAGTTAAACTATTTTATTGGTTGCATGCACTATTGCAGGTGGGTTTTTTTTTTTTTTTTTCGATAATTCACGAAATGAATGATCTCTTTAGGTTAAAAATTTTGCAACGTCTAGCGTGACTAACATTACCACCGATGAGCATGACTTCAGATTTTGCTTTCACCTTCTCTCAATCCTTCGAGGAAAGAAGAGATCGAGTGTCGGATGAGAGAAAGTCAAAGAACTAGGCTTGCAGACAGGATTGAAGGCCACGTTAAGTCGTTAACAGCAATACAAATATGCAAAAACACACTCAAGCTCTTAACCACGACCTAACTACACTCGAGAATGAATATTTGAAAAATAAATCCTCAAGTTTTACAGGTCAAAGATATCATAACTTAACTTTATCTTTGATAATTTTTTTTATTTGAACAACAACATTACAGGTACTGTGCTTCAAAATAAAAATATTAAATGATTCAACTTATTAGACATTTAGCAGTACATACGGCTATTTATGAATATTTTATAAAAGAACCGTTAAACTTAAGTATAATTACCAGACAGTTAACCGTAGCAATTGAGTATAGCTAGATCATCGTACCTCTGGGTCCAGGCAAATTGTCAAATGTTATATGAATTTATAATTTTATTTTCTTAATAAGCTACTCTAGAAATTATTTTTTTTATTGGCGTAAGTTGATCGTCAAATTGAGCAATTTAAGTATGCTTCTTTTAATTGTATAAGGAAGTTGAGAAACTAATCGTGATCTTACATATGTTAATGAGAAGACGAAATTGATGTCCAGGCACTGGAAAGAACACTGCCCTCAGACGATAGAGAAAATGCGCTTGCTGAAGCTCATGATATACGAGCATTATGGTGCCGTGCCGTCTCCTGTACAGGTTTGCGCCGATGCTAGGCAGAGCAAATCGAGCGAAAGACAACTGAAACATCTTACAGTTTCAATGAAGATTGTGAAGTCTGAATCTATGAACACTCGGCTGATTAACCATTGGATCCAGGGCCAATAAAAGTAGCGTGCAATGTGAAGAAGGATAAGGATGCAAGGAATTGAAGAATGAAGTCATGAAAACACGATTTCAAGATAAAAAAAAAAGGTTATGAAGTTATGAAACCACGATCTCAAGAAAAAAAAAACTAATGAAGTTAAGTAACCACGAACTCCAGATAAAAAATTAAACAGCCATCATATGTAAAAATGAGTTCAAAGATCATTACAGTCCTGCTCACAATTTTCGCCAGTTAATACGTAAAAGTTGCATGCATTTCAAATTTCTATGCCTCATGGCCACATCGTGCAACCATCATTTTCCTCCACAACACAACGCCAAGTTAATATTACCAGATAACGACGAACTCATACTACGAGAAATCAACTCAAATAGGATAAGTACTGCTATGAAACAAGATTTCATTAACTCAAATAAAACTCTTTTCGCTCCTATCTATCCCTTCAACTTGTAAATTCCAAATGATTGTTTTCAATCCCGTTCGCCTTAGATTTCGTCTTTAAAACAAGCTTTCATCAGCTCCTCCCTCCTTTACTGTATGAACTTAAATTCTTGTAGTAGTATATTTTTTATTATCTGTTCAATATTGTTTTAAGTTCTACAAATAATCCTATTCTCCAAACTTAGGTTACTGTTCGTGAAATGTTCTACAAATACTCTATGGAACTCCAGTTGTGTTAGGAATTAGAGATGTTCTATCCTCTGAGAGGCATGGTAGAGAATCTACCGAGTTGTAGTTTAGACATTCACAACCTATTTCACGCTCATACTTCTTCCAACAATAACCTTTACTCAGAATATCAAATATGGCAGTACTCAAATTACATAATAGGCAATAGTACCCATCTTATTCAGTAGGGTTAAAAGTCCCTAGCCCGGCTCTAAATAAGGGGGCTTACTGACTCCAGCACATTTTGTGCTGCTTGGCTCGACTGCTAAAAGACCAGTCAAAGACAGAATCAGCTATGGATGATGAGATGTTAGTTTAATCTAAATGTACTCAGGAATATCTAACCGTATCGATTTTATGGCAATCTATTGGAATGTAGGGGCAACGTAATGAGCAAGTCATGGTTAGGCTTGCAGTGTTGGTAGAATGATGCAGTGAGCTTAGAGGCCATTCTGCTTAGCTGATACCGCCGCTTACGAATCAGAATTCACGGTTCTCGCGGCACCGCTCACAACCAGTAAACCACTCTTTTCGATTATTGAACCTTCTTCTACTGTTTCTTCTTCAATCCTCTCCTGCAAAGATACAATATAATTTCTGCATATTGCATTCACATGCATAACAGGATGAGACTAAGGTAGAGGATTCAATACCTGAAGAGAAGCATTTTGGGCAAGAAGTTCGTTAAATTCTTTCTTAATTCGTTCTACTTCGGTTCTAAGAGCAGTATTCTCCTCCTTCAGAACCTCTACACGCTGAGCCAATTCTTCATATTCTGCCTGGATGGACATGGCATCTCCAAATCATTGACAACAACCAATGAAATTATCTTCAAAGTATCAAGTTTTCTCGGGAAGAAATATACCTGCTTGCGTAACCTTGATCGGCGTGCAGATTCCCTGTTCGACTGCTTTCTTCTGTGTCTTTTTAGTTCCCTTTCATCCTGAATTTTCAAAGTATCCATTTAAACAATTAGATTTTTGAAAATCAATTTCCAAAACAGTGCATTGTGATGAACAGATCAAATGGCAAATGAAAAGAATAATCAGGAACAAAATTGCAGCATCTCAGGTTTTGAATAAGATGATGCTGAGTTTAGTGGGGAACAAAGAATATTTTTTTTCAACATTCAAGGAATTAATATGCTTTCTATGCTGGGAAATAACATCATAGTGCTAATGTCTAGATTGAACATTTGGAACGTGTACATGAACTTCAGTATGGAATACCCAAGAAACCTAACGGAAAAAGAAATTTCAATCTTCATTTATGGACATACAGTAAGATCACGTAATAAAAATTGTTCAAATAAACCAGAAAAATGGCAATTATAACCAATCTACAATTAACAATCACTTTAAAACAGAAACATAAGCACTTAATCAAGAACCTGAAGGTTACACGTATACATAGGTATATGGGATTCACTTATGAGATCATGTAAATTAAGCTGGAAAAGTCATAGTATGGTCAGCAAATAAGATACATCTAAATTTAGGGAAAAAAATCGATGATCTTCTATTACAGACCTAACATCAATGATTCATAAAAACCATTCAAATAACTGAGAAAGGTAGAGAATACCAGTAGCCAAATTTCTGGCGGAACCTTTTCATTGGCTCCAACAAGTGCGCCAGGAACCACTGTTCCTGCAGACACTGTTGCAGGAACCTTCCCATTTATTGGAGGGATGGCAGATGAGGTTGAAGAAACCCAGTACTCCATACCTATATTCAAGTTTGCAGTGGGACGAGCAACCACTCCAGGTGCTGCAGCCGCAGGCATTGGCATCATCGGCATTGTGTGATATGATGTTGACCGTGTTGGTGCAATAGTTGTCCCTCGTGTGTCATTCTGGCATGTCTCTGCAATAAACATAAATACGTCTTGCTTATTGAATTCATCAAATTAGCTAGGCACAAAATTAGAACGCTTACCATCCAGAGATTCTTGCCTGTCGCCCATCTTTGCTTCCAAATCCTATAAATTTTATACAGCATTACCATTAATCTACCAAAAGTAGCATTAGAAATAACATATATACCACATCTTTATGTGTGCAAAGTGCTTTCACATGTAAAGAACGCTTTCACAATTATCTCAACTCCTGACAATTCAACAAGATATGCTTGCACAAGTATGCTAGCTCCAGTGAAAGCAAAAGGAAAATGGAGAAGAAAATAATAGGTTGGTACACCTATGCTGTTAAAGAGAAGCTGCAACACCACCGACTTAATAGTTTGAAAATAGCATTAATTCCTCTCTGAGCCCAAAAAAGAAAACATTAATCTTGTGACTGGTTTTCATTATATTTGAGACTAGTCAACAAATGATAAATCAATGGAACTCAGCACCTCAGCTAAATTTTTTAATCTAGCTCACCTTGTTAAAGATAGATCAGCCAGAGGGTTCAAATGATTCAGAGATCATTGCTATCTTTGAAATTGTAATTTAACAGAAATAAAGATTATTCACATCATCAAGCTTTCACGTACTGACAAGGAGGTCTACACCGTAGCTCGAGTAGAGTTTCAACCAAAAATAGACGGTATCTAGTCAATAATTCGAGCAAGAACATTTATATCCATAATATATAAGAAATCTTCATAAAAGAACTATCAGATATAGCAATTAAAAGTAATGGAAATATCATTGCAGGATGGGTTAAATTCCTTTTTCCATCCAATGCTAGATGCTACATCCTTTTGATCCTCCTTAAAGCAAGTAGATTACTCATAGGTCATGACATGATGATATTAGGAGATGGAACTCTAAATCTTAGCTTCATTGGGAAAGTGATCCAGGCATACTAACCATAAGAGTTGAGAGAAGAGGGGCACTCCTTATGTCTTAACACACGTGTTAATAATTCAAAGTTATATCGGACCATATTTGAATTACCTATAATGGACTCGTGAAAATGAGCGAACAATGTTGCAAACACTAAGATTATCATTTTAAATTTGAATTTTCTAATATATATGACTACTTGAAAATGGATATAATCATAATATTCATAAGTTTTGGCTATATCATCTTCTTAAACATGATAAATGCCATTGTTGATCTAATGGTGGTGCAAGTGGTAATCCAATAACTATCAATATGATATCATAACATGATTAGAGGTTTAGATCGTATTTCGTGGTGAGCCTAGTATGTAGTAGTCGGGAATTGGTAAATGAATTCATCTATACTAGGGTTCACTAATATCAAATTAGACTGGAAAACCCACCATGCATACTCAATATTTCTAGTAAGCTATATACCAATTTGAGCATGACTGATACATTGTTTCGGAGTAAGATTAAAATCATGATCAAAGGAAAGGTCGGTTCAAATCCTAGCTAAGCTCTTATTCATGAAGTATATAGTCTGATTTGTCAGTCCAATTTGTCCAAATTCAAAGATAGTAACTTGATGATGATGATGATGATGATGATGATGGGATGTATTAAATTATATATACATAAATGAATTATTTAACTGCTTAAGCTTTTTCAACAAGTGATAGCCCAATTAATATCAACACTAATAATATATACTCAATATGCTCAAGCCATCTTCAACTTCTTTTCTGATATATTTCAAGAAAATATTGTGTTAAATTTCACATTTATGAAATCAAGGTATATTATCTAATTTTGAGAATTAATTAGCATTGCTATTCAGTCAAAACATTTCAATTTTTTACACTACAGATTTGGTTATACGCACAGACAGCCATGCATGGATTTAGTTTTCATAATAAATTTTGATACTGCAAATATTCACCCTCGTAGTAAATGATAAATTACAAGTATTGCTCACATTGCAAATGCTTGGTAGCCTTGTAAATTTTAGTAATATACTTCAACAAATAATTCCTCAAGGGATGACAGGAATTTACCGAACTGACATAAAAGTTTAAGGTATATAATATAAATTTCTTTCTTGGAAACAATCAGAAAAGAAATACAAGAGGAATGACTCACATTCCTAAAGTTAGCACCACTTCCTTCAGTTGAATCTTCACTCCCATTATCACCACTAGGAGCAACATACTCACATCATTGTATTATAATGAAATGGTTGACTCAGACTAAGCAAGATGAAAGCTGATAATAGTGATAATGGTGAATATTTACCTTTGTGAGAAGACTCCATTAGGTGCTCCTGATGTTTTATCTAGGTTATTTTCATTTCCTGTAAATATATTCAAACTACCAGACCTTTCTTTTGATTTTTGAGGCCTATTTTTCTCCTTGCTCACAGATGATTTTGCATCTGCCTCTGTGCTTGATGGCACACTACACTGTGGGGTGCAAAAGAAAGCAGGACATTATTCCCGAGATTGTTGGAAAACTATACATAAAAAAATGTAGGAACTCATAAAAGCTTCGGCATTTCCATTTGGAGGAGGAATAGAATATGAACTACATGGGTTAGATCCCTGCCCACATATTATGGATTGGAAAAAAGATTACTGATATTTTTTTATTCATTGCAGACAAGATTTAAATTTCAAGGGAAATAAGTGTTAGTAAGTCATGTTAGAAGAAAACGTACTGTTTGAACCGATGGATGTGCATATACTCCATGAGGATACATAACGTACGGAGGTGCTGGAGTACCATAAGGTGGCATAAAATGCTGTAATAAGAAAATAACACTTAATTAATAAGAAAGATATTTAGATATTGAACCAAATCTGTATATCAAACCCATGCATGAAATATTGCTGTTTTTAACCCTTGAGTGATTAAAATGTACAGTGAGCCTAAGCACACGTTAACATTGCGAGATCCCATATATGAACCAGAGAACGACCAAAATGATAATGTAAGAAAGCTAAAGAAAGTAATTGTAAATGCGAAAGGACTATGGATGTCTTGTTTCATGTTAGTCTTCACAACTTCACACTAAAAGCTTTGAGGCACTTAATATGTTTTAAGACTATTGAAATCGGCAGAAAGAAAAACTCTGCTACTGAGTGGGAACTATTCCTTCTCTGGACCAGTATGCCATCTCCAAGGTAGATGGGGTACAGCAACTACTGAGGAAAAAGATCAGCACAACAATCCACTCTTTGCATGTTGAGATTGATTCGTATCATCAATAAGAAATCTGGACCCAGTGAATGAACTAAACGTGGAAAGCAAATATATTCTTTTGTCACGAGCAGAGCTTGTAAATTCATGATATTTCTTTACCAAAATTCACCAGCTTGTTTGGATCCAATTCCAATGGAAAAAAGACTTATCATTCCTGAATTCTCAATATTTTATGTACGGTTCTACCAAATTAACTTTTGATGTAAACAATTATTTGGCATACATCATCTTCCTATCTATATATTTGTATTCTGGCTTAGCCAACCATTACTTGAGGTGGAAAAGTCTCAATTGATCCAAAAGAATGACTGAAATAATCAATAAATCATACCTCATATTATTTGACAAATTATTTTGGAGGCATGAAAATGTTACAATGTGGTTATGATCCAAACTAAATAACAAATGAAACTAAAGAATAAACCTTGTAGGAGAATATAAGATGTTTCCTTTTCCGTTCTATTTACTAAAACTTCAAAGAAAAAAGATTCCAAAAACAAGCCATCTTTTCTCCTATTTTTCTTCTGTCTCAGGTAGCTTTACATTGCCTAATGAGAATGAAACCATGGTGAACCCTCATATTTCTTAAGAGTTCCAAAAGCTAAAATAAATGGTCTTCATGTGACTGAAATGCTGAATTTTGAAGATACAAAATCCATTCCATATATTTCTAATTCCAGAGATTGGAAATTCATAAAACAAGGGAGTTAGAACTTGACTCCATATTTTTCGTTGATTCCAAACAAATCGGTGGCATCCAGAAAAAAAAAAGCATAACCATCTCAGCTGCAAAGGTTCCTAAGCAATTGAATCTGAAAATTGAGATAAACATAAAATGAGAGTGCATAGTATAACAGAAGCACCTGAGCTCCCCACATGAAAGGATGAGTCTGAGCACTTGATGCCATTGGTGAATGAAAGAATCCATGTGGAAACATTGGAGAATACGCCTAAACAAATCGAAGCAAAGATAACAACGCCACGATGATAAACAAAATACATGTTTCTGAATTCACACCAATTAAGGAAAATTCCTCAAATTTTCACGTAAATGAAGGAAGTTCGTTAAAAAAAAAAGGAAGTTCCAGTTGTCACCTGAAACCAAGACCAGTCCGGATAGGCTGCAGCACCAGAGCAGGTGATTTTGGATGGTGACTGTTCCTGAACATGAACAAATCCCAACAAATAAATATTTATGAATAAATAAATAAAATAAAAGGCGAGCGTTCAAACCCGTACTGGTGTTCCCAATCTTTCATCAAGAGTCTTGATTACAGTACCTGGACAGCAGATGCCTTTGGCACCTTAGTATCTGGTTCGCGACCACCCATCGACCAGTCTCTCACTTCCTTCCTTGATTCTCTTGTCAAGCCATCACATAAACCAAAAAAAGCCAGAAAGATCTGCGGCTTTAGCACATGCCACGGAATTCAGCCCGGATCTCACGCGAAACCCTAATTCGTCCGAAGCTGTAAATAACAAAATGCCCAATTGTGGGCAGAGAAATAAAACGATAAAACATTCAACAGATACCGATGCGGATGTAACACCCAAACTAGCGGAGCGATCCGTCTTTGGAAACGCAAGGAACCCGATCGATCGGGAAGGCGATGGTACTTACATGAACAGAGCAGGCTCTTGTAGACAAATTCGAGATCTCGGCGATATCACTAAACAGGCCTACGCAGGTGAATTCGCCGGGAGGACGGTAGCAAAGAGGACGCCAGGGAAGAAAAGATGGTTCGAGGGGTCTGGGATTCGCCGTTATTTTCTGGGATTCACTGTTAAATTTCGCCATAGGTATGCGCGCGTGTCGAGGATTTTGTACATAAAAAATAATTTAAACCTAAACTTTTTTTGGTTTACTAACTTATATGTTATATCTAAAACATAAAGCGTCGGGTACATAATTATTTAATTTAATATATTTTAGATTAATCATAGTAAAAATTTATAGTCACTATACGTACATATAAAATTCCATATCTAAATTTGGAAAATAAGTATTTCATAAAAAATATTATAAAATAATTAGGTAAAAATATTAGTGTTATTTATAGTTAATAATTATTAAAATCATGATATATGATTGATCTAACTTAAATGAATTAATTTAATTTCATATAATGATTATAATATTTTATATAATGATTGTTTTATATAGGAATGAAAATAAACCGATTAGTGGAGTTACTCTACGCATAAACTTACTTTTTTTTAAGGCATTAGCTAATGTGTGAAATATCGTACCTTAACGAAGGATATTTTGTGTTATATTTGATTTGATTTTAAGTCAAAAACCGTTAAGAAGCGTACCTGCTTTCAATTATATCAATTATAAATAATAACATTTTGGGTCTTATTTCAAATGAGACATTAATCAAATTAGATTATTCAACCATCTCGCTAAGTAGAAAAGTCCGGTTGGACCTAAACACCATGGGCTTGAGTCATTTATGAATGCTGTCCGTCTGGGCTTGGCTAATATCTCCAATAATTACTCGCACAATTTATAATTTTAAAAGGTACATGCGTACACACATAGGCAGTCTCATTTGACTTTCTAGTCAAATTATGTACAGCAAGAAGATTGATTATTCGACTGACAACACGATGGTTTCTTTGCTTCAATGTCAATCCATATAATGGCATGCACACGCGGGTACAGTGTTTTAGGACGAGCAATCAAACGGTTAGGTTTGTGTTTGTCACATTCCTTGCACCGGCATGGCAAGCAGCCAAGCAGTCAACTAATACAGACAAACTCACATTATGAAATAATTAATCAACGTACAGAATCCAATTAAATTCGCTATCACCTAAACAAACATTCCTGAAGAGAAGCATAATTAGTTTGAATCATACACAACGATTAGAGAGCAGCAGTGTGTTATATGTAATACTATGTATACAAATAAAATAATGTATTATTATATAAATAAGATTTTTGACCGCTGACTGAGTTTTTCTTTTTCGAAATTTTCGCGCATCGGGAATTCCGGTGCAACGAATCAGGGCCGTCCTTTGGCTCCATCATCCGACGGTCCCTGCCGCGGAGACGGAAAGGGAAGAGGGTTGACTTTGTGCGACCAGCGTCCGCAGCCACTTACTCGCCGTTAGACACGTGTCCGTTAAGCTGGTGTGGCGGAAACGCTGTGGAGATCGGTTTCTGTCCCTCCCGCAGTTAAGACTCGCATTTACCACAACCTTTTTCCCTCTCTTCTCACCAATTAGTAATTACCCTCCCCAGAGGAAATAAATGTTGATGGACGGATAGCTTTTCCAAAAGGAAAGAAAAAGGAGATAGAGAGAGAAAGCCTCCTCCTTCCTCCTCCGGCTAGAGAGATAGAGATAGTCAGATAGAGGTAGAGAGGGGAGTGAATACAGAAGCGACTCATCTCTGTAGAGCAAGGAGGGAAGAAAATATAGAAGAAGGAAGAGGTTGCTGCAAGCTACCTCCTTCCTCCCGAAATCACCCACAGTATTGTGGTGAGTGCTCCTTAGCCTCCTGTTTTTTTTTTCACGATTATCTTTTGTTTTTCCTTCCTTCTACCTTTCTTTCCATTTGAGATTTCTCCTTGTAGTTCAGTATTTATTTTTTCCATTATGTTTTGTTTCGGATACATGTCTATATCCCTTTACACCCCCCGTGTTTGTTTCTGCTCAGGCAATACTTGAGGGATAGAGTGGCAAATATGTGGCGCTGAGAAAGGAAACTATTTGAGTGCTTCCTTGATTCGAATATTTTCCATTTGAAAAAGGAAGAGATCGAGGGATCTGAGTAAGTAAACATGTATGGGGATTGCCAAGTGCTGTCGTCCTTGGTGGCGGGGAACGTGGTGTCTCCCGACTCACTTTTCTCCTCGCCGGCGATCCAGAACCCTAGCCTCGGTTTCATGTCCGCCATGCCGCCGCCTTTCCACGCTTTCTCCTCCATCACTCCGGTATATGTATTAAATTTTCTTTTCGTATATATATTTCTTTTCTTTTCCTTCTAATTTCACATGCGCTGTCGGTCGTCCGTAATCAGAAAGACGAGGCGATGATGGCGATGGGGAGAGGGGGCGTGAGCAAGGAGGAGGAAATGGAGAGCGGCTCCGGTAGCGGGCCCTTGGACGGAGTTCTTAGCTGCGGCGAGGAGCAAGACAATGAGTTGCTACAACAACTGCCTCTGCCGACGGACCCGCCAACCAAGAAGAAGCGCTACCACCGCCACACCACGCGGCAGATTCAAACAATGGAAGCGTAAGATCTCTCTCTTTCTTCTCATGCGTAAATAAATGGAGAACGCATTAGATTAAAGTTTTTGTTGCTGTACAAGAAGGAAGCTAAATATTATGGATCCGCAACCTGCAGGTTGTTTAAGGAATGTCCGCATCCAGACGAGAAGCAGAGGATGAAGCTGAGCCAAGAACTTGGCCTCAAGCCCCGCCAGGTCAAGTTCTGGTTCCAGAACCGCCGGACCCAGTTGAAGGTTCGATCCTATCTCCCTCATCTCATTCGAAATCTAGTTAGCCACCGGCTTCCACCGTGCATTCGGCAGGCGTCCTATAGATCCACTCTTTTTATCATACTTGACAGGAACGAACTATACACAAATCTTCTTGCCGATGTAGCTTGTACTTACGAATTGTGACACAATAAGACGAGCGAGAATAACTAAAATTTTAATTTAATCCACTAAAGGCACAACAAGACCGAGCGGACAACGTAGTGCTCCGCGCCGAAAATGAGAGCCTCAAGAACGACAACATCCGGCTGCAGACAGCCGTCCGCAACGTCGTCTGCCCCAACTGCGGCGGCGGCGCCATCCTCGGGGAGATATCCCTCGACGAGCAGCAGCTGCGCATAGAAAACGCCCGGCTTAAGGACGAGGTGCGTACGTACTTTTTTGACTCGCCTAAACCCTAACCCTAACAAATTAACCTGATTGTGACCGTGTGTGGGCATACGTCTCAGCTCGAACGCCTAACCTGCATCGCGTCTCGCTACAACGGGCGGCAGCTGCAACCGCTGCCCCCGCCGCTGCCCCTCCTGCTGCCTTCTCTGGACCTCGACATGGGCGTTTACTCGAGACACTTCACCATGGAGCCGCCGCCGCCCCCCATCGGCGTGAACGACGAAGTGATCCCGGCCGTCTCGCAGATGTCAGACACGGTCGTCGTCGGGCAGTCGCCCTTCTCCGGCCCCGCCATGCTCGTCTTGGACCAGGACAAGCCCTTGGTTCTCGACCTCGCGATGGCAGCGGCGGATCAGCTGGTGAGGATGTGCAACGCGCGTGAGCCGCTGTGGGTCCGGAGAGGCGGCGGGATTGGCACGACGATGGAGGTGATGGACTTGGAGGAGCACGCTAAACTGTTCACCTGGCCGATGGAATTGAAGCCACCGCCTGGATCGGATTCTGCTTCAAGGGTGGAGGCCTCCAGGGACAGCGCTTTGGTCATAATGAACGGCGTCACGCTGGTGGATGCCTTCCTAGATCCCGTGAGTTAATTTTTGACTACCTAATTAATTCTTACTTTTAATGTCTAATAACGTAAATACGGCCGGAATTTAATTAATTAATTGATTTCCAGAACAAATGGATGGAATTGTTTCCTTCGATCGTATCGAAGGCTAGAACGGTTCAGGTGCTGAGTTCTGGAGTTTCTGGTCACGGAAATGGCTGCTTGCACTCGGTAATTCATTTATTTTGTCATTTTTTTTATTAGTGGTGCTACTTTAGTTAGTTAAAAAGATTACAAAGGTTTTAAATTTTCAGATACATGCGGAGCTGCTGTTTCCATCTCCTATGGTGCCTGCGAGGGAGGGGCAGTTCTTCCGCTACTGCCAACATAATCCAGAGGAAGGAATTTGGATCATCGTTGATTACCCAGTGGATGGATTCCAGGAGGGCTTTCAAATGGCATTCCCCTGGTATAGAAGGAGGACTTCTGGCTGTGTCATCCAAGACATGCCCAATGGCTACTCCAGGGTGGGTATCTATATCATCCAGATATAGTCTAAGATAAGAGGGATTTATATACTATTTCTGTTAGTGCAAATTTTGGATAAGATTTCCAGTTGTAGAATCACTGATTGATTTCTAAAACGACTAAGAACTTAGCAGTCAGTGTCATTACATATACGAGTAGTCTTTACAATTACTGCAAAAATTTACTTGGACAGGTGATCTGGGTGGAGCACGCAGAGGTGGAGGACAAGCCCGTGCACCAGATCTTTTCTCAGTTTGTGAGCTCTGGCATGGCTTTCGGAGCCACACGCTGGGTCTCCACCCTGCAAAGGCAATGTGAGAGGCTTGCAAGTCTCATGGCCAGAAACATTTCTGATCTCGGAGGTGTGCTTATTCAACTATATATCATCCCTAATCCAAAATTCTTCTCTTCTGGTACTGATGATTAAATTTGTTTAATTAATTAATTATTCAAACAGTTATTCCTTCCTCGGAGGCAAGAAAGAACATGATGAGGCTGTCGCAACGGATGACCAGAACATTCTACGCCAACGTGTACGCCACCGGGGCGCAATCTTGGACCGCGCTCTCTGACTCTGCCGATGACACCGTCAGAGTGACAACCAGGAAGAACACTGAAGCCGGGCAGCCTAGTGGCGTTATCCTAACGGCGGTGTCCACAACGTGGCTCCCTTTCTCCCACCTGCAGGTACTTCAGCTGCTGACGGATGAGCAGAGACGGTCGCAGGTATATGTCTATGCGTACATATGTACAATGTTTCTTGCCGGTTGTCAGACAAGTATTATGCATGCAGTTGGACGTGCTGTCAGGCGGCAACTCATTGCATGAGGTGGCGCACATCGCCAATGGCTCGCATCCAAGGAACTGCATCTCACTCCTGCGAGTTAATGTCAGTAATATTTTTCTAGTAAATTTTCATGTCTCCCGGCGATCCCCACGTAGGTTTAATTTGCTTTTACATGCGATTTTTTTTATAAAAAAAATTCAGGCCTCAAGCAATTCCTCCCACAGCGTGGAGCTCCTGCTCCAAGAGAGCAGCACCCACCCCTCCGGTGGCAGTACCGTCGTCTACGCCGCTGTCGACGTCGACGCCGTGCAGGTAGCCATGAGCGGTGACGATCCTTCCTATATACCCCTCCTTCCCATTGGCTTCGTCATCCTCCCCGCCGCTTCACCCACCGCCGCCGCCAGCACCGGCCGCGGAGACGTCGGCTGCCTGCTCACCGTCGGCATGCAGGTGCTCGCCAGCGCCGTCCCTTCGGCCAAGCTCAATCTTTCCAGCGTAACAGCCATAAACAACCACCTTCGCAACACCGTGCAACAGATTACAGCCGTCCTCGATGCTGACGCCGCAGCCGCCGAGCCGGCTGGCCCTGCCGAGGTGGCGCCGCCCGAACCGTAGCCCACCTGGAACTAGTTACCTGAACCCGGTTCGACATTTACCCACATTGACTTTCAAATGAGTCGAGTAATTTTATTTTGTGCAGGGACAAGGGAGGATTTGACAGAATCCCAAATGGAGCATTTAATGGGTTCTGTCAATTTCTCACTTGTTCAGCTGGCTAGTGTTCGGTAAATAAGAAATGGGTTCAAGGTGATAATCTCCAGGGGTTGGATAATTAGTTTGGTAATAAAGAGGGTTAGTGTATCAGTCTTAAAGTAGCAGAACTTTATATAAAGTATGTGGAGAAAGAAGCTGCGTGTTCGTTGAAAAGGGAAGTCAAGAGCGCACCAGAAGAGACCCTTTGCTGCTGCTGATGCTGCTGCTGCAGCTGCTCAAGAGTGAGATGCTGCAGGAGGGTGTTGGTTCGGGAATTGACTTCATCTTGCATTGATTGTTGTCATTTAGCTTCTTGTTTAATTATGGAGTTCATCTTGTTTGGACATGAATATGCTGCATCTCTTGTTTGACGTGCTTCTGGAGTTACTTGAGCTTGTGTTAGTTGGTAGGTCGAGTTGCAGTAAATGCGAAGCTTGTAATGACAATTCATGGCGTCCATTAATGCCTCCTCTGTTCGCTTCAACTCATTTCTCTCTTGCTCCAGCGGTGGGGTCACGGGACAGAGTCCTGCTCCAGTGCACATTGAGCTGGACACTGTTGCCTCACGTCCTGGCATATGCGCGTGGAAGCAATGCAGGTCCATTCAATTGTCGTGGCAATAAATAGCTCAGAGAAATATGGTAGTGGACTTGGAACCGTTCTAACCCAGCGTATCATATTCCGGGGCATTAATAATGCCACTGTCTAAATCACTTGCAAACTTGAGTCAAGATTAGGGAACTTGGCCCCTCATTTAACTCTAGTTACCTTAATTTGTCTCTACTTGATCAATCAGCTTAATTTGTCTCTAGTTAGCTTAATTATTTAGGTTCTTATTATGACACATATCAAGCTCTCTACTGCTACTATTAAGCTATTGAAGGGTTAACTCGACTATCTCGTTAGGATTGGAAATTAGAACAGTTTTTGTTCTTTAGATATTCTTCTTCTTTGTTGGCATTTATGGCGTTGTTTCCTGGCTATTTAATAACTGTAGACCATCGGACCATGTGGGGAAGAAATCAATCTTTATCTAACATCGTTAGGGGATGACAGTCCAATGTGTTGCTGTCCTCAGTTATGCATCCACAATAATGGATGATAACGAAAGCTTTAAAATCCATGTGTAGATCTCGTTCAAAGCAGTAGAGACTGTAGCTTAGCAGTCATACATTGCACCATCCTTTTGTGCTATTAATTCTTAACTTGAAAATGTCTTTATAGTTATTGATAATAAAATTTTAAAGTCTGAGTTCCATCTTCATTGATTAATTGCCTAATGTCAAGAAAAAATAGTTCATCTTCATTGATTAATTGCCTAATAATAAAGGTATTCAAACTTAAGTGAGAAAAATCAAGAATAAAAAAAAAAAAGAAAAATTGCCTCTTTGTGAAGTGTGCGAAATAAAAAGAAAGCTCTATTTATAAAAATATAGAAAATCTTACACAGTTCTTTAGAACAATTAAAATAAAAAAGGCGCATCTTTTGAAAAAC
Organism: Costus lasius; assembly: GCA_027563935.2. Taxonomy (NCBI): domain Eukaryota; kingdom Viridiplantae; phylum Streptophyta; class Magnoliopsida; order Zingiberales; family Costaceae; genus Costus; species Costus lasius. The sequence continues at coordinate 119,322,505 of CM050451.1, read as the reverse complement.
AAGAAATAAGCATATAAAATAAACAATTATGTGATGTAATCATATGATAATTTTGTATTTAAAAACATTGACATTATGATAATTTTGTATTTAAAAACATTGACATTAATATCATTGAAGGAGATCTTTCAAAATACATTCAATGTCTAAAAAAAACTCCCGAGGGAGACTGGCAGGAGATCAAATTGTTTAGCGTGAGAACAAAGAACAACAGCCGATCTACCTTGTATTGAATTTTTACTAATGATCTGGCATTGGAGAGACTTAATTGGTTCGGTTATCCAGTTTTTCAACGAAAATCAAAACTGAACAGATTATTTTTTGGAAAAAATTTAACCCTACCATATGATTTTTAACCCGCTTGAACCAAAAATTTTAGGTTAAGTCGGGTCAGTTTATTGGGGTAACCCAATTTTTGGACAGCCCTAGTTGGATAAGCCGATTGAATCTGCTTAGGTTATGGCTTTATAGATCTATCAAAGTAGAAAGATATAGATACATGAGCTGAATTTTGCGAGAACAGATTAAATTTTTTTTTAAAAAAAGATAATAGGTTAGGATCACCAGAAAACCTTGATGCAATTCATGATGTCAATCTCCAATACGTACATACTCATAATTGGCTTAAGGAAATAACTGTATACACACCATGTACCTTTTGGCTAAGCAGTTAGATTCAAGTTAAATATCTTTGTTTCCTGTTCAATGTAAGATGACCCACCATGAAATCCTTACAAAAATACATTGAGACTGACAGAATCTAATACATTAATGTCTTGTTGATCACTTGTGACTGACAAAATTCATCAACGCTGCAAGTACAGCATTTGCGCCATTAAAGGGTTGTTACAATTTCTAAAATCAAAATCAAATCCACAGGCAGCGAAGCCCCCCTGGAAGAAATAGTCTATCCACTCGATGATATAGATTCAAAGCAAATGTTGGCACATGAACTAACTTACGGTACTTATTCTATTACTCGGTTTTTGCAGGATAAGCTTTCGGCCAGCTACAATACCAGCTCAAGTTTGAAGTAATTTCTCATGCTTGAATATGATAAATTAAATGTACTTCAGATTTGTGCTTGTTGATGGCTGTAATATCAACATGATGTGTAAGAAGATTTTTTTCAGTTGCTCCCAAGTCTTCTCTGTAGCTGTTCGACAATTGTTTCCCTAGGAATCGCCTCTTCTTCGTTGGCTTCAATGTTCTTCAATTTATAAACACCACTATTTACCTCAGATTCTCCCACAATGATCATCCAAGGAATGCCAGCTTGCTTGGCACGGTTGATATGATTCATAATCCTTTTTGTAAGACCGAATTCTGCTTTAATTTTTGCATCCCACAATTGGCTCACTATTTCTGCAGCCAGAGTGAGATCCTTCCCAAGGATAGCCACTAAAACTTGTGTCTCTGTGGCACGAATTATCTGCAAAACCAGATTAAAAACAGGTATATACATTATCAGCTTAACGACACAGCAGTAGATAAACATCCAAGAAAGATTGGCATTGTCCTCTGAGATAAAATCTTCATGGTTAGCTGTCTCATCTTATAAGCAGAACAGGGGTAAGTAAATAGTTTGGAATGATTGCAATGGGAATATATACATGCAGTACAAGCGCTGAGAATAAAACAAAGAAGTGTGTTAAATCATTTAAGAAATAAATGCTGAATGCATACATATTTGAACAGTCAATGCAGAATGAGTGAGACATAACTTTGTTGTCATATGATGAAGAGATGAGATGATTATCAATAGACAATACCTGGTTTCTGTCCTTTTCAAGTTGCTCCATTATTGTGAAGACCCTCTCGATGCCGAGGCTGACACCAACTGCTGGTACCTGCTTTCCACTGAACATGCCCACTAGATCGTCATATCGTCCTCCTGCTGCAATAGATCCAACCTGAAGTGCATATGTAACAGGCAAAAAGTCTTAACTTGGATAATAATGCACCAAAAGAATTTTTTATTCAGCAACAATAAATAATACAAATATCACAGGTTGACACTACCAGATGTTAATAGAGCTAAGGCGGTATAAATAGCTAAACAAATATGTTAAAGGAGATAACCCACATAATCTATGTAAAGCTAGTCAGTCAAAACAAATGGCAAGCAAACAGAAGTGGTCCTGCATATGGTGGCTTGAATAATTAAATTTAGTTATTTTCAACCGAAAACCAAATTCAACATAAAAGCATCATCAAATGGACTTGCAAAGTCATTTTCTTGGTGACAAGCTAATAAATAACTAGTGCTTCTATGAATGACTTATTTTTCTTATTAACTATATGCTAATTTAAAAATGTCTACACCCAACAAGTTCCATTATAGTAGCACCTCCACTCACAGGACAAAATGTAAGTTGTCATAAGCTATTAGTTGTTTAACTGAGTGCACGCAGAAGAAGCAATGTGTCTTGAATCTCCATAAAGTATCAATCAAAAGAATTCACAGAAACAGGTTAAAAAAACCATTTTCACACACTAAATGTATGAAAAATAAGCTCCAAGAATTAAGCTAAAAAAATCTTGTGAATAAAGAACCGCAGAGGATATAAGGGACTTGTTGACTCTTGATTACATAACTGAATAAGATTATGATAAAATTTGGTATCTATTGTCAAAGAGAGCATCAATGCTTAAATTAACTATCTTTAACCTTTGATCTAGTCTTGTTGGTGTTACAAACAAAATTAAGACAAAAAATTCAGCAACTCTATTGTGGGCGGCAAAAGATTTATAGAGCTCCTGTACTACTTTCTTTACACCAAGCTATAGAGATCTGTTTTACCTGTGTAGCTCCTTTGAAAACTGCTTCATATATAACTCCAGTATAATAATCAAGGCCCCTAGCAAGGCTCAAGTCAAAAACCACCTTGTCTACGCACTTTGCCTTTTCAAGAGCATTGAACAAAATCTTCAAATCATTCAATGCAATGACCGAACCAGTATTTTCTAGAAACTGGCTCCCCTCTTTCTGTAGTTCTGATAAAATTTCAAGTGGTGGTCCTCTTTTCTTCACAAAAGTGCCAATCCTCTCTGCAGTTTCAATTGATAGCCCCTTCTCCTCCACCTGGCCCAAGTAGTCAGCAATTATTTTCCAACGGAAGAAAAGTTTGTTTCAACGTTTCAAGCAAACATGCACTAAATTTGAAAAGCATTCACTCACCAATTCCTTTCTAATCTGTTCAAATGATTGCTTATCCAGTTTATCAATACTTGAGCAAACTGTTCTGAATTTTTCAGATGAAACTCCACATATCTCAAGCATCCCATCCAGCAACTTCCGATGATTCAACTTAATCTGCATACACAGGGTTATTTGTTGATGCCGGGAGAAGTTAACATCAAATTACAACTGTTCCTCACATAACGTCTTTCAAGAATAATATTTTGTCCAAAATTTTCCCTAGATCATGTTGAAAGCTGCTACTCCATATTATTTGAAGAAAATGAATGATTAAGAATAGAAAGAATTGCACTTTTGTGCAATTAATAGAGGAACAAGTCTACCTCGTAACTGCCAATGTCAAGTTGATCCAATAGTTCAGTTAAGACTTTGATGACCTCAAAATCAGGTTCCATCGTTTCAGAAGTGCCAGCAATATCAAAGTCACACTGGTAGAATTCACGATATCTTCCCTTTGATGGGTTATCCCTTCTGTATACCTTAGCTATTTGGTATCTTTTGAGTGCACTGATATTATTCATAGCCAGGTATCTTGCAAATGGGACAGTTAAATCATATCGCAGTGAACAGAGCTCGCCCCCCTAATAAAGAATAAGTATCTAACCAATGAGAACATACCAAACAAAAAACATTCAAATAGTAAAGAACAAACCAGAAGAACCATCTAAATCTTTACTATACCTGGTCAGCGAGATCATATATCAACTTTGAATCCTCTCCATACTTCCCCATGAGAGTCTCTCTTAACTCAAAGACAGGAGTATCAAGAGCAACAGCACCATGCATCTTAAAGACACCTGTAATGATTGAAAATGCACGCTCTCTAATGGCCATTTGTTCTTTCCCAAAATCTCGTGTGCCCTGGGAAACATAATAGAACATAATTAATATGGAATGATAAAAAAGACATTCAAGAGTTATACATAAATCATGAGATTAAACTGTTAGAGAAAAATGGAAGAGAATTATAAAAATATTACATTGAGAATAAATTATATCAAATTACATAATAAATGTAACCTCTCCATTTATAGAGGTCTTGAATACAAAAATACTATTATTATTTATTATACATCTAACTATATCTAATTCAGCTCATCCCAATATAACTATTTCTAATATTATTATTCCAAACATTCTCCCTCAAGCCAAAGCATATATGACAATAAAGTTCAGCTTGAGATAAGAATAAGGTTGTTAAAGAGACAGTGTCAAGAGTAGGATGCAAAAGGTGGTGTTAGGCATCCGAGCAAAAGTGAAAGGCGGTGTTAGGCATTGCAAGGAGGAGAGTGGCGCCAAGAGGCACCATGACAGCTACAGTCACCACATGCGATAAAGCAAGAACCCCTTGGCAGAAGAAGGCTGGCATACTCCTAAAAATTCTAGAGAAAACATGCAAATGTCCAAAGATGTGGTAGATGAAGACTCGAAAGAAACAAAGTCAGTGCTAAACGATAATCATGGTGAACAATAGCGGCAATGAAGAAAGAGAAAAGAAGAGGGAGAAGATTAGGGTTTTACCATGTTTGAACTTGAAGAAAGGAGAGGAGAAATATTAGGGATGGCAAGAAAGCCCATCCCCGGCCCAACTTGACCCGACCCGACCTGACCTGAAGTCAACGGGAAAAACCCAAGTTGACTAGGTCTCGGGTCAGGTTCGGGGAAAACCCGACGAGATAAAATCGGGTCGAGGTCGGGTATGGGAATTCAGGTACCCGCCTTGAACCCGGCCTCGAACCCACCCCGATTATTAAAATGACAAATTTACTTCTTTTAAATTATAGCATAGTTACTATATTTATAATAGTTTGATACTTTGTTAATTATTTTCATTATTATTTATGTAGAAATGATTGTGTAGTTTATGTAAAATATTTTTTATTTATATATTATGAATATATAATAAAAATTAATTTTAAAATATTATTTATAATATATACTTATATTTTAGACCGGTCAGAGTCGGGTTTCCCCGTGAGGTCGGGTGTGAGCTTAGGTTTTCTAAACCCGTCAGGTTCGGGATCGAGGCCGGAGATGGGTTTGAGACAGTCAGGATCAGGGCAAGGATGGCAAAACCCGACTCCGATCCGCCCCGTTGCCCTCCCTAAGAAATATGGATGAGAATTATAATGATACTATATTGAAAATAAAATTATATAATAGATGTAATCTATATATATATATATATATATATATATATATATATATAGAGGTCTTGAATATAAAAATAATAATTATTATTTATTACATATGTGGCTATATCTAATTTGACTCCTAATATGAATATTTCTGTTTCTAACACAAACAAAATAAGTAAACATATTCAAAGCTTCACTTTATCATATGTTGCAACATTCTGATACAAAATATAAAAAGAAAAAGGCCTAGTAAAGATTATCTATCTTGAACTGTTGTACCATTAAATGGTTGCTAAAGAGACATTCCTAATTTCCTTTCTCAAAGATAGCATGTTTGTCTACTTATGAAGATCTGGTAATTCTTTAAACAACTTAAGATTCACCTATATCTAAAATGTACCCTATTTTTTATTCATGTGATCACCATGTGACCAAGTTTTCTCTATTTTTTACCTATGAGCAAGGTCATTGGATCTGTTCAACACAATACTCGCGCCATGGCATTGTGTGACGGGAGGATGGATGACACAGATGACAACAGCTTTGGTGTGGCAGTGACTTCATTGAAGACACTTTCCAGGAGATCAGTGAGCACAAGATTCCAACAAGGGATTTGTTTGCCTCTATGGCAATCAGGGGTTTGATTGGCAACTGGTTTCTTGCTAAGTAGTGGATAATGGTGACTAAGTATTCTTCCAGTAAGGTGGGCTGGTAGGGTTAAATATAAACGGGGAAAACACTGCAGCTCCACACGGAGAAAAGGGATGAAGATAATAATAGTGTTGTTAATAACAATTACTAATTAATTGCAGGAAAACAACTAAAACAACTTGTTGGTAGGCAAACAAGCAAGATCCATTAAATGGTGATTTGTTAGCAAGTTACTTCAAATGAAGGGAAAGATCAAGAACCTCAACACGTGTCGACAACAAGGGTTTTGGTGTGAAAACAAAGGCTGCGGCTTATTCTGTTCTCCACTTTTCCCTCACTTTATTCGTGTGGCAAGGAAAGGAGATGTGGGTGATATAAGTTGCAATGATGATGATGATGAGGTCATCACCAGGAATGACCGCTGAAGGCAGGAACTGGTGAAGAGACTGGAATCCTGTGGAGTAGGTCTGGAAAGAAACAATTTGGAGTCCTCAAAGGTGAAGGATGGCAATGTTACTTAAGATGGTGGCATGAGCAGTTTAAGGGAACAACTAGTAACTTTGGTATAGTGTGGGCAATGGTGAATTCGTGATAGTTGGGTTTCATGCAATGCTTGAGGAAGAATACAACAGTAGCAAGGAAGACAGTGGAGGAGGCATGGTCATGTTGGGGACAATGTGTGCAGGAGTGAAGGTTCTAATACGGAATTGTTGAAGTACAATGGGAGAGAGGAGAAAAGAATCATAGAGAAAGAAGAGAAGACATGGAAAAAAAGAAAAAACTGAGTGTGTATAGAGAGATAAGTTTATAAATACTAGGGGAAAAAAGTAGCAACTCATTAATAGCTACCTATTACAAACAGTTAAGCCTCTTTAAATAGGCTTTAAAAGACACGCCTAGTTAAATACTAACCACAAATAAAACCCCGCCATCACATGATCTAATAACTATTGATCCACTATCATAATACTTATTAATGACTGAAAATTAATAAATATTTGATATCCTGACTAATTACTAATATAATATAATTAAATAACCAATACTGCATCACTTACTAAAGACAAAAAGGAACTTGGAAATAAAAGTGACAGCTAAAGATAGTCTCGAAATAAAATTGTCTCAGAACTGACAACTACCAGGTAGGAGGAAATCAATTTTGTGAACCAACTATGATGATTTCTTACCTTTGGGATCTTAGGAAGTCTTCGGACCTCATTGCTCTCGACTATTTCCTTCAACTTTGTCAAAAGGCTATCAAGTCTAAGGTCCTTGGGGTCCATATAATTTGACAAGTCACGCGCCCATTCAATCAAAACGTTAACGTTTTCAGTAGGAGGCTCATATGGGCACGCAATATTGTCTCTGAGAAGCTGTCTTACTGCTGAAGTACCCTTACCCAGTGTCTTCTTCTTTTTCTTCTCACTCTTCTTTTCACCTTTAGCAATATCACCATTCAGGTGGTTGTCCTTAGCGATTGTTTGAGGCTTCTCTATTGAATCATCTATTTCAATGGAAAACAAAGCCACAGCTGCCTCCCAAGCAAGAACCACTCTAAAATTAACCAAAAAATCATACACTTTGCGCAAAATGAGTGCATAAGCTGATTCAGACGAAGCGTCTTCAGCGATTGAGTGGAACTGGGCTCCCAGGACATCCAAGCTAGGGCAGGCGTTCCCAAAAGCTTCAGCCACCCTTGTGCGCAAGCTACTATCACTTATCACATTGATAGTCGAATGTACTCGGGCAAAGCTGCTCTCACTCAAGGACAGAATCGACATAGCCAGTGGCAAGACCGACGCAACTAAAGCTTTCTCCTTTCCGTGACTTCCAATTGGTGTAGATTTCTTGACCTTCACAATGGAGTTCAATTCAACGCGTGTTCTACCATGAATTGACCTGACAGCCTCCCTAAAGCTCCCGTTGATGGTGGGTATCTCACTGAATGACGACCCAGCATCATTCTGCCCCACGAGCTTCGACCCGAACAGCAGTACTTTGAGATCGCTGGCCACATCGGTCTCATCCTTTAACGAGGGTCCGTCGCCCGAGCCAAACAAATCAAATGCAGAGACATCAACGCGCGCAGCCTCGCAAGACAATGCTGCCACGGCATCCACCACCTTCACTAAAGCAGAGGAGCAGCAGTCCAAGACCGCGCAGATTCCAACAGAAGCCGCACACGAGCCCTCCAAAACGCCGACTTCATCGCGGCCGACTTCAATCTCGTCAACTTTCCTGCCAGTCAACTGGCAGATCGAGTTCAAAAACCCGAAAGGCGAGCCGAAATCGAGGGTTTCGTGGCCTGAGGGGAGCGCTAGCGCATCTGCGACGAGGGTGGGAAGGGCAGGACGAACGGCGGCATCGGCAAGGACGAGTTTGTTGAGGAGGACGGCAAGGGCAGCGCGGGATTCCTCCGTGGGCAAAAGCCGGGGGTTCGAAGGGCCCTCCTGAGAAGATTTGAAAGGGGGCGATCGCTTGGACTGCGAGAGCTTCTGCAGGGCGGCGGAGTCGATCGTAACGGAGGAGGTACCACTGGACACGGCGTAGACTGCAGCGGGGGTGAGAGAGGAGCCCTTACCTCCGATAGCAAAGGCAGAGTTGGGCGGCGAAGAAGCCATCAGGGGGATAGGTGCAGGGAGCCCGCGATTGGAGCCGCGACGGGAAAACGAAGCGAAGCGACTCCAAAAACCCTAATAATAATCTTGAAAGATGGAACAGAATCGGTCTTACGTGATTCTAGCACGCCTCAATTTTGATTCCCCGATTGAATCGGACCAGCTTAGACGAGGAACCCTTCTCCCACTTCAAGCAGCTTAATAAGTACACGCCAATCCAAACGCGAATACTGTACATGCACGCGATCTCAGCTGCAACGCATGGAACGGACTATTTGCGAATTTTATTAAACTCGAAGGCGACCCTGACAAGACTATAAATTTGAACTCGAGAACGATAAAAAATATCCCAGGCAGAGTGGACAATTTAGGAGTAGTAGTGCAGATTTCTTTATTAATTGCATATATTTTTTAAAGCGAAAAACCCTAGATTGTAAACAATCACAGAGCTTAGGGAGTAATATATATTATCAGTGTTTTGTAGTGTACATTATTTTGATAATAAATGTATAATTGATAAAACCAACATAAATGATCTGAGCAAGATCTACGAATCAGCATTTGTATTTAAACTGTTCGTGGAAATTAAATATTTCGAACACTATAGATAGTACAACATCCGTATTACATCCTTTATTATATCCACAAAGGAGCCAAACCGTCGGTATTCAATTGAACAACATCACAAGTAGTTTTGCAACACCAGCACTACCAAAACATATATACAGCATGAGCAAAAAAACCAAATTATAGAATTAATCCTTGGGAAGGCTCAGGCTTGTTAGTTCGATCAGACGATGAATTCTCGTGAGAATCGGGTGACTGAGGCTTCACCAAATCATCCTCCGTGGCCTTCTGTTGCACAGCTGCTGCTTTCTCCACGGCTTTTGATCCAACTACACTCGCGGTCTTGGCCACCTTACTGATTGTACCTATCATCCATGAAACCCCAGCGAAAACATATTTGTTTTCCATGGCAGCAGACCCAGCATCGCTAATTTTCTGCTCTGCAGTAGCGATGACAGATCTCGCTTTATCAGAGACATGGTACCTATGATCCATCTCCACAACCTTTTCATTGACAGCAGAAGCACCGGTGCTGATTTTCTCGCTGATCCCTACTTTCTGGTTAAAAGTAGAGACTTTTGTCAATGCTGCGGATGTTAGTTGGTGCTTCTCATCAAAAGACTTGGCTCTATCTAGAGCTCCCTTCCCTAGGATCAAACCCTTAGCAAGCATAGTGCTGATGACATTCTCTGCCTTCTGAACAGCAGAATCACTTGCAGTACCATTATCCTTCGGCTGGACATGCAAATAATAAATTGTCGATTGGAATTTCATAGAATGTTATAAATTAGCACATAAAAGTGTACAGCCTACCGCGGAAGGAATTGACGCCATTGCTGGTAACTGGTAATCTAAGGCCAGTGCAATTGTGACAGTCAGGTCGACTATCGTGGCGCCCTGTAAAGAAACCCCAAAGATGTAAATACAAGGAAAAAGAAAGAAATGACACAGTGCTAATTACTGCTAAAAGTCCGTACAAATGAAACTAATATGATGTCTAACTTATCTAAAACTTCTTTTCTACTGACAAAAGGCTATTCCAATACCCGATACTTGCTTTCTTCTATGTACTACTTAAGCTAACACCTATACTGCCCAGTAAAATATGCTCATTAGCCCTTACACAAATAGAGTTCATTTTAAATGCACGTTATGATTTCTGAAATAATTAGGTAAGATCGTGAAATTGACAGTAAGCACTGGATAGGGCAAAATAACAATCCCAGTTGTCGTAAAGATGAACCAACATACTGAGAGAAGCAGTGCTGTCTCTGCTCCCTGTGGCTCCTTAAATGTGACATATGCAACCTGAGATCGCTCATCTCCACTACAAAAGGTAACAATTCTGTGAGGGTGAATTGCAAAAGCTACAACATTAGGAAATATACATGTGCAACAGTGATTACTAGTACAAACCTTTGCATTTCAATGTATTCGAGTTCTCCAGAGAATGAAAAGAATTCCTTCACATCTTGCTCAGAAGCACTGAGCGAAACATTGCTAACTTTCACTGTCCTGGCCTGAAAATGGAAAGAAGGAATCAGAATTATCGTTTTAATATTGTTAATAAAATAGACAAGACAAGACCCCAATTGTTCAATATTTGTTCTAAAATTATACTATTTTTGGTAAAATTAGTGGATCCCATACAAGCCTTCAAAGTTTCATCACAACTATTTCAATACAAAATCTTAAATAGATTCATTAAAACTAACAAATAACATTAAACACGATTCCACTACCTGACCAAGATGCGAGTAATGCCATACCCGTGCTAACCAATTGGTACCATTCTCACTATAAAAAAGGGGGCTTATTCCCTAAAGCAAGTATATGATCTTTGGTCTGAGACCACTAGATAATAAGTTTGTGGGAGGACGCAAGACCAGGGGCATTGAAAAATCGCTTGAGAAACCTTTTCACCTAAAATCATAGGTCAAATCCACAACACCTCATCATTTGGACACGAACAATTGTTGATAAACTCAATGCTAAGAAAATTATGCCAATAGATATCATGTCATCTCTTGGCACATGAAATTGTCAATATACATGATTAAGTATGCGCTGACAGAAAAATGAAATAGGAACTATTTGAAGTTAAAAGGACTCCGTCACTCCCTTGGCTACATTAACTTGCGCTTGTCACATAACTATATAGCTAGCATAACCATGATTGCTTGCCATTCAAAAGTGAAACATTGACCTGGATGCCGTCACGCAAGAAGTGTCAAACTTGTTCTAAACATTAAAGGTTTCCATCAAGAGCAAAAGTTAAAAGAATTCCAATTCATGTATAGTTAAATAGATGGAGAACCTAACAAGACACAAGTCGACCTATCAACCATTTCAGACAGAGCGTCAACCTATAAACCATCTCAACAAGATATTCAAGCGTGACAGATGCCATCAGAACAGAAGATTTACCATTCGGCGGAAAATTTTGCCTGTAAATGGTCGATCTGAATAATTTATTCCAACATTTCACAGCACTTTCAGAGTAATTTGACTAGGAAAAAAAGGACCTCCATGAAAGTACCTTCGAACCTGACAACTCAAGTGGCCAGTTCTTACCTTAAGATCACCAGTTTGGATCACAACTGCATCGTACCTCTGCTTTTCTGAACCAATGCATATAACTCCTAATAGACTATTCAAATCTTATATGTTTCCCGTCAAAAGAAACAAGTTAAGAAGAAAAAAGGGGGAAATTTAGGAAAACCCTACCAAAATCCAATCTTCAATAGAATAATTCCTTTTCCAAAAAAAACCCTTAAAATCACACTCATAAAAACCCAAATTAACCACAATCCACCGAGGCAGCAGGATACAGAAATCAGAAAAGACAAAACCCTACAAGCACGATCGACAAAAGTCAAATTAATAAAAAGGGAGATAATTGGTGGAAAGTAGAAACTCTCACCGACATGTTTATCAACCCCAAGGGTGCTTGAGTGCTTCGGTCTGTGGACGGAAGAAATTGAAGGTTAGGCGAGAAGAAACGACGAGCAACAAAGCCTATGAGGTGGATTTCGTGTTCGTTAGAGGCGGACAGATCTATTTATATTCATAGGTTGAGACTCTGGCGGAGATCCATTGAATCGCTTGCTTCCACCGTTCGCTTCATCACGGCGTCTGCTGACGTGTGTAACAACAGTATAAGCTTGTCTCCAATTCATTAAATAAATCTCTCGTTAAGCAAATATCCAAAAACCTCCTTACATTTTTCTTTTACTTGTATTTTATATTTACATAATTACAAAAAACTGCCTAATATATCTTAGCACTTTTAAATAGCCTTTGCACTTATTAAAAAAATTACAATAACCGTTTTCAAAACTATTACAAAGTTTATTGGGAGTCCGAATTGTATTTATATAAAATTTGCATGGCATTAAATTAGCAATATGGAGTACATTGAAATAAATGAAGGATTTATTTCAAAACCAATAATTTTGTATTATCTGTCCACTTTTGCACTCCCCTCAAGTTTTTTATTATGATTTATCAAGATCTATTGTTTGTTTTGGAAAGTCAACGTCATTCCAAAACGTGTCAGATGGTTGACTTTTACGGTTTCTTAGCAACCAAGTGATTAAGTTTGGCTCGAGGAGGTTAATGAAGTCATCAATATTTTAAGTCAAATGAAGATTTGAGACAAAAAGAAGTTACAGATCGGATCTCGCATCTAATATGGGCGTCGATTTGATTACTTAATGGGGGATATGTTCGATGAAGCTTAACATGCTTAAACAGCAAGGACAAGTCTAAAAAAACTAGTGCATCCTTCGCTTTCAACATTACTTGCTTCGTTTGATAGTTCAGGTAAATTTTCAATTTCAAACCTTTATTTTTATGAAATAAAATTCTACCGCTTGTCTTTTGTTATTTTAATGATCACATCATGAAATACGTTGAAGAGCTTCCTCTTTACAAAATAAAAAAATTCCTATAGAAATTATTTCAATGTTATAAAACAAATTAAAGAGCTGCTTATATGCTTTCGCAGCGAAAGCAAATATTCCAATTAACGAGTGGCCTGTTGTAATATTTTTAAAAACATGGTTAAAGCGGATTTTTTTAAAAAAATTCCATGAATGAAGAAACATAGAAATTTTTTTAGAAGTTTGTAGTAGAAATTTGAGAATAAACTACAATGCGTAGGAAGCGTGGAATTTTACAAATATATAAGAAATTCTGTGAAAACATTGGGAAGGTTTAAAATAATTCATAAAATGATGAGCCATTTGCCAAAAAAAAAAAAATCAGTTTTTGAGGTGTGTCCGTCATTTCTTTAGTATGAAAACCTACGGTTACAAAAACACTGACACGAACAAGAGATCAAAGCAAATCACTAAACAATGTGATTCAACATGTAGTACACATTCGGCTCAAGCAGGACTAAAGAATGTACAGGATTTATAGTAAGGTTACTAATGTTTCAAAATCTGGCCATCGAATCATGAGCAATCTTCAATGCTTGCCAAGGCTCATTTTTACTGAATCAAACAGACTGCATGCACTTTGTGAGAGCATCCTGCTAATCCAGTGATGTATGGTGGAGAACATTAGTAACTGCATATCGTCGAAGTTTAATCTACAAGTGTAGACAAAAAGAAGCAGCTAGTCAATTACGATAGGACTATCAGACGTATCTCCACCCTCAGCAACAAGAACTGGTAACTGCGCACGCAAAATTTGCACTCTAAAGTGCAACTTCTCCTTGTCCATCAGTTCAAAGACACATCCGTCTCCTAGACTAATCTTGGTATCGTTCACAAAACTCTTCCATCCAGTGCTAAATCGCTTGGGCCCATCGCTGCCACAATATTTAACCTCCCATATTCTGTTTCCGTAATAGAGGGTTGCAGGAACATTACAATCAGGAAGGAGTTCGCAGAAATGATGCGGAATGACCTGTAATGTCAACGCCAGAAGGACAAATTTAGTTGCAACTAAACAAATTTTCCCCTGCATATAGTAGGGACGAAGCACGGAACTTTTTGGAGCAAAAGCATGATAAAAGGAATTAATACGAGAATGCTACAAACGAATGACTAGACTCGTTACATATAAGCTTAAGTACATGGAACTCATTAAATTAAGTAATTTACGCAGCAAACAATAGTCATCTTATATTTGATAACAAACACCAACTAATTAGAACCTCTAGAATACTATGAAGAGAGCATCTACTAAGCTAAAAGAAAAATGGCAATCTGTGATAACCGGTACCATGTTCAGAGGTAATAACATAAGCTCTTAATACTTGGAAGCTCGGCTTGATTAGTCTCTTCACTCTTCAGAAACACTAATACTGTGTTTAATATGAAGGAAAATAGGAGGAAAGGAAAAGAAAGTTGGAAGGATCATTTTTTAAGTGTGTTTAGTAGGATGGATGGAAAATAAAGAAAGGAAAATAAGAGGAAAAGTATGGATATAATTCACTCATTTGCTTTCCACTCAAATCAGGTGAAAAGTTATCACTTTGTTTGTGTCTCCTAAACTCACCCTCCAATGCCCTCACGCTCTTCTTATGCCCCTCTCACGCCAATGCCGACGCCGACTCCAACTCCACCTATGCCCCTCTCACGCTCCTCCTATGCCCCTCTCATGCAGAATTTGAGAATTTTTATAGTTTTCTATGTTCGAAGCTTATTTTAAAAGAAATGTAAAAATATGAAGATAGGATGAATATATCAATCTTTTATACTTTCTTTCTTTCTAAATAAACATAGGGAGAGAAAATCTTTTTTTTTTCCTTTCCTACAAATTTTTTTTCCTTCCTACAAATGAGCAAGCATGTTAAATTTATTTGGCAAAAATATTATAGTTTCAAATAATTTCTAAAATCCATAATGTTTGAATATCTGATATAAGCATCAATTTACTATTGCAACTCTGGTGGACTGAAAATAGTTTCTGAACAACCAAAGATCAACTGAGTGTAAAAGGAAACATAGGAGTGCTGTTGAACATACGGGAAACTATAGAATTTTAATGCATACCATTCTGTAACTAGAGATTTGAGACCTTGAAATGACACATGTGAAAAATGAATTTCCTGAGAGGGGAACAATTTCTTCTTGCAAAGTAGGTACAGTGAGGTTTAATGACTTTTGCACAGTGGCGGGAGATCTGGTCTTATTTCGAAGGCTCTGTCTGAAATTTGACACTTGTTGTTCTGAAATGAACATTACGTAACAAGAAATGAAACAGTGTAAAATGCAGTGAGTAGTAGATGTCTCACTATCAATAAGAAGAGTATCTTTTAACAAGAAGCGAAACAGTGTAAAATGCACAGTGGCATGAGATCTGGTCTTAATTTCAAATGTGACACCTTCTATTAGCTCATATAAGAGCTCTTGGATCTTTAATTTCATCATAGGAAAAAATTCCAAGTGTTTGGCGGATCAAAATAGAATTATAACATAAGAAACTAATATAATGTCTAATTGAAATGTTCGTAGGACCGTCCTTAGATGGATTGAAAGGTGACAATCGCTTGGACTGTGAGAACTTCTGGAAAGCGGCAGAGTCGATCGAAACGAAGGAGATGCCACTAGATACGGCATAGACTGCAGAGGGGGTGAGAGAGGAGTTCTTACCTCCAAAACTGACGGCAGAGTTGGGCGGCGAAGAAGCCATCAGAGGGAGCCGTGACGGGAAATGGAGGGAAGCGACTCCAAAAACCCTATAGTAATATGAAAAGATGGAATAGAAAACGCCTTACGTGACTCTAGCACACCTCCATGTGATTCCCCGATCGAATCGGCTCACATTCGACGAGGAAGCCTTGTCCCAATTGAACCAGCTTAAGTACACGCTACTCCAAACGCGAATCTCATCCGCAACTCATAGAACGGACTTATTTGCGAATAATTTTGCAGATATGTACTGCTATAACGTAAAATTTATCTTAAAGGGTTTTTTGCGTATTGAGGGTTAAAATGTAATGACTTACAATGCGGGGCGAAATGAATCTAGCTCTAACCCGAAATAAAATTTATGCCACCGCCATCGCGCGCTTGGTTGGACACCAAGCGCCGAGTTCTATCCATCCAATATACAAAGAGAGGGCGATCAGAAACCGTCCTAATGGCGACGCCGATTTCGTTTCCCGAACACCACTTGCTTGCGAGAGTTGTGCCCAAGCCCTACTGCAGCCGCGTTTCTTCTGCTTCGAGATTTCTTCCTCTCGGATCGTCTTGCAGCGATCGGAGGCGGAGGCCTCCCTCCTCCATCACTGCTGCTCTCATCACGGAGCCGGATGCTTTCGAAGTCGGGAGATTCGTCGGAAGTTATGGCTTCATGAACATCACCAGGTTCACCCTGTTTCTTCCAACAGCTTGTTTGGTATCAATTCAACTGGAAAAGAATTATAGTTCCATATTGGAAAGGAATTCTCAGGAATGTAAGTTCTAATTCTTTGCTTGGGTGTAAGTATAAAGTTGGGAATCAGAATTTCCTTTCTCATGTTTCTTATTTATGCGATAAGAGATTTCTAAATAGTACTTTACCAAATCACCTTCAGATATGGGTGAAATTGTTGGGATCCTCAAATCCTGAGTTCTATTTTATTTTTCAATTCATACACATTATTTTCACGCAAAGGAAATAATGATAGTTTATTCATATAAATTAAGTACAAATAATATATTTGCAAGACTTACAAATTTAATATGATATATATGCCAAACTAAGATTAAAGTGGAAAAATATGAAATTCAACTATTTTAGAAGGAGATAAATGCGATCCCACCTTTCATAATTGGGGTTTATGAAGCCTTTTTGGAATTAGATTTCCTACCCTTTAATCTTGTGTGGTAGTTCATGTAACTGCAAGATCACTCGATGATGGTATTTATCTTATGTCACTTTGTTTATCTAATGCTGGTTCCAAAATCAAACAGCTACTCACCATTCCAAGGAGGGTTTTCCAATGCTACTATGCACGATGAAATCTCTCAAGAATATTCGTCCCAAGATATTGATCGTCTAAGAGTCCAAGATGTTGGAGAAGGTCAAGTGAAGATCAGGTGATTTTACTAGCTTAGATCAATCCTCTTGTGGCCATAATTGCTTTCTTTTGCTAATATAATAATGTTATTATGGTAGTCTTATTTCAGGCTTTATGAGGGAAGAATAATTCAAAGTCCACTAAGGGGAACTCGAGTTATTTTTAAGGTACCTATTATAGGTTGCTTTCCGTATCCAATGCCTAATTTGGATCTTCAATAGAGCTCATAATTTGGATATACGTACTTTGAATCTGTTATTAGCGTTGATTAATCTATTTTCTTTCTTTATTTTGTGATCTATCTCACTCTAACATGCACTGAAATGGACTAGAAAAGAATAATATTGGATATATAAATAAATAATCAACAGTGGCAACTAAACTCAAGGGCCATGCTTAACTCAACATAAGCAATCAAAAGAGTAAAAGTGAAAAAGAAAATGAATATGTTGATTGCAACCATTATCTTGGTAGTGCACTAAATAGAATAAAAAAAGTAGGCTATAAACTTGACTTTTTTTTTCCTTGAGGTACTGCTATCTTTAGAACTTCATCTATCTGTGTGTGGGAATAAACAAGAAGTAGAGCATTACATGACTTACTTTCCCTCTTTTCAATCATCTTATCTCTCACCTATAGGTGTCCACCCCTTATTAATCCCAGCACCTCTCACTCTCAAACTACAACTCTTGTCATTTCTTCATGTTAACTAATTTGGCAAGCAATACCATCTAAGAACCCACTTCTCAAACACCTCGGAAGTGGACTTACACCCTATATATTGTAGTCTTATGAGCTCATTACAAAAAAAATGAAAAAACTCATTGTGCAACTCGTGTTTAACTCAGAGTTGCATCATGCATTGCCACCTTGAGGTTACGGAGAAGCTTTGGAAAATATAGGAGATGGTAAAGATTGTAGAATAAATTATGGAAAACATCTCCATGGAAACATCATCTCTATGGTAATGCTATACCATCACAATATATATTATTTTATATTTACCACCAATATATGTTAGTAATATTATGTTTTTTCATGTTAATACATTTCCATTGTAATTGTACCCTAGCCTCCGATATAAAATAACCATCTCATAATCAAATGGAGAACAATATTTCTCCTCTTTTATTAACTAAGTTAATGTTTATTGAGGTATATCCTGGACGACGAGCTAGTGGTGTAGAAGCGGATATTATGGCTGCCAATGAGTTAAGTACACATGCTATGCTTCAGGTAGGGACAATTTGGTCTTGCTTCTTAATATCATGGAAAAGATGTTTTGCACTTCAAACAACATTATGTAGATTTAACTTACGGTATTGAATAACGGGTCACATATTTACTTCTGAACTTGTGTTGCAACTCAGAGAGACCATCAGAATATTTGTCCAAATCTCCAGTTCTTGTTGGGTGGTTTTGAGACAAAAATGGGGGAGCAGGTGTGCTTCGTTTTTTTTTTTTTTCATGTATATCATTGTTTGTATTGCTAACACGATATCTATTGCAGTGGCTTGCTTTTAGAAATGATGGGAAATATAGTGCTGCAGATTATGGCAAACTTGTGAGTGAAGAAAATTCAGAGGAAAATGTCAAAGGAGATTATTCTTGGAATCCTTATAATAAGGAGCAAAAATTGAAGCTAAGAAGAATTTTTATTATTAAACTGCTTAATGGGGCTATGAATGGCCTCGCCTATATGCATGATCATGATAAATTGCACCAGAGTCTTGGCCCTTCTTCTGTTGTTCTTAAGTATATTGCCTGTCTCAAATACTATTTTTTTGAAGTTTAGAATTTTATGAAAACAGGGATTATTGAGTTCATACATTATCTTATCAGCACAATAGTGGAGAAAGATGCAGCTTATCTGGTCCCTAAGCTCCGTGATCTGTCCTTTTCAGTTGATATTGGGTAAGCTAAGTACTCATTCCCAGGTTTGATTCTGTAAAACTGAATTCGTATTGTCTCTTCCTTTAATCAAATAGACACTTGCACAATTAATCTGAATTGCTTTTCACATATGTATGTAATCTTACTTAATATGCCGTCTTTAATAATGTTTCAAATTTCAAGCAGTAGAGCCCGACTTTTCTGTGACATTGAATAATGTTAGTGTAAAACCATTAGTCAGGTCACGCATACGAGAGTCTGAAATGGAAGGAAGCGCAAATGGCTTGATTAAGTATGACATTACGTTACTATGACAAGTTAACAACACATTAAATCTTTCTTTTGTGATTATGTTATAATTCTTAAATTATTTTCATATTTATCATCGTTTGACATCATGGTTTAAAATACCATTTAGTCATTATAAATCGGTCCAACCATGGACTAGTACCGGTCCATGGTAGGTATTAATATATATATATATATATATATATATATATATTTATCATGTTGGTCGATCTAATAATGGATTGGTGCATCGGTTCGGACCATTTAGGACCATTTTCTTAAACTTTGTATGCCACTACTATATTATATACTTTTATCATGTTCATGTGTTTTCATTATTATTATAATCTATCCTCTATATGAAAGGCAACTATATAATCATTCCACAGGCAATACAATATTCAACTTTTTTTAATCCAACCAAATCAACTCGTGAGAATCTTATATTTTGTTTCAGAAATGGGCATCTGAGTTGCTGTTTATGCTTAATTTGCTCTAGCATCATCAGAGTATTTGGTGTTTAATGTACATGGTCATGCAGTTAGCTTCATATCATATTTTGATATATTTACTCATATAAAACGTTGTAGTCATCTGCACTTATCAATGAGATATATTGAAATGGACTTTGACGTTAAGCCTGGTAATCTGGCTATGATACCGGACGAAGGCGTCCAGCAACGAACTCTGGTGATCGGACGAAGGCGTCCAACGGCGACCTCTTGATACCGGACGAGGACGACTTGATACCGGACGAAGGCGTCCAGCAACGAACTCTGGTGATCGGACGAAGGCGTCCAACGGCGACCTCTTGATACCGGACGAGGACGTTCAGCGGCGACGAGAAATGCTTCGGCTACAATAAAACTTCTCCAAAATATGGGGGAAATAAAATTGACGATTAACAAACTTTAGACAGCACAGAGATCATTCGAACCAATCCTCAAAACAAATTCTCCAATACAATAAAAGGTTTTTTTTTTTTGACGAGTTTCTTCTTCTTGAATAATCCAACGATGACAAGGAAAGAAAGATAACTATGAACAACGAATCAAACGTCACCCAGGAATCCACCCAAGGAAGAAAGAAAGATCCGCCGTCCACGAGATGAAACGCCTCTAAGGAAATCCACCGGAGAGGAATTTCGGAGAAGAACCGCGACCGAGGAATCCACCACGGTAGAGATCTTCAGTCGCTAGGGTTTACGGCCGCCAGCAGAACACGAAAACACAATTCACCCAATGATCGTCCGTCCCCCCTGAGTTCCTCCAAGCGTCCTTTTACGTCTCGCTCCAAACACGGTAAGTCCCCTCCACATGGCGCCCACTCATACCTGACTAATAGTCCCTGGGTCCCCGGACTACTGGTTGGCGTTTCTGGATCAAAGTCAATGATGAACGGCTGTGATGTTGGTCGTGATGCTCCCGCATCATTCTCTCCGGGTTGCGAGCAGCTCGCCTCTAAGTTAGGATCGTTGCCTTCCCTGCGATATAAGATAAGATCTGAGACATTAAAAGTGTTGGAGATTCCATAGTGTTCGGGGAGGTCGATCTTATACGCATTTTCTCCAATGCGTTGGAGAACCTTGAAAGGCCCTTGGGCTTTAGGCTTAAGCTTGCCAAACTTGCCCGGTGGGAATCTCTCTTTTCGCATATGAATCCATACCAAATTGCCGACATCGTAATGTATAGGTCGCCGATGTCTATCAGCTCTCTCTTTGTATCTTTCATTCTGCTTCAGTATTTGTTCCCTCAACTTGGCATGTTGCCGTTGCAATTGATCAGCACGTTCCTTGGCGTCACTACTGAAGACGTGGATCGTGGGTATGGGGGCTAAGTCCAAGGGTCCCTTCGGATTCTCACCGTAGACCGTCTGGAAAGGGCTGCAGTGTGTAGTCTGATTTACCGAACAGTTGAAAGCGAACTCCAACTGCGGTAAAAGTAAATCCCATTCATGGATGTTTTTCCCTATAGTGCTTCGAAGTAGATTTCCAAGACTCCGGTTCACCACTTCGGTTTGTCCATCTGTCTGTGGGTGAGCGGTGGTGCTGAACTGTAGACGGGTCCCTAATTTTCTCCATAGTGTTCGCCAAAAATGACCCATGAATTTAGGATCTCTATCGGATGTGATCGTCAGCGGGATACCATGGAGTCTGACTACTTCTTTCAGGTATAAATCGGCGACGTATGAGGCGTCGTCTGTCTTACTGCAGGGGATGAAATACGCCATCTTGGAGAACCGATCCACCACCACAAAAATAGAATCCTTCTTCCGCTGAGTGCGTGGTAATCCCACCACGAAGTCCATGCTGACATCTTCCCAGGGGGCTCGGGGAACGGGTAATGGGGCATACAATCCCGTATTTTGTTGTCGGCTCTTTGCGGCTATGCATACATTGCATTTCTGGACATAACTTGCTACCTCTTTTCCGAGCTTGGGCCAATAAAATTTTGCGGTAATGGAGGTTATGGTCTTGTCTCTCCCGAAGTGTCCTCCCATCCTACCGTCATGGGCTTCACTGATGATGGCTTGGCGGAGGGAACCCCGTGGGATGCATACGCAGTTACCCTTGAAAAGAAATCCTTGTTGCATGTGAAAGTCCCCGCAGGGTCGATCTTGACACTTTTTCCACATGGAGCCGAAGTCTGGATCATCTGTATATTGTTCCCTGATGACGTCAAATCCCATAACTTGTGCCTGCATGGTGGATAGTAGAGTATAGCGTCGGCTGAGCGCGTCGGCCACTTGATTTTGTGATCCCGCCTTATGTTTGAGTAGGAAACTATAGCTCTGCAGGAATTCGACCCAAGTCGCATGACGCCGATTTAACTTGTGTTGGTTGTTGATGTGTTTAAGGGCTTCATGATCTGTAAAGAGAGTAAAAGGTTGCCCAAGTAAATAGTGACTCCAATGAGATAGGGCACGTACGATAGCGTAGAACTCTTTGTCATAGGTTGGATAATTTCTCCTGGTCTCATTAAGTTTCTCGCTGAAATAAGCTATCGGCCTTCCCTCTTGACTGAGCACCGCCCCTATGCCCAAGTTGGAAGCGTCGCACTCCACCTCAAATAATTTGTTGAAGTCCGGCAAAGATAAGATGGGAGCTTCAGTTACTTTCTTCTTGAGGAGTTCGAAACTCTGTTGGGCCGCCTCGGTCCATTGGTAAGACTTCCCCTTTAAGCATTCCGTCACCGGGGCGATAATGGAACTGAAGTTCTTAATGAACCTCCTATAAAAAGAAGCGAAGCCATGGAAACTCCGGATAGCGGACAAGGATGTGGGTGTGGGCCACTCCACGATAGCTTGTATCTTCTTGGAATCCATCTGGATGCCCTCCTTTGACACCACATACCCTAGGAAAACCAAACTGTCAGAAAAGAATTCACACTTATCGAGGTTGACGTATAACCTTTGTTCGCGGAGGGCTTGAAAAACATGTCGAAGGTGCTCCAGATGTAAGCTCCTCTCTCTACTAAATATCAGGATGTCGTCGAAATAGACCACCACGAACTTGCCAATAAAAGGCTGAAATACTTCGTTCATGAGTCGCATAAAAGTGCTGGGGGCGTTAGATAAGCCGAATGGCATCACTAGCCATTCATATAAGCCATCTCGAGTTTTGAATGCCATCTTCCATTCGTCCCCCTCTCACATCCGAATCTGATGATAACCACTTCGGAGGTCAATACGTGAGAAAATAGCAGCACCATATAACTGATCAAGGAGATCGTCAAAACGAGGGATAGGGAACCGATAATGAATAGTAATCTTGTTGACGGCCCTGCTGTCAACACACATTCGCCAAGATCCATCTTTCTTCGGTACGAGCAAGGCAGGAACAGCACAGGGGCTCTTGCTAACTCTTATTAATCCTTTGGATAACAATTCCAGAACCTGTCGTTGAAGTTCCTCGTGTTCCTTCGGGCTCATTCTATATGCAGCTTTGTTGGGTATTACCGATCCTGGGACGAAGTCAATGCAGTGTTAGATGTCCCTTAGGGGTGGAAGACCTGCGGGAATATCTTTTGGGATAACGTCAGCGAACTCAGTTAAAATTGGGGATACCTCGACAGGGTGTATAGATTGTGACTCGTTGGCCTCTAGCATCACCAAGATACAGCCTCCCCGGGCTGTCTCCAATTCTTTGCGCGCATCAGCCCCTGGAAGCAAGGTGAGACCCCGTTCTTCCCTCTTCTCGGATCCTGCAGTCACCTTGTTTCTCATTGGAGTCAAAGTTACACGTACCCCATCCTTCTGGAACATATACGTATTCTTGAAGCCATCATGAGTGGTTCTTCTATCATACTGCCACGGACGACCCAGTATCATGTGGCACGCGTCCATGGGTACGACATCACATTGTACCTCATCAGAGTATTTCGCCCCTATAGAAAATTTGACCGTGCAGCGCTTTTGGACCTGCAATTCTCTGTGTTTACTTAGCCACGTCAAGTGATACGGTTTGGGGTGGTCTTCTGTGGGTAGCTGCAACTTTTCCACCATAGTTTGGGAGACTACGTTCTCAAAACTTCCCCCATCAATTATAACATCGCATACCTTTCCTTGTACAGTGCAGCGTGTGCGAAAAATGTTGTGGCGGAGCCACTCGTCATTGTACTCTTCTCTTTGTAAGTTAAGGTTGCGACAGACAAGTAATTCGCCCACATCTCCTCCTTCAATGGTTTCTTCCTCAGAGTGTTGTGGTTCCTCTTCCGTTCGGATTTCAGCCTCTTCCTCAACTAAAGTGACGATCTTGCGGTTTGGGCAATCGACCGCAATGTGGCCAAAACCTTGGCACTTGTAGCATCTTCTGGATTCAATGGTGCTAGATTTGTTTGGAGCTGAGGAGCCTCCCTTTGATGGAAAAGTGGTAATGGGGCCCCTGCCAGGAGCGCTGGAGGGCTTACTGGACGCAACCAGACCCGAGGGAGAGTGCGTCCGGATTGGGGCCGTTGGGGTACTTCCCTTACCCCTACTCTCCTTTTGTTGTTTTTCGATCCGTAAGGCCAATCTGCATACATCTGAAAAAGAAAGAAAATTCTGCAGCTGGAGGGTGTTCCGGACCTCAAGCTTTAACCCGCTCAAGTAATGCGCGATGGTTTGCTCTTCTGACTCGTTGACATCGCAGCGGATTTTTAACTGTTCGAACTCCATGGTGTATTCATCCACTGTCATGTTATATTGTGTCAAATTGTGGTATTGCTGGAACAGGTCCAATCGATAATGTGTGGGGAGGAACCTCCTCCTCAACTCTCGCTTCATGTCTTCCCAAGTAATGATGGGGCGATCTCCCTCTCTAATACGCTGCCTTTTTAGATTTTCCCACCACAACCCTGCATACTTCTTCAGCTTCAAGGCCACCAGTTTGACCTTGCGATTCTCAGGGACTTCTTTATAATCAAACACCTTCTCCACAGCTTGTAACCAATCAATAAAATCCTCAGGTTGTGAACGTCCCTCGAAGTCTGGCAGATCAATACGGAAGTCTGGTTCTTGCCGCTGGAAGCGACCGGGTTGCTGATGCAACTGGTGAGGAACAACTGCCTCCGGAGTGTAATGGATGAAATCCGGTTCTTCTGTACCGTGCTCTTCGACTTCGGCAGATACATGGGGATCAGGAGTCCTCCTCTCAAGGCGGCCTCGAAGTGCAATATTTTCTCCCTGAAGCCCTGCGATCGTCGCTTGCATCTGTCGGATCTGCTTGGCCATGTCTGCCAGGGTAAGTTCATTTACATTGCGTTCGCGTTGGTGAGTCTCTTCATCCAATGGAGCCTTGCTTCTATCTCCAGCCATGATCGAAGAGTGCTCTGATACCACTTGATACCGGACGAAGGCGTCCAGCAACGAACTCTGGTGATCGGACGAAGGCGTCCAACGGCGACCTCTTGATACCGGACGAGGACGACTTGATACCGGACGAAGGCGTCCAGCAACGAACTCTGGTGATCGGACGAAGGCGTCCAACGGCGACCTCTTGATACCGGACGAGGACGTTCAGCGGCGACGAGAAATGCTTCGGCTACAATAAAACTTCTCCAAAATATGGGGGAAATAAAATTGACGATTAACAAACTTTAGACAGCACAGAGATCATTCGATCCAATCCTCAAAACAAATTCTCCAATACAATAAAAGGTTTTTTTTTTTTGACGAGTTTCTTCTTCTTGAATAATCCAACGATGACAAGGAAAGAAAGATAACTATGAACAACGAATCAAACGTCACCCAGGAATCCACCCAAGGAAGAAAGAAAGATCCGCCGTCCA
Organism: Costus lasius; assembly: GCA_027563935.2. Classification (NCBI taxonomy): domain Eukaryota; kingdom Viridiplantae; phylum Streptophyta; class Magnoliopsida; order Zingiberales; family Costaceae; genus Costus; species Costus lasius. Next base: position 119,296,862 of record CM050451.1, on the reverse strand, counting down.
CGAGATGAAACGCCTCTAAGGAAATCCACCGGAGAGGAATTTCGGAGAAGAACCGCGACCGAGGAATCCACCACGGTAGAGATCTTCAGTCGCTAGGGTTTACGGCCGCCAGCAGAACACGAAAACACAATTCACCCAATGATCGTCCGTCCCCCCTGAGTTCCTCCAAGCGTCCTTTTACGTCTCGCTCCAAACACGGTAAGTCCCCTCCACATGGCGCCCACTCATACCTGACTAATAGTCCCTGGGTCCCCGGACTACTGGTTGGCGTTTCTGGATCCAAGTCAATGATGAACGGCTGTGATGTTGGTCGTGATGCTCCCGCATCAGGCTAGGATTTAGTTTAGAAACTCAAATTGCGAACACGCAGGACATGGTCCAAGCTAATGTTTTGGGTAAAAGAATCTATTTCATAAAATAATTCAAAAAAAGATGTTTGAAAATACTAAATCAATCTTGATTCTCTTTTATTAAGCACTTGTTAAATTTAAACAACCAAGAAAAAAAATCTGCTGTATTTATATACCTAAAACAAACATATAACATATTGACATATTTGGGCATCATACCTCTTGAACCTGAAGCCTGCAAGCCTACTAGGAAAACTTTAGCTTCAGAATAACTCAATAATTGTTGGAATATTTCTTTGTTGATGAAGTCTTGCCCAAATCTGCGCCACCCTGCTAATGGGTTTTAGTTTTTCGCAAGTTAGTTATTGTTAACTGTAAAAATTTGAGTCTAAAGAATTAAACTAGCTTAGAGTTATACTTGGCTGCCCAGCTTTACCCATATTCAGTTTGTTCCAACCTCTCTATATTTCTTCTGTTGGTTTAGATTCGTATGGTACCAGTAGATTGCTTGATATATTACATATGTTATTGGCTCTGCTGACTTTGCAGGTATTCATCCTTAGGAGTAGCTCAGAATCCACTGTCAGAAGGACTATGGCGACGAGCATCAGCTGCGGGGGCTTTTACTCCTTTGGAGAAACGAGCTTATGGTATAGCTGATGACATGTACGTTTTTGCAAAACTCCCAGTGATGTGATCCTTTACATCTATTTTCCCCATACTGTTTCTGTATATTCTTCTGAACCAATTCAGTTTTATCATGCTGGATAAAGCACTTATACGTTATTATATTTTTTTAACAGATATGAAGCGGGACTACTTTTTGCTTACTTAGCATTTATTCCATTTTGTGAGGCTGGTGTTATGGACATCATTTCCCTGCAAGTAAGTGGAGATTTATTATTGTAGAACGCAGCCTGCCTTTCTTTTTGAGGCTTTTCCTTGTGCAAAATGTAACATGGAACTAATTGAGCTGCCATTTTCCAGAGGCTTTTTGAAAATACGTTCCAGCTTGACCTTCATGCCTCAAGAGAGTAAGTTTTTCTGAATTTACTAGTTTTTGCAAACTGTATAATGCATACCTTGTTCTTGCAGAATGTACACTTTCCTTGTAGAGTGAGCTAAATGTTTTCACCTGGGAGCAAATATGTGGTTCATACTACCATGACTTCTGCTCTCAGATTTTAATACATGTAGATGTTGCATCAACTAAGCTGTGAGGTTAACCTCTTATATGATGGCAGGAGCTTAGACCATATCAATGGCCATGTTTACATTTGTTTTCCAGTTACTAAAGCAAATTAGAGTTTCTACCAAAAATGTCAATGAATATGTTGCCATGCTTACGTGGTCATTAAATCCCATATTTTATGAACCACTAACTTGCATCTAGTTGTATAAAATCCCATTTTGTTTGATCACAGAGATAGACTTTTCGGAATCTACTGTATATGTTAAATGTGAAGCACGCTTTTGTTGGTCCTAACATGATTTGCTGAATTGACTCAATACACTTTTGTAGATATTGTTTAGCAGATGATAGATTAACGGATGCTGTCAAGTTTCTTGACCTTGGCGATGGAGCTGGTTGGGAGTTGCTTCAGGTTGAGTTCCATTTCTTTTCTCCGATACACCCTCGTTCTTGCCATTCATTCTGAATATTCGTATACATCTTTTTCGGTTCTCATGTTGTTTATCCATACCGACCATATGCTGGGGGAAGCGCACCAGGTTCATGCCCATCGTTTTATGATTCTAAATGAATTGGGTGTCTAAGCCTTTTTGCCTATTTTTTTGTAGCCCGAACAATTTCCTTAGAAGCTGCTTGTCTCATTGCGTTCGTCTTTGATTTGGCAACTTTTGCACCTCTTTCTTTTTCTACGAGCGGACACCTAATATATATGTTTTTTTCTTGTTGCAGGCAATGCTTAATCCTGATTTCCGTCAACGGCCAATTGCATCAGCAGTACTGAACCATCGGTTTGCTACGGTTGCTGTTTTATGAATTTATCCAATTTCTGATGCAGATGCGTGTCATGGTGCTGCAAATGTTTTCAAGTAACCTTGCCTTTGCTTTGCCTCTGATACAGATGCGTATCATGGTGTTAGCTTAACGTAGATCTTTTGCTGCTAGTCTAGTCTCTGAAAAATTTTCCTGCTTGACACGAAGCGCAGAGTTGACTTGTGCATGTATGTGTGGGCCTCTTACAAATATGAGTTTTGCCGTCCAACTCGCTTGCAGTTGAAATACCGAATGCATTGATCTACCTGTCCAAAGTCGCAGAATGCAGCTGCAACAACAAAAAAACACTAATCATACAGGATGTTAAAAGAAATCACTAATCATACAAAAAAAACACTAATCCTTCCAATGATCAACAGCGTTTACATGTTTGTTCAATATGAAATCACAGGATGTAAAAGAAGCAGCAGTTTATCTGCGCACTCATTAAAGCAGACTATACACTGATGAAGATTTTTAAGAAAAGTTCTGGGATGTTTCTGCTCATCACAACTAATCATACAGGAAAAGATGGACTCTGATGGAGCACTTCCATATATGGCATGGATATCTTTAGGATCTGTAGTATCATCTTGACCTAGTACTACACCATTATCAAATCCAAGGTAAGCAAGCGAATTGTTTTGCAGGCAATTTACCCACTGATGTATAATTTCTTGATCCGGTAGCTCCATCCACATGGAATCCAATCTTGTGACAAGGATTAAATATTTTCTTAGATTCCAACCAATCTGCCATCATGGTAAAGTATGGAGAATGACGGCTAGGATAAAATTTGAGCAATAAGCATGTCAACAGTAATGGAGGCAAATATCGAACATTGAAGGTGTACAGAAAGCCATGGGAGTCATCACTTTCTATCCTCCCATTTGGACTTGCTAACACAGATTTACCTTTGCGGTTGATGAATGGAGCGTCATAGACACTTTGATCCCATCAGAAACTTCATACGGTACATGTATCTACAAAAGACAGTGAAATTATTTTTAAAAATTACACCATCATATACAAGAAGTATGTTGTAAACAAACCTGGAAATTTATTAGACTCTCTTTCCTACTGAAGCTAATAACATTGTCCCCATATATCAGATTCAAGTGTTTTTTTTTCAGAGTCAAGTGTTCAGACAAGGATACTGACTTAACCCTACTCAGCTTTCCCTTTTATTTCATAAGAAAGCAACAAAATTAGAGGCAGACAAAAGGCTAGAAGAATATCGAGATAAGAGAGTCACATAATCCATCTTCTAGTGTGTTTTAGTCCTTGATATGAAAAATTATTAGTAGTGAGAAACAACTCAAAGAACTGCATTTAAAATATTAGATTGACTGAACAAAGCATGGTTCACAACAGTTGGTGGCAAACATTCAACCCATTATATATTGAAAGTTAATGCAAAATTAAGAGCTTAATAAGAAATATTTTTATAAGGTACACTATAAAATCATTTTTCCTTTCGAGTCTTTCTGAATTTATTGGATATCCATAAAACACTCATGTTTGCAGGCCTTCTTATTGAAAAAGCGAAAGTATAGTGCAGTATAAATCAACAGCTTCATGAGGAAGAGTTACAATCCATTTTTTTCTATAAATAGAACTTTAAGCTTCGAGTTTACCAGACACATTAATTTCGATTACAAAAGGACTTGAAGTCCCTAATTCCTAGTATGAGAGCCACGTACGTCTGATAACTATTGGAAATAGTTGCTGGATTAAAAAGGTGTAATTTCTCACACAAATATGCTTTCCACGTCCAAATATTTCAATGCTTACCTGCAGACGATCCCTAAATTCTATTGCAGATGCATTACAAAGTTCATGAAAAAGTTGTAGTTAAATTGTTAATGTTTGTCAAATTGATAAGATCTAACCAATTTAACACATTAACTTAATAAGTTTGAACAAAATGACCAAATTTAAAATGTTTAAATCAAATTTATTGATAATAAATTATCAAACTTTATAAAATATATAAATTCTAATCTTCTGGGACTAAATTAAGATGTCACATAAATAGCGATTGACCAAGTTTTTGATGCCTTGCAGTACTCTTTAAAATCTTATCATATCGAACTTAACAGTTACTGTTACCTTTCTCCACATTAAAACCCCGAACTCAGAGAATCAAGAACTGCCATTTTTGGCTCCACTCCGATCATTTTACTAGGTAAGGTCTGTCCAGTATGCCCAAGACGACAAAGAGAACAAAAGCGAAAAGCAATCACATCATAAAGATTTCATTTTCAAAACAGTAACCAAACTAAAACATACAAAACTCGCAGGTCAATTAGCTACAATTTTCTCTATATTCTCTATGAATAAGCTATTAACTTCCCGCAAAATCGATCCATACCCAAAAAATTGACAAGCCCATCAATCCTCTGACTATTTAAATCTTTATTAAACAATTTTCTGACTAGTTGGACCAATTATTTAAATGAGGAAGATCCAACTATCAGTAACTTGATCCAACAGAGTTACTCAGCCCTAATCAAAGATTCAGGAAATTTTCACACAGAATTAGAGGAAGATCACCAAAGGGTTAATTACCTCGTCCTCTTGCATCTGGTCATTGAGCGCTATCTCCTTCTCCAACAACTCCGCTTCTTGTTCAGTTTTTCTCAAGTTAAACAAATTCTCGCTCGCTTCTCGAAGACCACTGAGATCGTACGGCACCTCTGTGATCTCCAATCTGGGCTCCGCCACCGTATCCAATGCGAATCGAACGCCGGACTTGTCCGCCGGCGATTGTTAAACCGAATCCGACGGCTCGGACGGGAACGGCGGGATTTGAAGTGGACTTGGAGGTATCGGAGGCGATTGATGCGAGCGCCTAGGAGTCTTCTTGTACCGGCTTCCGTTCCCATCGTACGGCGGAGGACAAAGAGGAACTCCAAGATTTCGCGAATCGCAACGCAGCCGTCGCCGAAACGACAGAAACTCAGACAGCTTGTTCGAAAGAATAGAAAGGTATATGTGCAAGGACGGCGACCGCGGCGAGTAATAGTAGATGAGTAAATAATAGAAAGGTATATGTGCAAGGTACGATCAAACTCCGGAATTTTCTTCCGGAGGCTGGTTACGACCCTGCTACGACTCCGGAGGGTGGCTTGAAAATGCAAAATGTAAATATGAAAAATTGGGAACGAGGATATCGAAGTGACTTGATTATTTTAAATATAATTTTTAAGATAGCATAAAAATTATCGGACTATGAACAGAGTAATAGTAGATGAGTAAATACAAGGGCGTGCGCAAAATTTATGGCCTTATTAATAGGGAAATACTTACTAAAAAAGGAAGATCCAAGCTTATTATCGACAATTAAGTCAAATTTTTCACTTAGCTTAATCGAACGACCTTAAAAGCACAAGCTTACAAGGTCTAAACATACTAGATACATGGAGAGAGAGACATATGAAGAGATTTAACATTATTTTTCCATGGCTAGCTTTTTAATTAATAGATAATTCAACGTGGAGGGCAACTTTGCTCCACTAAATAACTACCTTAATGTCCATAACCGCCTCCATTACCTGCACCCGGGCCGCCTCCGTAACCACCGGCGCCACCACTTCCACCGGCACCGCCGTAGCCACCTCCAGTTCCTCCCGAACCACCACTGTTGCCACCTCCATAACCACCGGCACCACCGTAGCCACCTCCGGTCCCTCCCGAACCGCCGCTATTGCCACCTCCATAACCACCGGTTCCTCCCGAACCGCCACTGTTGCCACCTCCGTAGCCGCCGGCACCACCGGATCCACCTCCGCTTCCTCCCGAGCCACCACTGTTGCCACCTCCATAACCACCTGTTCCTCCCGAACCGCCACTGTTGCCACCTCCATAACCACCGGTTCCTCCCGAGCCACCACTGTTGCCACCTCCATAACCACCGGCACCACCTCCGCTTCCTCCCGAACCACCATTGTTGCCACCTCCATAACCACCGGTTCCTCCAGAACCGCCACTATTGCCGCCTCCATAACCGCCAGCTCCGCCGTAACCACCTCCCATTCCCGAACCACCGCCAGCGCCGCCTCCGTATCCCCCAGCCCCGCCATATCCGCCTCCCATTCCCGAACCACCCCCAGCGCCGCCTCCATAGCCTCCAGCCCCGCCATATCCACCTCCCATTCCTGAGCCACTTCCGGCACCGCCTCCATAACCACCGGCACCACCATACCCACCTCCCATCCCCGAACCGCCACCAGCTCCACCTCCATAACCTCCGGCCCCACCATAACCCCCGCCGGCACCGGAGCCTCCACCTGCCCCACTTCCATATCCACCCGCACCTCCATAACCGCCGGGGCCACCGTATCCACCGGCACTACCATACCCAGCACCGCCACCTGATCCGCCGCCTCCGCCAGCGCCGCCACCGTGTTCTCCTCCAGCTCCTCCCGCGCCATAGCCACCGCCAGAGCCACTCCCGGCTCCGCTACCATACCCCGCACCGTGCTCTCCGCCCTCTGCATATCCACTCCCTCCGCCACCGCCCTTGCCGCCGCCACCTCCGTACCCGCCACCATGCTCTCCACCCGCGCCATATCCGGCGCCACCGCCCGTTCCTGCACCACTTCCATAACCGCCAGCACCTCCTGCCTCACCGCCATAACCACCTCCGCGCTCTGCTCCGGCGCCATAACCGGCACCTCCACCCGCTCCACCTCCGCCGCCAGAGCCACCGCCAGAACCAGCGCCAGCCCCGGAACCACCGCCGCTGCCACCTCCAGTCCCGTAGCCGCTGCCATGCTCGCCACCGGCAGCATAGCCAGCTCCACCGCCACTGCCGCCTCCGCCGCCATAGCCAATGCCATGCTCACCTCCCGCACCATAGCCAACGCCGCCTCCACTACCTCCGCCGCTACCGTACCCCGCTCCGTGGCCTCCTAATCCACCATACTCTCCCCCAGAGGCATAGCCAGCGCCGGAGCCGCCACCGCCGCCCCCACCGGAACCACCTCCGTGTTCTCCGCCAGCGCCATACGCCTCGCCTCCACCGCCGCCGTTTCCGTAGCCAGCGCCATAGCCAGTGCCGTGCTCCCCGACGGAGCCATAGCCCGGAATGTAGCCGGCTCCATAGCCGCCTCCGGATCCACCGCCGCCGCCATAGCCAACACCGTGGCCCATGCCATACGGCACCGTCTCGAAGAGGTGGACTCTGGAGGCAAAGCAGATGGTTGCGGCGGCCAGAAGCAGCAACAGAGGGGCAGCGAAACTTGTGATTGAGGAAGTGCCCATGATCGCTGGTGCAGAACTAAGCTTGGGTTGAGGACGGAGTGGAAAGGGAGGACGGGACGTGGATTTATAGGGAATGGATTGGATTGGGTGGAAGGGAGTGGGGAACGCTGTAGGGCAGTGTGTGTGGAGGTGGATAGTTGAGAGTGGCAAGGCACATGCACGCATGGCGAGCAAAGCCATGTGTGCTAATGGCTGTGCTCAAAGTTTCTGCGTTCCCGCTGTAATGCAAATCTTTCCAAAGTCTAAGCATCGCATCGTTCTCGTGATGTATCGTACAGGACAACATTCGTGACTAATTGTGCCTCCTCCGAGTGAATTGAAGTTTACATGGCTTCCGCAGGAGCACTCTGTTTTTCTCCGAGTGAACAAGCTGAAAAGGCCACATTGACCCTGCTGTGGAATGATCGGCAGTCAGGTAAACTCATATTGGAGTGATCAAGTGAAGGCGTTGAATAAATTATGGTCAAATTTTCAGTACAATTTTATATTCTGTAATGTAATCTTCTTTCAGTGGTGGGGAACAATCTAGCACTGATCAAACCCACTGAGAAGGAACGTTCTATTTCGTTCGTGTTAATAGGTGGGAGGAGGAAGAAATCTTCTTCTTCGAGTTGATGAAATCTCCTAATTCTTCAACTCGTTAAATCGAAAGAATTAATTGCTTTTTAATCCTTTTATCCTGCTTCAACTTATCCAAAATCACTTGTGTATTATCGACTGCATATGTGATAAATTCTGTGGCTTTTAAAGTGAATTTCTGTACTAGTTTGCATAATACTGACAACTAATGCTAACAGTTTTAATTAAAAGAAAAAACAGTGGCGGCTGCTAATTTCCAGTATCGTGTAATCTTTCTATTGGTTCCAACACAAAAGCATCCAATTTTAGCACGCTATATTTACAGAGCATGGTGGCGCGATTAATGCGTCAGCAATTTTCTAGAGAATTCGACAGATGGCACTAGAGAAGACAAGATCATGGCGCGATGGATGATAAAAGCCAGTTGATGCATGTCAAAATGACACATCATGTATGTATACATTATATGATGCTGGTGATGATGATGGTACTGGATGGGATAACTAGGGGACGATGGTGCATGGAAAAAAAAGAAAGGGAAGCACAGCGCAGCATCCACTATCGTAGGAAAAGAACGGAGTCGGTGCATGCCTTGCATGCATGCTTGTAGTGTATGCTCTCTTTCCCATACAACTCTCCATCATTCATATGAGAGTCAAATTAACCTTATTCGATTCATCATTACTTCCGTTTCATTATTGGGGGCCCAAAACTCAAGTGGGTGAGCCAACACAAACGGAATATACTTGGAAGCTCATAAAATCAATTAGAATACATTGTACTCTTATCTAAACAACATACATTGCGGGTGTGTGTTCAATTGATAACGAGTGACTCAAGCTTTAAATTGGAGATATGCCCATGTTGCGCAAGTGAACGGGCCATGTATAATGAGTCCAATTTCATACGTATAAATAGAAAAATTGACAAGCTCACAAGATCCAAACACTTGAGGTGATAGAGAGCCCAGCACTCGGAAAACATATAAATTCTAAAGCTCGAGGCGAGGCAATCAAGGCACCACATTCAGGAGGCACGCACTTGAAAAGCATTAGAGGATTGAGCAGTTCAGTGGTGTCTAAAGCTCAAGCATTAATAAGGTGGCAAAAGATTTAGTGGTGGAGCACTCCGAGTAGGTTAAAGTTGAGGGTAATTGTAAAGCTCTAAGTACTTAAATCCTAAACTCTAAATCCTAAATCATATTAATGATAATTATATATTTAAGATCGTAAAGCTAAAACTTGTAAATCCTAAATCATATTAATGATGATTCTATATTTAAGATCGTAAAGCTAAAACTTGTAATGAAAAAGGGGATATCACCTATGTAAAAAATATAATCCACATATACACAAAAATATGTCAAATGATATATTCTCCTTTTGGCCTAGCTTCTACTTCTAGTTTTTGCTGGTTGAAGAAGTGCTGATTGAAGAAGTGTTGACTGAAGAAGTTTGAGGGTGTTTGGATGCACAGCTTATGGCTAGGTTATTATATTTATAATAAATAAATTTTTATTAAAAAAATTACTAAGATAAAAATTATATAATTAAATTTATAGTTAACTATAATTAAAATATTTATTAAAAATATTATAAGTTGTACTATTAAAAAATTATTATTACATATAAGGATTATCAAGCATAAGTAGGTGGAGGGCCAGAGAAGCAGCTTCACCTTTGCTTCTCAGAGAAGCAGCTATTTGTGGGTTGGAACAGAGAAGCTGAAGGGCTAAACACCTTAACTTCTTGATTTCTGCTGACCGTAACACCATAAACAGCCTCAAAAGCTAGAAAAAATGGGCCATAATTAAAAGTCCACTTTAACTATTACATAGATACAAAGGGTGTGTTTGGCCCAGCTTCTACTTTTAGCTTCTGCTGGTTGAAAAAGCGCTTGTTAAAAAGATGCTGGCTGGAGAAGTTTAAGAGTATTTTGGATGCGCAGCTTGTGAACTGCTTATGCTGTGCCGATTGAAAAAATGCTTATTAAAAAAATACTAAGATAAAAACTATATGATTAAATTTGTAGTTAATTATAATTAAAATATTTATTAAAAATATTATGAGTTATACTATTAAAAATTATTATTACACATAAGGGTTATTGAGCATAAGCAGGTGTGGGGCCAGAGAAGCAACTTCATTCCTGCTTCTTAAAGAAGCAGCTAATTGTGAGTTGAAACAGAGAAGTTGAAGAGCCAAACGCCTCAGCTTCTTAATTTTTACTAGCTGTAAAGTCATAAGTAGGTTTAGAAGCTAGGCTAAACAGGGCCAAAGTCCCTCCTAGAAGAAGGGACCTGCCAGCTAAGCTAAAATACAAACGCATATACATCTCATTTAAAGTGACAACTGACCTTAGCATAGTAGGTCAGATATTCTTATAATTCATAAAAATTTTCTTGACTAAAGAGTTCCAATCTATCTTGACTAAAGAGGATGAGCTGGTTGCAAGCACCTACACGAGATGGTAAAATTGATCTAAAATATTCTTTTACACCAAGGCAAATAACTGCTGTAGAAACAGGATTTAATCAGCCAATAGGCAATAGTTTCAATTAATTGGTAACGTGGGATTAATATATGAAAATACTTGTTATTTCTCACCCAACTAATTCACACGGCATGATGAGTGCTTGACGTCCAAGCGTAGACAACGACACGGTGGCTGGTGCAGACTCGTACAGAACCCAGACACATAACTAAAGCGGCCAATTAGCAACTTAAAAAGTGATTAAAAACTTTCGTGCTAATTTTAATTCGCGCACACAGTCGTAAAAATTTTGTGCTGTACTTGTTTATCTATGTAATGGGATCACATACTAATTACTCACACTTACACTTGTGTTTCTGAATTCTGATCTTTTTATTAAAGCAATGGAGCAATCAGGTAAAGGAAGATCTGGAGACGAGATGTGAACACGACTACATATTGATGACCAATGCAATAGGTCACACGTGCGATGGCAGAGGGCCATAGGCTACGGCACCTAGGGTTGCGACTTTTTAACCGAGACCGCGAAGAAAGTCAACATCCATAGAGCACCTCCACGTTATGCGCTCAAAAACAAACTAGAGTTTGAAGCGGGACATACCACCAGTCTCCGTGCCACATCTGTAGCCCTCATCGGATGTTTGTTTTCACCTATCGCCATTTTCAACTGAATTTTGTTTCTCTTTTCAAACTTTCCGGCCTGGATTGGTGTTGAGTTTTCTTGCCCACCATCGCTGGCGACACGAACCGGTTGGTTGCTTGTCAATTCCCAATTGATCATGTTCTGAATTATTGTAATGTAGCCCATCAACCGCTGAAATCAAAGCTAATGAGCAAGAGCTTTTTCAGCTGGGATTTAAGGGCAGCTTTCGATAGGGACGACACAAATAGCTAACGACAAATTGGACTTCAAAAATAAAGTAGCTTTCGTGACTGAGAAATGCGATTCGGAACAAGCACGTATCGTAACATCATTAGGCTAATAATTCCAACGTTTTACAGTGCTATTTGTGTTCGGAAACAAATAATGGGTGTAAGAGGCTCTCAAGAACAATTGCATCACAAAATAGACAAACGAATAAGGTCGCACAAGAACGACGGAGAAGGAAAAGACACCGTCACGTGCAGGGCCACGATCTTAACGCCAGGGAACGTTTTTACAGCAAGGAAAATTTCACTCTGGCCGTAAAATTTACACGTTATTTGAATAAAGCTTTTAACGATTCAAATATATCACAAGACTGAGGCTTAAAACTTTACATGTTAATCGAATATATTGATGGTTCTTCTGAAATTGATAAGAGGTCAAAATGGGATGATAAAAATGAGAAATGCATATTTCTTGGTTACCAACTCCAATATATATTATGCACACAGAAGATGGCAAATTAATTTTGGATTTCCGATGATACCTGTTGATCAATCATTAGTATATACAAAAATGTAGAAACATGAAGCGGATAGAAAGGGTACATGAATTAAACCCTTTTACAGCTCAAACGAGAAAAGTATACTGATTCTAATAGTGACAGCACGATGGAATTCACGCAGGAGCAAGATACCGTATTACGGACCTCTTTCTTCCGTTGTCACGTGTTCGACTCTACACACGTGCGACAGTGGCGACTAGTCCTGCGCCACCACCTTCGTTGCGGGCTTCCGGTGCCTGAACACCTTCATCGGACTAGGGAAGTGCCACCTACGCAGCCCCTTCACCGTGGCCTCCTTAACCGCGCCGCGGCGGGCGGCCGAGGACCTCCCGGCAGTCACCGACTTGGACCTGAACATCCCAGCACTGGGCGGGTCCTTCCTCCCCGCCCCCGCTCTCAAGAACGGCCAGATCAGCGTCCATCTTTTTCCGCCGTCCCTCAGGTGCGATGGTGGCGCCGATCCGCAACCTGCGGCAGGGGCTGTCGTCGATTTCGACCGAAGAAGTTCGAACCCGACAGATCTGGACCGCCGAAAGGCCGGCTCACTCTCGATGAGCTGCGAAACCGGTCCCACGGCACCGATCGCGGACGCATCTTCAAGATCCCCGGAGGACGACGAGGTGGAGGACGAAGGGGATAGGAAACATCTGCACGGGCGGACGGTGCCGCAGTCCGGGCAGAGGCGGAGGAGACGGTCTCGGAGGCAGGCGGCACAAACGCCGTTGGAAAGCTGCCACGAGTGTTTCCAGCACCTCCACCCCGTCTCGTCCTCACCCCCCGCCGCCACCGCCTTCTCCTCCTCCGATCTCCACCAAAGGAATACTTTCTCCGCCGTCGATCTCCGATCGTCTTTCATCCTCGGCCGTAAGATACACTTGCTCGGGGAGACGGTTAAGCTTTCGTTAGCGTTTCGATCGGTATTCATAGGGAGGGAGGGTGGGAGAAGCGGAGGACTCCCACTACAAATGCCACCAAAACGCTTTCATATTTACTCTCATGCCACTGTTTCAAAAAATCACGAGCCGTTCGCCCCGCGTGGACGCATCAGCCATCCATCTGATTCCGGACGACGGAGATTTGACAGCATACACGAATCGTACGGCCGCGATTGGGCCGCAGCGCGAAAGTTGATGGTGGTGGTGGTGATTGTGAGTTTGTGACGAGGTCAGCGTACGGTAGCGCAGCTGGTGCTTGTTGACATAGCCGCGACGCGGATCCGCATGTGGCACTGTGGACGAAGTCCACCTCCCTTGTTTGGTAGCATGATGGTACACGTCAGCACCAGCATGAACCGATCTGATACATGGTACCAACTTTTAGAACAAAAATCCTATAATATTAGTTTCTAATTTGTTCTCAGAAACATGTTGCGAATAATTTGTTGCAGAAAGTATAATCTTCACAAAAGCAATTAACTTGGCGGTCAATCTTGTCATTAAATTGACGGGATTACATGGTCAAAACAAAGTAATTAACGCAGAAGCGTTGCTTGTTGACCTAATCAACTCTGCATTTTCAAAAGTGAGCTTTGCTTGGGCTACCAACCTGCATCCGCTGAATGAATCCGCTTCAATTTGTTTGCAAATTAAATAAATGAGAGGGGCGCTTCACCAGCGCGCCCCCTTGTTTGAAACATGTTCTGGCTGTCCAAAAGTCAGCATTGTTTCCACACCAACCCTTTCACCAAACATTTCAACCCATCCCGTTGAACTTTGCTACTCCTCCTACTCTATTGTGTACAAACTGCACCTTTCTCAACTTAATTATGCTTGTCGTTTTTTAAGATAAGCTGTATCGATATAACTACTACACCAAGTACGCGTTGCTGAACTTGATTAGTTCCTTTCCACATTTATTTATGTTAGCTACAAGTAATTGTCAAAAGGCCTTTTTTTAGTGCTCCACTCGTGTTGACCGTTCATCAGACATCTGTTCGACGCAATGATTCCATGGCTGTGGACCTGTGGTAAAAAAAGCACCAACTGCAGTTGTTTTTTGAAACACTTTTTAGATGCGCAATGAAAATAGAAGGGAAAGCGCAGCGTTTTGTTGAGGTGCAGCAGGTTGCAATCGAACGAATTGGGAACCGAAGAAGTGGGAAATCTGAAAAGAAGATATTCGATATGACGGCGCTCGAAATGAACTGTAGATGTGTTACTAGGACACAATTCAATAATCGTGAGTATGACATCGGCAAAAGCTCATGTGATAGAACAATTTTGGCCCAGTTTGACGTTACTTTTCCTTTTAGTTTTTATTGGCTAAAAATATTTACTTTTAGTTTATATGAGGAAACACTCACCTGTTTGGCTCAACAATTATGTTGTTGAACAAAATAAACTACTAATATAATATTAAGCAGAGACTAAAAATAATAATAAATCTGATTACACTCATGTTAATAAACTACTATAATATACCAAAGTTATTACACACAATGAAATTATTTTTAGGCTACAGCTCATGTTAATAAACTTAAAATAATTTAATTACGTATTATATCCATCTCAGTAAGATTTAATTGCTTTTCATCGGATGAACCAGGAATTGCACGAATCAAGGTAGCATAGATTGCATGAATAAAGATCATGTTTAGTTAAGGCTAAACGAATTTCTAATAACACTGGATGGGAGTTTATCCGCTCCTTAGTGTTAAGTAGTCTTGGAGAGATGCCTGTTGGGATGCAATTCACCACTTGCAAGTAATCATTCTCAATTGTGTCTGCATTATAACAAGTGCAAGCAATATCCTTCCACAACAACAATAATTCTACTTGGCAAATCAAAGAACAATATCTAATTTCCAATTCAACATATTCCAAGCACAGCAGCAATCAAATTCCAATTCAATCAGCAACAATAAGAGCAATAGTGAAAATGAGACAACCAATTTAACGTGGAAAACCTCCTTAAGCAAGGAGTAAAAACCACGGATCAAAACTTCCACTAAACTATTTTAATGGGTTCACAAATCCTCCAAATATCATAGGGAGCACAATAACATCATCAAGAACTTTCTTGGACATCAACTCATCATCAACATCAAGATGGATGCAAATAACAAAGAGGAGAAAAACCAGTTTTCATCTCAAGACAGAGTCTCGGTTTTTTCAGTATAACTCATAAAATATACCTCCAATCGACGATCGCACCGCTCAGATTGCAGAAAACCCAGTCGTTGATGTTCTCTCCAAATTTCAGCACGATCCGACGGTGAACTTCTTGCCGGCGGCCGATTTACGAGAGCTGCCCTAAGTTCACAGCATATGACATTTTCTCCCCGCTTTTGTTTTTGGTGGCTGGTAACACTTACGAAAAAATTCGTTTCATCCACAAACCAAAGTCACCCTAACACAAAAACAAGCATTAGAAAATAATACCCTAAAGATTGAATAACTACAAGTTTACCACTTGACTCAATATCCATGTCATCCTCCATGTAGGAGGGAAGAAACCCAACACATCTCCCCCTCACGACGACATGGAGGGGGATGCCAATCCAGCAATTGACCGACAAACTTCAAGTTTCTCTCTAGGTAATGCTTTAGTCATCATATCTGAACCGTTCTGATCAGTATGGATCTTCTCAAGTGATAACAACTTGGAATTCAACACATCTCTTATCCAATGGTATCTTACATCTATATGCTTTGACTTTGCATGAAAGGTAGAATTCTTGGCAAGATGAATAGCACTCTGACTATCACAAAACAACACATATGTATCTTGCTTAAAACCAAGCTCTTCAACATACTTTCTCATCCAAAGCAATTCCTTACAAGCTTCTGTTGCTGCAATAAACTCCGCTTCAGTTGTAGAAAGTGCAATACACTTTTGAAGTCTACTTTGCCAAGCCACTGCACCACCACAGAAAGTAATCAAATAACCTGAAGTGGACTTGCGAGAATCTATATCTCCAGCCATGTCTGAATCAGTGTAACCAATAAGTAAAGACTTATCATCACCTAAAGTGAGCTGCAAATTATAAGTGCCTCGAAGATACCTCATTATCCACTTAACTGCATTCCAATGTTCCTTACCAGGATTTGAGAGAAAGCGACTCACTGTTCCCACAGCATGAGCTATGTCAGGTCTTGTACACACCATAGAATACATTAAGCTACCAACTGCTGAAGCATATGGTACTCTTTGCATCATTTTCTTCTCTTCCTCGGTAGATGGACACTGATCAACACTCAACCTTAAGTGATTAGCAAGAGGGGAGCTAACTGCTTTTGACTTATCCATGTTGAACCTTTGAAGCACTTTCTCAATATAATGCTCTTGTGAAAGTGTCAATTTCTTGTTGGCTCTATCTCGATATACCATTATACCAAGTATTTGCTTGACTTGACCTAAGTCCTTCATTGCAAAAAACTTGCTTAGCTGCTTCTTCAACTGTTTGATCCTAGAAACATTCTTGCCAACAATCAACATATCATCAACATAAAGTAACAAAATGATAAAATCATCACTAGTGAACCTTTGCACAAACACACAATGGTCAGAAGTGGTCTTCCTGTAACCTTGCTCCCCCATAACTGATTCAAACTTTTTATACCACATTCTAGGCGCCTGCTTCAAACCATAAAGACTCTTTTTTAGCTTGCACACATAGTCCTCTTTGCCTTTGACTACAAAGCCCTCTGGTTGCTCCATAAATATCTCTTCTTCAAGATCACCATGCAAAAAAGCTGTTTTTACATCCATTTGCTCAATTTCTAAGTCAAGACTAGCTGCTAAGGCAAGAACAACACGAACAGATGACATCTTAACAACCGGAGCAAATATCTCATCAAAGTCTATACCTCTTTTCTGTGAGAATCCTTTCACAACTAATCTGGCTTTATAACGAGGAACTGATGTATTCATATTTTGCTTCAATTTATAAATCCACCTGTTTTTCAATGCTTTCTTACCCTTAGGTAACTTGACCAAATCAAATGTATGATTCTCATGAAGTGATTTCATTTCATCAGCCATTGCTTCAAACCACTCTTTCTTATGCTCATCTTCTAGAACTTCATCATAACATTCAGGTTCTCCCCCATCAGTAAGTAATACATACTCACTAGTAGAATACCTGGTAGATGGCTGTCTGTCTCTACTAGACCGTCTAAGTGACACATCTGGTTCTGAAGCATATGAATCTGGGAACTGAATGCTCTCACCAACATTATCATCTTGAGCATCAGTATGTGCAGAAGAACTGCTCTCTGCCAAATCATAATGGTCATCCTGTGTTTCCTCTTGAACTGGTCTTGGCATGATAGTAGATCTAGGAAGATCTAAATCAACATCAATCAAATTATCACTGAGCTGAGGCAAGTTACTTTCAAGTTTATCAATGTCTTGTATTGTTTGATCCTCTACAAAGACAACATCTCTGCTCCTGACAATCTTTTTCTGAACTGGATCATATAATTTGTATCCAAACTCATCATGACCATATCCAAGAAATATGCATTGTCGGGTCTTCACATCTAGCTTAGACCTCTCATCTTTGGGAACATGCACAAATGCTTTACATCCAAAAACTCTTAAATGACCATAAGAAACATCTTTGCCTGACCATACCTTTTCTGGTGTCTCCAACTGTAAAAGGTAACATGGTGAACGATTTAGAACATGCACAACTGTATCTAAAGCTTCACCCCAAAATGATTCCGGCAACCCAGCATGCGAAAGCAAACATCTGACTCTCTCCATGAGTGTTCTGTTCATCCTCTCAGCTATACCATTCAACTGAGGTGTCTTTGGAGGTGTCTTTTGATGGCGAATACCATGCTCTTTGCAAAACTCATCAAAAGGCCCAATGTACTCACCTCCATTATCTGTTCTAATGCACTTTAACTTTTTCCCCGTTTCTCTTTCAACTGAGGCTTGAAAGTGCTTGAATGTTTGCAAGACTTGATCTTTTGTCTTCAAGGTATAAATCCATGTCTTCCTTGAGTGATCATCAATGAATGTGACAAAGTATAGAGATCCTCCTAGTGTCTTCTTCTTCATAGGACCACAAACATCAGAATGCACTAACTCAAGTATATCTGGCTTCCTAGAAGACAAATGACTTTTGAAAGAAACTCTATGTTGCTTTCCTGCCATACAGTGAGAGCACATTTTCAACTGGACATTCTGAATACCAGAGATAACATTTTTCTTAGCTAGTTGCATCATTCCTTTCTCACTCATATGACACAGTCTTTTATGCCACAATTCAATATCATCAGTCTTCATTGAATTAAGAGTGTCTCTTGAAGGCTTAGCTTGTAAATGATATAAAGATGAGAATCTTTTACCCTTGCATACTACCATAGCACCTTTGGTGAGTTTCCATGTCTCATTTAGGAATGTGCTGCAAAAGCCTTCATCATCAAGTTTGCTTACTGAAATCAAATTCAAGCAGATGTTTGGTACATGTTTCACATCCTTTAAAACTAACTTAGCCCCATTGTTAGTTTCTAAGCAAATATCACCAATACCAGCCACAGTGAGAACTGTATTATCTCCTAATTTTACAGCTCCTTTTTCAACAGTTGTGTAGGAAGTAAAGCAATCCCTCTGAGATGTAGCATGAGTAGTGGCACCACTGTCAATCACTCATCTCATATCATGAGAAGCAACATTCACAACTTCATGATCATCAACAATCATGAAATAATCAGAAGTGATACCAAGGTGATCATTTTCATCACTACTTTCATCCTTTTCTTTGGAAGTGCTCTTGTCTTTCTTGTTCTCTCTCTTCAACTGTCGACAATACCTTTTGATGTGCCCCTTTTTGCCACAGTGATAACACTCAACATTGGAGAACTTGTTTGACTTACCTCTGCTATTGTATCTTTCACTCTGCTTACTCTTATCCCTTCCTTTTGGACCTCTGCTCATACTTCTCCCAGATCTCTGAGTAGCTAGCACCTCTGAGGTAGAGGAAGAAGATCCTTGAACTCTCATTCTTTCTTCTTCATTCATAATACCATTCTTAGCTAAATCCATTGTCATCACACCTTCTGGAGCTGAATTGAACAGAGTCATTCTGAAAGTCTCCCAAGAGTCTGGTAGGGTACAAAGGAGTAGTAACCCTTGTATTTCATCATCAATCTTAATGCCCATTTCTGCCAGCTGATTGAGAATTCCTTGGAATGTATTCAAGTGATCCTTCACTGAGCCACCATCTTTAAGTCTCAAAGACATGATAAGCTTCATCAAATACAATTTGTTGTTGCCAGTCTTGCGAGCATACATATTCTCAAGCTTTGCCCACAATGTACTTGCATTCACTTCTCCACAAACATGGTTCAACACATTATCATCAAGCCACTGCCTTATATAGCCACACACTTGTCGATGAGCAATCTTCCATTCCTCTTCTGTCTTACCTTCGGGCTTCTCACTAAGAAACACTGGTTGATAATAATCCTTCACATAAAGGAGATCTTCCATTTTCCCTCTCCACTTGTGATAATTTGAACCATTCAAGAGAATCATTCTGCTTGTATTCACCTCCATAGTGCAGCACAAACTTAGAATCACTTGCAAGGAAAAAACCCCTACCTCTGATACCAGTTGTTGGGATGCAATTCACCACTTGCAAGTAATCATTCTCAATTGTGTCTGCATTATAACAAGTGCAAGCAATATCCTTCCACAACAACAATAATTCTACTTGGCAAATCAAAGAACAATATCTAATTTCCAATTCAACATATTCCAAGCACAGCAGCAATCAAATTCCAATTCAATCAGCAACAATAAGAGCAATAGTGAAAATGAGACAACCAATTTAACGTGGAAAACCTCCTTAAGCAAGGAGTAAAAACCACGGATCAAAACTTCCACTAAACTATTTTAATGGGTTCACAAATACTCCAAATATCATAGGGAGCACAATAACATCATCAAGAACTTTCTTGGACATCAACTCATCATCAACATCAAGATGGATGCAAATAACAAAGAGGAGAAAAACCAGTTTTCATCTCAAGATAGAGTCTCGGTTTTTTCAGTATAACTCATAAAATATACCTCCAATCGACGATCGCACCGCTCAGATTGCAGAAAACCCAGTCGTTGATGTTCTCTCCAAATTTCAGCACGATCCGACGGTGAACTTCTTGCCGGCGGCCGATTTACGAGAGCTGCCCTAAGTTCACAGCATATGACATTTTCTCCCCGCTTTTGTTTTTGGTGGCTGGTAACACTTACGAAAAAATTCGTTTCATCCACAAACCAAAGTCACCCTAACACAAAAACAAGCATTAGAAAATAATACCCTAAAGATTGAATAACTACAAGTTTACCACTTGACTCAATATCCATGTCATCCTCCATGTAGGAGGGAAGAAACCCAACAATGCCCAGCTCAACCTGGGCGCAGAAGCACAGGTGCAGAGCAGAGATGGGAGATCAGCTAGATGCAGAGCAGAGCTTTTCACCAGAGCTGGACGCCGTCACCGGATCTGGATGCAGAGCTTTGCAAGCTAGATGGGAGATCTGGAAGTTGGATGTGAGACTGAGATGTAGAGCCCTTCACCGGAGCTAGACATAGTTGCGGGAGCTAGATGCGGTGACCGGAGCTGGACACGGTTGCCGGAGCTGGATGCGGAAGTGTATGCGAAGCTAGAAGGGAAGCTGGAACCAGATCTGGAAGCGCGGACGCAGATCTGTCGCCGGGAGATGGTTCGCTAATGCAGATCCGTCGCCGACTTTAGATCTGTCGTCGAGCTGTTCCCGGAGTGTCGCTAAGCCGAGAACAGATGCCGGGAGTGTCGCCGAGTCGACTCTTGAAGGGGAGCAGCGATGGGCACAGTGGATGGCAGGTCCCGAGCAGGAGTGGAAGTCAGGCGCTGAGCAATAGCGGATGGCCAGCGAGGAGCAGCATCGAACGGCTGGGCATGGAGCAGCAGTGAATGTTCGGGCGAGGAGCAGCGAACGGCGGGCGAACGAGCAACGGTGAACACGAGCGCCCAAGTTCTTTTTTTCAGAAGACTGAAAAGTGGATGACTTTTTTTCGGAAGCGGGTTTTCCCTAGCTTCCCAATGGAAGCTGGATTTAGCTGGCACTAGAAGCAGAAAAGCAGAAGTAACCCCAAAAGCATAGATTGCACTTGATTATACTACCCACCCCAATAAAAGTTGCGGGCAGTAATCCCAACACACAACCAAATCATTTGTCACTATATTTGATAATACTTGCATGAGGATAAAAATTATTTTCTAAAATCTATATATATTTTTGAAAAAGTGTAAATATTTTTATTTTTAAATTTTCATACAATTTACGCATTTTAACACTAAAGTCACATAAGCACTTTACTCAACTAACTAAATCAAACGATTGAGCATACCTGCTCAATTAGCCACTCGTCAAAGTTGATTAATTTAGGATTTTGCCTTGTGTTAATAGTTTTATAATTATGCTAAAATATATTATACTGTATTGTACAATGTTAAAATTTATAAAATATTTAGTTAATAACTTTCTAACTAATGTTAAAATTTAAATAATAATAAATAAATTATTTTAAATAATATAAAATAATAATATTTTTTTATTTTTTAGTATTAAAATTTAAACTTATTTAAAATAATAATACTTAAAATTTTTAATAAAATTATATGAATTATTTTTTAGAAAAGCAAAATCTACAAAAGTATTAAATTATAACTTTATCAAATAGGATTTATTTTAGATATTATTTTCATCCCTCTCCTCCCTTAAAACATTCTAAAATCTATTTGGGCTTTTTTTACTTGCAGGAAGAAACAAGATAGAAAAAATTTAGAAAAGGAGAGAAAAAAAAAGAGAGGAAGAAAATTTGATCACGTGAAACTTATATAATTAAAATTTTCTTCCCCTACAATAATAGAGATATAGCGGCGAGAGAGTTGGAGGGTGACAACAACGAGGGAGAGTGTACTGGAGGGCGAGTGGGTAGAGGGCGACGACAACAAGAGCATGCAGGCGATGGGTGTTTTTTCTTCCTTAGTGTTTTCTACCCAATTTGGAAGAAGCTAAACCGAGGGAAAATGAGAGTTTTGTCCTTTCATTTTTTTTCTTTCTCTCATTTTTTTCCCTTCAAGAAAATAAGAGAAAAAAATTGCATTTTCCTTTTTTTTCCACTCTTTTTTTCCTCATAAGAAACAGGGTGTTAGTCTATTGTACAACACTTATAACTTCTCTATATAAATAAAGAATGAAATATCCTCTAATGATATGATATTTATCATAAGTTAAAAATGTTATCTATTCAAAATAACTAAACTATTGTTTTTTGCACTGAAATGAAAAATATTAAAATTGTATATGTAATACCTTGATTTAGTCGCATATTATAAACGAAAAAAAATATGATATATAAGTTTTATAAACTTAAAATAATTAACTTAGACTAAACATTTTAATAAATTGAGTCTTGATATTATGACCTATCAAATTAATAAATAATTTACTCATTAAATGGACCATAATAATATTGATAAAAAATAATTTATATTGATAGAGCGCTAGTTATTTCAATATTAAATATGGTTATAAAGTCTTATAGGTAGAAGTGGCTATGGGTCGTGCTCGGGCCCGCCTCGGCCCGGTTCCTGGTGGGCCGTGCCTGGCACGGCCCGTTTCAAATCGTGCCGTGCCTGGCACGACACGGCGGGAAAAATGTTGGGCCAGGCACGGCCCGCGGCCCAATTAGGCGTGCCGGCCCAGGCATGGTTCCGCCGGAGAGTGAGCACAGATCCGGCACGCGGGCCAGGCACGGCCCGCCGGCTGACTTCGGCATGCGGGCCGAATACGGCCCATCCGGCCAAATGAGGAGGGCGGGCCGTGTTTGGCCCGGCCCGATTGTGTAAATTTATATATTTATCCCCTATTTTAAATTATTAAAAGGGGCTAAAATGATAATTTTATAACATAAAGACAATTATATCCCTAACTTTTAAATTTTTTCAAACCGTTATAGGGCTATTTGGGTAAAAATGCATGCTCAATTCAAAAATTTCGACCGTTACCGCCCAAATACCAGTGCCATGCCTGTGCCGGCCCGCGTGTCGTGCTGAGCACGGGCCTGTGCCGTGCCTGGCCCGGCCCACGGGCCGAGAGGCCTCGGCCCAGCCCGACCCCAGTCGGGCCACGGGCCGCCCGCGGCAAGTTGACTTGGTCAATGTGCCGTGCCGTGCCCGGCCCGCGTCGTGCCGGGCCGTGCGGGCTGCGGGCCGGTCCGTTGGCCATCTCTACTTATAGGTAGTCATTAAAAGAAATATTAAAATTATATTCACAACTATAAATATAAATACTCTTTCATACAAGAATAACTCGAGTTGATTTAGGATTTGTTTTTGTCTTATAATCTTCTTGATTTCTTATAATTATACTTGAAGAATTACAAGGCTTAAATATTTATTACTCAATCAAACATGATTAATTAATTAATTAATTACTATAGAATTAAGGATTATGCTTCTCACGTGGATTGCACGTGAGAACCAAAAGACAATAATGTGCCTTCCACGGGCTAATTTTTTTTTCTTTTCCTGGTCCCTGTCCGCCTCTTTTATCTTCTCCAACATTTCTATCTTTCGTGCTTTCTTTATTCAACTCCCCCATGTATGCATATTGTTTCTGGCGATACCTTTAACGCCCCCCTCTCTCCCAAACCCTCCTCTCCAAGTAACCCCTCTCCTTCCCCGCAGACGACGCCCTCTGCCTTCCAACTACTCTTTTCTCTATCCGATCGACCGAATATTTCCTCTTCCCGGCGCCGATCGCTCTGCCGCGGCAGATTCCTCGTCTTTCGGAGCAACGAGATGGTGTCTGCAAATCGGGAAATGGCGGTGTATTGCTTCGACACTCTCATCTCGCACTACAACAGCGAGGAGGCGCCGCCCCCGGATTTCGAGGATGGCCAGCAGTGAGCCTCTTTGACCTGTTTCGGTCTTTCTGCGAGCCTTCGTTGATTGCGTTTTGATCAATGCTCCTCTTGTGGCGACGGATTTTACCGGACGGTCGGAGGGGGTTTACTTGTTTTTGTTTGCCGATTCATTATGTTGGGGCTGTTTGTTGTTTTGCTGCGAGGAGAGCCATCTCCAGGATTCGTGGAAGTGCTTATGTTTGATCATGTTCGCTTTCTTTCTAGATTGTTGGTTTCGGCTTAGATGCATCTTGTTGCTTTATTTGGTAATTTTGGTTAATTATGAGCGCACATTTTCTGTGGTCTGTATGGATGTCGCTTCGGTGAATGGTCACCTCAATGGCTTTGATTACCTTATTAGACTACATTCTTGATGAAAATTTCTCGGCCCTTGGTTTTAAATTCATTGAGAAACATTTTGTACACTTGCTCAGATGTAGTTAGATATTGATTTCTGGCTTTGCATCTGTTTTCTCAAATTGCAGTCTATAAACTTGATAACTGCAGGAAGTTTATGGTGCAGACAACTGAATGATCGCTGAAGCTTCTCACCACATCGTATTATTCATCTGAAAAGGAAAAACCTGAATTATTATTGTTGTTGTTGTTGTTTTGATGTAGCAGATGAACTATGTTACTCTGAGATTAGGGATTGAGGATCTTAGTAGTGACTCAAACTCTGGCCGGAGATGATGGAGTATAATATAACCAGAAAAGTTGATGCAGATGGGATTTGGAGGAAGGAAAATAATTTAGAGCACGAGAGTTTTGGCCTAAGAGTGTGCATGCACAAATTGCTAACATTGGAATTAACATGAAATCAATATGACGGCCAATCTACATTAGACAACGAACATAACACAAATGCAGAGGTATAAAGTTCTACTGGGCAATGAATATACTTCAAAATAATCGGTGGACTTTAAGATGCTGATGGATGGAGAACATATGCCTTTTGATGGGAGATGATCTTTTAAGATGCCACTATGCAAGAGTTATTGAGGAAGAAGACATAAGATATGTAGAAAAGAGAAAGATTAAAAAGGAGAAATAGACTGAGAAGATAGAAGATAAAATGTCATGTTATTATTTCATAATATTCACTCCCTAGAAGATATCATTGATTGCTTTAATACACAAGGGGTTGATAACATGCTTCCTCTCATTGAACACAAGATAATAACTTAGGGCCTTGACTAACTCGAGCCATGTAAATGATGACATGGTTCAACTTGAATCAAATATAACATGACACATAGGCTTAAAAAAAATTTTTAGCTCATACATCTCGATTCAATAATCTTAAATAAGTTGAACACAATAATAAAAATGCATCTAGTCTGGCAGTCATTGACGATGTCAAGTTACATACTCAATATTCTATAGGAGAGGTTGTTGTATTTGAATATCTGCCTCCTCTTTTGTTTTGAATTTGGAATGCTTATCCTTCATAGCACATGAGAATGATCTTGAATGGCATTGCGATAGACTATAAAACTTATCATTTTTTTCCATCTCTTTATAAAGTTTCTTGCTCTATACTGTGCTTGTATTATTGTATTACCATGTTGTTAGCACCGTGTCAATCACCTCTAGAAACTGTATGACTAAAGGTAGTTGGTCGACGTTTTCATTGTTGATAGTAAGAGTACAGATGAAACTCTTGACCTGTGAAATGACTTTAGTATGTGCAAATTCTCATTATGCTTTCTTTTATTTCTTTAATGATTCTTTCATTTTATTTATTTTTGTTGAAAATACCTTTGTGTCCATCTGCCACAAGAGGCTGCATCTAATTTGGGGATGTGACCTTTCTTTGCTCTGTCAAATACCTATTACAGTGGGGGGTCGTTTGTGGATTTTTCTCAAAGGCCCATAGTCCAGCAGCCATTGCCAATATAGTAAAGAGCCGTCAAGTGCATGCAATCAAGATGCGTTAAAAGAATCACATTATCAACAGTTACCTTTATGTTTACTGTTAACCAGAATTCTGAATATCTCATAAAAATATGTTCCCAAAAGAATTATTTTTCATAATAATTTGATCAAATAATTGAGAGTAAATCTTTTATCTCTTTGTTTTTTTCTCTAACATCATATTGGCATTTGAGCACATTTTGTCACTTTTTTCTTTTTTTTGTTATTCTTTGTAAAATATAAAAAAAATTTATACATTCTTGTTACTCTTTATACATTAATAATTCTTTTGAATGCATGGCGCTGTTTTTATGCTTGACATTTCTTGATATTGCATCTTACGCTTGTCTCTGGTTAGTATGTTTTTATTTCCAGAATTTGAATTATTTTTTGAGATGCTGTGTTTTCCTTACATATTTTGCTTCTGAAAGTAATCCATGCAATAGATACGTAAGGTGTTCTTTGAACATAATGCACTGCAATGCATAATTTAACCTGTGTAGGCTGCATTTTTATACATATGTTGCATCATCTAGTGGATGTTAGGCATAATTAGATTTATACTCGTCTACTTATATTTAAAAAATTCCATTGCAGCCCATTGTTTGTTACATGGAAGAAAGCGATCAATGGAGCAGAGCCTCGTCTGCGCGGGTGTATTGGGACTCTGGAAGCTCGCTTCATAGGGAATGGCTTCAGGGATTATGCATTAACTAGGTATTTTCTACGTCTTGTCCTATCTGGATTGGAGTGGCACTTGGCAGGTTCTTGCGGTTACTCAGTAGACATATAGGGTTAAATAATTTCTTTATCATGCATGTGTTCAACATGCATCACTTTATATTCTTCATCTAAAGTTTATTATTTCTGAAATGAGATTCATGCAGCATACTTTTTGTTACAAGCTATAGATTACCCAATATATTGAAGCATATACAATTTTCTGCATATCACAATGGCTAATATGTGCAGTTCTAGTTAATTAAATCGCTTGACAAGGCATGCCTTTTATTTTATAATTTTCATATCTGCTTACTTATTTATATATGACATGCTAACATGGTTGATTGAAGTACCAGACCTGGATTCTTGAGTCCTTGAAAGAAACTAATTGGAAAAACCCACTGATTTCTTGAAAAATAAAAGATAGGAACAGGAATATCATCCGGTTTTATAAATTTGGCCCAAACTAATTAATGAATTAGAAAGCTTTCATGTGCCGAAACATATTACTTGCTGATTGTTCATCTATTGCAGCACTATCACCATTTTGCATGCAAGCAAAGCATTGGTATTAAGAGAACAGGTGATGAAGTTAGGATCACACTAGCATTGCATGAGGATTAAAAGATAAAAGGAGTTGGTAAAAACATTTAGTAACTCAAGATCATCAACGTTGACTGAGGCACAAAGGGCTAAAACCTGCACAAGTATAGTTCAATGATCTTGCGAATCTATGAAAAGCTGTGAAAAGATAGTTTCACAACCCTTGTTAATTTGTTTTTACCAACTTTTCTTTGTCTCTCAATTACACCTCAAATAGATTAGGTTTCCAGTGTCGCTCTCTGTTTAGTCTCATGCAACCAATTTGAATGGAGGAACTGTTACTTCAATAATTGTTTTCTAGGATTTTTTTTTTCCAACAAAAATTCATCCCCTCTGCCCGCAAGCAACCTTGACTTTCTTGTTATGGATTATGAAGATTGCAGAGATTATAATTGAAATTTGCATTTTGTTAGCCTGAAATCAATTTGTTAAAGGATGCATTATCTCATGTTTGCGACAACTACCATTTGCACTGTCTTACAGTCCTGTTTGTGATTTCTTCTAGTGCAAAAATCTTCTGCTGTTTCCCTTGTCATATGAGATGTGTAGCTAATGGTTTCTTCTTTACAGTGCCTTAAGAGACCGCCGTTTTCCTCCTATACAGCCGAAAGAGCTGCCATATTTGGAATGTACAGTTTCTATACTAACCAATTATGAAACTGCTGCTAACTACCTTGATTGGGAGGTTTGTATTTCACACTCCATTGTACAAAAGATGCTGATGTTTTCCTCATATTTTCGGAGGTTGATTTATCAAAATAATTAGGATGAATGCTTATTCTTGTAGATTGGAACACATGGTTTGATTATTGAATTTACTGACCCCGATTATAACACTAGGCGTAGTGCCACATACTTACCTGAGGTTGCTGCTCATGAAGGTTGGTTTTTTTGCTTTCTATTCTGTATTCAATTCGTTGTAAAGCTTTTGAAATTTTAAAGCTCATTAAAACTAGTTTGAAACTGATGAAGATTAGTCTGACCATTGAGCTTCTATTGTCCGAGTGTCTATATTCGTGGTTTATGCCTCAGTTGGAGAGGAAGTCTATCCTGGTTTATTTATACCAGATCCTGCTTAAATTGGCGTACATAAATGCTTAAAATATAAGTGACCTCCAATTTGCTGAATATTTTAACAATTCTTCCATTTTCTTATTTGCTTAAATTTCTAAATGGTTGATGTTGAGGGTCAACTTGGATTATAGTACCATCAAAGTAAAATCTGTATCTGAAAATCTTTTAGTGACCACTTCGGTTTGTACACAGAGCAACGAAACAAATCTATATCTGGAATCTTTTTTTTTTATCTTTTTTCGTGATCACATCACTGATGTTATTTCTCTTTCTTATTCTTTGGAAGGTTGGACCAAGACAGAAACCATTGATTCTCTCATGAGGAAATCAGGTTACAACGGCAATATAAGTGAGCCACTTCGCAATCGACTTCGTATCACCCGTTACCAGTCCACACTTTACACCATGCACTACAGAGACTACGCTTCTTACGTCCAGACGACTAGAGGAGTTGCCCCTGGTATTAACGGGGCTAAATCCTTTCATTGATTCACCGGCATTAGTATTGGGGGATGTTTAAAGATACATTTAAACTTGATTGAAGGAAGTTGGGTTGATTTCACTTCCTGTTTATTTCCAATGCATTTCAAGAAAAAGGATAAATAAAGTTCTGCCAATTGCCCATTTGTCTGTTTAATGCTACGCCTAGCTAACTTGTTTCTCTGTATCATTACAAACAGTTGTCATAATACTGCTGCACCCCATACAGTCTTACGTGTTATTAGTATTTTACCGTTAGGATGTTCCCATCCTTGTTTGGCTGGACTAATGACCGCGCGTGCCAAAATTGTACCGTTAGGGTCACCCTCATGTCATTTTATATTTTTTCAAAAGTCGAACAGCAGCTGCATGCTGTCCATTGCTCAGGAGTCAGGGTTACTGGACCAGTAGACAACGTAAAATGTTGTCTCGTAGTCTTTTGGGTGGAGTAAGTATATTATCCTTCCACTGAGGAGGAATCACAACTAAAAAATTGTTGTGTACTTTTCTCTTATTTTCCGAAAATAAGCAAATAAATAATATGGCTTCTAAGTTAAAGATAGCCTCCCATAATTTAGGAAGATGTGTTTAAAGTTCTTTCTTAATAGAAGTTACATAAAAACCCTTTTGTAAATATCTTACACGTTTTGAGTGGGTATACGGTGGCATAGGTGAAGAAGAAATTATACAAAGGTTATTTCATAGTCACTCTATGAAAGCCCCAGTTTAGATTGTTTGGTTCGGGATTAGACTTTGGCCATTTGATGTTTTTAGGTTCTTTTCCTTATTTGTTTTAGTTTGATGTTTTTAGTTTAATCTATCGAAAAATCAAA
The DNA here is from genome assembly GCA_027563935.2 of Costus lasius. Lineage (NCBI taxonomy): Eukaryota > Viridiplantae > Streptophyta > Magnoliopsida > Zingiberales > Costaceae > Costus > Costus lasius. Next base: position 119,267,202 of record CM050451.1, on the reverse strand, counting down.
GGGAAGAATCAATATTTTATAGGATTTTACTTTAAAAAAGAGTATGCATGTGAAAGAGTAGATAAGTAGAAATCTTTTAAGCAACTGTTTTAGAAAGAAAAATATAAAGAAAAACAAAAAAAAAAGAAAAGGATGGAAAAATATCACGTTAACTTTACGAGAACATCATTTGCTGCATGCATCGCAACGGGTGAATAAGGATATAGTACCGGCGCCACGGTTTTCGAGTTTCGACACACTTATGTTCTATGCACACGGTAGGGAGAGGAAGAGGGAGAAGAGACAGTGGCAGAAGGGAGAAGCAAGGAGAAGGAAAAAATTTTTTGAGCAGCCCGACTACTCAAGAATTTCGAGCACATCCCCTATCAACATGTTCAAACCGCTTTGAGATGCATGTTCTGCACGATTTTTAATGTATAAGTGATGGGCATAAATTACGAGGTAATGAGCATGAATCTTAAAGTGATTTTAACGTGTTGATAAGAGCAGTGCTCCAAAATTCCTGAGCAACCGAGCTAAATTTTTTCAAGGAGAAGTGGGGGGCAGGAAGGAGCAGAAGTGGGGCCTAAGGCATGAGGAATTTGTTGTAGATGGTTTGAGGTATTTTAGGGTAAAAAATATTTTTTAAATTTTTTTTAAAAATGATCTACTCTTAGTAAGCTATCAAATGGTATTAAATTTGAGGTATTTTAGATCACTTATACGTATACAAAACCTTATACAAGATTATAATTTTTTATATAATAAATACTATTTCAACTTATATGTAATTTTATATAGGATATTTTATACATATAAGTGATCTAAAATATTTCAAATTTAATACCATTGGATAGCTTACAAAGCGTAGATCATTTTTTAAAAAAAATATAAAAAAAACTTTTTACCCTAAAATCAAGGTACTCAACTTAGAATTCTTAACCTGGGCACCCAGGTTAGGAATTTTCTACTATGGTTTGGGAGGGAGAATGGGTAGAGTCTAGGGATAACACCGGCAAGGACAAGGGGAGGAGGGGGATTTTTTTGGGGAGCACTATGTAGGGGTGGGGAGGAAGGGAGGGAAAAGTTGTGATCTAGAACCAAAGATATATAAGAATAATAGATATATAGAGTATTATAAGGATAAAATTTTTTTAATAGAAGCAAATATCTATATAATATATAACTTAATAAATAGCATATATATTTAATTGCTTTGAAAAAAAATATTTGCCAACACTAAATTGGATTATGCGGGGTGCACCGTCTATCAACTTTCCTCTCACTTTTTCATCTAATTTGGACAAATACTATTTCGAAAGAAAATTGATCACTTTTTTCTTCCTTCTTGTTTCCTTTCGTTCGGGAAAACTCTTTTGTTCTTCCCTTTCCATTGTGACTGCCATCTTCGTCGTCCATTGTGACTTTATTTTGGATCATTGAAGCATGTTGTTAGTTCATCGTGTCGCCCAATGGATCCATAAACCATCAAATGTGTAAGCCCCGGTCGGATCAACCCCAGACCGGCATTTATCCGTTGTCTTAGGGTTGTCCGGCGGAACACCGGAGCGCAGACTTCCTAGGGTTTTCAGCTAATTTTCCTCCCCAAATCCCACCGCTCTGATTCCCTAAAGCTCGCCGGTGCTGGTGAAGACGCCGCTAATCACTCTCCAATGGTGAAGGTCGACCCCCCCCCTCCGGAATCGATCGCTGGTTCTCCTTTATAAAAGAGGCTCCACTCGTTTCCCATCCGTGGAACTCGTCGATGCCGCGTCCGAGTTCTACAAAGGAGACGAGCTCCTGTCCATGTTTTCTGGGTCAACGTACCCTGTTGACCGATTAAATCGGGTAAATCGTTGGGCTCCGTCTTGATTTCTCCTATTCGGGCTGGGCTTTGGGCTTAGGCCGAACCGGTTGAACCGGGGCCTAACAATTCTCCCCCGCCCAATTTGGATATCGCCCTCGATGTCTCTAACGGGCGGATCCTGCAGAACCATCGCTCCGATTCTCAACGCCCCGATCCGACACTGCTGCGTCCCCGTGGCAGTGTGTGGAACTACATGCAGTGATCCAATCCGCGGTTGTTCGGTTTCTTCAGCCTCCTCGACTGGGTCCTGCGCCGCTATTGCCATTAGCTTTTGCTTGCTGGGGTAGTCCTTTACCCAGTGAGGACCGCCGCACCAAAAGCAACCTTGTGGCTTTTGCTCCCGTCGTTCCGGTAAACCCTTGTTCTGCCGGTGGAAGGGTCTACCCCTCTCTGGAACTCTAGCTCCCGGCGGTGTGCGTGGGGAGTCGCGCTTTGGTGGTGTCCTGGATTTCTTTAATGGTGCTGGTTTGAAACTTCTGTTATCCACTAGAGATTCAGCCACCGCCGCAGCCGTCCTCCAGTCAACCGGTTCGCGACGTCGGACTTCCGTTTCTGCCCATGGCTGAAGGCTCCGGAGGAAGAAATACCTCCTATCGTCCTCTGCCATGCCTGGAAGCTCCAGCATCAAAGTAGAGAAAGCCCTGACGTACTCCTGGATCGAGCCTGTATGCCTCAGCCGATCCAGTTTGCCACGCGCCTGATCCGCCGAGTTTCCGGGAAGAAACTGACGCCGCAGTTCCTCACGAAAAGTTTCTCAAGTCCAGCTAGTAGTCCCTGATGTAGAGCCGACTTTGGTTCGCCACCAAAGTTTCGCGTCGCCTGTGAGATAGGCGATGCACACTTGCACCCGATCTCCTGCAGAAATATGGTTAGCTGAAAACAATTGCTCCATATCCCAGATAAAGTTTTTGAACTCTCTGGACGATCGAGCCCCCCTGAACGTCGCTGGGTCTGGCACGCGCATCCTCGGTTTGGGAGCCTCCTGCTCCACCGGTGCCGCTGCTGATTGCGACACTTGCGTTAGGGCTAAACGTAATACCCTAACTTCTACATGCATGTCCTCCTTCATGCGAGCCATCTCCCCTGGCAGATGGATCAGACCCTCCACGGTCTGTTGCATGACCTCAATCTGCAACATCTGTTGTTCGATCTGCAACCTCTGCTGTTCGATTTGCAACCTCTGCTGCTCGATCAGCAATTCCTGATCCTCCACTGTCTTCTGAAGGCTTTCCACCTGTGGAATCATCACATTGCTTCCACCACTGGCCAAACCGAGCATCTGCTCGATCTGAGCGATGCGATTACCCTGGTTCACCATCTCCTCAGGTTCAGCCGTCTCCTTGGCTTTTCCTTTATCCTGCCTGGGCCGGGGCGTCCTCTGACGCTCCTCTAGCAGTATGGGTGATCTTCTGGAATTTCAAACCTTTCTTCACCTTCGAGGGTGAAGTTGAAGGTGCCGTGTTTGCTGTAACACGTTAACCTGGCTCTGATACCTTTGTCAGACCCCGGTCGGATCAACCCCGGACCGGCATTTATCCGTTGCCTTAGGGTTGTCCGGCGGAACACCGGAGCGCAGACTTCCTAGGGTTTCCGGCTAATTTTTCTCCCCAAATCCCACCGCTCTAGTTGCCTGAAGCTCGCCGGTGCTGGTGAAGACGCCGCTAATCACTCTCCAATGGTGAAGGTCAACCCCCCCCCCCCCCCTCCGAAATCGATCGCTGGTTCTCCTTTATAGAAGAGGCGCCGCTCGTTTCCCATCCGCGGAACTTGTCGACGCCGCGTCCGAGTTTTGCGAAGGAGACGAGCTCCTGTCCATGTTTTCTGGGTCAACGTGCCCTGTTGACCGATCAAATCGGGTAAATCGTTGGGCTCCGTCTTGATTTCTCCTATTCGGGCTGGGCTTTGGGCTTGGGCCAAACCGGTTGAACCGTAGCTTAACAAAGTGTATAGCACCATTATATGTTGTGTGAATGTGTGGTAACAGTAAATGGGCTAGAAACTTGGCCCAACTGCTAACTGCGTGGACGCGGATCCATAGCGGGTGCCATTGACGAGGGCTCAGTAGGATGAGAGGATCAGAGGTCACAGCCTCGGATGATTTGAGATGGAGAAGAACGGGGGAAATGAGGAGACGGCCATCACGGAGAAGGTAGCGAACGCCGGAGCCGGCACAGCGGCGAGGCGGGGCGAGAAGCTTTGCCGGCGATGCAAAGAGACGTTCAACGCTTCGTCCAATACACCCTCCTCGTGTCGGTTCCACCCTTCCTTTTTCGTCTGCCGCCGGCACGACGATCAGAAGAGGTACGCCGTGATCCTCATCCCCAAATCATCTACTCACATCATGGATCGAGAACGATTCTCTATATTCGGATTCTTCATGCTCGCACTCCTTGCCGTCTATCTCAATTCCGTTCTTACTGCTTGATCAGAAGCTTCTGAACACCAGAGACCTGTTGATTACAATTGTTTATTTTTCTCTAACGAGCACAACCGCACAAATACTACTAATGGCTGTCGCGTAAATTATCAACGTGCAAATTTCATAGGGCATGTGAGGTAGCAGGAGGTTACTTTGCGTGGGGAAAAGAGGAGAAGAGTAGAAGAGATAAAAGGGAGATAGAGATAGAAAAGAAGTTTCTTTCAGTGGTATGGGAAGAGAGGAGAAGCCCTACCAGCCTACCAGGGAGAGAGAGGGAGTGAGTAGAGGAGACATCAGCCTAACTAATTCATATCATCGCCATTTATTAAGTCATTAATCATTTACAAATATTCTTTCCTTTAAATAGGTTTTTACAAGTTATAATTCTAATAAATTTAGAACTATATGCAAATCCATATTTTAATGCAAACTGGTCATTGTACAGTTATACCATATACATGAAGTAGGAATTGGGTGTCTAATTATCTAAATTTATAACCTTAGGTTTATTGCATATGGTTCAATGCTATCTTAATTAGGGGAGAGAAATTTCCAGCTCCACTAGAATTTAATGTGTGGATGAGAGGTTTATCAAACCACAATGTTCTTCATTCTGTACCTATGATTTTTCCTCTCTGGACTGTATTTTTTATGTCCATAAGCAAAGATTGAATTGTCTGACTAAGCAATGGATTAACATGTTGATTTCTGTTTATGTCCTTAATCCTTAATTTATATAAAAAAGATGACAGTCATATGAGCTTTCTTCTGATTTTATTTTCCTTTAGGCAGGCAGCTTTTTGCCCCAAACGTTATTCTGATTATTCTCTTGTCTCTTCCATCGTCTCTGTTCTTAAAGTTCATCATCGTTGCATTTTTTGCAGTGACAAAATCAAATTTTATTTTCATGAGTAATGGCCTATCCATTTTTTTTATTCATTTATAGTAGGCAAGAAGCTAGTTCTATTTTCCTTCATCCTTTGAAATGCACAATAATAGTTCTGCAGCAGAATGTAACGTGTGCTGCAATTTTGCATTATATGCTATGGAGTGAAATAGGAAGCGGCGGAAATGGAAGTTACAAGTGCTTATGCCTTGTTTATTTAATTTCCTTTCTTTTGATTACTCTAATTTGTCCCATATAGGAAGTGGGTGGGAATGAAGTTATAAGTGGTTATGTTGTGGCTATCTAATCTGCTTTCTCTTGATTAATATAATTTGCCTGGCCACTTTGGATTGCACAGAACTGCACATTTCATATAACAAAAGCCATCCGCTTGATTCATTGATAAGTTGGTTTCAGATTTCTTTTTCTTAAATCTCTTTGCTCGTTGAAGGTACTATGAGCTCGGACCTGAAGATCCACCGTATGCTGCCAAATTTTATGATTGCTGTGGAGCAGAGGACCCAGATGCCGTGGGCTGCACTACCAATTTCCATGTTTCATATGACGATTGATCCTACTCAGTGCGAACTTGGTGATGTTTTTATATCTTTGCCTATGAAATGAGATTAGTTACTGCCTTGAGATGAATAATGGTGCACATACTCCTCTTTCACCTTCCTGAAAAGTAATCCACGGTTGCTTTGCGTGTTCTTGTCTGTGTGAGTTGCTGAATTTCTTATTCCAGATAAATTTTCGATACAAGCTTTGCTAAACCGGTATCCTGCCCCCCATATCTGCAAAGTTTTTGAAAATGACATATTCTATAGGGGAGTTGTTGATGCTTCATAAAGTGAAATTAGCCCTAGAAATGCACTGTGGTACAACAGGTTTCATGCGTTAAGAATCGCTAGTATTTCGTAGTCGAAGATACAATTAAGAATCAAGTATGAAATATAGTAAAAAGGACCAAAATAATTTGTAAATCGTGTATTTCCATTTGTGGTTCTTATTGGATGCTTAAATAAAGAAAAAGCTATTACCTTTTGAATATTACTGTTTTTCTTAATATCTCTCATGCGTATGCATTATGGTAGAATTTGTGGTCTTCTTTTGCCGAGGAAGTAAAAAAGGAGCTGATAAAATGTCTTAGTACACTACCAAATAACTTGTGAAATAAAATGTTTCGAAGAAATATCTTATCACAAAGAGTAGCTCAGAAACTTTAAGACACCAAAGATTTTTGGATTTCAGAAGGTATTGTTATCATAAAAAGGGAAACTAAAGTTGCATATACAATTCTCGCTTCAAGTGTAATTGACTTGTTACACAGAAAACATCAATCCTACACCTTGCAAAAAGCTGTCAGACAAACTTGTCGACAAACATACAATTTGTTTCACATCCTTGAAACGTCATGCCATTTGCACCCAAAACTACTAATTTAAGCAATATGCATTGGAGTAGGTTTCAATTAAGTTGGTCGACAAACCAACAATAATTTAATTTTAACTTTTTTTTTCTGACCTGTTCGGAGTTCTTTCCTCAGACGCTTCCCGTAGCTGCTCTTCTCCTATGCTTGAGTGTTTATTTGAAAAGCTAAAGGGAGCAGGTACGTCTAATACCTAGAACACTTAATTGGGTTCGTCTATCACATAGTAGCATACTGGATGTGATTGAAACTTCGTTGCTGCTTCAAACTAATCCATCTACAATTCTACTTAATGTCTTGCTGGACTAATGAATGAGCAGAGCTTATGTTTTACTATGAATCTTGAAAAGATTATAGGAATAATACTGAGGGCAGATGGTGGGAATGTCTTACCATCTGGATATGGTTTAGGGTTGATGGCATAAGCATGACAAGAACTTCGATTGCTTTTTAAATTGAATGACAGTTTCATAGTCTCTCCCTTCATAAAATTCTTGTGAAGAGAATACACACTACACACATCCACACATGACACATCTACCAAGATATATGGTCTAGGGTTGCATGATACCATTGCATGACTAGAATTTGACTGCTTTTTAAGTTGTATAAGAATTTTATATACTCCTCTTTCATAAGAATTCTTATGAAGAAAGAACACATACTACACCTGTATCCACACATAACCAAAACGATGTGATACACAGCATAGTAAGTGCATGTATGATGTGATGGAAAAACTATAGTCAGAATCATGGGCATATGTGATGTAAGAGTTTTCTAGCAGGAATTTATGGAGAAGAAAGCTATATAAATTTTTTATTTTTATTTATCAAGCTAGATTATCCAGGCTAACAAGAAATTTAGAAGGGGTAATTTGGAAGCAAATGAGGGTATGATTGAACAATACTGGTTTTAGAATATCGAACCCACCTTAGTGTTTGGTTGGTCAAAACTCTTATTACGAGACACAAGAGAACCCATGCATGCCTGCAACCATATATCTGAAATATCTAGAGAGGTGTTGAAATGGAAGTGGCTTAGTGATTTCAAGATGCCAAGAATCAATAGCAAGTACATTAAGGGTGTGTTTGGTATAGCTGAAGCTTTTAACTTCTGCTGGTTGAGAAAGTGTTGATTGAAAAATAGCTGGCTGAAAAAGCTGAGTTGTGTGTTAAATTAATACAGAAGTTGATAGTCAAACAGACCAGCTTCTCAAAAATAGCTTTTGCAGCCAACAAAAGCAACATAGAAGTTGTGCCAAACGCACCCTAAGTCCATGAATAAAAAAAATATTTAATTGTCTTATTTTCATATAAATTAGGTAGCCTAAATTGCTTGGCAGATGCCATTGACCAAAAAAGTTTAATTTCTTTATATTTTTAATTTTTCTAATGGCATGTTATGTTAGTCTTGGCCTTTCAGGCGATCTATGCCCTCACTGTTCAATTTTTTTGTTTGGAAACTTGAGTGGATGGATGAGTAGAGGTTGACCTTCATTTGTGGATTTTCCTATAGTCGGGAATACCACGCTTTGAAATAAATAGTCTTTAAATGAAACGACAAAAACACACTCAATATTTTGGTGATTTAAACTGAGAGCATGCATAAGATTAATACACATGCTTACATGTTTTACGAGTTAATAAATACTTTAATGGTTTTTAATTCTTGAGACATTTTTTTTAAAAAAAGTAACTGACTGCAATTAACTAATTAGTATGCCGCCTATGTTTCTGTAACGAACTAATAGTCAGTTATATTCACAACCATAAACTTTGTAGCAATTCTAAATGCTTTGTTACGGATTCTGTGTATCCCTGGTGATTTTGATGTGGGTAACGGGCTAACGGCTACTCAATTTCAATATAGAATGGTAGAGTTCAGTATGAACAGTTGCTTATTGATCTTTTAAGATATGCATACATATATTTTAGTCTTATATTCTTAAAAAAAAAATTTCTTTATTATAAAAATATTAAACATTGTAATTGCTCCAAAGTCAAATTCATAGTTTAATTGGCAATATTAGGCAACAAATCGTCTTTGCCATGCCATGCCAAGCACACATCATTGATTTTGTTTGTGCCACTCAATTGATTGTACATATCACTATCTCGAGCAACGTTTATTGCCATTAAAATCTGATCACACATCTCCACATGGGCCATATAATAATACCCCACTATGTATTAGGTGACTTTGTAGACAACCATATATTTGCACAAAAGTCAACTCCCAAGTCCCAACCCTCCTCTGCTCCAGATTAAACAATTACGACCAAATTGGCAAGAGACTACAAACTGGAAAGATTTTGCTCTCTACTATTTGGTTTAACGGGAGACATTCAAATCCAAACAATACAAGTTTAGGGGCTACACATAACATAAATCAAACATCAAACCATTCATCAAAACTTTTTATAATTCTGAAGTCAATTCAAGTAAGCAAATCTAAAACATTATGTTAAAACTTTTTTTTTAAAAATGATACTTTTCTTTCAAAAAAAAATATAGACTTTAATTTCTTCTATCCAAGCGCACCTCTTGACTTTGATGTGTTGAATCCAAATGTGAATGTGTTATATAATTTATTTCTCTCGGCAGTCAAATGGTACCCAATCACATAATTGGCATTGAGATCTCATTGGTTGGGGGAAAGAAGTCAACTCGGTGGATGGCAAACCTACAAAAGATGTTTCATATTTTATATTCTATTGCTGAAGCTTAGGGTGATTTATTTCCATTTGACCATGAGCCGGAAGAAAAGATCACAATCGACGAGTCAACTCCAAAAAGTCATCAAATCACTACAAGGAAATAAATATGTTAGAAATTACCTGTATATAGATAATTTTTAATTTCTTTTTTATTATTCGAGTCGCTTTCTTATCAGACTAAATAGTTGTTTTTGGAATTAGGGTAGGCAGTGACATTGAATACAGTAAAAAAGAACAAACTTTTATACTAAAATTATAAATAATACTTTTTTTTATTCAATTCTTCCAACCACAAAGTCATTGATCTACAGCAAGCTGGGCCAATTTTTAATGATATTTCTCTGTCTCTAATAATAATATAAAATACTTGTTCTTAATTTATTTCAACTCAATTATTAGTGCAGACCATATTAATACACTACTCCACTCTATTTTATTTATCATTATTTCATCATTTATGGTCACAAAGAGCTGTCCGAGTTATCATGAATTTTTTCTAACTAAACCAATTATTATGTCCAATTCAATGTTTGTTAATCACAAACGTAGGATTCCATTGGAGAGCCATTTGAAGCTAAGTCAGGTCAGGTTTAAATCCAATCTTAGTAACTTATTAATTAATTGAAATATAGGCAACACAAGGACAGAATTACACAATTGAGAGTCCGTGTCTTTTCAGGATTGGATTTACTTTCCTGTATTGTCTCGGCTACTTTTCATCAACAAAAACTCAAAAGCAAGATTCAATATCATAGATTTAACATTGATGTTCGCTTTTACAAAAAAAAAACTTATTTAAAGGTTAATATATTATTATATTCTATGTCATTTAGTTAGTAGTTAAAGAAGCACATTATGTGGAATTTATTATAATATTATTTTTTAAATGTGTTGTTTTCTATTGACAAAATAGTTCGAGCACCACTACCAATCATAATTCATAAAATATTATTAGGAGGAAATTAGGGCTACTAGGGTTGCGCGGTGGAGGCCCGGTGGCCCACCATTAATTGCACTCTCTCTCTGAGATTAAATTCCATTCAGTTTTTAATTGCTCATTTCCGCCATTAATGGCAATGGCAATGGCATCTCCATTCACCCTAGACTTGTGAGAGGGAATGCGTACTGCTTGTATATATAAATGTGAATCTGCTTACCTCGAGGTATAAATAAGCAGCGCGAACTAGCTCCAGCACTAACACATGGAGACCGGGGCCGAAGCGAGCCCGTCCGGGTTACCGGCGATGGCCGCAGCGGAGATTCCGGCTGGTCTTTCGGCTGAGGAATTTGCCGATCTCCGGCCCAGGGTGGAAGCTCACCACCTCTACCGCGTGGACCCTGGCCAGTGCTCCTCCCTCCTGGCGCAGCGCATCCGCGCCCCGGCCTCCGCGGTCTGGGCGGTTGTCCGGCGGTTCGACCGCCCCCAGGTGTACAAGCACTTCATCCGCAGCTGCGCCTTCAAGGGCGGTGACGAGATCCGGCCGGGCTGCCTCCGCGAGGTGAGCGTCATCTCCGGCCTCCCGGCGAACACCAGCACCGAGCGGCTTGACCTCCTCGACGAGGCCCGGCGCGTGACGGGGTTCACCATCGTTGGCGGCGAGCACCGCCTCCGGAACTACCGCTCCGTCACCACCGTTGACGAGCTGAGCCGGAGGGCGGAGGGCGAGATCTGTACGGTGGTGCTGGAATCGTACGTGGTGGATGTGCCGGAAGGGAATACGGAGGACGACACCAGGCTGTTCGCCGACACCTTCGTCCGCCTCAACCTCCAGAAGCTCGCTTCTGTGGCGGAGGCGACGGTCTCCGCGGCGGAGAACCCGAACTGAGACGACGTCTCAGCCGCACCCACGGCGGCGGAGAGAAATGGGGCAGATGAAATTCTTTGGGAAGGGGGAGAAGGGATTCCGCAGGGACAGCGAAATTACAGAAACATCCTTGTGCTTAGCTCTAACCTGATTGGAGCCACTCCGGGTTGTCAATCCTTGCAGGTATAGGGATGTTCCGGTAATTGTCGCTTCTTCTTTTTCTTGTTTTTAATATTTGGTGGTGAAATGTGTATCTTGGGAAAGAAAATTTCCCAAATAAAAAGTGTATTCTTAAACAAATAAAATAGATAAAAATGTGCCGTGAGAAGTAGGATAATTTCGCTGGATAATCTGCTTGGAAGTCGAATTAGATGGATAATCTGCTTTTAAATTTTAGTTGTCGATGACATGATACACATTTGTGGCCTTGCATTATCAAGTTTCTTGCCATAACTAGTTGAGCTCGGTTTTTAGATGCTATTTTATAATGTTAAACATTGTGGCCTTGCCCGAAGGAAATGAAGGATGGCTATGCCTTGTCTACATGAAAAAAGGATTGAAAAGGATTAAGTGATAACAAAAGAAAATCAAATCACAAAAATTGTCAACCTGTAAGGGACTTGTCTGAACCACTTGTTCATAATAGCATGGCAGTGGCAAGGGACTGCAGCAAATTGCAGAATAATTAAACCTATCTGTGTGTGAAGCTTTTTCTTTCTTGGATGCTGTCATGCTGACAAGGAGAGGGGATATCTTCCATATTTATAATGAAGTGGATATAAGATATGACTGAGCATTATTGAAGATTATAACATTTGTTAAAGTCAGTGGCCGGCTTAATTATGCACTAGGCAATTGAAATCTAGCTCTCCAGACAAAAAGATGCCTCGAGACAAGCTTAGGATGCCATCTACATCACACTCAAAAATCTTTCTTGCGTGCAACTCAATCATTATGCTCGCAAACAATGTAGGAGTTCCCATTGGTGTCAGATGATGCCTGAACAAAGAAAGAAAGAAAGGAAAAAAAAGAGTTGAAAGTTATTGATGGGGGGAAATGGTTTATTGTTTATTTGACTCAGCAATAAATTTGTTGTTGGCCACTGATATGTGTAGTACGCAAACTAATTAAATTAGTGTTCTGTGAGTTGTTCAGATTCGCGAGAAGAATCACATTGATTGGCGTTGCTGCACATGATTACAACCTGGCAATTTGTCTCGTAGAAGTGTTTTTGTTTCCCCATATCAAATTCTATGGCGCGGTAATGGAATATCCTTTATAGACACTTTTAAATGCTTATGAACTTTTGTAATCCGTGTTTACAAGAAAAAAGAAGAAGAAAATAGATGGAAAATCATGCTGAAACAACATAAAAGAAGGAAAACGAAGAAGAGTAGATGGGATTGTTGTGTTGAATTTAACAAATTTTTTCTTTTTCTTCCATGATTGATGGTGATGTTTTGACTCTCTCTTGTTCTTAATATGATCTGACTGAGCTGTTTCATTCTGTTCTTTGAGTTATCCTACATTATCCCACTGATACAGGGAAGTCATTACAACTACCCTAGGGTGCATTTATAGTAGTGGCCCTTGCTTTTGCAGTTTTGCTGACCACAATTTTAGAAATGGAAAGGCAGCTGGCTTCCTAGATGGCACGGTCCAATGAGAATGACCTGAATCATCAAGTTGGCAAATTGGCCAAAAATATAATGTGATCAGAGAGACAGAGCGTAGTGCTCGCACAAAGTGATTGAAGCAGAAAAATGAAGCAAGTAGGAAAAAGGAAGAACTCTGTTTTTCTTTTATTTTTCTAGTACTGTAGGAACAGGGAAACTATAGAAAGAGTTAATCCGAAGAAATGAGGAGTCATCTTCAACTACTCAGTATCTGCTGCTAGTGCTAGATTAGCACATCAGAACAGATGTATTACTTGTATGTATCCTTGCTGACTTCGGCGATGGCAATTTCTGAGTAGAAATCGTAGGAAGTATTTCATATAGGACGTCGGATGAGTATTCGAGCACAAATTTCAGATGGCTGTTGTTGTTCCTGGAGTATGGGTTAGGTATGCAGAGGTATATCAAGGACTTCTAAGCCACCCTCGGACAGAATTTGAGCAGCAAGAAAGAAAGGGCCAAAAGCAGGGAATTATTTTATCACGAGGGAAAATTTAAAAATTTTTGGGGTGAGAGAGGCTCGAACTCTCGACCTCAGGATTTCTCGAAGCTATGAGACCTACGCGCTAGCCAACTGCGCCACCACCCCGTGTTGGTGACTGCTAGAAAGTTAACTATAGAAATATATTATATACAATCGAGAGCGTGCAAGAAAAAAGCCATTTCTACTGGCTATTATTGATCGACAATCTTCCGACTTAACCCTATGAAATGCATCCTGTGGAGGCCTATCTTTTGGATATCCAATGTATTGGAGTCTACAAACTTGGAAATATTTTTTTGGTGAGACTGGAGATCCAAGTCTTCCTAGGGTATGAAACAAAATTGTCGATAGGAGACCACAGCGAAGGTGTGAGCCGGCCTTCTCCGTATCCTTTCTCAACAGCTCGTTTAGGCATCATATTTTCTCCCATATACCAGACAACAATGCATGGCCAACAAAATCACAGTGCCATCTCAGATTAATTTCCGGCTATTTGACACCCCTTAGCTCTCCCTCTCATGCACATTAGTTACAATGTTAACATTTTACAGGAAATTAAAATCATAACAGTTAAAAGTGTATCAATTGTTTACTAGTGAGCAAAATGATATTTTTAATCCATGGGCAAAGTAAAATTAGCCCAACCAATCAAAACAATCGTCAATCAAATTTCAGAAGAAAATTCCGCCGGACCTTGCAGCGAGAGTAATGTTTCAGCATGTCAAGAAAAAAGGAAATGCTACCGACCATAAGAAAATGGGCCAGAACAATGGCCAGGGTGAATGAAATAATTTTATCAAGCTAATCTATCTTTTTGATCCAGAGTAGGAAGACATCACCCAAGGCTCGACCTCGTTACTTCATACGCCAAGAAACAAGCTGCGTTGGCAGGGACACTGCGCGCCATGGCTGGTCCAAAACCTCTATATAGCCCCTTGATTCCTTCTGAAGCCAGAATTTTCCTGAAGGCAGCGATGGAACCAGAGTATTTTGGCTTCTTGTAGTCATCAACCTGAATCACGCTCTTTACAACATCTGTTGGGTAGACGGATAACCAGAAGGATGCTCCAGCTAGGCCTCCAGCAACGATCAAGGGGCCCCTTCCTAGTCCTGAAGTGTCTTGGCCGCCGGCAAAATACTGCTTGAGGGCTTCATAAACACCAAACATTGCAGCATTTCCAGGAACTTCTCGTGCCAAGGTTGGAACCAAGCCTTTAAACAGGCCTCTAACACCAGCTTCTCGGACTACATGTTTTGCCACATCAACAGGTCCTCCATACTTCGCTGCAGCAGCTAAGCTTGCAGAGTCTGACAAAGCGCTCTGAGCTTGGAGCCTGTTCAGTGCCATAAAGCGAAAAGAGAAGGTTTAGATCAGCATACTATAAAGCAAAGAATTGAAATTATTTTGTGCGTACATTTCGCAAGTTCTCTTTATGCATTTGTAATGAGTAACTATTTGCACATTTAAACTACATTTTTTTTTACTAATTTTCATTCAGTGCTTCAAAAACGATTACTACGTAGCCAGGCTGCACTTAACTATTTGCCAACCCCAACAATCAAGTCATTTAAATATCAAATTCTTGTAGTTCAATCAATTCGCATATTTCCCTTCTGGTTCTTCAGAGATTGTCGTGAAAGGTATCTACCAGGTCAATGTTGTATGGAAATGTCATGGTTCACTTCAATAACTAATCCTGTGTTTATTATGTGAATGTCAAGTCCTAATTTCACCAAATTCACTGGTAATCACTTCATAACACATCCCTAGCTCAAATAGTTCTCAAAATTTGCAGAAGAGGACATTGGATTTAAATCAGCATATACAAAGATGATAGTTTAGTTGTTTAACTACAAGAAATTATAATTAACAAGAAAGGGAAGTTAATGTACTAATGTAATACACCTTCATCGTTGATGGTAGTGGAATACTTCTTATCTAAAATATATAAGGTAAATAAAATAGTAGAAATATCCATAACCTAATGAGGGCGGTAGAGGGTTACATATGATCTATTACGTCTGCAATCAGCGTTATTGTAATGCAAAAAAGCCCGTCCATGCCACTCACAATTACATGACATGAGAGTCGAAAGAATCTGACATAATATTGTTCCCACAAGCATTTTTCATAACATTTCTAATGTCAGGATAATCATGTTTACTCTGAATGATGAGAAAAAAACTCTAATAGACTGAGCATCAAAAATACTAATTACCAAGCACAAAACCAAATTAGATTGGATATCAAAAGATAGCCTTGGTGGGTATATCTAATTAATAAGGAACTTGAACTAAATCAAACGCCAGCTGGGTTGGTTTTTTTCTGCAGCTTATGTAAAGCTAAACATAATGCTATCCAGTTAATAAATTCCATACCAATTTAAGATACGTACAAAAATATAGAAGCAGCATTTTAATGACCTATGAATTGACAAGTTGAGAAATATATACAAAATGTTGATAAGGCTAGACAGGTAAGAGTTCCTGGGAGAAGATTGTAATTTTTCAGTTCTTTAATAATTTCTTTCTTGTATAGTAAAAAAGTAATAAACTGATAAGGTCAGATACATGTAATCTATTTTTAGATTGGCTGAAGGGAAGAAGAAAAAGGAATTTTCCAAGATTTTTATTAATTATAACTAAAGCAATAACGTTATAACTTAACACTAGAAAATAATACAAGAAAAACAGTTATTTAAAAAAAAAAAAGAAAAGAGGTGAAATGCCTAACAAAGCAATCAGTGTAGATAACATTAATGGCTTTATTTGTTTCAGCTGAAAAAACATTTTAAAGCCATTTAAGTGATTCAAAGTCAGATCAGCAAAGGTGAACATATTATACAATCATGCTGCCTAGCATATTAAGCACATCACATTGTTCAATATTCTTCATTTGAGTAAATTTAC
This sequence comes from Costus lasius, assembly GCA_027563935.2. Taxonomy (NCBI): domain Eukaryota; kingdom Viridiplantae; phylum Streptophyta; class Magnoliopsida; order Zingiberales; family Costaceae; genus Costus; species Costus lasius. The sequence goes on along the minus strand of CM050451.1, from coordinate 119,251,028 downwards.
CCCAAATAAGGAAGTTGATGCTATGATCAGTTAGAATTCAGTATTTATTGACTATCTTACTTTTTAGAATAAGCCTTCTCTATAATTCAACTTTGATATTCAAATATTTTGACAATAGTGAGTTTTAGTTAATGGAAAAAAAATTATCAAACTATAAATCCCCAAAAATATACGTTATATGGGTCAGTGAGAAAGTTCTGATGATTCACTACATGCCATAATAACATTTATAACCAGAAGGCACAATCATTGCATACTCATACTATTTGAGAAAAACAGTCATGAAAAACAAAATTAAATTGAATTTCATCAATATACTATGTTTATATTTAGACTAGTCCTAGAGAATAGTTGTGCAATGAAAAAGAGTGATTTCTAGCAATAGACAAAGAGCAAGGATCAGTTACCTGCACTTTACCAATTCTGTGGGGCACGCTAAAAAGGAAACTGCAACTCCAGCCCCAGCACCACAAATAACTTGCTGATTCACTGTTAGCGGAGAACCAGGTTCTGACCTCAATAGTGCCTCCATTTGCCCCCTCACAGTAAATAGAACAGCAGTAAATGCTGCAACGGTTGCAAGAGGAGCACCCATCCCTTTGTACAAGCCCCTAGGGCCTTCAGCAGCTACTGTTTGTCTCACCGCATCAATAGCACCAGCATATTTTGGCGATTGGCCAGGCAGTGGTGCTGGTTGGCTTTGGAGCTTCACCTTAATTGTGTCAAATGGATGACCCACTATCAGCAGCGCTGCGCCTCCAACGGTTCCAGCAGTCAGGTCCTTTGCTACATCCCCCATCTATTACATTTAAAATGACAGTAAAAATCTTAGTTAGTTGTAGTTACAGAGGTTTTTTTCTTCGAAAAGAAAAGTTGCACAGGATAATCTGCAAATCAACGTCTTTGTAATTAAAAGTATAATAGCAATAGCAATATATGCATGCTCAGGATAGGAAATTAAACGTACAGATGGAAAACCCATAAAACATCACTTACTAAAGCATAAGTCCTTGAAAAAAAGATGGAGCAGTTTCATGCTGTTTAATAACCGGTAGGGTGACTTGCATAAATAATTCATTCTAGCAATTGGAAGAAAAGAAACACTTGTTCATGCATTATTACTGAGCCTGGAGCCAAATTCAGCCATACTCCAGTGCTACTCAATAACACAAATCTGGCATGCGAAAATAGTGCTAGCAATTAAAAATAAAACAAACACTTTTATCATTGATAAATCTGAGAAATAACTTTGAACCAGTAAAGATAATAAACGATTCAACTATAACTCAATTCTTAGTTTCACTGAAATCAGGAATATATCTAACTTAATATATTTGGCTATGTCACTGGCATCGAGAAAAAGAAAGGGCACCTTCGAAACAATTTTGAACATGAAAGATAGGCAGCTAAAAACTTTGAACCATGGAATGCATAATAATTTCTCAACTGCTAATACCAAATACCCTAAGTGTCACGCCCCGGTCGGATCAACCCTGAACCGGTGCTTAACCGTTGTCTCAGGGTAGTCCGGCGGAACACGGAAACGTGATCGCGCTAGGGTTTCCGGGCAAATCTCACCCTCGAATTCGAAATCCTAATTCCCCGCTCACTTTTTATCCCCAAATTACAAATCACACGAAGAAAACCCTAACCCTAATTCAGAGAAACCAAAAAGAATCGTAACCCTAAATTAGAATTACCTCTCTGGTCAACCCTCTGGTCAACGCCAAATTGATTCTGCTGAAATCGAATTGCTCCGCTGACGTCGCGCCGACGTCAGTCGCCAATTCATTCCCGCGATTCGACGCTGCCGTTCCGATTTTGACTGGTCAAAATCGGAAGAGCCTCGTCCGAACGCCTCAGCGCTCGTCTCTGCCTTTCGTCCCTTCCACGCGAATCAGTCGGCTCGCGGACACCGCCTGCGTCCGTGGTTCGCCGGAGACGAGAATACCGGCAGGGGGAAGGTGCCGTTCACCGTCGTCCTCAGCCTCGTACCGCCAGAAGCCGCTGTCGCTGCCTGGAAACGTCGTCGCCTCTGGATCTTACGCCGGAGCTCGTGAAGACTTCGTCGCTGACAACAGGGAAGAAGAAGGAACGGAAGTTCGCCGGAGTAGGAAAATTTCACCTTTATTTCACCTTCAAAGGTTACAAAAACCCTACTCACCCTCTCGCAGCTCTCCTGCTCTCTCTCTCTCGTCGACGGCTGAACTCACCGTCGACTACAGGTTCTCAAGGCTCGCTCTTCTCTCAAGTTCTCTACTCTCAGATCTCCTCCGTCTCCAGAGCTTTCCTAAGCTTGTCACTCTCTGGTGTCGAAGAAGATCCCCCTTCGACCGCTTTATAGAGGAAGAGTCGCCGCTCTTTCCAGCCGCTTCCATCCGACTTAGGGCGTCCGTCGCCCGAGTCTTCCGCCGTTGCCCAAGTCCTTTCGCCGACTCCAATCGCTCGCGTCCGAGCGTCGCGGGGAAGGCGTCGCCTGCCTTGAGCTCTCCGCGCCGCGTCCGCTTCACCCGGCAAGCTCGCGACTGAGCTTTCCTGCCGCGTTCGATCTCTGCGGGGACACCGCTCCGCGAAGCTCGGCGCCGCCTCATCGTCAGCTCTGCGAAGCTTGCGTCCGAAGTAATCGCGCCCGCGCATCCGCTCGTCCGCTTTTCGATTTCAGGGTTGACCGCAATGTTGACCCTGATTTCGGGTTTGATCGTGGCATGGGCTAGGTTTTGGGCCTGGACCAAACCCATCCTTCTCTGGGCAGAACCGGAGAATCCAGGGCCTAACACTAAGGATGCGAAAGACCCATTTCCTTTTGTGAATAAGCAATAAAACACAGAGCAAGAACCATTTGTTTTGCAAGAAAAACTTCATTTCTACGACAAACAAACAGTACAACAGACACCGAGACGTCAATCTTCTCCAAGATTGCCCTTGAGCTCAAGCGTATAGTATTTGAACTCAAAAACTTGTTTCCAGATAATGCCCTCTTGCCAAATTTGACCTCCAAGCCAGGGATTGAATCCGTACAATGAGAACCGCCACAATTCTCTCTATATGACAATAGGAATTCCAAGCATATCGGGATCCACAAAGTAACCCAGCACGTCGTCTCATGCCTTCATCACAGGCGAAAAAAGGAAACGTACTTGAAATCTTTAACAGAGGATCAGCATAATAGAATAAAGAAATAAATGCAGAGAGAGAGAGAGAGGAAGAATCATAACAAGGAGAAACCCTCGATCTAAAGAGCAATCGTGCAGGGTGCAAGATCTGTTTGATTCCTAGCAGCAGAAAGCCGCGGAAAGCCGGAAAGGCGGGCGAATGAAGAGTAGAGATTGTAGTTGGCGATCCAACAGAAGAATCGAGGATCTCCAAGAGGGCACGGAATGGAGTAAAGGGAATCAGAGAACATCACCTTTATTAAACTGGAAGTGGAAAAGGACACCCCCCTTGGATGAGCCAGCGGAGGCGGGTCGGTCGCCTCTCCCCTTGGAGTTTATGGCAAAAGGCAGAGTGGGCTGAAGGAGCAGAATCTCTGCGTATTGGGGGGGTTGGTGGGTGTTGTTGGACAATGACCGTATTGGGAGCGTGCAAGAATCTCTCGGCGCTTGTTCTTATGCGGACCATTCCATCTTGGCTTGGCGATGACAAGATTCCCGAAAAATTTTCCTAGGCGGAGTCACCGCCTACGAATCGTCAGCAGAAGAAAATTAAAAGGCAGCGGTAAAATTAGTGAGAAATTTAAATTTTCAAATGAGAACCAAAGAGCGTTAATCGTAAAGCAAAATATATGATGATAATATTATTCTTTCCCAAATTCTAAGGCAAATGTGCCTGCCGCTGGTTCGAATCACAGTATATATATATATATATATATATATATATATATATATATTCATTTATATTTTTGAAATTACTAGTCTTAAAACAAAAGTCATATTAGTATTACTAACAAAAGTCGCGCTGTATTGTTTTAAAATTTGTATATCTTAAAAATAGAATATGAACTTACCTAAATTTCTAGTAAGATCATTTAGGCTCTGTTTACTAGCACAGATAAAAAATAAAAAGGAAAGAATATAGCGATTGAAGGTTTTACTGTTACATGCAAGTTTTATATTCTTTCTTTGGTATGTACAGTGTCACGCCCCGGTCGGATCGGCCTGAGAATAGCGCTTATCCGTTGTCTCAGAGCCGTCCGGCGGAACACCGGAACGTAACTCGCCCTAGAGTTTCTGACCCAAAATCGAAACCCTAATCTCCCCGAATTATTTTTATCCCCAAAATACAATTCACACGGAAAACCCTAACCCTAATTTAGAAAAATCCCAAACGAAACCCTAAATTAAATACCTCCTCTGATTTTGACTTTGGTCAAAATCACAATCGCCGATTTTGCCTTTGCTTACGTCAGCCGCTCGTCTGCTGACGTCACCTTCCGATTTCATTCGCCGCTCGCGAATTCGAAATCGAAATCACGCCGCCTTACGTCAGCGTCGCCCCGCTGACGTCTGCCGAAATCGAAATCCGATTTCGTTCGATTCCGCGTCGTTGACCGCCTCAATGTTGACTTCTGCCTCGTTTCGAACGCCGAGCGTTCGAAACGCTCGCGTCGTCTTCAACCTCGCGACGAACGTCGCTGCGTTCGCCTCAGCCGCCAGGCGCCGCCGCGCCTGCGAACTCGCCGGAAACCGCCGCATTTGAAGAACACAGAACAGGGAAGGGAACATATGAAAGGAAGAAGCTTTATTCCTTCAACAAAGCTTACAACGTCTCTCCAAGCCGCCGACCACCGTCGCCGGTGCCCCCATCCCTCCCTCGCCGGTCATCGCCGGTTACAAGCTCTCCTTGATCTCACTCTCTCGTCGGCACCTCCGCGCCAACCTTCGCCCCCTGGCGGCATCAGAGCCCAGCTCTGGAAGGGCGACGGCGCCTCGCCGTCGCCGGTGGAGTCGCCCCCCGGCGCTCTCTGTGTGGTGACGCCTCTGCGCACCCCGCTGCATCGATCTCCCTCTGTTTTAAAGGGAAGAAGGCTGCTCTGCTTCACGCGATCACGTCTCCGCGTGATCCGTTCCTCGCGTGTCCGCTTCGCTCGGCGACGACGCCGTCTTCGTCGCGCCCAAGTTTCGCGAGGAACTGCGTCTTCCGCTTCTCTCGACGTCGCCGAAGCCGTCGTCCGCATCTTCCGCCGAACTCGTCGTTTGCTTCGTCTGAAGATGCCGTCCGCGTCGCAGAAGCCGTCGAAGCTCCGCTGATATCGCGAAGGAGACGTCGTCCGCCGAAATCTCCTCGCGCGTCCGAGTCTTCCTCCAGATCCGTTCCCTGCTGCGCCGAGCTTCGCCGTCGTCCGGCTTTCTCGGCGAGCTCGCGTCCGAGCCACGCGTGGAAAGGAGACGCCGCCGCGTTCCTTCCGCTTCTTCCGCGCGTGCCTGCACACGCGTGTCGCGCGTTCTCCTCAATCGGGTGTTGACCCGATTTTGACCCAGAAATTGGATCTCTGTGTGGGCTTGGGCTTGTGTTTCGGGCCTGGGCCGGATCGCCTGAACCGGGCCCTGACATACAGCGTGAATTGGGTCAAAGTTCTCGGGCATGTAGCAGGCCAAATTGCCGTACGTGCAGCTGAAGCCTTTTTTTTTTTTTTAATACTTGTGTGCGCAAGACCTCATCGCGATTGCATTCCTGGGAAATTATACGCTATTACCACCGCAAGAAAAATAGAAAGAAAGCAAGTTCAACAAAAGTTTGAACAAGGTACCTCAGTTATTATCATGAAATGAAACCAAATTCAGGAGCAGTGCCGGGGCGCCTTTTAGCCAAGCAATGAAAAATGGCATGATCGGCTAACTTTCTAAGCGCTACTAACTTTACCCTCTGTTTTCTTGAACGAACGAAAAATCATAAAAATAAAAAATTATAAAAAATAAAAACTTCAGGGAAAAAAAAAATTTATATTTTATTTTTTTAAAAAAAATAAGAAGAAAAATTAATTTCGAAAGTCAGACAAAGTGATATTATATTTTTTCTAATTTTTCTGTCCGATTCGAACGAAAAAATTTTGAAAAAAAAATTATAAAATTTGTCATTCACTTTTCAATTCAAATTTTTTCTTCTGCCCAAAGTAATAGTGAAAAACTTAATTTTCTTTCCTTTCTCTTTAGTTTTCCTTCTAAGAAAATAGACCCTTAGGGTTACCATACTCTTGTTAACACGATCACTTCAATGATGCAACACATAAAAGACCACAACTCAACTCAGGATCCTATAATGTAAGAGGATATCCAAACTAAGTATACAACTATAAGAACTTACAGTAATATGTACAGAGTACCGCATGACACTATTGAGTTCGCTGCCTTCTATCTCTTATATACAAACAGCCGAGACTTTTCACTCTGAAACCGAGAAAACGGCAAAACCAAGATGAAAAAAAGACGGCAGATCATAAACACAGGCGCAGGAGTTCTAATGCTACCCTACGTGTATGATCTGAAATGTGTAGTTGGTCAAGTGTTCAGCGCATGACGGATTGGAGATTGAACTCAAGCATCAGTGAAGCCACCAAATAGAAAAAGATGAGTGTTGACCGTTGGTTGATCTTTTTGCTCAGTATCATCTGTTCTCTTTCTATCTACGCTCGGAAAGGCAAGAGAAAGAGAGAGTGCTTCAGACATATCGTCATCATCAAAGATAGAGCCAGACAGTTTGCCTAATTTCCCTCTGTCAACCGAAGGAGAAAACAATGAAACTGTTTGCTTCCTTGACGAGGACTTCTTACCACCCAAAGCCAGTTCAAGATCAGGAATACTTGAGTCTGGTGATTCTTCATTGACTGGAGGAAGGAAAAATCTGAAGTTCTCTACTGCATCACTTCCAACACGGTGGGAGTCCACTGGAAAAAAGCACCTCTCAGGACATTTAGTGCTCTCAATCACATTATTGTAGTTGGCATCATCACTTCGCTGTTCGTATGGACATCTCGTAGATGATGGGAAATTACGTTCCACACTCGCAACTCTACAATTATTACTAGCAGGACCTTCGCTGTTGCAATTCATTCTTTTGAGATCTCGATCATCTTCCGTGCAGACGAAACAACTTTCCTTCGGCTGCCACATAATGGCTTTTGTACTCTCTGATACTTCACCAGAGATTGTTTCTGAGCAGGAAAGCGCACGTTTCCTATTAGGTCTCGATACCCAACTCGGGCAAACACCATCTGTTAATTTTACTTCTGACTCGGCTTCAATTTTCACCAACCTACCCTTTTTAATCTCCTCATCTGTTTTTCTAAAAAGAAAGTTTTAAAACAGTATCATAATAAATAAAACATAAAACAAAACGCCTATGGCAATAAAAATCACCTTCTCTGAAACAAGAGGCAATAGAATATCCAGGTGACGATTTGCTAAGTTTATGTTCATCATTTGCATTAATAAGGGGTACCCTTGCAAGATCAAACTCGGTATTTTTGTTTCCCTGCAAGTACATTGGAAATCTCAAACTTGCATTGTCATATTGAGATAAAAAAGAAAGAGTTAAACATAGATTGTAAATGATGCACAATGGCAATAAACAAAGTACAGATTGGTCCGTCGTGAAAAGAATCCAACACCATTACTCAAGGTTTGCTAAATGATAATAAGGAGAAAAATATATTCATGCATACGGATCAGCTAGTTAATAATGACATGGTTATGCTATAAAACTGTAAAAGCATACCTTGGACACATCCTAGCAACAAAACCCGGTCGTGTATATTCATACATCCAATTCTTTCAGTTCGACTATGACATTTCCCACTTGTGCTGACAGTGTCACGTGTTGATTTTGACTCAAAACAATCAGGCATGGAGGTGTTTCTATTTTTTCTCTTCAAAAATGTAAAAATTATTTCATACCCTATAGAACTGAATAGTGGTCGGGCACAACAATTAATTCAGCAGCTATTGAATCAAATAAAGGTAAATCGTTCTGACATGCAATTATTACCCATCAAGTTATGAATAAAGATACCTTGTGAAGAGAAAGTATTCGCATTGCAAAAATTGGATCTGTACTCATTCTTTTTGGGGGTAAAGAAACTTCATAAGATTAGCAATGCGCATAATATAGGCCCAAAAGCACATGCATCAAAGGAAAAGAAAATAAAGGGTATAGCAAGAAAAGAAAAGGACTAAAATAGAGAAAAGCAAAACAAATTATCCACTTTAGTTTCGTAGATCCACTCTTGTAAAAGAGCAAAAACGAAGTACCAGTTTAGTTTCATAGATTTCCTCCGCAGAACATCTTTCTTTCTGGTTAAATGAGTAGCTTTTCGAGCATGAATGTGAAGAATCAACTGACAAATCAGTAGTCTCTGTCTCAGCAACTGATTTATAATGAAGATCTTCTACCCTGTGGATATTATTTTCTGGGCTGGTGGAAGAAACTGCATGACAGTCGACACTGGAATCGTGCTTCATTCTACTGGCACCACATGATTCATTACTCCTAGAAACTTCTTTCGGTGGATACCGCTGAGAATTAGGTTGCTGGAAGGTAGATAATTCACAGGCAGGAGAAGGAGATACATCTTCATCATGGGGTTCAGCAGTTGTCTTTGTTCCACAAGGCCTCTCCCGCAAACTAGCGCAAGGAATTGAAGAGTCTGATTTCCTTACTCTGAAGATTCCCCAAAGAAAAAATAACATGTTCCAACCTAAAAGACACAGAGTGTCATACAACTACAATATGTAGATCTTGCATATGTGATAAACAAACTAAAACATACAAATGCATATATGAGCGATTTCTTACGTTGTGAACTTGCAGGTAGCATACTCGATGGAAATATAAGAAGCTCCATCTCATTGATATTCCCTTTGAGGGCTAAATCATTATTTACAGCAGCTTCTAGTAGCTTCTGGTAAGATTTCTCATAACTGTAAAGTAACGAAAAACGGATCAGCCTATATAATAGTATCCATGTAAAAATACAATGGAAATCTTGACCATCCAAACCTCTCAGCATCTTTAGCAAAGAAATATAGAGCAATATCGTTTTCCTCTGGGCCAATATCTTGGAATTGCAGTGGCCACAAGCTAACCCGAGGAACTTCCTCCAACTGGATTTTACAAGGAAATTGACATGCTAATTCATGAACTTTAGGTGATGAAACATTTGATAAATGAGCCTGAATCCCATCAACAGTTTCAGGAAGTCTGCCAATTCTTAGTATCTCAAAAGCACCCCTGCAAGTAAACAAGAAACGTATATAGTACATTCAAATACCATAATAATTAAATTTATATGAGAAATTAATACACGCTCTTTCATAGATGCAAGTTTATTAAAGGTGAGGAAGTAGAATCTCATACTGCCATATGAATTCATGTTCTGGAATTGCAAGAGCTCTACAGGTAGTTGTAAAAAGAGAAGGATGATCAGATAAAATTTGAATCGTGGACTTCTCAATCGAATCATGTATAATAGTAGGGTCAGCATTCAGGTCCACTACTGCGGGAACATATGAGGATTCCATTGAGTGTTTGATTTGCTGTACATCTGCACCATCTGTTTTGCTATAGTCAGCGTAAGAGTCTCCCACGACCTCTTTCCCACAAGATGCTCCTGCTCGTACTAAGGGCAAGTCTTTCTGACAACTGGAATTTGTCAAAATACTTTGAGAAGGACCTTCATATATTATATTGTTGCTCATAGACTCAGACTGGTCCACTGTTCTACTCCTCTTTCTCTCTAACATTGCAGCTTTGGCTGCATCTTTCCACTTGTTCTTCTTCGTTGTCCCCTCTACTGCAGGAACATATGAGGATTCCATTGAGTGTTTGATTTGCTGTACATCTGCACCATCTGTTTTGCTATAGTCAGTGTAAGAGTCTCTCACGACCTCTTTCCCACAAGATGCTCCTGCTCCTACTAAGGGCAAGTCTTTCTGACAGCTGGAATTTGTCAAAGTACTTTGAGAAGGACCTTCATTTATTATATTGTTGCTCATAGGCTCAGACTGGTCCACTGTTCTACTCCTCTTTCTCTCTAACATTGCAGCTTTGGCTGCATCTTTCCACTTGTTCTTCTTCGTTGTCCCCTCTACTGCAGGAACATATGAGGATTCCATTGAGTGTTTGATTTGCTGTACATCTGCACCTTCTGTTTTGCTATAGTCAGAGTAAGAGTCTCTCACGACCTCTTTCCCAGAAGATGCTCCTGCTCCTACTAAGGGCAAGTCTTTCTGACAACTCGAATTTGTCAAAGTACTTTGAGAAGGACCTTCATATATTATATTGTTGCTCATAGACTCAGACTGGTCCACTGTTCTACTCCTCTTTCTCTCTAACATTGCAGCTTTGGCTGCATCTTTCCACTTGTTCTTCTTCGTTGTCCCCTCTACTGCAGGAACATATGAGGATTCCATTGAGTGTTTGATTTGCTGTACATCTGCACCTTCTGTTTTGCTACAGTCAGAGTAAGAGTCTCTCACGACCTCTTTCCCAGAAGATGCTCCTGCTCCTACTAAGGGCAAGTCTTTCTGACAACTCGAATTTGTCAAACTACTTTGAGAAGGACCTTCATATATTATATTGTTGCTCATAGACTCAGACTGGTCCACTGTTCTACTCCTCTTTCTCTCTAACCTTGCAGCTATGGCTGCATCTTTCCACTTGTTCTTCGTTGTCCCCTCTACCAAACTCACGACAACAGAAGGCTTTGCAGCAGTCGAAGCAAGTCTGTCAATTTCACAGCTTTGTGAAGAATGAATTGTTTCTTTTGGTTTATCATGCACTAATACAGGTTTGATCACAGAATTGGGGGCTCTTGAAGCACCAGGACTAGAAGTAACTATGACTTTATCATCAGACTGAACCTGGAGAGAGCAGTCTGCAAGAGACACGTTGTTTGTGACTCTTCCAACTTCCTTGTACGATGTATCAGTAGCACCAGAATCTGCTTGAGTAGCTTTATTTTTAATTAGATCTCCTGCCCTTTTGTCTTCAGAATCGTATATTCCATGTCTTTCACATTTGAAGGATGACTGCTTCTTCGCCTCATTATATCCTAATAAATCAATAAAATAGAGTCAGCATTAAAAATTGTTTAAAAATCATTACCTAACTAAAATAGATGCCACACTAAACAAGGTCTGTTGTCAAAGGTCGCATACCAGAATTATTTTCGCTCCTGCCACCATCGAGGGTGTTGGACTCAAATTTGTTGTTTAAATCTCTAGTTGGTACTGCAGTCTTAGAATCCATTTTCGGGAGATGCATTCTCTTGTTAGGTGGTTGTACGACATCAGGATAATCAGAAACAAAAGAGATATTTCTTTCCTTGATTGGTTTCAAGACTAAGGGGTCCTCAAGCCGTGATTTAAATGACTGAGCTTTGATTATTGTTCCAATATTCTGATGCTCTGAGCTCACACTATTGAATGACGCAGACTTACTCAATTGCCTTCTTGCAACTGCCAGCATCTTTTTATCTTTCGATGTAGAATCTTTAGCTAGATTTCGGGGGACACCTTCCATCAATTTCTTGACTTTCGGTTCAAAATTCTTTCTGAAAGAAATTTGTCTTGATAGAGACCCTGTATGTGAGTGAAACCAACAATTGTAGCATAGTTAAATAAAGGAGAAATAGGTACGGTAATTCAAAATGCCAAAATGCCAAAACATCCACCTGGTGAGCGAGAGAGGGTCCAACTGTTTGTAGACTGACCAACAGGCGATGAATTTTTGCTGGATCGCGTTGCTTCAGCAACATGCAAGTTTTTAAATGCATTTCCACGAGAGTCTAATTTAAGTGAGAAAGAGAATGTTCGGGAAACATTGGTCCGGCGGCTTTCAGAAGATAAAGTAGCACTACCTCCCTTTGCTTCAGCTACATGCAAATTTCTAGATGATCCAACACGAGAGAAAACAGTATCTACCTTAGGAGTGGCTAACTTTGTAGATTCATATTTTGGTTCAGAAACCTTTTTTCTAGCTGTTGAAGAGTCATCTACTTGGTCCACGTGCCTTTTACTTGTTATTCTTGGACTTTCCATCTCTTTAATGGAAGCAGATGTTTCTGGAATAGATGAACCAACCACCAATTTGCGTGAACTCTCTATGTTTGTAAAGTTGCCAAGATTTTGAATCTTCTTGTTCAAGGATGGTACACTAGAAGTTCCAAATTTTGGCTCTGCTTCATTCAACTTTCTTGTTGCAATTTTCTCCTTCAATTGGCATTCTTCGCAAAACCAATCTCCTTCAGGTACTTTATCCAGCATAATTCGCATGCAATAACTATTAACAAAAAAAATGTTTTAGCATGTGCAAGAGATCTATATGTAAGACTACATAGCTAACATCATTAATGACAGACAGGTCTTACGTGTGTTCAGCACCATCAACACATCTACTACATGTCGCAAGAAGCTCCTCACGGCCAGCATCTCCACATATATCACATACTTTTACCTACACAGTAATAGCAGATAATAACCATACAAAAAAAGAATAAGAGAGAACTAACTAGACCAGTGTTTTTAATCTCGGTCAATATGCCTGGTACGGACAGTCTCTACATGACTGGTATATGAAGTTCTTGTATCGGGACTCCTAGTACTAGTACATTTACATGTTGGCACACCAGTACAAATTGAAAACCTTGAAGCATACAAGTGGAACTAAAGAAGAGTATCACATAAAAACAGATTTTGAAATTTATGGTAGCGTTAACAACCTGCAAAGTAAGCACACCTGCAGAAAACTGATAGGTTCACTAACTTTCATCTTTCATTCTATAGAAAAGTTCAAATTTGTAATCAAACCTGAAGATGCAGTCATGGAAGAATAGAAAAAGACTCAATCAACAACAAGAAGATGAAGCAAAATATGAACCAAAGCAGAAAGCCCAAAAGAAGGTGAGAAAGTTGGAGGTTCTAGAGCAAGGTCTCATGTACACATGGTGGTGCGAGCAAATGTAATTAACACAAGGTATACTTCTAGCTGTTAAAAAAATCTACAATTGGGTTCTGACACTAGATTCTATGCCAACTTGAGGTAATCTATGCTACCTTGATGGATGAAACTACAAGGTGACTCTTTATTTTCATTCAATAATCTCAAGTAGCCAATGTAAGTGTGACACATTGCCACTCAAAATTGAACACAAAATTTAATGATAATCTAGTTCGATTGGGTAATTATTCAACTAATCTGATTTGATGCAAGTCTAGACCAGGTAGCCAAAGAGGTCTACATTAACTATATCAGCAATTTCAATCCTTAAACATGTTTATTTATGCCAAGACCAACAACAAATTAGTTCAAATGGACCCTAGATAGTTGAATGCTAAGCACATAACTCATGTCTTTACCGATCAATGCTCTGTGAAACGTGAGCAAGTATGTGTCACTTGCCTTACTATAAAATAATGATTGATTTATCAGGTAAGGTAATTAAATTCCATATCGTTCCACCATTAACTTCTCAGATTATGTGCATGTCTTACTTAGGTATCGGGGACTGAGTGAGCATCTTCTAGATGAATGCCAAGAATTCTGTTCTTGCAGCTACTAATGGATTGGGAATAGAATGTTAAATGCCCAACCGAATGCCCCTAAGGTTGGTTCTAATGAATCTCACTTCATATGATCATTTTATGTGTTATCAAAACCCATGGTAGATGATCTCGAGGAAATAAAACTGAGAACATTCAGCTCAGATATTAGATATTAGAAATATCTTAACAATACCACAACCAACATCTAATGTATGATTCAACTGTACATTCAGATATCCAAAGTTTTCTCTATAAGACTTATAAGTAGTAAGGAAAGCGGCAATCAATATAATACTAAGAAAATTGGGCCTCAATTACCACAAAAACTTTCTGACATCTGCATATTAACTAAATCATTCACACAACCATGCACAGAAATTGTTAAAAGTAAAGAGAAGGTCTAAATCCAAATAGGAAACTTCAAAATGCTAAGCAATAAGTCTTTCAGATAATTGGCATCAACCATGTGAATATTCATCCATCACAACCCTTTAATCAAACATCTTATTTTAGGGCTAAAGCATTTGACGAAGACATATATGTGTGTGTGCATGCAAGTCATCTATACGTATACACAGATACACGTATATAAAATACTCACATCATATAACATGTTATCCAAATCAGAAGCTCGACCATCAAGAATTGGCTGAAGCTGAGTCTCTGAAGTATGCAGGCTGTACTCAGGTCTACCAAAATCAGTGGCAGATATGGCACATTGTTCTTCATTCTTGGATTCCAAGGAAGGTGCACCACTTTTGATATGAATTGATTTACTAACTTCATTATCAGTAGAAAGTAAGTCTCTAGCTGAGGCTTCATCCTTGACAACCAAGCACTCATGAGATGCACCTTGAAAATTGGACGGTTTAGTTGCATCCAGATCAATAGAGTCTTCAGGATTTTCACTTGAAATATGATTACTTAAACTAGGCGAATTTGATGTTAATTTTGACAATATGTTCTTCCTTGATGAAGGGTTTGAAAGGTCAGACTTGGTGGAAAAGTTCACATTAATAGGACCAGGGCTCTTCTTGTGAAATGGTTCACGAAGAAGGCCATTCAGTTTTGTTGAGTTGATCATGTTGGCTTCTGTAAGGCAAACTCGAGATTCATGAGTGACTTTTTCAACTTGAATCATCATTTCAGTTTCTTTGGTGCTACACTTGGGTGTTGACAGTGAACTGCATGGTGTATCTCTTTTATCCAGATCTAAATCCAACATGTTGCCATATGTAGCCTCAGAAGTGCATGAGTCATTATTCTTGTGGCATGTTGACATCCGATGCCCTTCATCAAATTCACCATCCTGCATAACTCTAGAATCGGTGCATGACATTTCAAAACCTACATCTGAGATACGTTTCTCAGAAAATGTTTCCTCCTTGATTGTTTTAACTGTAGAAACCTCTGGGAGCATGTCAACAGCTTCAGAATTATCACATGTAAAAGAATCTCTCAAAGTTGCCTTACTTTCTGCGTTTTCACAACACGAATCATTAGAGCTTCCACTCAACAAGTTGCTTGTTTCACTAGCTGCAGTCCGCAGCTCATTGCACGATCTATGGTTGACTCCATTGAATGAACAATTATCTCCTTCTTTCCTCAGAAATGTAGTATCAGATGATCCACAATCAACACTAGTCTCCATTGCCACTGCTCTCCGATGCATACACGAGGAACATGGAGCAGAGCAAACATTGCATGTTCCAGATTCTACTCTCGTATCTCCAGAAAACATAACTCTGTTTTGATCTGTAAATTTTCCCTATTATCACCATATAAATGCAGAAGTAATTAGTATGAAAACATATGGTAATACATGAGGGCAAAAGGCATACATAATGGAAATTGTATGAAATCATTTAACCAACCAAATAGCAATGTTCTTTGTAACCACCTAAAACTTCCATACTTTCTTCAAACCTTTGACCTTACTTTCCAACTCCATTATATAACTGATATTTAATTGCACAACTATGAAATTTGTCTCCAAACAAGTGTTCTGTTTAAAAGGCCAAAAAGATGGTTTTGGATGAATTTTCAGTCTTCTGTATTTTCTTCATTATTCAGTGCCATGTAGCTAAGGATATACTTTTGAAAATGGAGTTTATCTTCTTTTTTGTGTTCTAAAAAATTTCAGCTTCATCTTGAATCTATTCTTTTCCTTTGTAATGATGAGAATGTATGCTCTTTCCAGTTTGTATTATGGTGCAAACTTGATGTTCAACTTAAAGCAAGTGTGAAGATTCGCAATTGCAACATTAATCAATGCAGTTGTTGTATTCAGTTTGGAAAGAGGTGAAGCAAAACAAGAAACCATGAATTATTTCAGTTGAAACAGAAAACGAATCTACGGAACCAAGGCTCTTACTGGACTCATTCTCTGATGTTCAAAGTCGGACTCCTCGAAAGGTCCTTGGATGCGAGAACTTCTTTCGACAACTGATGCCATCTAAAAGATACCAGATTAAAATATCATCTGTCTCATGAAGAAAACAATGCATACGAGAAGTAGAATATGGTGATGAAAACCATAAACATCGAAACCAAAATTTGGGCGACTGCGAACTTACGCCTGAAGCAAAACAAAATAAGGTGCATAAAGCAACGAGAAACGAAAACCATATACTGATCAGGAAGCGAACACTCATCTTTCAGGAAAACAAAAAAGATTAAAACTCCTTCGGGAAAAAGGAGCAAACAATTGTAGGTAACAAAACAAAAAACGAGAGACGTTTCCCATCGGAGGACCAATTAAATTTGGAAAACCCTCACCCTAATGAACAAAATTTCATTATGGATCCACACCTTTGTACAAATCACAAACCTCTGGAAAATAGAACACATCCGACGCCAGCAATCCGATGAAAAACAATCGTTTGGGTCACGCAAAAGAATGAAACATCAAATAAAGAAAAAAAGAAGAACCGTCGCCCTCGCCCAACATTATGAACAGTAAAGGGGAAAATTTTACATCTTTCCACCTCGAAGAGGATATTATTGAGATCGTATAGCTTCTCCAGGCTTCGGACCGGCCGATTACTCATCGCACTGCGTCCTTCCCGACTAACATTAACCACGTCGCTTGCACTCCTCCTCCGCAGGAAGATCGGCGAGAGAATCAACAGCCAAAGCAAAGCGAGCGGAACACGAACCAACGTGCAGTATCCATGTCAGTGGCGAGGGCCTCAGCAAGCGCCGAAATTCAATGGATCTAGTGGCCCGAGGGTTCCTACAGATGGAATCGACGGCAGAGGGCAAAGATGAGGCCGCAGCGAGGAGAAGACGATCGAAGAAGCGAGCAACACGGGCGTCGGAGTGAGCACCCCATTCATCGGCTGCAATCTAAACAAATTTAGCAAATCGAAAACACGTTTTAGAAACAAGTTAATAAAAGTAAAAGTGTTTTCGCGCATGTATTCTCTGCGGGTATTAAAATTCCCGCACGTGGGAGCGTGTGTCACGGCGGGGGTGAAATGAGATGCGAACACGTGGAGGGGTACGATTTTTGGGTACGGTCATAGGCGGTGGAGAAGCTTGAGGAATCCGACCACCGCGTCATCGATTCGCGATCCGTGCAGGAGAATGATCAAAACCGTCCGCTTACCGCTTGGCATCAGAATGAACGGATGTGATCGACCGCTCGGATCTACGAAATCATTTTAGCTCTGCCTTCAAAGTGGGAGCTCGGGTCCACTCGTCGCAGCCGCCCAATCATAGAGGGGGGTATTCATTCTGGTGCACGACAAAATGGTAAGGACCGGCCATCGTCCTTGGAGGCCGTGGAGCTAGTAGGTTGTGGCCCCACCGAAGCTTCTGCGACACGAAAAGTAGCACGTGTCGCGTGTCATGGGTTGAGGCAAGCGTCGCAGGTGCCTGCGATGGGTGTACGGAGTGGAGGAGGAGGATCGTGACCGTCCTTTCCCTGAATTGTCGTGTGGGACACGGTTTGATTCATTCGAGTCTTTTATCGCTACGAGACCATACGTTTCGGGCTTCTTCGTACGTACGTGACTACGCCTTGTTCGTCCAGTCAAAAAAAAAACCTCGCAATTACTCAATATAAATTAAACTATTTATCTAACGAAGCATAAATTATTTTATTCTTATGATACAAACAAAAAATATTTTTTTTATTAAATCCCTTATTTAATTTATATGAGGAGGACTCGTCATACAATATTTAGATTAGCATGCGAAATATTAAAATAGTACCGCGTACATTTGATTATCAAAAATTTGTTCTATATTTGTATATCTTGAAATTAAATATAAATAATAAATTTAATTAGAGTATAAAAGTGTAATCCACGTTGACAACGACGGTGTTTAAAGTCAATGCCAACTGGCTAATGTGGTTTGGGATTTAATTAAATATGAAACCCAACAAATCGACCAACTTTTAATTCTCAAATAAGTCATGCCATGTTAGTTGAAACCAGCCAATTAGACGTCGTAATCACTATTAAGCTAATCAGAATTTTGGTACACGGCAACTTAAAAACTAAACAATCTCTTATTTATTCATATTTTTTTTCCTATAAATTATTTTAATAGATACAAATTAAAGTTAAATACGATCTTAGATCGTATTATTAATAACAAAAATTTTTACCAATTGAACTAGTTGACTTACTAATTTTGACTAATTTGTATAAAGTTGAAGTCCAAGCTTAATTGACGTGATAAAAAATATGGAGGTCAAGAAATTGAGTCAGAAGTCAACTAATTGGAGTTTTTTTTATAGTTTTTTTTTTTTGAAATCTTAAACGCGTGAACGAATGAGTGATTTGCATGTAGATTGTAGAAGTAGTAATTTTTGATAGACAATTAATGCCCCAACCACCACGATAGAGAGCTAGGTTTGAATGGTCAGTTCCTACCTTTCTTATAAAGGAACCTGACATAATTAATTTTTTTCAATCCACTATAGAATTAATTTATATAGAGTTTATCGATAAAAAGTTTAAGATAGTTTAATAGATTTAGAAAGCATTTATACTTCCTTAAATTGATGAGCCATTGCTATTTTCATTTGAGATATTTGGAGGATTTTGGGTTACCATTTTTCGTCCTTCAATAACCATTCATAACTCGTGGTCAGTTTCATTAGATTCAACATTTTCTAGTGATTTTTTCTTGCTTGTTGAGTTTTCATTTTCAAATTATGCGCTAAATCATTGACTTTTTTTGATGCAAACGATTGCCTTGCTTTTTGTGTGGACATGAATAATCCGTCAACATCGTTAAACATAAGATCTGAATGTGACATCTGAAAGAAAATGAACATCACATGTTTATCTAACTAAATGGCTGTGATGTATAAGCACTAAACAAGAGATCTTTTGAATTTTCAGAAAAAAAATTCTGAACATTTAAATTATAACTAGTATTCTACTAATAAAGTGAATTAGTCTCGTATTTCTGAACATTTAAATAAAAAATTTTCACACTGATTTCTTTTCTAATTTTTTAATATAGTACTTAGGGCCTGTTTGACTTTGCTTTTAAGCTGTTTTTAAGTAGAAAGCAGAAAGAAAATGGTTTGATAATGAAAAGCAGAAATAGAAAAAAAAAAGCAGAAGTTAAAAAGCTACAATTTGATGTTTTTGTAGCTTTTATTTTTTCAAAAAAGTAATTTATATTATTTCGTTTAAAATTTTAAGTATTATTACTTTAAATAATTAAAAATTTTAATACTAAAAAAATTTAAAGTATATTATTATTTTAAATAATTTAAAATAATATATTTATTTATTATTTTAAATTTTGACAACAGTTAAAAAATTATTAACCAAACATCTTATAAATCAGCATAGCATAATTTAGCACAGTTATAAAGCTATTAACACCAAGGCCAAATAGGTCCTTAAAATAAAAAACAAATAAAGGAAAAAAAAATAAATTATTTTGATTTTTTTTTCAAACACTGAAATTTCCTTTTCAGACAATCCAATCAGAAAATGATTTCTCAGTGGCTTGAACAACAAAATCCTTCTAACAAGAAAAAGAAAAGGATTACACAGAATGTCTCATTTTATAATAAAGCATTGGTCCTTTTAGATTCTTTTCAAGTCAGGCTCATCCTTGGCCCTTGATGACATGCCCTGCACACACACACAAACATTTGAAACTGAGAAGCATTACAAACAACTTATAACCAACGAAATGACTTCAGCCTTGCAAGAAACTTACCACAGTGCCTTACAATAGGTGACTTGAGCCTTGCACTCGTTGGAGTAAGACTCATTGTTTTGGATGAAGTAGATGATGAATGCAAGACATTGGATGAGTTCGAGAAGAAGGAACTAGCTCTGCAATAGTTGTGCTTTGAATGCAGGGATCTTGGTGAATTGATAAATTTAGCCTGTCAAGATCAGGAACAGCGTACGCTTGTCTTTTTGTAGGACAAGTAGAAGACATCAGGTTTGGGGCTACAGATTGTGGTATCGGAAGGCCAAAACCAAAGCCACTTTAATCAAAAGTCCACCTCAGGAGATGCAGTCAGGGTCCATTTCAATGAAGGAACTGATATCCTGGGTGAATTAGCAATCTGAAGGAGGAGCTCTCAATACGGTAAAACTGTTCTGAGATCTCCACAAGAGTGCAAGGTGGTCTTGTGAGGTTGAGTTAGGGAGGACGAATAAATAGAGCAGCTTGATCAATGGAAACAAAACACACATGAACTAGTTGATTGATGATGAAACAATAATGCACCATTTCCATTTCCAGACAATATGCCATGGCCATGTGATGATTGGAACACTAATAAAAAAGTCACCAGGAAACCAAATGTTCAGAGCAATTTATATAAATATAGATCAAGAGTTGACTAATTTCAAGGATTTAAACAAGATGATTAGCTTCCAAAGACCAAAACAAGAGTAAAACAATGCAAAAACATTCTTAGTCAAACTGCAAGAATCTACATAACATAACTCTGCTTCTCCAAGAGTAGTCATTGATTTGCTTGCGTTTACAAAGAAAACAAACAAAAACTGAAGTCATTGTGCTCCGAATGACATGAGCAGTTGCAATACAATATGATATAACTTGTGCACAAGAGTCTTGATTTGCATACTGAACATATCCAACCAGGGCAGTGCCCTTTGTTCCAATTAGCAAAAATGATGGTCGAGAAATGGTTGAAGTGATAGGATGAGTGGGACACAAGGATATGCACATATAATGCAAACTAATAAGTGATTTGACTTCAAATAATCAGTGACATTATTCTAGAACCATTTTACACGATTCCATAAACTAGGAATGCTGTATTTTCAGAAACATACAGAATCTGATTTCACTTTTGGAACAGTAGGATGCTCTTAATCTTGTCATCTAGTACACATTAAGTTGGCAGGATAATGTGATATCATCACCAACTATCATCTCTCAAATCGCTAAGTGCAATGAGAATACAAGCACACTATCTTACTAGATTCGATACCCTTATCTAGCTAGCTTACTCTCTTTTATTATTACAACCCTAACTTTATCAACCCCTCTGTTATTGTGCCCCACACACACACATGGGTGACCCCACACGGACCACACCCACACATATGAGCACCACATGCCAGGTCCAAGGTCTCGAATCTCGGCCAATTTCTATCGTGCATATTTCGTCTGCAGCTCAACGGTTAAATGGATCTTGGCTTGTGGGTGCTAAGTCGAAGATTTGAATCCTACTGTAAATGAAATATGTGTGATAAAAATTGATCGAGATTTGAGGCCCTGGACTTGGCGTGTGATGCCCATGTGTGTGTGGCCCGTGTGTGTGTCACCTATGTGTGTGTGGAGCACAACATCCGTGGGCTTGGGCTAGACTGCCGTCCCCCTTTTGCCCTGCGCTTGGTGTAGACTCTTCATTGGGCTTGGGTGTATCATAATGGTGATAAGTATCACCTAATACTTCATTCTAAGTGGTTGATTGTGGCTTGCAATATTTCTTTCTGAGTTACTCCTTTTTATTGCAAGAATGAAGGTGGTGATGGTGAAGCGAGAGATTTGTTTTCAGGATTTTATCATCAACAACTTCAAGCTCTCTAGCACCTTCAAAGTAGAACTATAACCAGTAAAACTTCAAGTTTCTTGATGCAACACCATGTCCATTGCAAATTAGAGACACATGAGAGAATATAAAGGGCACAGAGGAGATCTCAAGTTGTGTGAGTTTTGCCAATTATAAGCTAATTAATAAACACTCAATCATCAATATATTGCACCAATGTGCTCCCCTTTAATAAGGACTCCCTTCTCTGAAGGTGTGCTCTCTTGTATTGAGAGATCTCCCTATAAAGCTGAGGTCCAATTTGGGAAAATAGCCTGCTCCCAGCCTTTATTTTTGAAGAAATATCATCAAATATTTTTAGACTAATGACTGACGAGCTTCAGTTAGAGAGCACTTGCTGGTCGACTTGGTTCCCTTTGTACCACTTTGCACAGGCCGCAAACAAAACGAAGTCTGCACTGGTTAGTGCAGCTAAGAGGAAGTAGAACCTGTCCAAATGACCGCGGTTGAGGTTCTCCGGTATCCAGCCCGGACTGCCGCCGCCGCCCGCCGTCATTCTCATCACCGCCGTCACGATAATGTCGCTGACGAAGTTCCCCAGTGACATTGACGTCATGCAGAGCGCGCTCCCGAAGCTCTTCAGCCCGTCCGGGGCTTCTCCGTTGAAGAATTCCAGCTGGCCAACGTACATGAACACTTCCGATGCCCCGATCAGCGTGTACTGCACCACCTGTGTTCGGCTTTCGAAATAATTTTACTGAAAAATAACTATTTTTTTGTTCATTTTCCTCCAACAAATATTTGTACCTGCCACATTATGTGCAGGGCGGAGGAGCCCGCGCCACTGCCGTTGCAACCGACGCACTGCTGCTTCAACCTGAAGTGCTCCACCGTCCCGGCGGCGATCATCGCGGTGACGGCAATGACGAGCCCGACGCCCATCCGCTGCAGCTCCGTGAGTCCCGTGGTGTCCTTGCGGAGCCTGCAGACGAAAGGGTTGAGGAGACGGCGGCAGAGGAATATGAAGGCGGCGACGCTGAGGATGTCGAAGGCGGACATGGAGGAAGGTGGGATGGAGAAGGCGTCGCCGACGGCGCAGCGCATGGCGGCGCCCTGCACGACAAAGAGCGAGGCCATCTGCGTGAAGACGACGGAGTAGGGGATAGTGCAGAGCCAGATCGGGAGCAACCGGAGCACGCATTTGACTTCCTCCACTTGCGTGACGGTGCAGAGCCGCCACGGGTCGCGGCGGATCGACTCGTCCACGACCTTGAAGTCGTCTTCGGAGATGGCAAACGCTGCTCGATCCAGGAACCTAGGGATTTTTGATCGAGATGAAGGCACAACAAGGTACATTGCAACAAAAATTACTGTTTAATCTTCTACCCTTTTTTTTTTCGCTTTTCTCATTTTGATTTCTAGGGTTATATTTTACTCATTGATTGCTCCATGAATCTACAAATTCTTCTCCATTTCTTTACAATTTATGCCTCAAGTTTTCTTTTCTCAATTTGATTAAACGCAATACTATCATTGTTACGAGAAAGAATTTTAGGAATCGGAATAAAACTAGTTAAGAAAACAAAATCTAGATTGCGTTTATCGTATACGATTAGAAATGAAAATTTAAATAATGAGAAATTAAGTGGAAAACAGAATTTTATGAATCAAACTGAAAAAAATTATATACTAGAATATAAAAATTAAAAACAATATTTCCCTGCTATGACGCTCATCAATCAATGGCATAATATTTTTCTAAATTAAAACGGAAATTAAGCTCACCTGAAACCTTCGCTGTGGATCATCTTCTTGCCCGACCTCCCACCTAGAGCGTCTTCCTGGGACTCCTTATCATCCACTTCATACAGATCATCTCCACCTGGCGGCATGCTGGTCCTCCACTTCCTCGACGCGGCGACGAGCACCTGAGAGATCCGGGACATCGGATTGCCGCCAGGCTTGAAGTGGCGGTAGCGGATGGTGCCACCCAGGAAGAGCAGCAACGCCACGAGGGCCGACGCGGCGGAGGCCCAGAAGCCCAGCGCCCACATTCCGCGGTCCTCCAGGTAGCTGAGGAAGGTGTTGGAGAAGAGGGAGCCGAGGTTAAGGGCCAGGTAGAAGTAGCTGAATGAGGCCACCTTAGAGCGGGCCTCCTTCGGGTCCTCCTCGTCGAACTGGTCCGCTCCAAAGGTAGCGATGTTGGGCTGGTATCCCCCGTAGCCGAGGGCGACCATGTAAATTGCAAGGTAGAACATCCCGACCTCGAAGTTGGAGTGAGTCCCGCAAGGAGTTTCTCTGCCGCCGCACTCGGCGGGCTTGATCAGGAACAGGTGAGAAGACAGGGACAGCAGCACCAAGCCCTGTCAGAGCAGAGGAAGATTAGTCTTTGATGCCATGCGTGTCTACAATTGTTTCAAGTCAAAGGCCGGCCTCTCCATTATCGCTTACGAGCACAAAGATGAGTTGGAAGACAGCACAGGTCTTGTATCTTCCCCAATAGGCGTCGCTGAGGAATGCACCGACTAGGGAGAAGATGTAGACAGTGCCCGTCCATTTGCTGACGTTGTTGGCCGCGTCGGCGTTGTTCTGCTGCAGCACCCGCGTGAGGAACAAGACCAGGTTGACGCTCACCCCGAAGAAGGCCAGTGTTGCTAGGCCCTGGTTTACTGCAACAGTGAAGCGGAGGAGTGAGCAATGCAAGAGTCAGAAATGCGAATGGAAGAAAACTAAGACACAAGCTCACGCGATGCATGGTATTATGTTCAAATTTGGATGTGTCTAGTTGATCATGCTGTGCTAATTGCTAACTAAAGCTTCCCCATTGTGGTTACTTAATGTGGGCACTACATTAAAGGTTCAATATAAGGGAGACTCTGTGTTTCTGATCAGTTGAAACTTGGAACTTTATCATGCATGATAAGATTTTTGCCAGGATTTCAGTTTATCTGCTGCCTTCAGTGCTAGTCCATATCCTAGTTGGATTTCTTTGTTCTCATGTGGAATAACCAGCGCATAGGAGGCTCATTTGAGCACAAGCACCACTAGCTGAAAAGAAGAAGAGGATGTGAAAGCTAAATGTGAATGAATTTGGATTATCTTTGCAGACTTTTTCACTTTTCTAAGCTTTGGACAAACATCCTATTGGGCTATTACTTCTCCATTTGCAGCATTCTTGGAGCATATGATGAGGAGATAATTAGCAAGGAGAAAGGCTTTATCACACGAAAAGTTATACCAAGCACAAGTGCTCCTGCCACCCATCCACCAGACTTAACTCTGACTGCAGGATTTCCTCTAAAATCAACAGAGCCATCCAGGGTGCACCTAGGTCGTGCCTTCCCTCCATTCATCTGGACCTCCCTTGATCCTGATTCATCCTTATTCTGCAATTTTCCAGCATCAAAACTCTGTAAGTCTAATCAATTGTCTCAATACATAAGAAACAAAATGGCAGAGAAGATCCATATTCAAATCTAAGCATCATTTGTAGTTAGTTCTATTTAAGTTAGTGAAGTGATTGATGGTGCCTAAACACAATGTTGATGTTTGTTGATTCAGAGAAGATCATAACAAATTTCATGTCACTGGCTGACCATGTTTTGCTCTAGCGGTTGATTCCTTTCCTCATCTTCATGGACTTTTGGGTCCCTAACTTTTTGGAAGTGGTAGCTATTACAGGCATTAAGTTTACTCACCTTGATAATTTCTTAACAGTGTATATAAAGAAATTGCCTTAGCTGAGTCTCTTCAAAATAGAAATCATTTGCCGACAAAGCCCCAACAACTGAATTTAAGAAGCACGTTGATGATGACACCCAATTCTCTATCTACTTTGTTAATAGTTGAGTAGAACAACTACTTTAATGAATGATATCCTCTCACACACAATTTGAAGCAAACTAACTAGTTGGAGAGGAAAGAACCAAGATAAGCAAACAACTTGTCTTGTAAGCGCATAAACCAGCATTAGGATTACTGGCTATAACAGTTACCTTTGGTCCATCCGTGCTTCCTGCCATGGGAATGCCAAGCTATAAGCTAGGGAAACTCGAAGCAGGAACTGCAGAGGTGTGGAAGTGAGTTAATTTGGAGTGAACCAAGTGGTATATATAGCCAGAGAACCAAGTAGATACTTTTTATGAGAGAAGAATGTATCATGTATGATGTCAGAGGCGTATTGGAAAAAAGATTGCATGAGAGAGAGAGAGAGAGAGAGAGTTTGGAGGTTGAATGGGTATCTAAGTTGGATCCATCTATGACGGAGTCCTATCACTTAGATTGTACTTCATATTTTCATTACTTATCTAAAACAGTGGAAACGTTTTCATTAATTAAATAGCCAATAACTTTAGAGCTAGAAGGGACATCAGCATTGTATCAATTAGATATCACTCTTCCATTAATTTGTCATATAAAGCATGTTTGCAAAGAATCATAAAAAGAAGTATGCTGCTCTGAATATTAATTAGAAATTTAGAATGTTTAATGTTGGATTAGTAGAGGCATACCCGGTGCAGTATATATCCATTCCACAATAGAGTGCCATTTACTGAGTCTAGCTAGCAGATAACAAAAAGTATCTGGAAAAGTGGACATAATCGAAGTGGAAGTTGTGCTTAGTTTCTTATCAATCAGTACTAATGCTGGGAATATGGCACATAATTTGTTCTGATGCATATATCCACTTGTTATGTACTTCATTATGCTTGAATACATCAATTATACTCTTCAGCACAGGAATCTAGAACACAATAAACGACTTTTTATTGTTCAAATTCAGATAACTAAGCCGGCAAGTTCTTGTTTTTCCCCATTGAGATCCATCATGTTCTCAGGCATATGGAATGTGCCATGCATCCTAGAAGAAGGTTTTAGGAGCACTCCTAGCACTAGATTTATGAGGAACTGATTCGCTCGCTCTTATTTTTGCATACTTTCAATAATTTTAAGAACCGGATACTCTTGGTTTTTGACATTAGCCGTCCTTTGTACTTGTTCTTCGAGGAGGATAATATATGTCTGTTGGCAGTTTTTAGGGAATTCGATCACATGATCTCAGTACATATACACACACGCTTTATACTCTCTAGAGAATCCATCGATCCGATCAGCGAAATCTTTTTTGCCCTGCAGGTTGACTATGCTGTTGGGTGGGGGAGATGCAAATCTAATTTGCCAGCTGAGTTCAACGTCCACAGATGTGAACCCCAAATCCATTGAACAGAGGATTCATGTTCCCAGTCACTTTCCAGGAACAGAATGAGATCCTTTCTCCTGGTCTTTCAGCAGTCTCATCATCTTTCCTAAGACATGTCCAAAGATTGCGAGCCCAAATTTCCTCTCCCTTTCTCGAGGAATACGAAGTAACAAATCTCCGTCTATCGCCATGCATGCATCACCAAGCCTCGTTAGCTCTTGCAGCACTGCAGCGAGACGCTAGTGCTCGTATAATTGTTTGTCTTCCCTCCACACATTGCCATTAGTTTTTTTACCGCACATTTTACATTGTCGGGAGTAAACAGTGCAGGTACTTTTTTATAAGTGGAGGAGAAGATCAAAAGAGGGGCGTCTTCTGCTGGCTTATCTTGATGTGCCACGCCCCACTGAGCACCCACTACATGGTTCACGAACTGTCGCCATCAATACCATCAGCTGATCCATGCCCCCGCTTCAGAAAGCAAGGTCCACAGCGAGCGGCGCCACCGAGATCGCCACGCCGCTGATCACTGACTCGCTCACTTACTCAGCCAGAAGACAGGCGAATGTTGGGCCACTGTTCTGGTCACCAAGCAATTCCTCCTTATCCCGCCACTGCAGATTGGCGACAGAGGGGAGCTAGAAAGTTAGGACGCGCGCACCAGCTGGATTGCAGAGGATCGATCCTCCTCAGGGCCAACTCGATCACAACCTTTTGGTGAGTGGCCTCTGTTGCTATACGCTCCATAACCCCATGAGCAGCATCCAATTCCGTTATCGCATTCTTCTGCTGTGCGCAGGCCGCGTGGTGCATTTCTTTTAATGGGCTTGTAACGATCGATCTCGTGGGATCGACTGCACACTGGCATGCAATACTCCATGCAGAAATCTCCACCTACTGCTTACGGTGGCTTCCTGCTGCATGCAATTCCGACACGCTGATGACGGCACTAAGATAAATGGATTGTGTTCCTTACGTGGATCAGATTCATGATACTTCCTACGAGGGCAAGAACCGACACCAATCGTAAGCTTTGTTAGATTAACCTCGTAGTAAGATCATTGCATTACTGTATCTTGGCGCAGGGCAGGGCCCCAGCCATATTTGATCTCTCAACCTCATTTAGGCCAGATCGACGTCGTAATCTTCTTTGTTAGTGCAAAATACTAAGGCGACGCACGCGCATGCGGTATATAGTATAATATTAAACATGCAAAGTGTCGTTGTATTGGTGTGCATCGGCCGATCGATTCAGTGATGCTTTATGCTAATTATAGACAGACCTAATTCAAGGACTGTTAGTGATCATCCGGTTTATATCCCATCACAGAGTGAAGGTCCCTTTCGCTGAGCAGCTTTTGGTTTGCCAATTCTTCTTGCCCACCACCACCACTACCGCCAGTACTCCTCCTCCAGTTACTGCACTGCCTTCTCCAGCTGCAGGAATTTCACTAATTGACAGCTTCATTCTGGACGTGCCTCTCCAGGCTCTGAATTAACAATGCCTTGATGCAAGGGGTCACATTTAATTGGAAGATGATTGGATAAGCTGTCGACAAGTGTTCAGAAAACTCCAGAACAATTGGTGGTTTGAAATTGAGCAATGATACGTATGCATATATTGATATTCGGATTGGCTGTCTGGTATTTGTATTAATGCTTGAATATACAATTCTGAGATGTTCAAAGCCTTTACTGATTTGATTGCCTTTGCTGATCACATGCTTTTTCTTTGCGTCAGACGTTGAGATGGACGTAGGTTAGGTCATTTTCTGGTTTGTTCTATGCTTTTGATGGCGACCCTGCACTTACGTAAGCAAAGTCCCACTCCAAACCGGGCCAAGCACGCATTGGGCAGATTTCCTATCTTGGGTCTTTAAGAATTAGGCTCAGCCCGTCTCGGCTTGAATCGGCCCACTAATGCTTGTGGATCGAGCATCCTAAAAGGCACGAGGGAAGGTGAGGCAGTATGCTTTGGAAGATGCCTAGGAGACCACCACAGCGGGCAGCCGCTCTCGAATGATCACCGTGGCGTTGAATCTGAACAAAGTCTGCATATATTGCATAGGCGTCAAGGACTCACGCTGCTATAATTAACACTATGTTTACTAGATACATGTATTATACAAAGAAAGAAAAAAAGAAAAAAAAATGAATAAAATATGTTATAAATTTTTTTTCGTTGTATTTACTTAGAAGAAAAAATAGTATAAAAGATTAAGATATACACCCCTAATTTTTATTTTTTTCACTAATATTATATAAATATTATTAATATCATAGAATTATTTAGTATTATTTTATACTATTAAATACCATAAAAATTACTAAATATTATTTAATAATATTAAAAATTATTCAAATAAATAAATAGAAAGAGGTTTTAGAATAACGCTATCACACGAAGTGATGCGATTTGTTTTTTCATCCGATTTGGACGAATTATCAAACGGTAAAAAATAAAAAAAAAAATTTATCATTTTTTGCTTTCATCATTTTTTCTCTGTCCAAATAAACGATGAAAAAACTACTTTGCCATTATTCGTCTCAATTTTCCGTCCAAATAAACAAGCTTAAACTGTACCGAAGCGTTTCATTGAGAAACATTCGAAATTTTGGCTTGATCTCCTTTGTCTAATTCTTCGTTGCATGACAATTTGATCACGCGGACTGAGGTAGATGGGCTGTCACCTTAGCTGTAGACGGATCGTCCATCTTCCTGCTAAGCAATTGACTTTACTACTCGTGCTGGAGAAATGCATGTCACTGTTCTTGTCATGGTCGCCACAAGTTTCAATTTGCTAAAAGATAAAAAGTCAAAGTCTGGGGGTCCATCCCCAGTATTGGCTGTGGCGACTAGACATGGCGTTTCATCAGAAAGTGTGAAGAAGACATAAAGCAAAGATTGCATATATTTTACTAATATTTAGGGCGTCCAGTAGCCCTCGTGGGGGTGTGAGAATCGTTGGTGGTCAATCGGAGATGAGAACAAAGCTGCCGAAAGTGGGCAAAAGTATGTTGAATTCCTTGTTTTAAGTTTTTATTTTCTCCTTGCCTTGCTGCCAAGGTAAATTTCAATGATACTTCTTTGTTGATCGTTGTGCGGAATATTTTGTTTTGTGTGGATTTCCTTCTCAGACTCTTTCGGTAGTGTTTACTTATTTTATAAGATAATTATTGAATTTTGTATTTTTCATATTAATTTCCTTTTCTGATTAGGATGCTGGATGATGTTACTGTCAGTAGACTAGTGAGCTCATCAGTTCCATTCAGAGGCAACCATTGGGACGAAGGAATTGTGACTAATGAGTGCACACATTGGTTTGCCTTTTATCAGCTCAGTCTTGTTCAACCAGCAAGAGATTTTCCATGGTGGCTAGAAAAGGATGCACTACTTAACACGAGAATTTCATCTTTTTGTAGTAGTTTTATTACAAGTCAAAAGCAGAAGAATATGAATGTTAAAGAGCTCTCTATCAGTGCAATTCCAATGCAAATTGTGACTCAACTTGGAAACAAAGAGTGATGCAAAAGTTAGTGCTACCTAGTGCTATAGGACCTGGCTTGGATTAGCTTTTCTATTCTGGTTTGAGTGCTTGAATTCGGCTTGGCCCTTTTAGTTAAGATAAATCCAAGTCTCGTCGAGTGTCTTCTTCTTGCTCACAATTTTCTATAAGCAAGAGAAAAATCCTAGGGATCGCTAACTCACTTTGATACTCCAGCTAGTTTTTACTTAAAAGTATGAATATGAAAGTTTACACCGGATTTCTTATTTATCCACCTCTTAGTGAGGGTTTATTACTTGTGCTGGCTACTAAGTAGGGTGAAATTTCTATGGCATTTAGTGGATGAAGTAACAATATTGAGGATGTGGTAGTGTTAACTTCGTTTAAGTAGTTGGACCTAGTGGAGTTGCTTGACGTTCCTTCAGTGACTCAACTTTTCAGACTTCTAGTGTTCTTGATCTCTCGGTGTTTCCCAAGTGCTCTACATTTTAGCACATCCTTGTGATGTTTTTCAAGTGCTTGACCTCTTGGTATCTTTCAACTGATCAATTTCCCCACATTTTTTTAGTGCTCAGCCTTTCAGTATTTCCTAAGTGCTTAATTTTTGTTGACTTACTCTATAAGTGAGAGAAAAGATGATATGATATATAAGATTTAGTAAACTTCCTATCATTAGCTTGGGTTTATTGTGATTCGACTCACTTAGTTAATTTGTCAATTTCCTCACTGTTTAGCTTTTTAGTGTTTCTCAAGTGCTCAGTCTCCTGGACAGCTATGTGTTTCTTTGAGTAACAGCGTAAGATAGGGCAGAATTTTAGCCAGCAGGTTGAGATAAAAGCTAGATTCTACCTGTAATTATAGCTAAATAGCTCAGGAATGAAACCGGATTCAGATGTGAATAGGCTTTAGCTAATGAGGGGCCACAATTTTTGGAATCTTTCAATTTAACTTCATGCAGACAAAGTTGCATCAAAGCTTTCATGCTGCAAAGTTGCTTCAAAGCTCTCCTTCTCTATAAATACTCCTACTCTTGCTTTGTTCAAGAACAATTAGTTCACCAACAAGTTCTGCAATTCTCTCCTCTTTCTCCACTTGCTGGTTTCTAGTTTCAAAATCCAAAATTTGAACTTCCTTTAATTGTCAATAGATTGTACAACACCTCAAATCCTTGCTACTCTCCAGTGTTCTCTTCTTTCTGAAGGTTGACTCTTTACCATATTATAGCAATCTGATAGCTAAGTTCCATCCTCCACTCCAACTGAGTTTTAAGAGAAGAATGATCTCGCCCTACAAGCCTCTTATTCTTTGGAAGAACTGTTTAGAGAAAAGCCTTTATTTTTGGATATTTCATAGTTGTAATAGGTACACTATGAGAAGAGATATACATCATTCATGATTTTATTGAGGTGAAGCACATCTCATGATCTAGAACAGTTGCTCTTTCATTTTTTTTCGTTCTGTTTCTCATATGATTGGCTTTTTTGAAGAACTATCTGGCTTCTTTCCTTGCACACATTGTCAATCTAGTGTGTATCCAAGTGCAAGCAAATGGAGTCTATGTTGTTGCCTCCTGGTTTCCGTTTCCATCCAACTGATGAGGAGTTGGTTGGACACTATCTGAAGAGGAAAGTCAATGGCTTCGATATCGAACTCGAGGTTATTCCGGTGATCGATTTGTACAAGTTTGATCCATGGGAACTACCAGGTAATGTATTCTTCAACGACTGTTGCACAAGTGTCATTATGGTTTGCTTCAGTAGTTTTTCTTCTCTCTAACAGTTATCGATGTTCAGAGCATATAAAGTCCACATGAATACCAATTGACTTCATTAAAACTAAATGTTAATGCTATCTCATCTTTTCTTTTTGAGATCTCGTAAGCAATTGACTCAAGTAAATTTTTTGTGCATGGTAAGGCAAGGTCAGCTACCCGGACCTTTAAATTTGTAAGCAGTTCATAAAAAACAATGCTGACTGAAAATCTTAGAAAGGAAACTTGTGTAGTTCCTTAGTGCCTTTTTAATGTAACAAATGCAGTTGATTCATTAGACTCACACCAGTTTTTCTAAGCAACCATTTACTCGAATCAATCTCTTTTGAGCTATAGAGTTGCAATAATAGGACAATAATGATGAACTACACAGCCCCTTAATTATTCTGAATCAATATTACTTGATTATCAATGTCGATTTCTCTTGAGCTTCATCCAAGTTTTCAAGGGAACCGTTTCATTAGATTTAGTCTCAAAGTAAAAGAAGAACTGTCATTGCATATAATCATTTTAAATTGGCATATTATCTTAGAATGATCAAGCTAATGAGTTAATGAGTTAATTTTCACTCATTCTTTGACTTAGCAGACAAATCGTTTCTCCCTAAAAGAGATATGGAGTGGTTCTTCTTCTGCCCACGGGATAAAAAATATCCAAATGGCTCACGTACCAACAGAGCTACAGTTTCTGGATACTGGAAGGCTACTGGTAAAGACAGAAAAGTCAACTGTGAGTCTCGTGTGTTTGGCCTTAGGAAGACTCTTGTTTTTTACATTGGACGTGCGCCCGGTGGAGAAAGAACTGATTGGATCATGCATGAATATCGCCTGTGTGAAGATCTCCTTCATGGATCTTCTAATTTTCTGGTAATTAATGTCAAACCTGTTGAAGCTTCTATCAAACTTGAAAGCAAAAGGTGTTTCATAATTGATTTACTTATTCGTTTGCCATGAATTTAGGGGGCCTTTGCCTTGTGCCGAGTAGTCAAGAGGAATGGAAACTGGCTCAAGAGCAGTGATCAACATGCAGTATTCAGAGCTACCAAGAAATCTTTCACCTCTTCCATGTTTGACTCCAGCCGTAAAAGAGAAAATCCTCCATGTTTGACTTCTGATCTGTTTGATAAAAGCTATTGTTCATCTCCCACGAACTCAGCAAGGGAGATTTTAGATGCATCAAAGGTAAACAATTGTTTTTTTTTGGTGAAAAGTAAAAAAACTTCAAATATGTTTTGAAACAACGAAATTATTATTATCAATTATCAATTATCAATTACTCATTGAGCCACAGGCTTCTGCAATGGAGGAAGGGGGAGCTCCACTCTCCGTGGATGGGATTCCTTCTCCAATAGAAGCATTCCCCCCATACACTCACTCTCCTGCCCCCTTTGAAATGAACAACACACAAGAGTCTTTGCTGATTGACGGCCATGGAAGTAATTGCTTGTCATCTTTCCCAAGCCCTGCCCACTGCATTAGTTGGGAAGTCATCACGTTCCAGAGTCTTCAATTGGATTCAACAAGATACATTGATTCATCATACAATGGTATTATTTGTCAATGAACTTTGGCCACCTTCTCTCCAAAGTTATTTTCATCTCACTTTTCCTTTAATTACAGGAACTGAAACTTTCAATGTGATGGCACCTCCTCCGATCTGTAGGCAGGCAAGTGAAGGGGAAGAAGTCAACTTGTGGTTGAAGGAAGATCACATAATGACAGTGATGTAATTAATTTAGCATCTATATGTATATGTATTATCTATTATGGATGGATGTATGGATTTCTGAAGCAACAACACCTTTTACAGTTTACTCTAGTAGATTGAAATAAAAGTATCCAGATCTGTGTAACAATGAGGAATATCTATGAGTTAATATGCTACAAATGTTTCCCAGAAAAGAAACAAAAGTGTCTAACTTGTGTTCTACAGGCAATACAGCATTTCTGACACAGCTTGTGATTTCAAAGGCTCCAGATCATATCCCTCTGACCTCCACCATATTGTGGCTAAATTCAACACCAATCCATGTGCTCCTTTGACATTAAGTGATAAGATTCCAACTCTTAGTTTACACTACTCCCTGGCCAGTGATCTGAGGGTGACTCATATGCACTGAAAAAAAGCTGGAAGAGAAGCCTCTGCACCAATCAGATGCCTCTTCACTCAGATTTTCCCTCTGATGTACTATACTTTTGGAGCTTTTCCAATGAAAGAAATTTTAGATAAGGATACGGTCCAGCATGACTTAATGCCTATCGAACAATGGAACTCCAAGTGGACAAATTGAAGTCAACCCATGTTCTACAATACTCCGTAGAAAAGATACAGAGACATAAGTATTCAGATCTTACAGAACCTTATTTGGTTGAGATGGCACCTGTCACTCCCCCATAGCGTCTGATTTTGCAGTGCATTAATTATTCACTAATGCATCTGAGATCATTAGCATGATCTGCTACAAGATCCAAACATTTTACTTCCTGCAGAACATGTTGGTTCAGAGAACTGGTAAAAAAGAAGAATAAAAATCTAAAGTTTTGATTTTTTTTTTTTCAATGTTTATCTCATTTAATTTGAAGTACAAGTCAATAAATGCTTGTTTATGACCCAAGTTCTTGCATGATAGCTCAAAGGAGTTGACATTTTCCACAGCCAGCTGATCAATTAGCCAAGCATCATTTAATAAAGGCACTATTAGCACAGCTCATTGTCAGCATAACTTTCTCATTTGACTTTTTGTGTTTTTTCCCTAATTGAAATGCTAACCATCATCATCTAGAGCTTAATTAAATGCTAAAAGAAGTATGTCATAGCGAAACTTGGTGGTATTGGTCAGAGAACTATACATTTAAGAAACTCAAGTCATCTCAAATGCTCAAATTGCTGAGGATGGATTGACATATACACCTCCAACCAATCCGTGGGCAGATTAAGAACAAGCAATTGGCAAGGATGAGAGATGCTGTTTGGTTGGTTAGAAAAAAAATTTCTACAAGAAATAAAGTCAACCAAATCAAACCAAACCAAACCAAATTGAAGAGCAACGCAGCTCAACAACCATCACTTGAAGGCCTTGCAGATCCGTAAAAGTAAACTTAAGGAGTTTGACCACAACCAAATCACTAGAATTTGAGCTGCAGCTCCACCAAATCAAGATGAACCCTTCTAATTGAGATTAAGTGGAGCTCTCCCATTCTTGCCCAACCTCTATCTAAACCATTTAAATTATTCTAAACTACTTCAATGATTAAAGAATTTTATTGTGTGACCGAAGACTTATCTACCTCAATCCCGTTATCATCTGAGTAGGATTAGAAAACATGTGTAACCTAATTGTTTAGCTTGCAAGCATCGTTTACCATTGACTTTGACTTTTTTAATATCACTCGTTCATTGTGTGTGTATTATCTTTATGTATCAAGAATCTCAGTGCTGCTGCTGTTCCAACCCTGAGCGCATATATATATCTAAATCAAAGAAGAATTATTCAAGGAGATCAATAGCAAGCAATGGAAGCTGCTCCACTCCTCTTTCGATGCCCCATCTCGATGGAGTTAATGGAGGATCCGGTGACGATCGCCACCGGGGTCACCTACGAGCGGAAGAACATCGAGAAGTGGCTGTTCACGTACAAGAAGTCAACGTGCCCCGCCACCATGCAACGGCTCGAGACCTTCGATCTCACCCCAAACCACACACTCAAGCGTCTCATCTCATCTTTCAATGATCGCACAGATGACGAGGACTTCGCCAGGGCACCGACGCCTCCTTCCTCCTCCTCCTCCTCCTCCACCGCCGCCGCCTCCGAGCTCAATGAATTGGAGTCGCTGCTGCAAAAGGTCGAAACGGGGCCCTTCAAGGCCAGCTGCCTCAGGAAACTCAGGTCGCTCATCGAGAAGAAAGACGTGCTGCAGAAGGCCTTGATCCGATCGGGCGGCGTCCAAGTGTTGACCCGCGTCATACTCCACGAGTCCTCCGACTTCGCGGCGTTCCAAGCCTGCGAGGAGGCCCTCGGCGTCCTCTCCAACCTCCCCGTCTCCGACGAGGCCACGACGGCGCTCCTCCTGAAGCCAGAGTGCGTGAAGTCGATCACGGCAGTCCTCCAAAGGGGCAGCGCCGAGGCTCGCGGCCATGGCATGTCCGTCTTGATGAAGATATCGAGGGTCAACCACGAGTGGGCCGACGGTTTAGGAGTCGATGTGTTCAAGTCGTTGCTTGAGCTCCTGTCGGACGAGATCTCGACCAAGCTGAGCTCCGCGTCGCTGGACGTGCTGCTGGAGATCGTATCGGCGCGGTCGTCGAAGAAGACTCGCGTAAGGGCAGTGGAAGCAGGGGCGGTGAGCGTCCTGGTGGAGCTGCTGCCGGAGGCGAGCCGGCACGGCTGCGAGAAGGCGCTGCTGCTGCTGAAGAGGCTGTGCGAGTGCCCGGAGGGGCGGGCGGCGTTCGACGAGCACGGGCTGGGCGTGGCGGCGGTGTCCAAGAAGATGCTGCGAGTGTCGGAGGCGGCGACCAAGCTGGGCGTGAAGATCTTGTGGCTGATGAGCATGTTCCTGCCAACGGAGAAGCTGGTGGAGGATATGGTGGCGTTCGGGGCCGTGAGGAAGCTCTTGGCCTTGCTACACTGCGACGGGCGTTCGTCCACCAAGGAGAAAGCAGTCGGGATCTTCAAATTGCACGGGGGTCGGTGGAGGCAGTGCCCCTGTTTTCCTTGTGAATGGAAAGACTTGGTCAGGTTGACTCATGCATGATCCAAGGAAGAAGAAATGGTAAAAATCTTTCAGATCAGTATTCGTATCCGCTTGCAATCAGATTAAAGATGATGATGATGATGATCATCTTAATTATAGCTCTTGGTAAAAAAATTCTGTGTATCATGCAGATCGAATCCTGTTGAAGTACCACTGCATGCATGCATGTGAGCTAAAAAAAAGAGATCTTGAGGAAGCTGTCAACTCATAGATTAACTTTGATGAA
Source organism: Costus lasius (assembly GCA_027563935.2). NCBI lineage: Eukaryota > Viridiplantae > Streptophyta > Magnoliopsida > Zingiberales > Costaceae > Costus > Costus lasius. The sequence continues at coordinate 119,214,022 of CM050451.1, read as the reverse complement.
TGTGAAAAGCTATCCAAGTCAATGAAAATGTTTAAATCCAAATAATTCTATTATCACTTTTCACCGGAGACTAAATTGGTGTGTCAATTTTTTTTTCACCCGATTTCTTATCAAGTTGAAGGCATATAATTCATATCCTAATACTATTTTAATACGTGAGATCGTTTTATGATGGGGCCTAGCAGACTTTTTCTATTTACATTTCATCAAACAAGACTAAAATTTCTTTATTAATTCGATAAATATTATAAGTAATCGGTTTTGTTTTAGTTTGATTTTGAGTTAAAATATTGGTGTAAAAAAATTTGGATTAAGTTGGTTTGAGCCATTCAGGAAAATCCTTTACAGTGCCTTTTGGAATTTTTATGCAAGGCTTTTGGGTGCATGTCGAGACTTCAAAAATGGTAGTTAATAGTTCTGATGCTTTAACCTGATCGGAAATGAGTCAAGTACTCTGAACCCAACTTGAATATTTAAATAAATAATAGAGTAAATATAATAATATATTTGTATAATAATTATATATATATATATATATATATATATATATATATATTTGTTTATTAATTGATTATTGGTACTGGATACTTTAAACATTTAAACTCGAACTTGACTTAAAATTTGATCCATACAGATTTTGTCACGCCCCGGTCGGATCGGTCTAGAATTAGCGCTTATCCGCTTCCTAGAGCCGTCCGGCGGAATACCGGAACGCAACTCGCCCTAGGGTTACCGACCCAAAATCGAAACCCTAATCTCCCCGAATTATTTTTAACCCCAAAATACAATTCGCACGGAGAAAACCCTAACCCTAATTTATGAAAATCGAACCTCAAATCAAAATATACCTCAGTTGACCGAAGTCAAAATTCACCGTCGAATTAATCCCCTTGCTGACGTCGGCGTGACGTCAGCCCTCCGATCAAAATCACGCCGCGCCGAAACTTCCATTGCTGACGTCAGGATGACGTCGGCCGCCCGATTTCGCTCGCCGAAATCGAATTTCGCCGTTGCGATTTTGACCTAGTCAAAATCGCTACAGTGTCCGTCTCGAAACGAACGCCCCACGCGTTCGTCTTCTCCGTTTCGCCTCGGACGAAGCTTTCGACGCCGCCTGCGTCGCCTCAGCCGCCGGGCGCCGCCGCGCCTGCGACCTCGCCGTCGACAGCCGCCTGCTGCCAGAAGTTGTCGCCGGAAACACCGAAACAGAGGAAAGGAGCTTTGAGAGAAATCGAAGCTTTATTCGTCGGATGAAGCTTACAAACGCCGACGACCTCCGTCGGTGCCCTCTTCCCCTCCCTCACCGGTGATTCCGGTTACAATCGCTGTGTTTCTCTCGTCCTCTCGTCGGCACCGTCGCGCCGACCTTCGCCCCTGGCGGCATCAGAGCCCTGCTCTGGAAGAGGCGACGGCGCCTCGCCGTCGCCGGTGGAGTCGCTCCCCGGCGCTCTGTGTGGTGACGCCTCCGCGCACACCGAGCTCGTCCGCCTCGTCGAGCCTTTATAGGGAAGGTTTGCCTTCGTCTTCGCACAGCCCGCGTCGTCCGCGAGCTTCCCGTCGCACGCGTCCGATCTTTCCTCGCGCGTCCGTTTCGCTCGGCGACGACGCGTTTCCGTCGTTCGCCGCCTTTCTCGTGCGCCGATCTGAGACCATGTCCTTGGTTATCGCCGCGTCCGCGTCGTCCGCTGCCAGCGCCCCTTTCAACGCGCGACGAGGTCGTCGCTTCCATTGGCTCCGAGCGGCGCGGAGAAGACGCCGTCGTGGCGCACGCGAGCTCCGCGCAGCATCGTTTGGGAGAGCAACGCTCTCCGTGGAATGGGCCGCTGCCCATTCATGCGTCCGTTGGGCTTGGGCTTGGGTTTGGGGCTTGTGTTCGGGCCTGGGCCGGACCGCCTGAACCGGGCCCTGACAATACTCCCCCACCTGATTTGAACATCGTCCTCGATGTTCCATGCAAGTTGAACACTGGCCCTCCAATGTTCAAAGTCCTTCCTCCTCTGATGATGAGTGTTTGCTGCACCATGCTTATAGCAACCTGCATCAACAAATTTGTCAAGGATAATCTTGCTTCACCATGTTTGCTGAATCTCAGCTGAACCTCGATGTCCCTGACACCGTCATCGACGCCCCTGGCGCCGGCATCAACGCCCCTGGCGCCAGCATCAATGCTATGCATTGGCATCAACACGCCCTGGTGTTGGCATCAACGCCCCCTGGGGTTGGCATCAACACGCCTTAGTGTTGGCATCAATGCTATGCATTGGCATCAGAGCCCCTGCTCCGGGAAGTGATCTTGCAATCACTGAGCTCTTATAGAGTCTCCTTCGATGTCCCCTGACATCGGCATCGACGTCCCTAACATCGGCATCAATGCTCTTAGACATTGGCATCAACACACCCTGGTGTTGGCATCAGGGTCCCTACCCTGGAAGAACGACACTCCTTGTCGCCCGTAGTGATGGTGTTGCCTCTCAGATCTTTCTGATTCACCTTGCTGGATCATTTTAAGCTCTGATACCTGTTGTCACGCCCCGGTCGGATCGGTCTAGAATTAGCGCTTATCCGCTTCCTAGAGCCGTCAGGCGGAATACCGGAACGCAACTCGCCCTAGGGTTACCGACCCAAAATCGAAACCCTAATCTCCCCGAATTATTTTTAACCCCAAAATACAATTCGCACGGAGAAAACCCTAACCCTAATTTATGAAAATCGAACCTCAAATCAAAATATACCTCAGTTGACCGAAGTCAAAATTCACCGTCGAATTAATCCCCTTGCTGACGTCGGCGTGACGTCAGCCCTCCGATCAAAATCACGCCGCGCCGAAACTTCCATTGCTGACGTCAGGATGACGTCGGCCGCCCGATTTCGCTCGCCGAAATCGAATTTCGCCGTTGCGATTTTGACCTAGTCAAAATCGCTACAGTGTCCGTCTCGAAACGAACGCCCCACGCGTTCGTCTTCTCCGTTTCGCCTCGGACGAAGCTTTCGACGCCGCCTGCGTCGCCTCAGCCGCCGGGCGCCGCCGCGCCTGCGACCTTGCCGTCGACAGCCGCCTGCTGCCAGAAGTTGTCGCCGGAAACACCGAAACAGAGGAAAGGAGCTTTGAGAGAAATCGAAGCTTTATTCGTCGGATGAAGCTTACAAACGCCGACGACCTCCGTGGTGCCCTCTTCCCCTCCCTCACCGGTGATTCCGGTTACAATCGCTGTGTTTCTCTCGTCCTCTCGTCGGCACCGTCGCGCCGACCTTCGCCCCTGGCGGCATCAGAGCCCTGCTCTGGAAGAGGCGACGGCGCCTCGCCGTCGCCGGTGGAGTCGCTCCCCGGCGCTCTGTGTGGTGACGCCTCCGCGCACACCGAGCTCGTCCGCCTCGTCGAGCCTTTATAGGGAAGGTTTGCCTTCGTCTTCGCACAGCCCGCGTCGTCCGCGAGCTTCCCGTCGCACGCGTCCGATCTTTCCTCGCGCGTCCGTTTCGCTCGGCGACGACGCGTTTCCGTCGTTCGCCGCCTTTCTCGTGCGCCGATCTGAGACCATGTCCTTGGTTATTGCCGCGTCCGCGTCGTCCGCTGCCAGCGCCCCTTTCAACGCGCGACGAGGTCATCGCTTCCATTGGCTCCGAACGGCGCGGAGAAGACGCCGTCGTGGCGCACGCGAGCTCCGCGCAGCATCGTTTGGGAGAGCAACGCTCTCCGTGGAATGGGCCGCTGCCCATTCATGCGTCCGTTGGGCTTGGGCTTGGGTTTGGGGCTTGTGTTCGGGCCTAGGCCGGACCGCCTGAACCGGGCCCTGACAGATTTCGTCTAATATCCGAATTCCGAACCCGCCACTATAAAGAGATTAGATCGAATCATTTACCCGAATTCACTTGCCAACCTACTGGCTTTCCATCCTACCATTACAAATTTATAGAGCCACCGGTGCATGTCCGGTTGCTTTGACATGCTAAGGAATTTCGGCAGGCAGATGGATGCTGCTTCTATCCACCGAAACTGTGACGCCGTAATGATATGAAGACGCGCGTCAGGCGCGTCTGCATGCTCCACACGTAGCATTGTTGCTGTCACCAAATCCATCCACTTCCTCCCTACAAAATCCCAGCATAATTCATCTGCCCACTTTCATGCCTGCAAGGTGAGCAGTTTCGATTTTCTGCGAACAAGCGAGCGGCTACAGAGTACAGCCTGTCGCGCTGCACGATGCAATCGGCCAAGGAAAAGGTGAAGGACATGGCCAGCGCGACCAAGGAGAAGGTGAAGGAGTTCTCGGGCAAGGCTGAGGGTAAGGCAGAGGCGGCCACGGCCAGGACACCGGAGGAGAGGGCGGCGGCGGAGGAGCGAGCCAAGGCGAGGGAGAAGGAAGCCAAGGCGGAGTACCACGAGGAGAAGGCGGAGCACCAAGAGCAGGCGGCTGCGCACCGCGGCACTACTCATGTGCCCCTCACCGGCCAACACCACCACCACACCGTTGTCACGGACCCCACTCATCCCGCTGGCGGCGAGAAATATGTGTAGAATTTAGGATGAGTGCGTACGTTGTAGGGGCTGGGCGCGTGTTTAGTTAATGCGTAGGACCATGCACGGTTGTTGTTAGTTTGTTTTTTGCAGGCTTATGAAGTTTACGAATAAAGCGTTCCTTCTGCCCCCGGATTATGTGCATATCTGAATAGATCTGTGGCCATGCAGTCCTAGTTATAATTAAAGATGAAATAACTTATGAAATTGTTTACGTTTGGGGGCATTGCTTGAGCGACCTAACATGCATCGAACTCATCAGCCTTCCAGAATCATTGTGCTAATGATCATTGTAAGGTGAATTTGCCGTCGGGCCGTGAGTTCATCCTCCTGAGGAAAATAATAATAATCCATATAACATGATACGTGGAAGCAACTTTTTCATTCACCTGATCGTTTCCTCAGGGAGGCCAATTCTTTCTGTTACATTTCTGGCTTCTAATGTGGCATTCTCATTGCAGCTATCGGCATTTGGCCACATGGAAAATCAATTTTGCTGATTGATCAATCAGGCTGCGGTTGCAGCCAACTAATTTCCATAACTAAATACTTTGGCATAAATTTGAAAAAGTTTATTTCATGATCCAATCATAGTCAATTTGGGAAGATTGGAATATTCCCAAATGGCGTTTGTGCAAGTATTCGAACCTTGAAGCTGGGTTAGATCGAGGATTTTAGTTATATGCCGTGCAGACCTGCCTCCTGAGATGCAGCATCTATAGCTTTGTTGTCACCAGCTTTGATTTTAAAAAGATATTAGCTTTTTACAAAGAAATGAACGTTGCAATGAAATGAAAAATTCAAGAAACTTGTGCGTACAGTGCAGGGGTAGAATCACAAGATCAGCTCATGGAACACAATACAATTATCACAAGTTCTATGGAACGCGCAAATCAAATTGATATATCTAAACTGCACGCTATCCTACACGTATAGATTTGCATATTGAAACAACTAATTCTAGCTTTATGGTCTGGGTTAAGTTAACTAGAATAATACTTTTACATGATAGAACTTGTTTTGGATCAACAACGAACCCTCACATTTTTGCATTCGTGTTCGTTTTTTGTAAAACTAGTAAATTGATCGTGCCAAGGGGCAGGCAAATCAAAGTTCTCATTTTACTCCTCTTTCTTACTGTCAGGTCCTTCAATAGCGGCAAGTCTCTCTACTAGAGGTGGATGGGAGTAGTGGTAAGCAGAGTACCATGGATCAGTGTTCATGGCAGAGAGGTTCTCCTCCTGACAATAAATAAATAAATAAATAAAAGTATGAACAAGAATAGTGTAGAATAACGAAACTTTCAACAGCAAGGCAGTAGCTTCTTAAAGTGTCATAATGTGGTCTCGGTTGCCAGGAATATAATGCTTTTCGAGTCGAAGAAAACCAATGTAAGACTAAGAGAATCTAAAAAATAGTGTTTCAATACGTTGATCATGTCTACATCCTCTAATGTAACAAACAAAAACAAATTTATACAATAAGCTACGTATTAAATCCTTTTTTTTTTGGACAAGTTGTCCAACAGAATGATCACGATACAGGAAACCATAGAAAATTGAATGAGCTAATCAATTGGCAAATGGGCCTTAAATCTCCTTATCTAATACTTAAGTCAAAATCATACGGGAGACTCGGTTGAGGAACTCCGCATATTTATACAACAAACCCAAACAAACCACTCATTCAAGTTCAACCAAACACCTTTTTTTAAATAGTTAAGCTATAGTTTTTATAAATTCCACAATGAGTACAGAAACTAAACTAGGAAGTCGTGCAATATTCATTCTATCAATGCTTTTTCAGAATGCAAAGTTTATATTCAAAGAGGTGGGAATATGCGAAAAGGATTACTCAGTTTATTGAGACAAACTATTAGAATGTAGCAATTCAAAGAGGTGGGAATATGCGAAAAGGATTACTCAGTTTATTGAGCCGAAACTATTAGAATGTAGCACAATGCTACTCCACAAAATTGACCTTGTGAGATCAAAATACTAAGGTATTTTGTTGATCGAATCTTGGATTCGCATATGAACCTCATTCTCAAGGATGTGATTCCCATCAATTAAATTACGAAGCATGTGAGGCGACCATGCTGATCTCTTAGTAATCTAAATTAAATCGTTGGGGACAAAGAAGAACGTCAGACGTGTATAATTTATATCAAATAATATTTATAAATTTACATTTTTTAAATAAATCTTTATAAACATATATTTCAGTAAAATGCATTATGATAATATGAAAATATAAGTTATGATTTATAACATATAATAAGTACAGGAGTATAATAATGCTTATTACAAATATAATTAATTTAAACACAACAAAGTTAAAAAATTCAAGAAACGTAATTTAACAAAAATAATACATAAGTCAGATTAAATATATAACTTTTTTATTATAAATGTGCAACAATTTAAGACTAAATACTATTTTAGTATAAAATTTACTAATAAAACATATCTTATTTATTCTATACTATTATTTTATTATATATTGATGAAAAACTTAATAATAATATATTTACAAAATACTTGAATATCAAAATATTTGTATACAACACTCCAGTATATAAATCTTAGTATTGGAAATATATATATATATATATATATATATATATATATATATATATATATATATATATATCTGTGTGTGTGTATAAACATAGCCCAGCAGAGATCACAACAATCTCACTACTAGGTTTAACATTATCATCAAAGAAAGTTTAACCCACAAAACATGAAAACTAGATGGAGGAGATGATGGTGTTTAAGAAATAAACCACACAGGACATGCTAATTTTACAAGAACAAAATAAAATCGAACACTTCTTGAAACTCACCTGCAATTTGATAAGGCCTGCTCGAAGTGCTTTAGCATAACCCAGTTTCTTGGCAAAAGCGTCAGCCTAAAAGAAAACGTGCAACTAAAGAGTTAAATTTGCTACCAAATATACATAAGATGACAATTGGGTGTACATGAAAAGAACTGCCCGAAATTGTGTTGTTACAGTTACCAATGTGTAACAACATTCTACAGTTACAGTTTTAGATATACCTGAAATTCAAATGTCCTGCTTACAAGATTTAGCCCCAAGTTCACGAGGTGTTGGAGCGGTATAACAGTATGCTGGAAATAAAACGATAAATTAATACAACACAATGCTCTTTACATAGCTACATTGAACAAAATGTTGCTATTTACCTACTACGTCTTAGGCATAGGCAGGTGGATATTAGCAACTAGGGAATTTATATCGATTTCTGGTAACCAAAATGAGGCGGTGACTACATGAGATCATCAGCTGCATCACCACATCATTTTCATTCCCAAGCCTCTCTATAAATGATTTAATTCAACAAACAAGCATTATACCCGCTAACGCTAATATAACTATCACTAAAGCACTACATGCCCATTAACGTTAATATAATTACTCATAACACTATAAATTCAACTGCATCACTACATCAGTTCTCTTACTATGTTCCTCCTCTTGCCCTACTTCTCCATCTATGAACTCCGTTCGTTGTAAATATACTACAGATATCCGATTACAATATGCACCTATGAGAAGACATGCCATCTATACAGCAACACCCCACAATAGACTGGACGTTCGTTTTGAATAATTAGCTATACATATAAAGACACAGGGCAAGTGGAGGAAACCTCTTCACTTCCAAAACGTTCCATAGATACTACCCAATCTTGGCTGATGGGGTGCAGATCATTTTTTTACACAAAAATTGCATAAATATAGACATGGAAATGTCAACATATTTTTCTGTAATTATGCATGAGATTGAATCTTCTACAATAGGAAGCATGTCGTGCTCTATTAATTCACACAAAAATAACATTCCAACATAGTCACAGACAATAAGGGGCTACCTTTTAACAATCTAATAGCAAGGACGCAGAATACCAATAAAGGAAAATACAATAAATTCTATTTTGTATCTGGGGTTCAGCTAGAGAATAGAAAAAAGGAGGAAAGGTCATAGTGAAAGCACTTAAGATTTAAGAAAAGCACAGTAAACATACCTGAAATATGATGAGACCAATAAGTATTGGCTGAGTATCAAAGCCAAAGCTTTCGAAGAGTTCCTTTGAATTCCTCACGAGTGTGTATCCTCCAAATTGAAAAAATGTGAGAATCTGCCCACAAAAAAATATAATTTAATTTCTGTTAACTGGCACAAGGATGGCTTCTTAACTGTGTTAACTTGTGAATCCCCTTTAAGCCTCTTATCAAAAGAGAAGTAAAAAAAAGTAAGCGATAGAAAAAGATAACAAAAGGTCCGTAGCACAACTGTGAATGGTCTTCCTGTATTAAAAGATAACAAAGATGCTAAAGATGCTTCAAAAATAATCAAGGCTGAAGTCTAGAGCAGTACCTGAATAGCAATGAAAGAATACATTGTGTGATTGAGTTTCCAATGTCCAAGTTCATGGGCGATCACTGCAACTACTTCCTCTTCATTTTTGCACTACAGTAATTTTGTTCAAATACATGAAAAACTTAGAAGGGCCCTTAGATATACCAAGATGATTTTTTTATTGTAGCCATCAGATCTGACACTAGCAATTTATACTTGCATCTCGCAAATTTTATTTATAAAAGATTGCTATATTCAAGAGACTAAGAAAGTACAATTTATAGATAGCAAACAACAAAATTTCGTTACACTACATAACAAATAAGATAACAAAAAAATAAGAGGATATCCACGATAACCAAAAGTTCCATTCACAGGGAAAAAAGGCGACATAACCCTAACCTACATATATTTAGTTTGGGCGATCATAACAAAAAGCTTGTAGAATAAGAAATATAAGGATTATAATTGCAAGGTGGACGGTGTAATAAGTCTGAAAATCCAATGTTTTCTGTACACACAAGAGAAGATAATGAAGAACCATTTGGAGAAACCATTTTTGCTAAAAGTGAATGTAAAATTATTTGCAAACACACAAGTCATAAATGCAAGACCATCTAATAAAAAATTCGAGACTTGGGTCTCACCACTTGGCTTTCTACAACATAATGAAACAATGGATGAGGAACAGAACATACTTTCCTGCAAGGAAGTTCTCAAACGAACTGCCTTATTCAAGTGGAAGTGTGGAACAAGACACAAAACAACTAATAAGCTTGCAAAATGAAGACATAACATGATGCAAAACAACAAGCAAGCTTGGGTTAAGCAATACTTAATTAGACATACAAAAACTGTATTTAGTGTTGAAGCTAAGATAAATAGTAATCTAAATTAAGAAATGGGCAAAGTAGTTTGTACATACAAACAGAAGATGAAAGCATTTTATAGTTGAAGGAAGCAACTAATGAAGTCTGCAGCGGTTCACCTTCTCAATGAGATAGTTGAGATAGTTTGCATAATATTTAGTTTAATTGGTGATCGTTGCTTGGTCAGTCCTTTAGAAAAAATCTCCGTTTACACAGTAGATTTTAGATATCCTTGCAACAACCGAATCTAGTGGTGTTTGACTTGTCTCTCATTGGTCATTATGAAGCTCAAATCAGAGAGGGAACAAGGGTAAAGAATATAGACTTTTTGTTCATTTATGTACCAATAAATTTTCATAGACAGTAAAATTACACATGAATACATGATAGTGAAACACATGAAGAAAAATCAAATCGGAGCAAACCTGTTGAAGCAAGGTGTCATATAGCACAATACGTTTGTTGTTGAAAAATCCGTACATATATGCCTGTCAAGTAGAAAAGTAAAAGCATCAGAGAATAAACATCATCGCAAGTATGCATTTAACTGAAAAACTATTTAGGGGAGATGTCAAGGACCAAATTGGTAAAACTAAAAACAACGATAACTCTATGTTTCTAAAGCCATTTCTGCATCGGATATTCATTTTGCATTGTTCTTAGGAAAGCACGCTTGTAGATAAAACAAACCAGCCAAGAGTCGTAAGACAGATTCGAGAGATAACTTTGTAATTCATTTAAAAACTTAGATATTTGTCTTCCGAAACTAGACCACAAACATAGAAATAGTAACAGACCACCGACTTATTAGTTATTACTTGGTAAGTACCCATGAAACAAGACTCAATATCCACCACTAACACATAATTTAATAACTACCCACTAACGCATGCCCATCACTAATTAACCATTATCCCTAATCACATCATTTTTCAAAAAGAAAGCATCAGGAGTAATTGAAGCATAACTTGAACATCAACAACCAGCATAACTAAGAAGATATTGCATAACTTTAGGTGGATTTGGTGCAAAGTATTTAGTTGTTGATTTTGTTGTTATTGTTGAGTTTCAAAATAGTTTTAATATGCTAGGTTGTGAAGTTCATCCAAAAAAACCCATGCATCATCAAGCAAGTGTTGCAAGGTGCCACATGGCCAGAGGTCAAAACCTCTAACGGTGCCAGAGTGTAGAATATATTGAATAATCAACAAACAAGGAAGGAGGCTAGAATGGTCCCCACAAGGAACCAAAATCATTAAAATGAAAATTTTAGCTAATATATAAATTTCTTATCAAATCAAGAGCATAAGTTGTTTAACCTACTTTTTTTCATTATACAAAATACACTATATGCACAGGCATGGAGTTTATTGAAAGTTTTAATAAAAGCACTCAATACGTATATAAACAAGGACATAACCACTTTCATTGTACTCTTTTTGCTTGTGAAATAAAAAAAGAATATGTGATTTATAATCATTATTACTTGTATACATCTAAAATTCAACGAATGCACTAAGCAAAGCTCCCAACTGGGACACATGAGCCGAATGAGAGATTAGTTTTATCATTAAATGCGCTAGCCATGAGCCGAATGAGAGATTAGTTTTATCATTAAATGCTTGGGCTAGCGCCTAGGTGCCCAAGCGAGGTGAGGCGATAAAAGAAATAAACTTTAATCAAGCATCACTTAGGTAAGTGTATGACCTAGGCATTGTGCACTTTGAGCGCTTGTCTAAAAGAATAATATGATTAATGTTGCTATAAGTCTTAAATGGTATAATTAAAATTGATGATGAATGAAGCTTTATTTTAGTAGATCTTATACTTTTTTTTTTCATTTGAGATCAAAAGACGATCTGATCTAATTAGCATTCTAAAATTTGTGTGTTTTTATGTAATATAATGGTATTCTTTTTTCAAAATATAATAATCTAGATTTGTTTTATCTCATTTTGACCTTAATTTTATTTAGCAATATGTCGATGTTGTGGTTAATATTTATGCCTTGTGATTTACACCTTAAAATTAATGTTATATATACGTGAAACGGAATTTACTTTTTATATGCAAAATCTCAACATAGACCAACAACCACTAAATCAAATAGGATCTGTCATGGAAATAATAGTAGTTAGAAAATGTTCTAACTTCATTCTTTCATTTTGTATGATGTGATGGCATATAACTCTTTGTTTGACACATTTATGCACTTTTATAAACATTACGACTAATTAGTTCAGTAAATTCTGGTGTTGACAGTTCCACCCAATCAATGCACAATTGGAGGAATAAAGAAACGTCTGCTTATAAAAAACCCATGAGAAAAAAAATCAATCTCTTACGGAAAATCTATTCTATCCTCAGATTGTATGAACAGCATATACAAAATTAACTAGAAAATTACTTCCAAAGATACAAATTGATCTTATTATTTATGAGTAACATCTGTCAATCATTATCTTTAGCGGTTTAGCCACTAACCAACATTTTTATACATCAATGGTTGCATTGTTTATACATGAACAGATTTTTATTCAATCAGCAGCCTTTGCAATAATGAGAATGATAGAAGCATATTCTACTACAAGATTCAACATTGGCACAGAATACAAAGAATACAACTTGATCAAAATTTGAGCAATTCAGACCTCTAAAATATGTAAAACGGTTACTCACATTGCTATGGCTTGACCTCGTTGATCCATCAACAACAAAAAGTTTCTTCAAAGGAAACTTAAGTGATGCTGCAAGCTTCTCAATTTTCTCCCTGAGCTCACTGGCCGGAAGCTGTTGAGAATTATAGTTTAAGGTAATTTTAGTCTTGACTAGGAAGAGTCCATCAATGCTATTTGTTAAAATAAAGGACATATTAAGATATTATTTATTTAAAAGTTAGTAAGTTACCATCAAGCATGTACAGATATACTTTTTGTTCATATCTCATTTGTTCCAAGTTCCAACATAGTAATATTCAAGGTTCAAAAATCCCTTCCGGTAGCTTTGTCCGATGAGCTGCCGGACCGGTACCGTACCACCTATACTGGACGGTAGCAGGCGATAGTGGCGGCAACAGGCTAGACTCTGGCGGCGGCAGCGGCAGGCTAGAAGCGGCCGGTAGCGGCGGAAGCTTCGATCGAAGCTTCCGGTGCTGCCGTCCGCCACTGCCTGCTGTCGCAGCTACCCTTCTTCTCGGAGCCGTGCTCTCAAGCTTGTGCTGGAACCGGCTGCCCACCGGACCAGTTCGTACCGGCCGGAACAAAATGTTAATCACCGGTAATATTGTAGCACCGTGCAACCACCATTCTCCCTTTCTACTTTTGTCACACATTCCCTCTTTTCCTCAATCATTGATGTCACTCCCCCCTTCTCTTTATCCTCCTTCTCTCATCCACCCACCCCCACCCCACCAGAACTCTACAGTCTCATCATTCCTCACCTCTCTCCTTCCTATCGACCATCCTACTTTTTTGGTCACCACTCTGTCTCCCTTTCCTCACCCAAACCCAAGGACACTCCACGTCTTGGGTTTGTCTTTGTCTAAAGTCTGAACCCTGAACAAAAATTTACTCCTTACCCAAGTTTACAAATTTCTAAGTTCCTCGACTCTTTGGCTTGATCTTCTTTCTAACATCACAACCAGTGAACATCATGGATCCCTTTAGTTCAAACCAAGAAATCAAACTCAATATTACTTGTGATGCCACAAACAAATTTAACAAAATTAACTATTTCCTCTGAGGTACATCATTTTTTATGTATTGTTAGTTCACATGAGAAGAAAAAAAACTTGGATTCTGTTCCTCAGAACTCCAGGGATGCTACTTATGCTTTGAGAAAATGCATTGACAAAGCTGTCCTCACTTCCTGGTTGATATGAAAATGAAAATAGCTTCAATTGTGATATTTCAAAGAGATATGGGACATTCTTAGTAGTATTTTCCAACTTGGGATAATTGTCATGTGTGTAAGATATATGTATCTTTAATCCAAAGCAAGACGGTTGGTCTCTTTCTAGATACTATGAACATAAAAAAGTAAAATAAAAATGATGAGTTGATCGAGTACAATCCTCCAACCAACACGATTTTTAACTTTCTAAATAATCATGAAGAATTTATTTTAACAAGTTTCTTGATGGACTTATGCTACTAAATGGACTTTGATTACTAGTACATTTCACCATTTCAATACTTCATAACGTTTTTGTGCGCTTACCTATAGTTTGTCTCAACTACTCTCCCTTACAGTACATGATTGTGGTGGTCATACTATTAGTGGTTGTGGTTATGGAGGCAACCATAACTTCTACCTTTGAAACATTCATTATGACAATCTAACCATTCTAAGTGTTGTTGATCTCTATTTCTCTAATATCCTCTCTCTCTCTCTCTCCATGCTTATGTTGTCTCCACTCTTCACGATGAAGAAGAAGTGGCAGACCGGTTCGTACCTCCTCTTCTTCTTCACTCCGCCCCGCCACAAGACCAGTAGAAACCGGTTTCAATCATTGGCTACAACATCAACCAAGGGTTTAAATACGGTCTGAGCATCGATTCAATCTTCTGTCAAACTGATACAAATTATATGATTGCATATCAATTATGTGCAGACCATATACTATAGTATTTTATTATAAATTTAAATAATGTATATTCTATTTGTAACAATTATGTACTGGCCTTATATTACTGGCTCATTCATGTCTGAGCTCCTTTTGGATTGGTATGTACCTGCATACCGCTTGATAAGAAACAAATCCTTAAGCAATGGCTACATCTCCTTCACACCCACATGTGACACCTACTATAACTATTTCTAACACCATGTATGAGGGTCTCCTACAATTCACAACCACTTATCACTTCAAACTTTATAGTCTGAACTTTTCCCAGTTTCAGTCTAGCTTCCTTTGCCTTCTCCGAAGCTCATTGGATCTTAGGTTTAAGACCATCCTTTCACATGAAATTATTCATAGTTTATTTCATCATTTTACTTCAACTAATACATGTATTGATAGATTCCATATCCCTTTTTGTGGCATGGGTTTCGTTCACGTTATCTAGTAAGGTTTCACACTATGGTGTTTGTTATGTTCCTTGCTTCCTTGTTAACATTTTGTAGTTCAATTCGCCAACTTGTTCTTTGAACCGCTCAATAACTTTTCAATCCAGTAACTTACATGTTTTGGATGATCAACTCTCATCAATCCCTCATGCTCTTTCATCGTTGATACTTACATGGTACCGATGATCAGGAATTTCAAATAACAAGTATTACCACTAGTGACAAGTTCTTTTGTCTAATGATTGTCCACTTTGCAAATACTGTTTGAAAAACCATTCCGTACGTACAGCCAGTTTCTACCCGCCTACCAGGGACCGTAATGGAACACAGCTCCAATACAACGAAGAATAGGAGAGGAGGAAGAGGAATAGTAGTTCGCATCTGCCACTCCACCTGCCTCCTACTTTGCTTGGTACCCTATCGGTACATATGGTACCGACAATATGTACCTTTGGACCGGTTTTCTAAATCTAGTTAACAAGTACCACTACATCTCTCTTCCCCTAGTTTTTAATGATAAAATCCTTTCCTCTAAGTTTTCCGTTATGATTTTAGGTCTAAATATTGCTCCTACTCGAGATGGTTTTAGGCTTTTTATTACTTCTATCAAAGTTTATTCTAGTATTATTTAGTTTTATTTGCTTAAAAGATTATTTAATGACCTTAATGCATTCAAATTTATTTATGCCAAAACAAAACTCAATTTCAAGTTTGTCTCAAATTTAGATACCACCGTTACTTGAGGATATATGCAATCTTTTTTTCCAAAAAGAAAATAGAATGTACTAAAAGATCAAAGCTGTAACCTCTTAGTCATAGGAATTTTTTTGCAAAGAGCTATAGATAAGCCCTGATATCAAAGACAAAAGGTATCAGGATTAAGGTTATATTTGTTAGCCAATTAGCAACCTAATTATAAGATTTGCAGACATATTTACATATACAATCCGGACGTTGACTAGATAGAATCAGAATGTCAAAAGTAACAGTAACTACCAGAAGAGCATTAACTCGATTGATAATATTCACAAGTTGTTAGTAGTCGGATACAACAATAATATGACTATAAAGATAAATGACGGTTAATTTGACATTTCTCTACTGGAATAGCATTTGCATGCACTACAGATTTAGTGGAAAAGATAGACAACCATTCATAGACTCTCCATTACAGTTAGCTCAACAAATGAATCTAGCAACCTGAGCATGGATGGAGCAGTCTCATGGTGATACAAATCAGATTTGTTCTTACATACATAGCAAAAATGCATTGTCAAATGTAAGAATCTCTTCTCACCGTTGCTCATGCTATGTTATTATGTATGCATGTACATCACACTTACTGGACATATCATAGTACCAAGCACAAGAAGACTAATTTTTTGAAGTTATATTTTTTTTTCAAATGTTTAAATTGATCTTCAATTTCTTTTTTCTGGAAATCTGTTGTTATCTATAGTTTTCTAGTAATGCTCATTTTATAAAATTTGGATCCTGCGCTATTTTTTATTTTTTTTAGCATGCAAGCTTTCTACCATTCGAAGCAAATAAGTTCGTTGAATATGTACCAGAGTTTGAAAAACCAATAGTTATAAGTATATTAAAACTTATCTTGGTTTCTACTATATTGAGGTCGTTAGGGTTTCTATAACGATACAGCATATATTTCATCTAATTGATACTGTTTGTTTTTTATCTCATTTGTTGCAACAGTAAGAAATACAGAAAACTTCTTCAAACCATTAAATAAATATATTAGAAACAATCAAATCAATCAGATACATAATTAAAGGCAAAAAAACTATTTTCCTGAAATAATGCTTTTTCTTCTATCAATTTCTGAAAGATCATAATTTCAGATCATTTCTGGAAAACTTGAACATTTATTTAGAAGTTGGAAAATTAAATAGGCAAAATCCATTATACAACGAGAAATAAGGTGCTGATTTTTTACTCACTGGAGTGAACTTGTTGAACAGAGGAGCTATTAAAATGGGATATATTGTCATCATCACAAGGGAGAGAACAAACATAAATGCCCAAAGATATATAGCCAGATACGGACCACCCTTCTGCAGCAATACAACTTAGGTAAGCATTGAAAGATTTAAGAAAACTAAAATGTGTTAAGTACTAAACTTCCACTTATAACAATGGTGAAATGTTGAAACCTGGACTATGATAATAATTGCAGCCACAATAGGTGGGCCAAGTAAGATGGAGATGCAAATTCCTTTAAACATATCCCTCAAAAACAGCCATATTGTTTGCTGCAAGAGTAATAACCGCTATGTGTTACCATCTACATCTTAACAGAGTCATAAAAATCAATAGATATTAAGTATAAGAAAGTAAAGACAACTGAAAGTGGACAAACTTTGTTAAACCCATGGCGAGCTTCGATCACAAATGTAGAATAGAGTGAAAATGGCAAGTCCACTATCTGCAAATAAGGCATGCACATTGGGTTAAAATCTTATTAA
The DNA here is from genome assembly GCA_027563935.2 of Costus lasius. NCBI lineage: Eukaryota > Viridiplantae > Streptophyta > Magnoliopsida > Zingiberales > Costaceae > Costus > Costus lasius. Next base: position 119,196,702 of record CM050451.1, on the reverse strand, counting down.
ATACATAAGCACAATATTCAATTCCCAACAAAAGAAAATAGTAAATGAATACTAGACTTCTAAATTTTCTACCAAATGAAGAAAGATAGTCCATATGATCATCTAATGAATTACAATTTAACTATGGTTATAGCAAGGTTTTCAATCTCACTTTATGGTGGTCCTTTCTCAAATTGGTACATACAAAATGTACTGATATAGAAAGTCAGTGTAACAGTCATGTCTTAAACCATTCTATACTAGCCCGAGATTAAAGACATTGTGAGTGCAGACAAAATATCTGCATAATATGATCAAAGACAATAATTTGGATGGCAGGATGAGGCAGCATAAGGCGCAACAGGACAGGATGTCAATTAGTGATACTCCTCCCAGATCAACTTCATCAGGTTATAAAAACAATGCCTAGATCTTGACGCAATGACCTTGCCCAAGCTAGTTTAATTGGACTGGGTTGGGCTGATGCATCATGCTCCTGGTTGAAATTTCAAACCTACTCTTTGCCACACAAACTTACCCATTTGATCTTAAAAGAACTTCATTAGCATCACTACTAGTGTCTAGTATAGATGTACAAACAATCATATACAATACAATGCAATGGAAACGTGCTGAAGTCACCACTACTAGTGTCTAGTATAGTGCTAAAATAGTTTCACATACCTGTGACCAGATCATAACACCAGCAAGAAATGACAATGTATGAATTACTTCATTATCTGCATTTAGGCCCAAGTATGCAACTAAGTTCCCAGATAACTGCATTGAAAGATGAAATGCAAATAGATCACAGATAGTAGGAATGATACATTAAGAAAAATACAACTGCAGCTTTACCTTCCAAAACCAAGGTAATATGCCAAAATATAGTATTGAAGTGTCAATCAGTATGGTCACAGCTTCATGAATGAAGTGAAAGTGGCTACAAAAAAAGGAAAAAGGATGAACAGCCATCAAGATGAAAAATTTTCGAGTTGGCACAGAGAAAACTTTTTAAAAGGTGCAAGCAATTGAGCCTTAAGTTTGCTTTCCTACAGGGAATGGCGGAATGCCATCATTCGAAAAGTTATGTTCATTACAAAAGTAACAAATTATGTAAGAAATAGACCTCTTATCAATGCTATAAGCACGTGCTCTTTCAAACTTTTCTTGACTAATCACTCCCTCCAGAGGCTGAGGTAAGTTTGGTAGTTTAAGAGCCGCATGTTGCCGAATGTCCAAGTAAGTTTCAAATAAGTACATCAGAACCATAAAACCTGCAAAAAGTGAAATGCTCATTCATTCCCAAAAAATAAATGGGCCAAGATTCTGCATGGATAATAAAAAGGTGACAGTCAAAGCTTTTGAATCCTTACTAGCTCTGTTCAATGAATAAAAACAAGGATACTCAACTGCTAGAATCGTGAAACTCATTGTGTAGAAAGAAGGATGCAAACCAAACAGGTTTTTGCAAGTAAATGACCATGAAATAATCAACAAAGACCTAAAGCAAGAGTGAAGACAATTTCACTTAAAAAATGGGACTCTTTCTTTTTTATGTTATCGTCTGCTATTTAAACCAGCAAATCTGTCATGCTAGACAGAGATATGTAATGGGATTGAAAGAAATAAAAGACAAGTGTAACCTAATTGTGCAAATACAATGTATAGTTGTTTGTGAAGAAGAAAATGTAAAACAGATGAAGAACACCAAACCGCTAAAATTGTTATTGTGAATTTATTTGCCTCCGAAATGCCATCAAATGCTGCGTGAGTTATTTGCATCCCATCAATCAAAGGGAAATCAACTGATAGATACTCAGCTGTCGCCTCCTTCTGGCTGGGCAATAGTCAGGTAAATGGATTCCAAGAAAGCTATCTCTATTCTGTATTTGCTTTATTCAAATAAATAGAAATCTGTTTACAACTAAAACAAATCAATGAACATGGCGATATCACATCCACCTTAATCGCAAATCGTCTACCCACCCAGGTGAAAACTGAAGGAGTAGATACATGTACATAAATTAAACGAAAACAATAAATCTCCTAGACCTAACTATATTTACCCTAAAACATGTGGAAAAGGTCACCCCTACAACGGCAGATCATGAAACTGCTGATCAAACAAACATAAATATAGCAAAAATAGCATTGTGGAAACAAAAGAATGAACTCCAATAAGAAAAAGAATTCCAAATGGCACGCATTCTCCAATGAAAAATCGCGTGGGAAAAACATCCTCGAGGGGAGAAACAAAGAACCAAATCAGGCAAACCAAGCAGCCAAGAAAAAAACTTCTGCTCGATGAACACAGACGCGAGAAGGGAAATAACTCACCTAAGACTGCTTCAAGGTACGGGAACGCCATCATCCGAGGTGAAGAGGAAAGAGGAGAAAAATTGCAGCAGCAACTGGTCGCTACTCCACCAAACAAGAGGGGGGTTTTGGTTGGGGGTTGGATTTGGCGTGGCGATGATCGCTCGGAGAAATGAGATGGACCAGACCAGAAACCTAATATTGTATAATAATGCGATTGGAAAATAACTCGTAATACACTATAATAATTGGTGCAAATAAAGCAATACGAATAAGAAGGAAACGAGTAAGGAATTGATTCTTGGTTGTTGGGCTCACTCCAAATCAAACTCAAATCCAATCCAATCAACCCGAAGAGAAACTTGACCTAGTGTGATGCTCAAGATCATGCGGGCTGGGCTAGAGAGCAAACGGGCTCGGACGGCAGCCCAAACCCCCGTTGTTAGCCCAAATCAGAGGAGGGCCGCGCGAGAAGCGAGCGAAGCTCGGGATTGCTTCGTCGGCGAGGCAGACGAACCCAGGATCTTCGGCAGCTTCTCAGGCGTCATCGGCGGCGCTGTCCGGGGCGAGGACGGCGACTCTAACTCCGGCGGGATCTACGTGCGGACGCTTCTGCGAGCTTGGCGAGGCGGATGCGGATTCGGCGGGCGGATTTGGCAGAGGCGGAATCGGCGACACGAGATCAGGCATGATCTCCGGAGGCTCTAAATGGAAGGCTCGCTGGCGGCCTTCCCTCCTTTCTAAATCTGGCGATGACGGCTCCTCCTTAAGAAGCTCGGCGAGCGACGAGAGGAGGAGAGACAGGCGGGCGGTTCTCCCTGTCGAAAGAATCAAGTGTCCTCTTCTAGCTTCGTTCACAAGGGAAAAGGAAGGGGGAGGCGGGTCCGGAGCCAGCGGCGTGCTCCTCCGCCTCCCCCAACGATGGTGGCGAGCGTTGAGTGGACTTGTAGTCGACGGTGAAGTACCATCGACATGAGGTTGAGCGCTGAGAGGAATGTAAAAGGGTTTATGTAGGTTGAATTCAACGGAAATTTCCCTTATATCCTCTTGTGTTGTCTTCTCCGGCTCCGGCGAGCATGGTTTTCCGGCAACGATCTCTCCCCCTGCTCTGTGTTCTTCACCATCTCCGCCCACGTGAATGCTTCCGCAACAAGGGCTGAGGCTCGGACGCGGTCCGAGCCTGCCGCATTGACGCAGCGGATGTATAGGTAGGTTCCTTAGAGCAATACTCTACGGTGGGGGAACTATGATGCGGAAATCCAGGAGAGGGTCTTGAGACGAGGGAAGAGAAAATGCGTGCGATCGATGAAAACCCGCGGAGAAAACCGATGGAAACAGTGCAAGATGTATCTTGAGCAAAACTCGGTGTGATAAGAAACCACGGATCGGAACTATAATGAAAAGTACTCACCTCGATCGCGAAAACCAATGTCTTTTGCAAGCACACGCGCACACCCTTCACGATGCTATGGCAACCGCCCAAGCTTACTCGTCCAAGACGCAAACGCAACAAGATGAAAACGCAAAGGACCCGGCGCCCAAGCGGTATTCGCCGGATGTTTTGATTTAAAGCTGAAAGAAACGTACAAAGAGGAGTCGAGGGAACCCTAGGCGAGCTCCTCGGAGAAACATACAAAGAGGAGTCGAGGGAACTCTAGGCGAGATCCTCGGAGAAACGTACAAAGAGGAGTCGAGAGAACTCTAAGCGAGATCCTCGAAGAAACGTACAAAGAGGAGTCGAGGGAACTCTAAGCGAGATCCTCGGAGTTTTGCTGGACCTAAGGCCTTGCAAGGGAAGGCGCAAACTACAACAAGAACTAACTAAAACACATAACCCTCCGCCCTCTTTTATAGATCAAGAAGGGACACATCCTTTGGCAGTTGAAGGGAGGCATCCTTTGACAGTTGAAGGGACACACCCTTTGACAGTTGAAGGGACACACCCTTTGACAATTGGAGGGACACACCCTTTGACAATTAACCTCATTAATGGATAGAGATTGTAGTCAACTCGAACTTGCTGACCTTTCCAAAGAGGGCTTCGAAGAGGTGCGAGGATAATCACAGCTGCAGGTGGTGGTGGCAGAAGGACTCGTCACACCCACAAAACGGGCTGGGGGGCGCGAAGACTGTTGCGAGTGACGAGCGGGGTGGAGAATCAGTGCTTGAGGCTTTCTGGGGCTGAACACGGCTGGACCGTGCTCGTCGTCACGGCCATGTTCAGTATCTAGTTTCTGCACCGAGTCGGACACGGGCTGGGGCACGGCCGTGCGTCTGGCCGTTCTTTCTTCCGCGTCTTCGCCCGACCGTGTCACGGGCGTGCCGTTGTCGGTGGCGACGGTCATGGCCGTGTCGGGCGCTACAGTGTTCCGTTTGATGCTGAATTTGTGGGGACTCCTCCTCAGGTCCTAGGGAGTCTTCCCAGGCAGCTTTCAGAGGGGTTGGGCCCTCCTTAGTGGCGTCTACAACTCCGTCAAGTATCCCAGGGGGGAAGAATTCTCCTTCGGAGAATAAAGTGGAGAGCCGTCGGTGGATGGAGTGCCGGTGGGGAGTGGCAGATGATAGGGTAGGGGGTCGGCAATGTTGAAGACAGGACTGCTATGGGAGTTCGCTGGGAGGTCCAGGACGTAAGCGTTGGATCCAAGTCGCCGTAGAATCATATAGGGGCCGGCGCAGCGTGCATGCAACTTCCAATTGGCTCGCGATTTCAATCGCTCAGGGTGGAGTCGCACCATAACATACTCACCAATCTCGAAGTGATGTGGCCTACGATGCACGTTGGCCTCAGCCGCATATTGGGTGTTGCTCAAGAAAATCCGACTGCGAATTTCATCGTGTAAACCCGCAATATGAGAAGCAAAGGTGTATGCAGACTCATGAATAGATGGTGGGGGAGGAACGTTATGCATGTCTATTGGCTTCCAAGGTTGGTGCCCGAGGACGACCTAGAAAGGACTCAGCCCAGTGGAGCGGTGCGACACGCTGTTATACGCAAATTCCGCAATAGGAAGGTGTTCAGCCCAATGGCGTGGGAAGTCGCCAGCTAAGCAGCGCAGAAGGTTACCCAGACTCCTATTCACTACCTCGGTTTGACCGTCCGTCTGCGGATGGTAAGCCGACGAGAACTTGAGAGTGGTCCCAAGGAGAGCCCATAATGATTTCCAAAAGTGGCCGACGAACCGAGTGTCGCGGTCGGAGACTATGGTGAGGGGCAAACCGTGGAGTCGGACGATCTCCTTAACGAACAGGTGGGCAATGTGGGAAGCATCGGCAGTTCGAGAGCAAGGCACAAAATGTGCCATCTTAGAGAAGCGGTCCACGACAACGAAGATCAAGTCGTGTAGCGAGGTAGTGCGGGGCAGACCAAGGACGAAGTCCATGCTAATGTCGACCCATGGACTCCTGGGGACAGGCAATGGGGTGTACAAGCCAGTGTTGGCGGGGCGGGGCTTGGCACGTTGGCAGGTGCCGCAATGCCGGACGACCCTCTCTACGTCCTTACGAAGAGTGGGCCAGAAGAAGCGGTCTTCGGCCAAGTCGAGGGTCTTGTCGCGGCCATGGTGCCCAGTGGCACCGCCAGCGTGGAGCTCGAGCAGCAGGTGCTCGCGAAGGGAGGACCGGGGGACGCACAACCCGTTACCATACACAAGGTAACCGTCATGGAGACGATAAGGGAGGTCCGGTAGGTCGGACGCCTGAAGACGAGCGAGCACCGGACCGAAGTCAGGGCAGTCCGCATACTCGTCTCGAATGTGAGGGAGGGCTAGAATGGATGTGGACAGGACACACAGAAGCGATCAGACGCGGCTAAGGGCGTCGGCCACGACATTCACCTTCCCACCCTTTTGTGGGTAATCATGAACGTGTATTATTGGAGAAATTCGACCCACTTCGCATGGTGAGGGACGAGCTTCTTCTGAGAGTTAAGAAATGATAGGGCCTGGTGGTCACTAAAGAGAACGAACTCCTTATGAAGGAGATAGTGACGCCACTGTCGAAGTGACTGGACAATGGCGTAAAACTCCTTATCGTACGTGGAGTATCGTTGCCGCGCATCATTCAGCTTCTCGCTGAAGAAAGCGACCGGGTGGCCTTCCTGGCTGAGGGTACCACCAATACCGGTGCCGAAGGCGTCACACGCAACCTCGAAGACTTTAGAAAAGTCAGGGAGGCGAAGGACCGGGGCGGAGGTTACTATGTCCTTAAGGGCGAGGAAAGCGCGGCTTGCCGCAGGGGTCCAACATAAGGTCTCATTCTTGGTGCAAGCCGTCATAGGGGACGCGATGGTGCTGAATCCCTTAATGAAGCGGCGGTAGAAGGCAGCAAGACCAAGGAAACTACGGACCTCGGTGACGGACTCGGGTTCCGGCCATTGACGGATGGCCTCGACTTTTGCGGGGTCGACCATGAGACCCTGATCCGAGACGATGAACCCTAGAAATGGAACCTGAGAATCGAGGAAAGAACACTTCTTCACGTTGCGGAACAGACGTTCCTTACGGAGAAGGTCGAAGGTCAGACGCAAGTTGATAGCTGTTATTTTTATAGGATTTAGTGTCTTATTTATACCATCATTTGAGGTTTAACTTCTATATTATGTCACAATTTGATGCCTTTTTCCCATAAAGTATGGAATCTTCACTATTTTTCATTTCTTTATGACATACAGGTCATTTACGTAAGATTATTCGAGATTTGAAGTTAGGGAAAGGTTCATCATATTACAAGCATCAAACAGGCAAAATTTCACATGTTTTGGAGTTTTCTATGCTGAACACGGCCTGGCCGTGCTTGTGATCACGGTCGTGTTCATCGCGGCTTCAGAATCAGCATTTACGAGGAGAACACGGCCTGGCCGTGCTTACAGTCACGGCCGTGTTCGATAGGCATCCGAATTTTGCGAAGCTGACACAGCCGTGTCGGGTGTTCCGGATTTTTACAAAGCAAACACGGCCTGCCCGTGACCAGACGCACGGCCGTGTTCACTTACCTGCAGACTACCGAACCCGTCACGGCCTTGCCATGCTCGCTGTCACGCCCGTGATCGCTTCCGCTGATCACGATCGTGCGTTCGTTTCTCCTCAAATCCGATGCTCCAGATGCCAGAAAATTTGGGGAAACTCCCAATTTACGTTCCTAACCACCCAAATCTTCGATTGAAGCATATAATCGAGATTATTAGGCAGTTACAAAGGGGGATTTTCGGGAAGGACGCGACCTAGGGTGAAAAGGGCGAAAATCTGCATTCGAGTGCTTGATTCGACCGGATTCTTTGGGGATTTCGAGAGAGGACTGAAGATTCATCGTCTCCTACCCTTGGATTGTAATTTCCCTTCTTTTCGAATATTTTTACTTGGGTTTTTAGTTGATAAACGATGTATTTTCTAGACTAAACCCTAGTTCGGAACTCGGGCATAACCCGTTGAACATATCTACACATGTAAAATATCTTTTATGAATCTCAGTGTGATTTTAAGTAAATTTACTTATTTGAATGAGTTGTGCTTATTGCGTATGATTGTTCTGATCAAACATTCGTATGTGTTAAGTGTTACGAGATGAACTGAGAGGTGAATCGTAACACTCGATCGTTCTCATTAAACTTGTGACTTGAATTGCGAGAGCCTTTCAAAGTCACTCGAGGATTCACGATCATCATAGAGCCCATTGAGTCTTTCTTAAGTTAGTTTTGCTACGAGAGTAGGAAATTAGCTTAAGTAGTCACCGGATTGCGCTTCGAGAGAAGGTAATCCGTACCATAGGATGATCGCCTTAAGTTGTTTACTGTCGGATTGAGCTTTGAGAGAAGGAGATCCGTTTTCTAATTTAATTTGATTCATTGTTTTGCATTTAATTAATTCAACGAGGTGAAACCTGAAGTTTCGAACACTTCCTAAACTGTAATTTTCCCTTAAGGTCGTCGACTTCTTGATTCGATAATTTAGATAATTTAGTTTTAGTGTAATTCTTTAATTCTGAGTTTGAATTATCTAGCTTTCAATGATGCTAAAAGTCGGTACTTGACACTTAGCTCCCTGAGGACGATCTTATTTACTACTTCGATAGAAACCGTACACTTGCGGGGCCTATCAAGTTTTTGGCGCCGTTGCCGGGGAGCAAGGCGTAGTCAATATCGATTAAAAAGTTGAATTGATAGACTAGATTTTTTTTTGTTTTTAATTGTTTTCTATTTTATTTTTGAATCATTTGTTCATATTTCTTGTCTTCTTCCTTTCTTCAAGCTTGTATTATCTGGTTAGCTAACCCTATGCGTGCCAAGAACAATTAGAACAGGTCAGCTAGTGCCAGAAGATCCCGAAATCGAAAGAACCCTCCGAGCTCAGAGGAAAATTCAGGATCAACAGCTTGAGGAAGCCCATCCGAACTTGCCTACTGCAATGGACCAGAACCGCTTACTACGAGATTTTGCTACACCAAATGTACAGGCGGCGTTCAAAACGAGGTGGTCAACGACGTGTTTGGTCAACGAAATCGAAATCCGACGCGGGCGATTTCGATTTTATGGAATCGGGTTTGTGGCGCACACTTTTATGCACTGTGCTGACATGGACGGGTGGAAAATATTGGGTGTGACAGATGGTATCAGAGCCGGTCAAGCCAAGATGGTGAAGCAGGCTTCCTCATGAGTTCGGTGATGCTGTTGATCAATGATCCGGTGCGATAGAACGTGAATTCAATCACTACAGGTTGAGCGGAGCATCTGAGGATGATGCGTTATGGACGTGACCCTGATAGCATTGAGTAGAGGTGGCCCTGGGCTGTGCCCGGGCCCGGGCCCGCCTCGGCCCGACTCCTGGCGGGCCGTGCCTGGCATGGCCCGATTGTAACCGTGCCGTGCCGGGCACGGCACGACAGAAAAATACTTGGGCCCGGCACGGCCCGCGGCACGTTTAGGCGTGCCGGCCTAGGCACGATTCAACTTCTGGCCGGGCCCGGATCCGGCACGCGGGCCAGATTCGGCACACGGGTTGAAACTGGCCCGCGGGCTATGGTCGGCCCAGCGGGCCGTGCCCGAAGTGGCCCACGGGCCGAATTTGGCCCGCTTCATTAAAATAAATTTTAAAAATAAATAAAAAATTAATAAAATAAGAAATTGAGAATTATGTATTTTGCATAATTTTTTTTAAAAATATTTAATTATTATTTAATTAATTTATTTTATTTTAAAAATATATAATTCAAATTTTAATATATTTTATTAAATTAATATTAATTTATTTATTAACAATACTAACAACACATGACTAAAGTTAAAACCAACTCGATTAAATTTCATATTCATAAATTATACATTTAAGCTTAAATCAATTGCCGACATAATGGGCATACATAATTGACCCGTAGCCAACTACGCAAGCAGCTACTATGGAAGATATGCGAGCATTGTGTTAAGCATACTTGCGCTTCGTGCTTCATCTTCTCTATGCATATTGCGCACTCCATGTTTTCAGCTCTACCTCCTTCTTCAACAATAAAAAACTCAAGTGATTCTGGTGCTTGGTTTGTTTCGATATATTGCTCCGGCTCATCGTTGATATTATCACTGTCCTCCACACTATCATTTATTTCAAAGTCCTCAACTTCTATCTCAATCTCAACCCCATAAGGGGAGGGAGAAGCTAAAAATTCTTGTTTTGCATGATCAGATAAGTGAATAAAGTATTCTTCGAACCTGAATACATCAATTCGTATGATTTGACTAACACGTGCGATAATACTTAAAATAGTGATTCTCCATTGATCAGCATTGAAGAAATTTGAGTTAGATGTAAGGAAGATTGAACGTTGAGAATTTGGCAGAATGATAATTATCTTAACTCTTCTATTATCTGTCATTTTTCCCTATGCTTCGTGCTCATCTGCAATACTGCAAACACAATTAATAAAGTAATTGAAACTTACGTGATTAAGAGGAATGTAATAAAAAAATAATTCAAACTAAAATTTTGTGTGTGAAAATGTAAAGAACTCTAGAATTTATAGAGATCAAATGAATGTAAATTTACAAATTTATCCTCTATTTTATATTATTAAAAGAGAATAAAATAATAATTTTATATCTAAAAGATAATCATACCTATAAATTTAAATTTTTTTAGATACTTTAAGGGGGTATAAATGTAAAATAACATTTGAAAAAATTTAAATTTTGGCGGGAAATAATAAAAAATTATTTTTTACACGTGTCGTGCCTGGCCCGGTCCGCGTGCCTGAACTCTTCAGCCCATCACGGCCCGATACGGGCCACGGGCCGCCCGCGGCCCGTTGACTTGGTCAACGTGACGTGCCGGGCCGCGGGCCGGCCTGGCCCGTTGGCCACTTCTAGCATTGAGTTGGGCGGAGCACAAGGGCACGATAGGATGCAGCTGGATCACAGGAGGTTGGGCGAAGTACCAGAGGGTGGTACGCTAGTATGTGAACCTAGTTGTGTTAAGTCGGACGGAGTGCCAAAGGGATGCGAGGTTGGTTTAGCAGCATACATCATCAGATTGGAGCATAGGCGGTGCTCCGACGGAGGACCCTGAAGAGGACGTCGAGGGCAACGTCCAGATTGGTGGGGGAGAATGTGATGCTCAAGATCATGCGGGCTAGGCTAGAGAGCAAACGGGCTCGGACGGCGGCCCAAACCCCCGTTGTTAGCCCAAATCAGAGGAGGGCCGCGCGAGAAGCGAGCGAAGCTCGCGATTGCTTCGTCGGCGAGGCAGACGAACCCAGGATCTTCGGCGGCTTCTCAGGCGTCATCGGCGGCGCTGTCCGAAGCGAGGACGGCGGCTCTAACTCCGTCGGGATCTACGTGCGGACGCTTCTGTGGGCTTGGCGAGGCGGATGCGGATTCGGCGGGCGGATTTGGCGGAGGCGGAACCGGCGACACGAGATCAGGCGTGATCTCCGGAGGCTCTAAATGGAAGGCTCGATGGCGGCCTTCCCTCCTTTCCAAATCCGGCGACGACGGCTCCTCCTTAAGAAGCTCGGCGAGCGACGAGTGGAGGAGAGACGGGCGGGCGGTTCTCCCTGTTGAAAGAATCAAGTGTCCTCTTCTAGCTTCGTTTACAAGGGAAAAGGAAGGGGGAGGCGGGTCTGGAGCCGGCGGCGTGCTTCTCCGCCTCCCCCGACGATGGTGGCGAGCGTTGAGTGGACTTGTAGTCGACGGTGAAGTACCGTCGACGTGAGGTTGAGCGCTGAGAGGAATGTAAAAGGGTTTATGTAGGTTGAATTCAACGGAAATTTCCCTTATATCCTCTTGTGTTGTCTTCTCCGGCTCCGGCGAGCCTGGTTTTCCGGCGACGATCTCTCCCCTGCTCTGTGTTCTTCACCATCTCCGGCCACGTGAATGCTTCCGCAACAAGGGCTGAGGCTTGGACGCGGTCCGAGCCTGCCGCATGCTTTCCCGTCCGTCCACCTCTCCGGCGACGACGGCCGATGCTGACAAAACTCCGGACGCAAGCGGCGTCCGCGTGAAGAAGATGACGCCAAGTTTCGAATGCAGGCGGCGTTCGAAATGAGGTGGTCAACGACGTGTTTGGTCAACGAAATCGAAATCAGACACGGGCGATTTCAATTTTATGGAATCGGCGAGCACGATGCAGGTTTGTGGCGCACACTTTTATGCACTGTGCTGACGTGGACAGGTGGAAAATATTGGGCGTGACACCTAGTGTCAGGCCTGGTTTTCCCGGTTCGGCCCAGGCCCAGAATGAGGCCCAAAGATCAGACGAAATCGATAAAAGCTTGCGGCAACCACGCGCTGGCGTGCGCGAACGAAGCAGAGCTTCGTCAACTTCCTCACGCAGGACTCGGACGCGACAGAGACGCTGATGGCGGCGTCTCTGCGACGCTCGGACGCGAAGGACGCGGTCGACGCCGGACGATGCGGACGCAGCGCAAGATTCGGACGCTGAGCGGAGTTCTTTGGTCACAGCGAGCATGGCGGCGTCTTCGCGTGAGAAGCGGACGAACGGCAATCGTCTTCAGAGGGCGACAGACACGGACGCGCGGAAGAGAAGCGGCGGCTTCCCTATAAAGCTCAACGAAGGGAGCGAACAGAGGGGGCTGGAACTGGATCGGAGAGAGCGTGAGATTCGAGTAACCGGTGATCAACGGATCACCGACGTGAGACGACGAGAGAAGAGAGACGAGAGGTGAGGGAGGAGTTTTGTAGCTTGATTAACGAAGGAATAAAGCTTTCTTCTCCATATTCCCCGTCTGCCTCCTCTGTTCCGAGTTTTTCACGCGGCGGCGGCGAAGTCCGGCGGCGACGCCTCTTTCGGCAGCAGGTGGCTGTCTCAGGTCGGCGACGAGGCTGAGACGCAGGCGGCGTCTCCCCTTGTCGGCTTCACTATTCTCGGGCAGCGTCGAAGGCAGCGAACGGCGCTCGGCATCGGCAGACGACGCAGCGGCGTTCGAAAACTCGGCGTCGAACGAACGAAGAAGACGAACGCGGGCGGCTGACGCAAGCAGACGTCAGCGAGGCGAAGTCAAAATCGGCGGCGCAAATTCGAAATCGCGAATTTGTCGCTGACGTAAGCAAAACGTCACCCGGAGAACGAGTTAGCGGCGAAGGAATTAATCGTCGGCTGACGTCAGCGTGACGTCAGCACGAACGATTCGGCGCCGAGTTCAAACAGTAAAATCAGATTAATTTGGTGATAATTTTGACTTCGGTCAAAATTAGAAAAGAGGTATTAATTTGGGGTTTTTCGATTCTTTCTCGATTTCTCAAATTAGGGTTAGGGTTTCTTCGAGATACTTGTAATTTTGGAAGAAAAAGTGAGCGGGAACTAGGGTTTTGAATTTGGGGACGAACTTCGGTCCGGAAACCCTAGCGCGATCACGTTCCGGTGTTCCGCCGGACGGCCTTGAGACAACGGATAAGCGTTGTTTTTAGACCGTTCCGACCGGGGCGTGACACCTAGTATGATGGCAATATATTAGTGTGTAAGGATGGCAAAGGATAAGGAGTGCGAACCCAACCATGATCCTAACCCCAACCCTCTAACCCTATATTCAACCTTACCTCCGAACTCGCTAGGATTGAAAAACTCCATCCCAAGCTCGAACCCATCGAAGAATCAGATACCTATAAGGAAATTCGCCCCGTAGTAATGTATTAGTGGAGCATGGGCAATAGTGGCGAGCAACGGGGGAGGCGCAATGGTGGCATGGGATGGCACACGAGTGGCAGGGTTAGGGTGGCGCAAGCGGTGGGGTTAAAGTTAGAGTTTTGTTATTTTAGTTGATGGTAAAATTATAATTTTTATATGTGAGCGAGTTCGAGGACAATTCAGGGTGAATAGTAAAAATCTTATACCGGACTTGACCCCAATCAACTTAGGTTTTTCCAGGTCAAATTAAGGTGGGTCAAGCCATGTCAAAAAATAGATAAATTTTTATGTTTTCCCTAAGTGTGCACATATAATAGTGTAGATCGCTATTACAATAGATCAAAATTAGTATTGCAAAGTAAACCGAATTAGGATTTTCTTTGCACACATATTTATCATACAGAATTATCAAAATTTCATGGTGCTCAATATTTTAGATAATTATACATATTGGTGATTTTTTTTTCTATTTTTTTATCTAAAACGTGCCAAATACAACTAATATGTATAAGCATAAGCATATGCTATCTTCTAATTGAGGTGATTTGTGTGCTTACTTATGCTAAATCTAGTCAGGTTAATGCATATTACAGAAAATTTGCTTAAAAAAGCTTAAAAAGTCCTAAAATATTCAAAGGCGGATAAATTTGTCAATACATTTTTTTTCGCAATGCCTCATTTATTTTTAAATCCCACTCAAAAGTTTAGATTCTTTTCCTCTTAAGGATGGGTATACTTTATTGGAGAGAAAAAGAAAAAAATAGTAAATTTTTTTTTTTTCTTGATTTGTTAAAAAAACTAATTTAGAGGAAAAGAAAAAGAGACTATTCTTCTCTTTTTTTTATTCTCTCTAAAAAAAAAGAGAAAACACTTTTTTCCCTTCTTTGTTACTAATCTTACCATTTTCTTTTCACTTATTTTTCCTCCTTTTCTCTTACTTTTCTCTCTTTTTTTTTGCCCCCAATAAAACAGGCCCTAGGATTTTTCTGCTAATTTAATATTAATAAAAAATGCATTGACTGAGAAACAAAAATTCTGGGTGAAAGACATGTTAAGGAGACCTCCATAATTTCCCATATCAACAAGCTTGAAATGCAGAGACAAGGAGAACTAAGTGCTTTCAGAAGATAGGACGCCAGCGATTTAGCATTGAGCCTCAAAGCTTAAAAAAGAAACTAATTGCTGAATGTAAATAGTTAATGAACTTGACACCACGTATCAACATGTCGATCGTGTTATTAAATATAATAAGCCAATGGAGACATCTAAAAATATCACATTAATATACAAAAAAAGGTAAACCGTTGAGACAGGTCAACCAAGCTGTTGTTCAATCTGCGATACTGACATTTCGACATCCGTCCACCAACTGCAATCTTCAATATTTTCCTCATTCTGCATGGCAAAGAAAATAAAATGAAAGATTATGTTCTTTAAAGTATATAAACAGCGATTACAAGTTCTAAAAACCAGCAGACGACAATCTCCGAGTTGCTCGTACGCTCGAGTACTGCATAACTGCCCAACTTATTACACAAATTTGACCCATCCCTCCAGTGGTTTTGGCCAACAAAAAAAGGAAATCACTAAATTCTAGCATGGATTAAAAAATTATCAGCTAGAAATACTGGAACACGTGCGCCTAAACTTCTAGTTTGACAAAGACGAACTGATTTGCAGTTTGGTATTTGGGTTAACTTCTCAAAAGGTACCTAAGTTATGCTTTGTTTTAAGTAGAAACAAAACTTGTTTTTAATCTTCTATTTGAGTACACAAGCTATTGAAATAATTTCTATAGTCAGACTAATAATGCGACTGAAATAATAATGAATGCAAAAGATGAATCCAATAGTTTTGTACCTCAAGCAAATATTATATAAACCTAATATACCAAAATAAAATTTTACACAAGATTATATCCTAACTAAAATGGTTTAGGTACTACAAACTTGTTCCATGAGAGTTTAAGACCAATTAAATAGTTTATGTACTAGAATAGAATACAAGAATTATTCACCTATTTGAAAATTGTAGCATAATGCACGTACTTATTTAGGAAATTAAACATAACGATTGTAAGCAGATTCATTTCATGATATCAAGCAAGATAAATAGACATGCTAATTTAACTTTGAAATACTGTTAATAGTCCGATGAAAATTGATAGAAACAAATATCAAGCTTGGTTTTTAGTCTTGTGATAGTAGGAAACTGCTACACATTCTATTACAGTAATCTCATATCGATGTATTCTTTTATGTTAAAGCTTTAATCAGGAGAACATCAAAACTTTTGTTGTTTGCGAAGACATTGGGAAAACTACTGCAACTGATGGAGAAAAAAAATTATTACTATCCCTGCATAAAAAACCTTGAACATTAAATGGATATAATAAGGCGTCATATTGTAATGTACCATATTTATATACTGACCGATAATCTAATTTCAGGTGCAATCTCTAAATTTTCTATACAATCTGCATACTTCATGGCTTCTTGCCACCAGCTGTTTTCTTTCTTGCAGCTATCAGTAATCATCTCGCCATCATTATACAAATAATCAATGCAGCTTTCATCAAGATCGAGATTGAAACTACTATCTAAATCCACATTGTAATTTGTCATCTCTGTTGTATTCAATATTGGAATAGAGTCCGGTATTGCACCGGGTGGTAATGATCGCAAAGGAGACCGATAGCCTGATGAAATTTACTATGTTCAGTGAAGTACAATAACCTTCAAACAAAACTGAACGAGTTGAAACAAGATAAATTTCATGAATGAATAATTACTTTTCTTTTAAAGTGCATCATACCTCTACAATCAGGATCATGACACTTCTGGTAATACACAGCTCTGTGGAGGTCAGCAACGTATATAACTGAACTAAAATGAATATCAGTAACTATTATAATGAAATAAATTTTCAAAGTGCAGAGCCTTTGAATATATTAGCCTCCTAATTATTGTGAGACAAAAGGTACGTAATATAAAGGGAAGTAGAGCAAAGAATGTAATAATCAATGACCTAAAACATAAGAAATAAACTTTGAAAGTAAAGTATAATCAAGCAGCAATAATAAAAAACTATCATATCAAACAAAAACTCTAACATCCAAGTTATTATTGTGTGCTAGTGACAACATTTTCACTGCTGCATAGACACCATTGACCTAAACAAATGGATCACACATATTCTAAATAGACTCAACAAGAACAAAGGAGGAAATCAAATCTCAATTGGTAAATAGAAAATTATCTCATGACAATAGTAAAAATAGTAATTTATTTACTCACAAGCAATTACTATAGGTAAATTGACTTGGTAACTTTATAGGTTTCGAATTACATGACCCAACACACTCACGTCTAAGTAAATGATATTAATCTCATTAGGCCTTGTATATAACAAGGTACTAAAAGTTAGTCCATACTACCCAAAATGAGTGGTTCATATGATATCAATCCTACTTTATAGATATATAATATATATATGTATTTTAAACTAGTACTGTCGATATTATGTGTTAGTAAAAATAAGTACTAATCGGTATTGAAAATCTAAGTATATAATTTATTATCTTACTATTAACATGCTCTAAAGGGGAATCAATCTCCTCCACTAAACTCATAAAGTTCTCATCATAAGTCTAAGCTAATGTTATTACGCACATTCCTATTAATTCAGATTCCTGTGAGGACTCCTGGATTTGGCGAGAGGCTCCTATTGGATGTTCCTTAACCAAAGTGGTTTACCTTTGGTTACTGAATAACCATAGGGACCTCAATGAACCCTGGTTTGGATGGCGAAAACTTTGGATGTTGCATGTTGCCCCGAAGCTCCTTGTCTTCGGCTGAAAACTACTGCATTCGAGGCTTCCCACCTCAGACCTCCTTGCGTCTGTTGGCATTGGCAAGATCCGGTCTTGTGTTTTCTGCGATTGTTTCACTGATTCCATTGCTCATATGTTTTATGGCTGTATTTTTATTAAGCAAATCTGGGAACAGCTTGCTACTCTTTTGAAGTTTCCTCTTCACTCTCACACGAGCTGGGTTGATGGTAGTTGGCTTTTGGCTGCTTATCCTTTACCTGAACTTGTCCTAACTGTCTTCTGGACCCTTTGGAAGGCCCGCAATGCTTTTATTTTTTCTGGAACTCAACCGGTTTTATCGGATGTCTTGAGACGTGCTCTTGCTGATTTCAACGACGCATTCATCGTTTTTAAGCCTGAGGGAAATGAGGTCTACCATAGCCCATTCCATTCTATATCCCGTTGGTCTGCGCCTTCTCCTGGATGGTTCAAAATCAACGTTGATGGCTCCTGGAAAGCGGCTTCAAATCTTGCAGGTATAGGCTATCTAATTCGGGATCATTTGGGTAGCTGCTCTCTTGCTGTCTCTATACAGGTTCAGGTTGCTGACTCGCTGGAAGCAGAGCTTCTAGCGATTCGGAGCGCTATCTCTTATGTCTATTCCAGGCCGGACCAGTTCGGGACCCAGATTCTCTTTGAGACTGATTGCCAGACTGTTTTCGTCACGCTAACTATGGAACCTTCACATATGCCCACTCATGTCAAGAATCTCGTTTGTGAGATAAACCATATGTTGTCTCGTTGGGGTAGAAAATCTGTATATTTTGCTCGTCGCAAAGCTAACCAGGCAGCCAACTGGCTAGCTTCTTTTGCTACTAGCTCCCTTAATTCCTTTACTTGGACAAACTGGCCTTGTGGCTTGAAATGTATTTTGGCCTCTGATCGAGGCTCTCATTTATAATATTTTGCTTTTGTTAAAAAAAAAAAAGTCTAAGCTCATGGCCTAAAATCACAACTTTGTGTCATGTTGGTCTCTTACGGTCTACTGCTAAAGATTAGTGCCCAAATCATGGAAAAGGTAAATGTCAACTTCACCAAGTAATAAGTATGCCTAGGAATTCATAAATAAATTATGTGGATAGAAGACAAATTATGCAAATTCAAGAAGTTTTATATTTAATTTCATGTAACTCTCATATAAGCTTGAACAAACAATTTGGGTTGTTAACCAATAATATATGTAAAGTCTGTTTACAATAGAAATAAATAAAAGTTAAAAAAAAAAAACTTGCCATGATTGCTTTTGTGTTCTCTACCAATCCGTTCACAGTATCTGTTTCTTGACATACTATAAACAATTAGGCCATGCTCCGAAAGCCAATACCAACTTCGAATTTTTCCTATTGGAAAACAAATGATCAAGATAAAGTAGCAAAAAATTTTAAACTACTGCAAGAAATCAAAAGCAACTATTTATTTTAAGTTCTTTGCCAAAAGCATGCTCAACCTTATGTTACCATAAGTATGCAGCAAAAGATCAATTACATGAGGAATGCTAATACAATTTGTTTTAAGATAAAAGAGATAATTTCCAACATTTTAGAAATGAGGAAACCAACAAAAATTGAAATGTTCAAAGATGTTAAAAATTTATTACTTTCTAAGGTTCTCTTCTAAAAATGGGAAAAAAGAGAGAGAAAGATATTTGCAATCAAACAAAACATATGTTGAAGACTTGGAGGCATTTTCAGTGTCGTGCAATGCAAAACAAAACAAGCCTATCCAATGCCTCCATCATTGGAAAAATGCCTTGCATGTTAACATCAAGACTTGTAAAAAGAAAAATCCCAAGTGATGGAGTCCTATCCATGCAATGTTCCAAATAGAACTTCTGCACAAAGAAACTTAACAATTCATTATCTATGATAGAAAATTTTGGAACAAAACTGTAGAACATATTAAAGTTCAAAATTTTTTATTCAGAAAACTATGTGAGTGCATCAAGCAAAAGATAATAATATGAATATATGTAATTTTGTGAAAATCAACGACCAACAAACCAGGGTTTATACAGAAATAGATTGATCCTAGTGCTTAAGTCAACAAATGTTTTACTAGAATAGCAAATTACCACGCGCACCCCTGTAAGTTGGTGAGCAAGAACTTTTAAATACTTAGCCATAGTGACACATAATGGCACTCATTGCACTTGTGAAGAATGAACGGTTTTTTTTGAAGAAGAAGAAGAATGAACGTATGAAAATATTATAAACAGCAATCATGTTAAAAGCCTACAAAAAAGTTAATTGTGTCAACTAGGGATGACAATCCAAAGAATAATAGGGATTTATGCATTGATAATTGATATAGCTTTCACGTTAGAGATTCACCAGCATAATTCTCGGCATCATATTATGACAACTAAGTGGTTAAAATACCTAAATCCAAATATTTAAGAAACATAAAAAATGAAGCATGAAAATGACAAGTGGAAACATAAAGACAAAATACCTAAAACATTTTCCGAAGATGCAATATATTCCACAAATGCATCTAAAGCGGGAAATGGTGATTTTCCAGAGGTGTATGTGTTTGGGAAATCACTCCTATAAGCACTCAATGCAGCGTGTTGCAGAACATCTGAAGTTTGTTGCTGATCCTATTTCAAACAAACAAATCTAAGAAAGAAATGAAATTCCAAAAGATACATGGAAAACATCTTAGATAAAATAAATTTATGGTGATACTGATGCACCAGGGAACTATATCAAGTGCTGCAAAAATTTCTGGAAAGCAATAATTGCAATTGGGATTTCCGGAGACAAGATAGTGTGAATCAAAGTGTAGCCAACCCATATTCTTAAGAAATGAAATTCTCATATTAAACAACAAAGCCAGGGAATTGAGGTCACGAGCCAAGCAACTAGCATAAAAGGTGATTAAGTCAACAATATTATAACAAATTCACAAGTGGTCAACATTAAAATGGTATAATTGACTAGTTTCATGCAAGTTCAAATTGTCAGCAAAATATTTAAAATCCCATGTAGGCTTAGAGCGTTGCATATAATTTTGATGAGATAAAAAAGAACGATCAATTCAGCACATTGCAACTAAAATGCCATGAAGTGAATCTTGACACTCGCTACTGAAAGTTAGTTCATTTAGGAACTGTTTTGCAAGCAAGACTACTAAAAAATCCCACTCTTTATTTACATGATGAGCACAGAACATAGGCAGATTGCAACTAAAAATACCAAGTAGAGGAAATTGGCACCGTCAAGCACTAGCTTGCCAAACTAAAAACCATTAATGAGAAATGGCACACTCCTGCACCTCTCATAAAAGACAAATAGTCAGATTGCTTCCATTTTATTATACCACTGCTGAATCCAGGTTGGAAACGATTGCTCGTGAGTAGAAAATTTAAATAACACAGAACAATTGAAAATTTCTTCAAAGTAAATTTAGTAATATTTATGAGAAAAATAATAATATAATTGTCTAGTTATTAGTGCACAGAATCAAGTATCCAATCTACCTGCATTCAAGAAGAAACAAAAACAATATCAATCACTATTACTCTTCTAAGATGTGCTCTTCTTAGAAGTATGTCTTAGTGCCAATCTGTTGCCTGCATTCAGTAGTTTGGAAGACAGTGGGATAGAATAAATTTACGAATTAAACAGACTTTATTAGTATCATATAAATACTTTCCTCCTAACTAATCTTTTCAGAATTCCATAGATACGTTTAGCCACTAAAGCATTTTGTGCCATATCTGGCGTCCACTTCCACTATGCACTAATCACACCATTACAGGATTCTGATAAACGATTCTAACTTGGTAACATGTAAATGGAATAGAAGACCAAATATTAGACTACCTCAAAATCAAAGCACAAGGTTTTCCTGCAATCTGTATCCATTTGACAAATTAAAAGTTTATTGCAATCACTGTCCACTCTGCAGATTAGCGATTCCATGAAAACTTCCTGCTCACTCTGCATGCATTTGCACAAAATATGAATTATCAGTATAGTGGCTTCAAATATTAGAATCAAGAAAGGAGAAGTAATGATCCTAAATGTTGAAAATTTGAGACTAATCATAAATAATAATGTGATTGAAAGAACAAATGAATCACGGTTCTTGGACTGAGACTATAAAAAATTCAGAAATTTCAAATGAGAAACAAAAAACAAATGTGGGACAGTAAAGGGAATACATGGTTGAAAAGGTAATACAACCAGAATTAGAAAAATTACAACCCGACAGAAGCATAAAAAAAGTAATAGGAACTGAACCTAATATAATTTTTTTATAAGATTAGAATCCACTACACGAGAATAATTTAACTATAAGTTGTTGAGATGAAGCGTAGAAATTAAAGCAGAAAAATCTGAATCAAACACATAAATTTGAAAGGATTTATAATAATATGTAAATATATTTTGATTAGAATTAGGCATCTTGTTTTGCTTGAGCTAGTGCGCAGGTTGGCACCTAGTACCTTAGGCAATATGAAGCCTTGATGCAGTAGAGCACCTAATATTTATAATAATATTGCTTCAAACCCTAGCTAGATGAGGAAAGAAGCTCTTTGAAAAATATTTCTCATCAATGATAAGACAGCAGTCCCGTATAGCTAGCTGCAGAAAAGTCCTTATAATATAGTCTTGGAGCTTCAAGTAGAAGCTAATGAAGGCATACAAGAGAAGGCAACTTCAATTATAGTCCTGCTTCCTAGTGTTATTTCTTTCTCATGAAAAAGTTTTTAAAAGGATGAGTAATTGGAGAAGAAATTTGACTAAAATTTCATACTTCTATATACGTTTTCTCTTGACAATGTTAAAATAATGTCAGGCATAAGAGCACCTTATAGTAGAAGAAATTTGCTCAATTTTAAAAAATAATGAATTCAACAACACGAAAGTAGGAAACTCACCATATTCTTACATTTGAAACGTTGAGTTGGCAAAAGGAAAAACTTCTTCCCAGCCTTTGAAGAGAAAGCTAGTCGGAAACAACGGTTTCGAGAATAGACAGCACTGTCAAGAAAAAGATGAAAATCTGAAGAGCTTGAGTCTTTTCTAACATATAATTTGTCAAGCTGCGAGTCCAACCCTCTTTGACTGGTTATACGAGAACATACCTAATCAGCAGAAGTTTCTGCACTAGTTACATATATTTTGCATCAATGAAGAAAACATTAGTACTCTACTACAAAATTGAAATAATAATCAAAGCTACCAGCTATAAGCACATTCTCTAGTACGAATTCAACACGATAAAAGAATCCCTATAATGATACAACTTGGTAAATTTGAGCTTCATTCTAAAATATCTTTGCTGTTTTGTTTCGGCTGTATTGACCTTAGCTCACCTAACAAGGTTCTAAAAGTAGGGGTATGAAGCATAAATAGTTCAATAATTAATATATGAATTTTATTAAATAATTCATTTAATTAGATCTGCTATCTAAATTTTAATATTTGAGTAAAATGATTGTCCTGGATTAGTTTGCAAATCAAAAATCAAATATTTTATAAATCAGGTTAACCCATACACTTACATATGCACTACATAATAGGGCATACACATACCCATACACTATAAATCATGTATGTGAACCAGAATTTGTGAGGTCATTTTCATTACATTTGGAAATGTATCATGACCGTTTCAAATCCACCTTAAATTAATAAGGCTTTTTGTTTAATGGGTTCTGACTTCCAATGAGCGCAAGCGCTCATTGTTAATTATCCCTAAAATTAGGGAACCTTTGATTAAGAGATCTATAGTACGCAACAAGATGAGAGCGATAATCAGATGATGTCATCTACAAATCTCATTCATGAATTTAATTTGACGTGATACATATTTCGACATGATAAGAGAAAAAGAGTTTCCAACAACATGGACAATTTGTGTTCGTCGAACTTTAGCCTCGTGACGGCGTGTTGAATAATATCCGGCCCAGGCAGTACAACGTTATATCGAGGAGCTACGCCCCGATGGTAAACATCGACGTACGCACCTCCCAAACGATATCTCATCGTAATACATTAAGGCGTATTGGATATTAGACTGGAAAGATCACCCGGCCTTGATGGCGCGTTGGACGACTTGAAGTAAGAAAGATTATCCGGCCTTATGGCGTGGTGGATAATTTGATAAGGCTTTTTTGTCCGGCCTTACGGCATAATGGATAATTTGATTTGGAAATTTATCCGGCCTCGCGGCGTGATGGATAATTTGATTTGGGAGTTTATCCGGCCTTGCGGCATGATGGATAATTTGATTTGGGAATTTATCCGGCCTTGCGGCATGATGGATAATTTGATTTGGAATTTTATCCGGCCTTGCGGCGTGATGGATAATTTGATTTAGGAATTTATCCGGCCTTGCGGCGTAATGGATAATTTGATTTGGGAATTTATCCGGCCTTGCGGCGTGATGGATAATTTGATTTGAAATTTATCCGGCCTCGCGGCGTGGTGGAGAAATTGATTTGAAGATTTATCCGGCCTTACGGCGTGGTGGATAATTTGATTTGGAAATTTATCCGGCCTTACGGCGTATTGGATAATTTGATTTAGAATTTATCCGGCCTCGCGGCGTGGTGGATAATTTGATTTGGAAATTTATCCGGCCTCGCGGCGTGGTGGATAATTTGATTTGAAGATTTATCCGGCCTCGCGGCGTGGTGGAGAAATTGATTTGAAGACTTATCCGGCCTTACGGCATGATGGATAGTTAAAATAAAATGCTTCGGCCTTAGTGAACGCAATGTCGTATTGAGGAGTTACGCCCCGACGATGAACGTCGACGTACGCACCTCCCAAACAATACTTCATCGCATGTACTAGGGCTTTCAATATGTGCAGTATTTAATTTTGAGAATGTTTTAATTGTTTTATTTTAGAGTCGACATTTGGCTAGACGCGACATCGAGCCGAGTTCAAATCATTTAACAAAGTGGCTTTCAGTATGTCGCTTTTATTATATATATATTTTATCAATCTTTTTGTCTTGGTGTCCGTTCACGAAAGAGTAAAGTTACTCTTTCAGCGTTTTCATCCTGCTGCAGCTGCGTGGAGGAGTGGAGTCGGAGGCTGCCGATGGCGTTTATCTGAGCCAGGAGAGAGGAAACAACGAGAGTCGATGGTGGTCGTCTATGTTGGAAACAATGGTGACATCGGCTTGTTGCGGCGTCATCTCAGGCGGCGACAGCCTTCATCGGCGGCGTCTAGGTTGAAGAAGACGAGGCGATGCTAAGGCCAAATAGAGGCGGCGTGATCCTGGGCGAATCTGGTGACGCTCGCCTATTGTAGGAGTTCTTCCGCGGCCGGCGACACAATTGATTCGAGAATACCAGGTCTGTCTTGAAGCTTGGCGTTCAGTTCGATTTTGACGATTCGATTAGGGTTCATTGCGATATTAGCTCTTTACCAGTTTGACACGAACCTTCTGCTCATTTCCAGTCTCCCCTTTTATTTCCAAACACCCTCCTCCTTCACCGTGGGATTTTTTTTAGGGTTTCGTTTGCTTCTCATGGGTAAGATTCAGTATGTGAGATTTTACGGTCTTTCTTCTGCTGTAACGTCGTATTCATTTTTGTGGATTTATCGCTTAGACCCTACTCCTCCATTCAGCAATCGCATTCATTTTTAGGAACCTGGCTTTCTCTCCTTTTTGGCATTACATCTCTTCCATTACCGATAAATCTCTCCTTTTCATTTTTTTTTTCTGTTTTCTCTCCTCTTTTTTTTTTGCCTCTTCTTTCTTCTTTTCTTCTGTTTGGATGATCTATCTACCTCCTTTTGCTATCTCCTCCTCACTCTCTTTTGCTTCTCTTTTTTTTTTTTGCCCGACTTTCATCCTCACATCACTTCCTCTCTTTCTTCAGCTTTTAGCCGTCTTGGCATTTTTTCTTTTGCCTTTAACGTAGTGCCATAGGGTGCTTAGTGCACCTTAGGCCTAAAGAGCAGAAAAGCATAGTGTATGTGTGTGTCCGTCGTGAGCCAGGATGCTTAGTGCATCCATGAAGCCTAAAAAAAAAATCGAGAGTTGAGGGAAAGTGTGTGTGTGTCGTTGTGGTGCCAGGATGCTTAGTGCATCCATGAAGCCTAAAAACGAATGGAGAAGTTTTCCCTCATCTACCTTCTTCTTGCAGTCTTCTCTTCTTCTTGCGATGCCTTCGGTGGTATTTCTTCTTCTCTCTCCGTTGGCCCCTTTTTTTTTTGTCGTTCCTCCTCCTTATATAGGCAACCAGCCCCATGAGCCGACCAAACCTTACAGCAATTTTCCCTCGTCTTTTTCTTTTCGCGCTATTTCTTTTCTTATTTTTGGCAGACTGGCATGGGTGCTTTTCTTCGGTCCTTACTTCCCGTGCTCACCCCTTCCCTTGGCTTTTCTGATTTATGAGGACTTGTCCCATCTGCTTAGCTGCCTGCGTTCCATCTACCCTATTCATGCGTGCTAGACTTCTTCTTATTATACGTTTCCTTATCTTTGGAACACTGACACCTGCCAGATTTCGGTTGTGTCCTGAACACGTTCTCGGCTTGGTCTAGACTCAATATTGATTTTGACTTGATGATTTGGTCTGCAGCAAGTCCCTCTATTCTGTATGAAACCGGATTAATTGGAAATTGTTTGGTACCTTTAATACAGTCTCTTCTTGGATCGTTGTCTCTATTTTTTTTGTTTTGGTTGCGTATGTTTTGCAGTGGCTTGTGCCTTTTTGAATCTTTGTCTAATAAATCCCAACTGTGGCTTTTGCCTCCTTTATTTGGAGTTTCAGAACTATTTGATATATGCCCTGCCAGGTGTTCACACTATGTTATTTCTTTTGCAGGTAGGTACTTTAGCTTTCTCCAACAATTTCTGCTGGTGGCCTCCTTGTAAGCATGACCCACCGTCCTCCCTTTCAGTGATTCCCTTGTTTGTAGAATTTTCTTTCTATGTTATGAAGTTTCATGGTTCACATACATGATCTTAAATTACACGGGGGAGCTATGGATATAAGGTGGATTGTATTTCCATTTTTTTCTTTTATATTCTCCAGGTTTCTCTACCACGTATTTTTTTGAAATGTATTGAACGATAGCGACTTCATAGTTAAACTTTTTTATTTGGTGCTCAGCATCAACAAGAGCTGCATCCCTTGTATTGATCTCTTTCTTATGTTCCCTACTAAGGTTGCTGCAAGCTCTATTTAAGCTTTTTTTTTTTTTCAGCTGGTTCAAGAAACTTAAGCAGTTCCGAGTTCTTGGCTTCAAGCATCCTTCTTCTGCAGAAGTGCATGTGCATAGACTTTACGTGCAGGGAGGTCAGTTTCTTTTCCATACAAATTGTTTAGCTCCAAATAAGACAGACCAATTAAATCTGATATTTGAATAAACAATCCTTATGAACCAGATTTGAGGAAGCAAAGCATCATGAACACTCAAAAGGGCCTCTGTCTCGTCTTCACCGAGAAGATGGATAGATGAAACTAATCAAGCCATTTGGTCCCAACGGCATCATTTGGCATTCAGTACCATTTTGCTTTTGCATCTGTATTTGGCATTTGATGCTTTTTTTTTAACTTAGTAGAATGTCTTTCATACTCTTCCACTTCTTTATTTCCCTTAGAGCCATTCATAAATTCTGCTTGTTTCGTGTCCATCGTGACTAAAAAAATCTGGCCAGCCACTGCGATCCTTTTCCTTAATTTTCTTTCAATGTGCTTGTTGATTTAATTTGTAGTCAAAATCAATATAGACTCTATCCCTTTTGTACACATATTTAGATGAAAATTTATGGTTGAACAAACCCATACACTTACATATGCACTACATAATAGGGTTCGACACAGTTTGTGCCACAAAACACAAATGTGGCCCCAAATCCACCATTTCATGGTGGTTAATATAAGGTGGACCGGTCAATCAAAATGATTCACTAGGACAATTGACACTTAAAGTTTAATGAAGAAGAACTGAAAACATTTCCGACAACAGCGATCAACTGAGACACCTTGGCAAAGGCTTTATCTTTCCAATACGCATGGAAGTAGACATAAGATAATGTCTTGTAATTTTTCACGAGGCAAATAAATTAAACAAGCTGCATACATATTTTACACAACCGGCAAAGGTGCGCCAGTAATAAGATAATTCTTCTAGATTATATGTGAAACAGGAAAGGGCCAAATTCTATGTTAAACTGCCTAAAGGAATACAAAAGGAACAAATTAATTGTTTAAAATTCCTGCATCTTAACTTTTATAGATTATAAAATACCACTGTTAAAACTTTAAACAAAAGAAAATTAACTTATCAATATTGCTTAGAATTTACTATTCTAGAAGTTAATAATATTTCCACTTTGCATTGCCCAAGGTAAAAAAAGGTTATGAATCTATATGGAAAGGAATGCTAAATATTAAACATTATTGCAACAGCAAGGAAGGTGGACTGGTGGAGAAACAACAATGGAGTTACTGATGCTGCGAAAAATTTTGAAGTACCTCCGTGACAAATCCACCAACATGTGAGTTGTTCTTGAAGGCAATATTTGGTATGCGGATAATCACATGGCGGGAAAACTTCTCTACAAAAGAGTGGAACATTAATAGTTTACTCACCTGCCTAGTATCAACATCAAATGGCACACAGTGATTAGCGAAATATATAGCAATACAGAAAAAAGGAACGTAAATGTTTTAATCATTATTTTATTTGGTTAATAACTTAATGTAATGGAGAACGACATAATAGACAAGGAAAGGCACCCGACCAATATAAACTTGAATCTAATATGCAAAATATACACTTTACTGGCACATACTCGTGCAATTCAGTTAATTCCATTATAATAAATATAATTATCAATTAGCATCAAATAAGACCAATAGTGATCTAGGAAATTTTATTTAGTGAATAAGGATTTAAGAACTTCTGCAAGTATTTCAGTTATTTAAATTGTCAAAGGATGTTAAAGCGTAAGTATATAAATTAAATAATTTCTTAATAGCTTAAAATTTTAGAATAAGAGGTCGCAGTCATGTTGTCTTGTTTTTTTTCTTGGTTTATGATGTTAGGTGATCACAAGGAACTATTTGCAAATGTGGGACTTGTTTATGATTACACAAACAACTTATATGTCTCTATACTTTCCGGCGTATCTTCTCTTGAAGGGAGAGGCTGGAAGAAACTGTGGAAGTAATATGTCCCCAAATCTTTACCTAGAAGTTGTTACATTGGAGGCTTCTCATCTCTTTCATGATTGTATTTTTATTAACAAAACTGGGAATGTTTAAAGCAAGAATTTCGTATTCCGATCTCTCCGAAGTACAGCTGGAAAGATGTTTCCAGAACTTGGAAAACAATATGCATCATAAATTTGTTGCATCGTTGATTTTACAACTATTGGGATATCTACAAGGCTAGGAACAAGAAGCTATTTAATACGGACAATTACATATGCCCAAGGAAAATCTTGAGGGATGCACTCTTGGAACTCTGTGATATGATCATAAGCACCCATGCTAAGCGAAAGGATGAAAAAGAAGGAATAAAATCTGAACACTCATGGAAGCCCCCAAAACTAAGTTGGATAAAGATTAACGTTGATGGAACTTCGTGTTCTGAACCGAATGAAAGAGGCCTTGGAACTTGGTTACCTTGTCCATGACACACGTGGGAAATATTCAAATGCAAATAGCAGCATATGTTAACCCTCCATCGGTGATTTTTTACGAACGTCAGGCAACTAAAAACACTCTTCAATAAGTCTATAGAATGCAGAATCCCCCTACCAACATTACGATCAAGATGGATTGCAACAATGCAGTAAACCTATACAGCATGGTGTTGACTGATCCAGCGGCCAAGGTGATTAATATTTAGAGTAAAATCAAATTTCTGAGCTCAAGAATAAAAAGGAGGTGTTCGAACATGCATCTAGAAATGCAAATACGGTAGAGCACTGGCTGACCACTTATGCAAAATCTGAGAATGATTATAAATTGTGGAATAGCAATTGGCTAGTGAAGCTGGCCAAGACTTTGTATTTTAATCTAATGATGTAGCTTTGATTAACAATGATCTTTTGCAACAAAAAGGTAAAATCTTTCGTATAGTAAAAGGCAAGATGAAAAGTTGGGAGAACGTTAAACTATAAATATAGAAATTAGCTCGCTTCCAAATGGCTTAAACTTTTGAAATAGATTTCTTTTATATCAAATCTTTAAAAGGATTTCATCTCTAACAGAGCAAGAGAGGAAGGAGTCCAAACTCATCAGTTGACAGTAAAATGTTTACATGTGTATATTGTAAATAAATTACAAAGAAAAGATATAACAAAAAGATAGGAATAGCTGTAAATATTTTTATTATTTTTCAAATAAGGCACATTGTTGAAGTTGAAGTTTAAGCTATTGCGTGTAATGAAAAGCAAGACAAGTATTTCAAATCACAAATTTTCTACTACAAATATTCTTTGAATTCCTGTGTTATAAGTTTCTTCTAATGAATTTGAACCAAATCATGCGAGCATTAAGCAATATTTTTCGCCTAGGAGAATGTGAATTTTTACTTCAAATAACACCACAGCTAAGATATTATTGCGGCTAGGCAAAAGTGAACTAATAAGAGAAATTTGTTTGCCTCAGCAGTCAGCATAGCAAATGCATATATACAAATGAAGAGAAACAAATGCTCACTAACAAAGGATAAATGAAACAAATAAAAGTTGAGAATCACAAAGTCAAGGTGTGATCGACAACAAATAATATACCTGTAGTAGATGAGTCGAGCTCTATGATCCATGCTACATTTCCTTGAATGGAGTACTTGTCAAATAATACGCTGAAAGTCAAGGACATCAAGATGTCGACCATTTCATCAACATTTTTCCCAACATTGACTTTCTTATCAAATTCCAAGTCAAAATACAAGTGGCAAGGCAAACCCTGTCAAAATTAACTTGAGAAATGAAAATTTAGGTCCTTATTTAAGAGCTAGGAAGAGAATGGCGCACAAAATACTAGAAAGAAATTACATTTGAAAGAAATTTCACCAGCAAAAAAGAGCTAAAAAGGAATAAGCGCTCTTCTAACGATAGCGTCAACCTAGTACTACTCATAGAGTATAATCACAAGTGAGAAGATCTTTTCGCTCTTAAACAACTTAGCTATTCATTTAAGGTAGAGAGTTATTTGGTCATTTAAGGTAGAGAGTAATTTGGTCAAAAAATAACTACTTCCGTCATCTATTAATGATTGCATCTGGCACAGGAGTTATATTATTCTACAAAAGTCATATTTATGTATGTCTTCCTAACAAATTGTATAAGCAGACAAAATGGTTGGGTACCTACCAGTCCATTATTATGGCCCAATATGGTAAATTTAGACTGTACATTAGCTAAGCTCCATGTTTGCACCCAAATGTGCTCATCTTGCACACAACACCTCGGTTTAGTCATTTAAAATGCAGTTAATCATTACTAAATATAAACAGAAAAAACATTCCCCTAACCATATAAATGAACAGAGTAAATACATGTAAATCTAGCAGGCAAAACTAGGACTCTCATTCAATGAAAAATAATCTACTAAATGCTAGCACAGCAAAAAGTAACCAGCTCTTAAGAACGGGAATTTATTTAGCTTAATAGTTAATATAGTGTAGAGGTTTGTGTGCCCGCAAAAGGAATCCAAAAATATTATAGAGAATGCCAAACCATACTCATCCAATGAAAGAATAAGATTGTAATTATTAACAAAAACCTGCAACTGATTCTCTGTTTCAATGTATCAAGAACAAAAATATCCAGTGCCAAAATTGCAAGACAAAAGTCTCATAAGCAAAAATTACAAGGATAAAATTTCAATTGTCTTTTATTCACCAGCATTAAAACATCAACAGTGCCGTAATCATCTTCATATACCTTACTTTCCCAATAGTTTATAATAGGACAATTGTTCAAACATGTAAATAAGTGCTCTAGAAAAGGGTTTTCTGATCCAACAAAAATTACAAGGTCAGCTATCACCTCTTGAATGACTTCATAGTGATGGCGTAACCCAGGATCCATACCTTTGTACCTGCAACAATGAGAGCAAATTTCAAATTCTACAGAAACAACATACAGTATTCACTAGGAAGGACGCTTCTAGAAATTGTTCTAGAATAACTTTACCCATCACGTTGACGTAATATAATTTCAAAATTTTTCCATTATTTCATTCTTTCAGGAAATATTAATTCATTGAATATTTTCAATTAGATCAATTTATGGACTGATTTTTAATTCTTAATGAACAATAGTTAAATTGCATACTGTTTGGACACGAATAGTATCAATCACAAGTTGACCTGCTCCAAAACTCAGTGTACGTAGAAACAAGGAACCTTCTTTGCCCACTCAAATGATCTTGATAACTAAACAGTCTAGCATGTGCATGTCCTTTTAAGAATCTGATTGCTTCCTCTTGTCTTGGAAAAGTAGCCCAGACCTCTTTCCTGTGTAAAATAGAAGAAATTTTGATACCAAGTTAAACATGGTTAAAATATTGGTCAAACTTGCACTAGCCAAGTGGAATTAATCACTCAAACCCAAGGTTTTAAACACTGGTTTATATTAGTATATTAGTTTGCTGTTGTCAATATCAATCAATACCAATCTATACCTATGTTTGGTACCTATATATTTGATACTAATCTTGTACTAGTACTACTACAAGGTCAAACTGGTACCGCAAATCAATTTTTAATACTTTGCACCAACTAAGTGAAGAAATATATTACTTCGTATGACTCAAAGATATTGGCAAGCAATACTAGAGCAATATTTTAAAACTGCTAGTTGACTGATATTGACTTTGAAACAAACAATATCATTTCATCTACTCAAGAATAAAATTACCAAAAAAGGATACCTTGATATGTAATCACTCTGTTCCTTGAGATCAACATGAATTTCATGCAATAATTGCAGCAATCGAGTTGGTCTTTTAACCGGCACACCATGTGGAGAACCATAAAAAATAATTGGAGAAAATTGCTTTCCACTTTTTAGTTTGATTCCTACAGACATATATGCACCAAGCTGGAAAAGTGACATAATCAATTATTCACTTTTTAATGAATAGAACTTAAAGAACAGACAACAGGTAAAACTAGCACACTAAGACAATAAATGTACCCAATGCAAAATTATATTCGCTATCTAAATTTCTCATATTCATTTTGTTACAGGATCGCATTATTGGTGTATATGCCCTTGGACCCGTTGTTGGTCCATCTTGTATTACTTGACAATGATAATTAATATATCATTCTGGCATTGTCGTTATTATGCTGTGTTTACATCTGCGATTATGTACATGGATAATAATGTTCCTGGAGACAGATTTTATCTGTGCTCAAACGGTGGGTCCCCAGTCGAGTACCTGAGTGGATAAAGGACAACTCTGGTACATATGAGACTGGTATATGAGCTGGTTAGGCACGGGGTGCTAACGCAGGCATATGGGTATATCAGTGGTGGATATATTGAACTGACCCGCTGTGAGGCTCTAACTTGGTGTCATGAATTAAGCTCACAAGTGACAGGAGATGCATTGATCCCTTGACTTGAGGTCATTGACTCTTCTATGTGGTTAGGGATATACTTTGATACAACCTAACGCCTCGCCGTAGCAGGGAGGTCATAACGGTTGTCATTGGGTATGTCATGACCTGAGTTCATCACTGCCAACGTCAGAGGAACCTACAGGGTCGCACAACTTGAAACTCGGGTTCTCGTATTGATCGAGTAGTCTAATGATCGAGTTATTGGATAACTCAGATCTGTTTGGGAAAATCCATCAGCGTTATTGTGCCTGATGAGATGGAAGAGACTCATTGGAGCTAACTTCATTTTTGTGCCAATTGGGCCCAGTAGGCCAAATGGGCCAAATGGGCCCAATAGATCATTTGTGCCAAATGGGCTAAATGAAGTCTAAGCATGTAGCATGGACCAATGGGCCTCCAAGCCCAGTTGGGGCGTGAGGCCTAATGGGCCTTGAGGCCCAATGGGCCGTCAGGCCTGATGGGCCATGACAATAAGCTGCCTGGCCCAATAGACATCATGGTGAATTAGATACTGCATTTAATTCTGTATTTAATTCTGCATTTAATTCTGTGATTAATTATGAATTTAATTCTGAATTTAAATATGAATTTAATTCTGAATTTGAAGAGTCACGTTATTAATGACCATTATGAGACTTTAATTCAGAGTTTAAATTCAATAATTAATTCTGAATTTAATTCTATAATTAATGATGAACTTAATGCAGACATTAATTCTGAATTTATTTCAGAATACCAGAGGTCACCGTGATTTCTATATAAGGGCTAGGAGGGTTGAGAGGAAAAGATTATTCTCTCGGAGATTTCATTCGCAAGCTTGGAGCTTGGCGTTTTCTCTCTTCCTCCTTCTCCTTGGGCGGCTGCAAGGTTGGACCTTGGCGGCATTCTTCCTTCCATCTACTCCTTTTGGCGCATTCACTGTGTGGGTAGCACAAGTTCTTGAGGACTCCCAAGAGGCGTGGATCTTCTTCCCGAGGCTAGCACCGGGCATGGAAGAAGAGAACTCGAGCGTCAGCTGTGTGCGAGACTGCAGAGGGCGAACATTTGGGCGCCTGCATCGCATCCTTCTTCTTCGCTGCAAGGTATCATCTCCTACTCACCGTGTCGATTCTTTCGCAAGACTCGATCTTCTGGGTTTTTGGGACCGGCCTGTTTCGGGGATTGCTTCCGTTGTGCTTGTTTTAAAAATTTTAAAATCCCCGGGGTTTCCCAACACGCATTATTCTAGATTTCTTATATTACGTTTTTGGATAATACAAAAGCGTGCTTTGTACAGTTTTAAATAATTCAAAGATCGTATATAGAAGTAGAATTAAAAAACACATACCGAATTGAAGATTTAGGTAAAGTATGTATGGCAGATGTTATTTACTTTTTTCTCTCAAAAATCAACTTCAATTTCCATATTAAAGAAAAGAGGGCTGAAATGTTTCAACCTTTCGTCAATCTACATGCTCATTAAAAGCAACAAGGCATGCACCCTCTAGTTCAATATAACAATGTTTATTAGCATGCAGAATTATTAAATCAGTTAGTTTTACAGACATTTATGATGATATAGAAAAGAAAGCACTTCATTTTAATATATATATATATATATATATATATATATATATATATATATATATATATAATTGTGATATCTACCTCTTTCATAGGAAATGTCATGAGATGTCCTTATTCCCACCCAAATGTTAACCAGCCAATTTTATTGTCTTGTTAACTAGATTTTATAAAATGTAAATATTCTTTTTTTCTTTCATTGGCTTCAGATTATTTTATTTTTTTAAGTAAGTCAATTTGAATATCTAGTCAAACAAGTGTGATATCTTTTGTATGAATTTCATGAAGAAAATTCTCTCCTTTCAAAAAGTATTATATAAAAAGTTTTAAAAATGAAACACTAACACAAATCTATACGGAATTTTATGTCTAATACATATATCACGCATTGTGTTGTGTTATTGTTCTCTCTCTAAACTTCACTCACTTATCTCTTTGAGACCAAAAAAAAAAACATTGCTGTCTCTCTCTCCAACACTAAAATGGATATTGCATTTTAACTAATACAGGCTCAGTAATCTCGTCTGGCTTCAATTCCTCCCTCATGACATGTGCGTTTCTTCACTATCTGCTAAACATGTTTATTGTAACAAAATTGCACTCTTCAACTTGCACAGAATGATTTTTTTTATACTTGTAGTAAATACATTGATATTACTAGTCATTATAACGTACAATATATAAAATTGGGAAGTATTTAATTATAGTCCATACCTAGTTCATGCAAACTTATTAACGTGCTCACTAAAGCATTCCCAGCTTGCTTCTTGGTTACAACTCTGAAGCTCCAAAGTGAACTCTATTACACTCCTTGCAGTAGTGGGTTTGATGGAGGCTGTTAGCTCTGTATCTTTGCAAATATAGTTGTATCATTGAATCTTTAGTCGTGCATAAATTTAGGCCTCGATCCCTGCATTATTTTATTCCTTATATTCTCACATCTGGTTTACAGCCCACTCCTATCTATATCGGGAGAAATTTTGTGTATATGATTGAGGGAAGCCTCGTACACGAACAATAACAATGAAGTATTACTTCAGTTTGTCTATGTTTTCAATTGAACACTGTTTGGTGCACAGTCCTATTGCTTGCATAAACTTACTAGTGATCCTTTAGGAAAATAAACTAATAAGCAGAATATATTATCTGCAAATCTTTCTAATCCGTTGGACTTAATTTATACTTCAAACAGAACAATCGTAATAAAAAACTGCAGCATACCTTCTCTTTTTGCGCGGAACCCTGTTGGCATTGTTTATATGAGTTTGGTGTAGCCACTTCAGATGTCATCCCTCTCCGCGAACTGGCTCTCGGTCTGCTTTCTTTTACAGCCGATTCTGATAATGGCGGATAGAAGAAATCAGAACCATCAAAGAACTCAATATTAGGATTAAGGCACCAAATCGGTTCAAAAGAATAATGGCGGTGCCGGAATGAGAAATCGAAAACTGTAAAGACACGAAACAATTAATCCGGTTCGGATAGAACCAAAAACGATCGGATCGTGCAGGAGATCGTAAATCAAGAACTGTCCAGACGCTCCATACTAGCAGTGCGGTTCCAAAGGAATCAACGAAGATCGTGGCGGAGCAGAAGAATCGAGAATGGTGGAATTGCGAAAAGAATATACGATTCGGAAAAAAGCCGAAGAGAGGATAGATTACGGTTGGAGAGCTCACCGGGAGTGGAGACGCCGCACTTGAAGCAGGCGAAGAGTCGATCGACGTCGTCCTTTGGGTCGTAGGCCATCTGATTCGCAAGCGATGCCTCCTACTTTCTACTTATGCTCCCCGATGCCCAAGTTTCCTCCACTCTCGACACTCCGCACTGGCGAGTGGCAACGACGGTGGCAAAATAAAAAGAACAGCAACCCGCCAAAAATGTTAAAACTAAAACTAGCGAAAGCGGGAAGAGAAGCGGGAAATCTGGTCACTAATGTAGGCCGTCGTTTCCGGACAAGCCCACAGCCCTCAATTCGACTCCTCAATTCTCCCCGAAGCCCGACGTATAGCCCTAGTCTTACTCTTAACTGTCTTAAGTGATTTTAAATCTACAAAAATATTTTGAACATATTTTTATCTATTATCTATTTATATCTTAAAATCATCATCTAGTAAATAGTAATAACTGAATACATAATTCAGATCCCACACGAAATTAGACAAATTCAATTCAAACATATTAAATTAACTCATTTACAATTCAATCTTATTAGAACGATAGCATATTATATTATATTATATATTTTAATATACAGTGAATTATATATATATATATATATATTCATTATATAGTAATAAACTGGAGCGAATCTAATTAACAAATAACAATATACGATTAATACAAAAGTCCCCAAGTCCTCGTAGAATTTCTTTTTCCCACTTTTCTCCGGTAAGCTTCAAGAAGTTTTGACCGAACGTAGAGTCATCTACGTTTTTTCCCTTTTTTGAATTAAAACCAAGAAGTTATTTTCATGCTTTCTGCATCCCGAGCACACGGTACGGATTTGGAGTTGAAGCAGGCCCACCATCAGAGTAAGAAATTAAGAACAGTCTCCATCGTACTAATTCTCTCGTTTTTCCTCGATCATGAGTCAAGACAAAGGAATTCTAGAATTCGAGCTTCTAGATCAGGACGCCCCATTCAACCATTAGTCAATCTACGAACAGCATCCGTGTTTTCAGTGAAACATCATCACAGCCCTCCACCACTTCCAAGAGGAGACCCGCACTCATCATCAAAGCCAAAAGCACCACTTCCATCACCATCAACTTGTTTTTTCTCCGTTACCCAGCAAAGGAGGAAGAGGTCAAGCTCAAGCAAAGCCGCGCGCGATGGGCGACGCAGCGCTCTGGCTCGCCGGCGACAGGATGGAAGGCCGTATGGCGGCGGCGCCTCTTTCCGCGAGGGCGGCAGAGATAGCGAGGAGCCGGGAGGAGCTCCTCAGCCTCCTGCGTGACCGCCCCGAGTCCGAGCACGAGCTGTCGCTCACCGACCTCGTCGTCGAGAAAGATGGCCCGATCGTAGCCGGCAGCGATCTGAAGGAGAGGGAGGCCACGTCGTTGCAGGGGAACAAGAGGCTGGTCGTGAAGGAAATTGGGAGGAAGAAGAGGAGCGGGAGGACCAGTTGCGGTGGCAGCGGCGACGGGGTGCTGCTAAACTTCTACATGCCGGCGGCCTTGACGCGAAGCTTCACTACTTCCAGGTCGAGCAGCAGGTCTCTATGCAGTACTTCAGCTGAGGACTGCAACAAGAGGTAGGAACGTGAATGCTTAATTAAATCATGAGTGATTCATCTACAGGAATGGCATCACAACAACAATCTCATATCTTTTGCTTCTATTTTTCAGGACTAAAAGTCTGAAGACTCCTGGATGTTGGCCAGCACTGTGGGAGAAAGGAACGGGGAACAAATCAAGGGTAGTAGCTCCAAAAATGAGTGATCACTAATGGTCATTGTTATGTGTCCACCTTCTTTGCTGCCCTGGGATTCCTATAGGTGTACTATTTGTTTGTTTGTGTTGGTTTGTCCTGCTACTAGATTGAGTTAAATTGTCAAGAAACTGAGGTTCTGGTATGCTGTCTGATTTCTTGATACTTTGTAAATGTATCAGTACTGAATAATCTTGTTTTTCTTGATCTACGCAATTTGTTGTTCAAGAATGTTAGAGGCCTGTTGTGGGCTTGTAGTGCAGAACTGCAGATCGGGAAATGAAGAACTGCAAACCAGGAGCAGGATGAAATGAATCTTTGTGCCATATCCACACTGCCATGTTGAAGTGTCTCATTATTGTATGCTAACGAAGAATCTGAAAAGGCTAAAGCTGCTAGAGAACAAAACTGAGTGCATTGTAAATTAAATTAATAAAAGCTAAAAGAACAAAGAATTGAGCGCTCATTCATTACTAGCATCTTTCTACAAAAGCCTTAATCGATCCATATGCTAATGGATTGATTAGATGCAGCCATTGACATCCAGGTGCTTTTCTCTTTTAATCTTACTCGTTCATCTTCTTTTCTGAAGGGATCCCAGCTTCGTTAACATCCTTAAGATGTTGAGCCTTCGCTATCAAGCTACCGATAAAATGTCATTTTTATTATGTTGATGGTGATCTATGATGTCAAATGTACGATGGAATGTAAAGAAACTCATGTT
The DNA here is from genome assembly GCA_027563935.2 of Costus lasius. Taxonomy (NCBI): domain Eukaryota; kingdom Viridiplantae; phylum Streptophyta; class Magnoliopsida; order Zingiberales; family Costaceae; genus Costus; species Costus lasius. Next base: position 119,158,119 of record CM050451.1, on the reverse strand, counting down.
CTCAAATCTGACTGATCTCTTTACAAATTTTGGGAACTCAAATTGAACTCCTATGGATTAAAACAGGTACCGCTCTGCTAATCTTTTTCCTTTTCATTCAATAGCTTTGGGCCGCGGTGTTCTCTAAAATATCTCCCCAAAAATTCATGTTGAGTGGCAAATCAGACGAACGAAGGTTTTTCACATGATATTGAGTGGTCAAATTTTTTATTTTATATTTTCCATCAACCCACCAAAAAAAAATAAAGTCACTAGTGCATCATTGCGTTGACGTGACAAGGGAGTTGTTGACTTGGAAGTCAACACATAATACATTAATACGACAGTTGATACTTCCTGCTATATATCAAAGAAGAAAAACGACATCCAATGATAGTCAAAGTGATGGGGTCGCTGATCCGACTTCTTGAAAGTAAAATAAATGTCTCTCTCTCTCTCTCTGAAATACTATATTACTGATAGAAATCTAATTATTTTATTAAATTCTTTTAGTTATTGACAGAATGAATATAATTATCGAACTCTGCTTCTGTTTTTTGAAGGACAAAGATCATCCATTTATTTGTTAGAAATCTAATTACCCCGTTGCTTTCAAAGGTGACAATATAAAAGTCAATCTCGACCACTTGCTTATACTATATTTCAAAAGCCACAGACCTTTGACTGATGAGGAAGAAAAATTCTACACGTTTTTTTTTCTTTATTGTGGTTGGAAAAAAAATTTCAATTATTTGACAATGAATTTGGAGGATAAAATAAAAAGTAGATGGACTCGTTAGCAAAGTATGAAAACAATGACTTGGCTAAAAGATGAGATTGATTTGATCGATTTGATTACCAGACCAAAAGAGTCAGGTTTACTTAACTGTTTTCAAAGTTTTGCTTTTTTTTTTTTTTTTTTTTAAGTTTTGCTCTTTTGATATTATATATATTTGTTAATTAATATAGCAGAGAGAGGGGAGGCTCGACAGGGAGGCACTACCAAAAACGAAGGTGTGGCTGAGGTCACTGTGGTGGCCATAGACAAATCATTTGGACCCATTCTTTCTTGGTCTTTCAGTCCCTTACTAATAAAACAGAGGGGGAGGAGGAGGAGGAGGAGGAAGAAGAAGAAGAAGAAGAAGAAGAAGAAGAAGAAGAAGAAGGGCCAGTGATCTCTTTTTCCGCAACACTCCATTCCCATCTCTCATCTTTGCCTTGTCCTGATGAAGGTTCAGGCCCTTTTTCTTTTTGTTCTTCTTTTGGATTATTTGTTCCTTTTAGCTGAATTCTGATCTTTCCAGCAAAAATAATAATCTCCGATAACTTCCCCTTGGGTAATGGAAGAGTGATTCTGATATTAAAGTTTGGGTTGTTTCCAGTAGCCAAATACTGTGTTGGCCTATAGGGAGGGAGCAGAGCACTGTCTGCTGCTCCATCTTACGCTTCAATTCGTTTACTATCATGGCTAACTGCGTTACTTTGCTTTTGCAGAAAATTGTTTTGAAGGTGAACGTGCACGATGGCAAGGACAAGCAGAAGGCCATGAAGGCAGTCTCCACGCTCCTAGGTGGATATTTCTCCTCCTCCTCCTCCTCCCTTCTCTGTCTGTGATACAGTGATGAGATTAGATTGCTTCCTTCTCTCTGCTTTCTAAAGATATTTGATTGGTAATTAATTGTCTGAGAACTACTGTGAACCAAATCTTTCAGGGATCGATTCCATTGAGGTGAACTTGAATGACAGAAAGATGACGGTGATCGGCGCCGTTGATCCTGTGGACGTGGTGGATAAGCTGAGAAAAGGTTGGGCGGCGGAGATAGTCTCGGTGGGGCCGAAGGAGGAACCGAAGAAGGATGGAGATAAGAAGGAAGGCGAGAAGAAGGAAGGTGCGAAGAAGAGCGACGAAGAGCAGAAGAAGGAAAACGAGAAGATGATCAAGGAGCTCGTGGAAGCATACAAGGCTTACAATCCCTGCATGACCACCCATTACTATGTCCAGAGCGCAGAGGAGAATCCCAACGCTTGTGTAATCCTGTGAGGTTTATGAGCGTTGACTCGCCCTATTAGTTTCCTGTGATCTATGCAGTGTGTGTGTATTACATGAAAAAGGCTTTGGCGCTTGATGAATTAGGGGAGATACTTAAAATAAGTGTTCTAAAGCTAAAATCAATGCTCAATTTTAAGTTTTTAAGTTGAATTGACCCTTAGAGAGCTACGACAAGAGTATATGAACACTTGAATGCTTAGAGAATGCTCAAATACGCCATCAGCAATAGGCAATAGCCCACCTTACAAAGGCTACTGAATTAAAATCATTCGGAATTTGTCTTTAATGGGGGAAGGTTCTCTACAAATTTTTTATTCCAAGTCCATGGACAGTTGATAGAGTAGATATTGATGCGGTCAACTACAGAAAATAATATCTTTAACAGTTGGAGATTGGCCTTTGAATTGGAGAGTACTACAAGGGAGCCAAGACAACAGCAGCATTGAAGAGTACAGCCTTCAAAGCATTGTTCCCAACCGAGTTCAATACTTGAACGCCATGTACAGAAAAAGGACCTTTTTAAGGTGATGTCCACAAAGATTATTTACTAGAGCATCATGCAATAATAAATCAGGCTGTGAACTTGTCTCTATTGCCTCGTCATAGCACCAACAACTTTCTAAAATAAATTAAACGTACTAATATGGGCAGTGTTCAATCAGAAACTTCAAACACATCATGTATCGAATGATATAATAGATGGTCCCTAACTAGTAAGATTTATCCACTCCTCCAACAACAATTCTAATTAATACTTCCGACTAGAGATCGTTGATCTAAATTAAATCAAATTGACTAGATCTAAAAGAGCTTAATTCGCCCTGTTATGTAAGGCCATGATCAATCCGATCCAATATTCTGCTACCAAATAAAAACGAAGGATGACCAGCAAAACTCATGCTAATCATAAGCTCCTTAAAGGTTCATGGCAAATGGCCCTGAAATGTGCACATCGATCTTTAATTGCGAGCGCATATCACAACTGCCACCACAGGGCATGCAACCTGCATTGCTCCTAAGAACGATAATCATTCCTACTCCATAAAGCCCTTCCTATATCCTAGAGCAAGGCCACACAACAGCCACAGTGCAGCAGTGGACGACATCTCATGGCCTCTCACCCTTCTTTTTCCCTTCTGCTAACACTGCTTTCTCTCCTCCAGCTAAATCCCTCACTTCCCCACTCCACCTTCATCTTCGGAGACTCCCTCGTCGACGCCGGAAACAACAACTATCTATTCACCATTTCCAAAGCCAATTCACCTCCCTATGGTATTGACTTTTCACCTTCCGGAGGCCAGCCTACTGGAAGATTCACCAATGGCAGAACCACAGCGGATCTCATAGGTATGTCAGAGTCGCTTACCAATGCCAAGACATTTCCAAAGATTAATAGCATGCTTATCCATAATAAACCTCTAAAGAATGATTGATTACAAAAAAAAAAAAAAAAAGCTGAAAAGAGAGATTAAACACTTGCTAGCCACTAACCTTATTAACAATGCAATTGGATGTGCCCAGTTGAAGCAGTGGGGGACAAATCATTTCCTCCGCCGTATTTAGCTCCAGATGCCGGCCCAAACACACTCCTTCGTGGTGTTAACTATGCTTCAGGTGCTTCTGGGATATTAGATGAGACAGGATCATTGTTTGTGCGTGACTACAACAACATTGAATTGTACTTCTTCTATTTGGGGTTACCTTCTTGTTAATTGCTGCAGTTTCAACTTCCTCAGATTGAGCGAATACCATTGAGCAAGCAAGTGCAGTACTTTGAGGAAACCAAAGATTACATGGTAAGGGAAGCGGGAGAAAATGCCACGAATGAGTTCTTAAAAAATGCCGTCTTTGCAATAACCGCTGGTTCTAATGACATCTTGAACTACGTCGAGCCTTCCATACCTTTCCTCGGGAAGAAGATTGCCCCAACAATTCTTCAGGATATACTAGTTTCCAACATGACGTCGCATCTTAAGGTGAGAACAATGAGCAACAAATCATCAAGTTAAATTGTTAATTAACGTACTACATGTAATTTATTCAGCGGCTGCATGAGCTTGGGGCGAGAAAGTTCCTAGTCATCGGGGTCGGACCTCTTGGGTGCATCCCGTATATACGGGTCATAAACTTGGTGGTGAATAAGCAGTGCTCATCGGATGTGAACAGGCTAATTCGAGGCTACAACATCAAATTGATGAGCAGGATCAACAAACTAAATGAAGAGTTGGGTCCTGAATCTCTATTTGTTTATGGAAATTCTTATGACATTGTACGAGACATAATTCAAAACTATCGTGGATATGGTAAGTCTTCTTTCCTCTTCTATTTAGTGGCCATTTTCTTAGATTCGTGCATATAACAAAAGCACAACAAAGATAATAACAAGGTTACACATGCTTACATTGGTAGGATTCGAGAATGCAAATGATCCTTGTTGTGGTGTCAGCTTCCCCCCACTCCTCTGCTTTAGCAATTCAAGTGCTATCCTCTGCAAAGATCGAGGTAAGTATGTGTTTTGGGATGCATACCATCCGACTGAAGCAACGAACATTATTATTTTAAACAAATTACTCGATGATGAGAGCGCCACTTCTCCCTTCAGCCTACGAAGGCTGTACAGTGGCCAACACTGATGTAGAAAGACAATGTAAAATATTTTGTACCAGTGTCTGACTAGAGAAAAAAAATGGTGGGAGATGTATGAGAATGCTATGATAAAGCTGTTTGAACTGGATTTCCTCCAACATTTTGGTTCTCTTGAAATAATGTACCAAAACAATGCTCGGGTTTTTGAAACCCACCAAAATCAACACTGTGCTTACATAGTTAGCATGATACTTGTCGTGTTAACAATATCCAAATATTTGGAACAAGGCAGTTTCAGATCTTTAGCATCTTTAGCACAACAAAAGTTTGTAATTGCATGAATCTCATACTAGGTCCATCACACTTGGCCAGGCCCTGGCAGCCGTGAAAGAATTTTAGTTTGAAATCAAAAGTATTCAAAATCTAAACCTGATTATCCCAAAGGTACGGTCGGTCGGTCGCCGGCACACACCATCCTCAATTTTGATACTACACCGAGTCGGCGCTCTGCAATGCCAATCCTCTGTTATTCTAAAATGGTGAAAATTCAAACTCTCATGCGAGTTAAATCCTGGCTCCGACATTCGCAGCTACCAGGAAGTGTCCATTGCTCCGCTCGTTTCCTCATCTGCCTATGCTTCGGGTCACAACGAGGGCACAATTGGTTCGTCTTTTCCCTGAAGAACAACGTCGCGGTCGCCTTGCAGGTTCGCAGACTTGAAGCGTCCGTCTGTTGCAATCGCCTCATGGGAAGAACCGATCTACCTATCCATCCGTTCTATTGATCAAGGCTCCTTGCCTTCAAGCTGCACAACGGATCATTGCTACCTACCCCTCGACCTCCTTCCCTCTCCTTCCCTCTTTGCTCCGATCGCATGACACCGACTCATATTGCTTCCTTGCGGTGCGCTTAAACTGCGGATAGAAGGGACCTTACACTATAATGCAAGATTTTAACATATATATTATTAATCTTCTTGGACCTTTCTGCAATTTTAAAAATTAAAGATTAATGTTTAATAAAAAAAGAATTATCATAAACATCCATCCCTTCTAAAGATTAATGTATGTGAACTTTTTGAACAAAATTTTTGAAATGAAATAAAGATTGGTTTGTGAAAGAAAGCAACTTAGCTTGCTCAATTTTCTTTTCAATGGCAATTACAATTGAAAGCTATGTCTCATAAATTTCTTGAGAGCTACTTTTCTTTACAAAACTCTTTGAAGTACAGAATACAAGTTTAAGGCCGCATTCAACCCTCATATATATATATATACGTATATATATATATATATATATATATATATATGATTATTTATATTATCCTCAAATTTGACAATTAAATTATTTAAATAGATATTATTTTCATTTTGGTAACCCTAGAATTTTTAACACTTTCTACTAACAAAAATCTTTCCTTTAATCATGAAAGTTTACATTCGCGTGCTAACTTGAGAACAAAATTTCTAACCTGGGTAACCTAGTTTTTAATCAATTTTTTTTAAAATTTTTTTTATATAAATAATGTATACATCCTAACCTATCCAATGGTACCAATATTGAAGTGTTTTAAACCATATATATTTATTAAATACCCTAAATATTATTTAAGATATTTAATGAGTATATATAATTTAAAATACCCTAATATTGATATTATTGGGTGGCTTAAGATGTATACATTATTTAAATTTTTTTTTTTTTAAAAAATAAACTTTTTAACCAAAAAATAAGGTACCCAGCTTAGAAAAACTAACCTGGGTACCCAGGTTACGAAATTTGTTCCTAATTTGGAGGGCCAAATCCTGGCAACTTCAGATTTACTTCCTCCAGAATGAAAGTTGGCCTTCTTCATGCATCTGCCGATCAACAAATCAGCATGAACCAAGGTTATGATAATCAGCAGTTTGCTTATATATACAAAAATAAAATTTAAAGTTGTAGAAAGAAAAAAAAACATGAAATGAGCAAATAAACATCACATCTACATAATCAGCCAACAGAATCTTCAATCATCTCATCATCTTCTGTCCCATCATCAGCAGCAGCAGTACGAGCATCCTTATTATTAGCATCATCAATGCTCTGACTATCGTCATCATGATTGGTATCGCTGCCCTCGCTACCCTCTGTTTCTGCATCAGACATTGAGTCGCCCTTTTCTCCGTCTCCATCAACCTGGAATTGATGCCCAAAGTCAGGCGCCACAATCTTGATCATGGCATTCAGCGCTTTCTGTTCTTTGCTTAGTTTAGTTGCGCAGTGACCAACATTACTTTGACTTCCTGCTGCTAAGCCATCGGAGCACAGCATGGCAGCGGTAGCCATTTCCTCTCTAGCAGCATCAGCATTCTCCATGCTACCAGGAGATTCGTTTTCCCCATTCACGGAAGGGGCAGTGCCTACAGCCCAGCTCCCAGCAACTTCTGAGGCCAAAAGATCAGCAGTTTTTATTGTCCCAGTTTCAGTTTCCTGTAGCCTTTGCGGTGAGCAGTCAGCTGTCAAAGCTTCCATTTTGTCTTGGGCTTGGGCATCATCATCAAGCTGCATAGTCTCCCCACCCAGATTGCTGCACTTACTCAAAGCAGCATTTCTTCCAACCACTCCTACATCTATAGCTTGGCTTTCTGTCTCAAGAACTCGTTCGGTGTCAGGAGGATCTGCATCAGGAACCATGGCTGTCCCAACTCCTTCAATATCTGAACCAAATCCCTTGACCAATTTATCAGCACTAGAGCATTCCAAGTCTTGAGTGTTCCCACCTTGGCTTCCAAGGCTGCAGTCATGCTTCTCTGTGGTACTAACATCATCATCATCAGAAGAGACAACAGTCACGGCTTGGACAATTGGAGTGAAAGAACTAGATGTTCCAGCATTGCAGCGCTCAAATCTTCTAGTTGCAGGGGGCATTGGATCAGTGCCTATTGATGCATTTTCATAGTGCTCTTCGTCCTCCAAAGTTTTCTGCATTGCCTTCAATTGCTCCTGCTGTTTTGCAAACAACGCAGAGATTTCCTCAGTGGTGGAGTAGAATGCACGAAGCTGGGTCTCCCTATGTTGAGAGATCAAGAAAGAACGTACATCATTGAATGGATAAAAGCAAAGCAATAATTTAAGTATTTTTAGCGTGGCATAGAACATTGAAGAAGGTTCAGAAATGTTGTGCATCTGACGAAGTTTGCAGTTCTATTAGCACAATAATTACTCTTTAAAGTAGATTTACATAATTAAGCAAACAATATGCGAAGAATGAGTATTATGCCCAAATATAACTTCAAATAAGATATCAGAGTGGAGGCATGACTGCTATACATAGAGAAACTAGCAATGCCAGTAATACATATACGGTTTCTTCGGTAGCACTCACGTTTATAACAAAAGTTTGACATGAAGGCCACAAAAGTGCTAAAATTCAAAGCACCTCACTATTACAATTAAACTTAAAAGGACTACAAACCATTTAGCAACCTCAATGAACAGAAAAAGAATGTTGACTTAGCAAGGAAATAACAAAATTTTTCTAGCGAAGCATCAGCGAATATTATCCAAAGATAGCAACAAGAATGAGAGCTCAATTGTACAAATCCAAGCTCAGAAATGTCATGCTTCGGCAACCAAGTGTCAAACAAACCAATCATTACATAAAATATACAAAACATTTAACAAATAATTTGAAGAGAAAAAATTGATACCAAAATAGGCAGGTCCGTAGTCAAATAACTATTACTTACCGGAGGATAATTCGCTCCCTGGCTCCTTGGAATCTTTGTTTTTCAATTGATAAATCACGAATTGCAGCTGCTATCTCAAGTTCAAGAGCAGATACCTTCGCCCAGGCTTCTTCCCTGGCCACCTGCTAACAACGGCACACTGGATTCTCAGATTAAGCCAGAAATTGATATGCTAGATTATAGCGATCTCCTAATGCATAGTGCCTTCAGTAAATCGCAAAGAAAAATGAGAATCATACCAAAGCATCATAATTATATAAATCTTGAACCATAAAGCAGCACAACAATTACTAGACAAAGAGTCACTACCTTTTCACTTTCGAGATCCTTCAAAAACCGCTTTAGTTCAGATTCTAGTGATTCTGATTTCTGCAAGAACACAAAAGTAGAATGAATATGAGAATAAATATAACATGAGTTGGTAATATAGAATGAATATGATAATAAATATAACATGAGTTGGTAATACGAAAAGGTCAATCCGGGCATGCACATACCTTTTGATAATTTATTGATGCAAGTTGTTCGTCCTTGACCTGGATTTCCAGTTGTCTAACTTTCTTTTCAGAAATAACTAGGTTTTCCCTAGCATCTTCCTATGGAAAAGAAGCATATAATTATTGCTAAGGTAGTGGAGAAAAATTCTAATTCAAAAAGATTTTTTTTTTACAGAAAGCATGATGAAATGCGAGGAAGTACCAGCTTTACTCTTAATGTTTCTACATGCAAACGACTTTCTTTTTCCAACTCCTAGCACAAGAAGAATTTCAAGTTCATTGAATAGACTATCAATCTCTCAACAACAGAAAGTACATAGGTCATAGGAAGAATTATATAAAAGAAACTTCATTGACCTCAAGTTTACTGATAACTTCTTGCTGTTCTTTATGTTGCTTTAGATGATTAGCTGCCTGCCTCTTGATTTCCTCTAGGGCCTCAAGCTGAGCTCTCTTTACTGCAGAGTTCAGATCAGCAGTTGCCTTTTCTCTTTCCTCTCTTCTTTGATTTCTTTCTTCATCTAGACGAGTCTCAAGTTCAGATATTGTTGCTTTCTGACTACAGAAGTTGTTAAATTTTGAATGTCATTTTGCTATTAGGATTTAGGAGACGATAGATGATATGAGTCAAGTATTGAAAAAGAATCTTCCCAGGAAAAGAAAGAAAATATGACACTTAGAGCATATTTATATGTTACCAATAACAGGAAAGGAGATTCAAAAGAAGGATTAATTGCTAAATGTATATTAATTTAGCAGTTTGAAACAAATCTATCCTCAACGCTCATTTGTAATTTGTCAAAGTCTATTAGTTAGCATGTTATTTTTATCTATGTTATCCATCATAAACCAATTACAAAAAGGTGTAACAGAATTTATATAATCATCAGATCTTGGTTAGCTCTATAGTTTTCTACAAATCTGACGTTGGGATACTATAATTGACCAAAAGGGCATAATTAGAGTGCCTCAATGGAAACGACAAGCAGGTTGACTTAGTTGGACAGATTTGCCACACTTCCAAAAATGGATGCATATAATTACAAGGAAGGCAAACTAATTAATATATTATTATCATTGTGCATTGTCCTGATACCAGAATGAAGCACAATTATTTAAAGAATAGGAGAAAATCCTTTGCTTTAGTTTTTTTTGTTTGACTAATAGAATACTTTCCATTTGAAACGTTGCTGTAAACCAGATCTCAAATCATACAATATCTCAGCTAGCTATTCAATATATTAGTTATATGTACTGCTAACTGAACACCTGGTTTGCCAAGGTAGATGCAAGATTAATAATTAATCATCTAGTAAAATCAGAACAAGTAGCACTATAGCAGGTAAGATGGATATATTAAGTAAATCTAACGTATATTTCATTTTGTATTCCACAAGAAAGAGTGATTTATGAAATTATACTTATATTAAGTGCTATGGTTAAAAGAGAGTGGCGCATCAGAATTTGTGCTCATTATACAACTTCTAATAAAAGAAATTACAAAAAAGTTTGTAAACAATATAGATTTTCTGGGTCTAAGTTTGGGGCAATAAACAAACAACTCTTCCAATAAGTTCATTTAGCTAGGTTTTACTAAAGAGTGGCATGATCATTTCAATTCGAACAATCAAAATGTAACACAAAGAATTAGATAAAATGGGAGAACTTATGATGGAGGGCCAAACACAGCTCCTAGAAGATCCACTAGGGCTCGGAGGAAGCCCATCAGGTATGGCTTCACATAGAGTCCACTTTCCTTTTTTAGTACTTTCCTTATTTGCATTGCATAGCATGATAGGTTAGTTCCACCCAAAAGTCTACCATGTAGTTTATTTTTATGGATGTTGTTGGTAGGTTGTGCATTGTAATATCATGGTAGGTTAGTGCATGTAGTTTGGACATATTTAAAGATGGCTCAAGGGATACAAGTTAGCTAGCTCACTCTACTCCAAGAAGCTAGTTCCCAGTTTGGAAGGTTCACTTCAAAGAGACTTCAAACTCAACTCAACACCAAGCTCCACTTCAATTACTCCCTTCCAATTGAAGAAAGGCCACATCATGGAATCAACTTGCGCCATCTACACCAATCAAGGAGGCACTACATCAAGATCCACCTATCAAGGAGGCGCTCCATCAAGATCCATCATTCAAGGAGGCGCTCCATCTAGATCCACCAATCAAGGGGCGCCTAATCTAGATCCACAAATCATGGTGAATACTTCCTTCATCTCATTGCCGCCCAATCCAACTTGGAAGGAATTCAAATTCAGCCAACTCTCCACCCATGCGACATCAACACAAGGAAGGAGCCAAATTCGAAATTCAAATGCCTTCCTTTGAAGACTCTCCAAAGAAGACAACAATATCAGCCCATTAATTGCCTTGTCATTAATTTTCGATTTCTCCCATTTATGTAAGGGGCGCAAGGGGCCAATGACCACCTTGCCCTCACCTTATCTTCATCCCTAGCCGCCTATAAATATGTCCCCATCGCATCATGTGCACAGGCATTGTTGAAATATATTGTTGACTAATTTCCTAGCCAAAGAAAGGTGCTTGTGTCGCCTAGGTGCTTGTGTCGCCTACCTCTTCTCCTTAGGGTGCTTGTGTCGCCCAAAGCCCCCTCATCTTCCCCTTTCCCTCTCCTAGAGCCGAGACTCCCTTCCCCTTCTCCTCATCATCACTTCATCCAAGTCAAGCCGAGAGCTTTCAACATCAAAGCAAGAACACAACAACTTAAGTGGCGCATAGAACATGGAAGCACTTCTTGATCTCTTCAAGGCGACTCTATAAGTTAAGTGTTCTAACCTCTTGTGTTCTTTCTTCATACAACTTAAGAGCATCTTACTACACTTCCCTCGCAATTGTAGGAGTTGGCGCAAGGAAAGGAGTTTGGCGCATCCCTCTTCCCTTTTCTTCCCCCCCCCCCCTCTTAGTTAGTCCAATACTTGTGTTAGCAAGAGAATTTGGAGGACTAGCTTCCCTCTTGACTTTTGATTGTGTAGTTATTTAATCTGTTTTATAACTCACCCACGCCTGTGTGGGATTGCTGATTGCCCTGTGTGTAACCTGCACCTTCCATCAGAGTAGGACCGGTGAAGAACGGGAAGGACGGTCCTTCTATTCTCAAGGGCCGCACTGTAAGTCTTCTTTACAATTATTGTCATTTACTTTGAAGCAAGTAGTGTAGCTCTATCTTCTTTCTTGCAAGTAGTTAATTCGGATTTCTTATTAAAAATACAAAAACACTACTTTCAAACTTCGTTAGTTTAAATTCGGTTTTCTCTACTTTATAAAAATAAAAAACACTATTTTTTTCGAAAATCGTTGTTTGCATGCTTTGTGAATTACCCCTACATCAACTTAAATGTTAAGCAAAAACGATCTCATCATGTCATAATTAGATGAAACTGATTCACCTATAATATTTATCTAGAAAAGGAAGAAAGTGGAATTTGATAAAGATAGCAAACATGAAACTTCGGTGTCTTCAATTTAATATGAAAATGGCCACTAAACTGACCCCCAGAAAAAAAAATCTTTTGTAATTCACTTCAAATATATTTTAGTCAACAAATTGTTCATCCAGATTATAAAACAAGGTAGTAGGACGCGCATTCGTCTGGAGAACACAAATACCAGTTAAGAAGGAAGATAAAGAAATAGATCAGGCAACAAAAGCCATTGACATGAAGCAATATAAATTTCAAGATTTTATGAATAGGTATACTTTTGAATTTATGTAGCATGGATATTAAAATTATGCTTTTACCTTTGAATAATCTCATCAGCATCAACACGTGATTGCATAGATGCAGCAAGTCTTTCATTAAGATCCTTCATGGAGCTCCGTAATTCAGTGGACAATGTATTAAGAGCACTTATCTCTTTATGCTTCTCAATTAGTGCAGATTGCAGCTCCCTAATTTGGTCGCAGAAAGACTTTGACACTGTCTCCTTTACATCTTTCAGCTCCTACAAGTTAACAATAAGGTGACATGACCTAAAGATAAATATTGATTATTTTAAGACAGTTATCAATGACACTGATTACAACACAACAATCATCCTTGGTCATCAAGCAAAATAGAAGAAGATGCCAAATGCCAATCCTGAGGCTCTCACTTGAAGAGACATTCATGTACATTAAGTTATAAACATGACTTACGAGACCACACATTTGCAAATTGCTCAAAGGCGTGTAATTTAGGTTGGATGTTTGGTAATTGTTGTTTGGTGCAATAGGTTATTTGCAAATTGGCAAGTAAGAATGTTCCCTTCCCTTGCATCAGATGCGGATGTGACACCAAGTAAAGTAAAGATAGCTAGATGGTGGCATAGGGAAGCTTCCTATAAAGATAGTGGTTGAAATGGAGCTATGAGAAAATGCCATTTAGCTCTCATATTGTTTTCATGTATTGATTTATGTAAATATATACTTAATACTAATTTTAGAATATTTGTAAATAAAATAATGCGTTTAGAATTTTGGTTTTCTTACAAAATTATATGTTTGATTGATATATTTATCAAGTTTTTGATGAAAGTCTATTCAAAATAATCTTGCTTTGCAACAGATAAATTTAATTGCACATGTAAGTACCCTTATATTTGAGTATGAAATATCCTGCAGTCGCAGTTTGTTCATTTGTCATTGTTAAAATTTTTTGTGAATATTTGGTGTTCAAGGGGTCAAATCAAGTTATATTTCCTGGCTTCATTGATGAAATTGACATGCACCAAGGGCAGTAACTGATAGCTTGGTCGAACAAGACAATACTCCGCATGAAGACATTGAAGAACAAATCTAACTAAACCAAAAATTTACTTTCTGAACACTATTGTTGAATCAGCATGTTGTCTTGATGAAGGTCTACAAACTCAATACTCTAATCATGAACAAGAAGATATCAAATTGCAAAGAATTTGCAAAGTTAATCAAGCTTTGAGAACATAAGTCAAAAGTTCACTCACTCTAGCCTGTAGTTCAGAAACAAATTCACATCCATAAGTTAAATAAAAGATCTAGAAATCTGACTGCTAAATCCAACAACTTCAGTATCAAATTCTTGATTATGAATGATGGATAAAATGCACTGCATAAAACCAGTTGGCAGAGCCAAATAGAGTAAGCTAAAGGTTGAATCTTCTTTCATAGAAATTACCAAAATGAAAGGGAAAGATAATACTACTGTACTTGTCACCGAAGTTTACATGAAAAGGAAAGAAAGTATTGTTGCTGATTATTAACATGAAATCCGAACTTGTGCCATAAGAACAAGAAGTGCCAAATGTAGAAATACCAAAAGCCTGTACATTTTCATGGCGAGCCATCGATGTTCGGTTTTCACTTTGCAATGTTTCAATAGTGAGAACATGTGACTCCAGTTGCTGCCTAAGCTCCTGATATTAAAATGGTTAAGGTGTGACTATCACTCAGACCAAATAGAATAAAATAAAATTCATCAACTCCCAATAAGCAATGAACACTACCGTGTTAGATCTCTGAAGGCTGCGGACATCATCAAGGGAAATAGGGCCATCAGGGGCACCAATGCCAATTCCTTTAAGCCTCTTACAATCACCAACAAAGCCCTCTGCAATTTTACATGCATTAGAAGCAGATATACAAACATCAATTTGGATCTACAAAAATTAATCTTAAGGAAGAAGGCATAAGATAATTTATATATATTCAAGTAGATATATGCCAAGTTGACAAAAAAATATAACAGATATAAAACAAGACTAGCTCTAAACAATACAACTTAGTTCTATTTGGGGTTAGACAATCAGGATTTGAGTCTTAATCTGAGATCATGCCACGATAAATGCAAGCAAATAATCCACTTAAAGTAAATTGAGTTAGTTTCAGCTGAAATTAAGGATCACCTACAAGCAACGGATTACATTAACCTTCTTAACTCTACTAACAACTATAGAGTGAAGTGGAACTCAAAATCTAGACTCTGTAGGGATTCATCCTCTCATTATTGTTAGATTGCATAAATCTCAATCAATACGATGCCAATCACATAACAGCTTCAGAAAAATATAAGGGCATCCTTGTCTCCTACAGAAGGTAGAAACACAACAATAATTCATTTAAGGAATTCAAATCACTCTAGAAGTCTAATTTGAAAAAGCCTCATATATATTTAGGAAATATTTATGAGAAACGGAAGTTAATAGCAAGAGGTCTCTAGTGCATGTGGCTCTTCGATATGCACAATCAATCACTGACAGTTACCTGACATTCTTTTCAAAGATGAAGAATTCGTTAGGGATGGAGGCTTGTGCACTTCTCGAAACACAAATGCATAGGAGTTATCTGAAAATCAAGTAAAATTTGAAATGCATTATGTGGCATGATAGGAAGTTATGACAAAAAGAAAATTTCTTACTACTATAAACAAAGTTTTCATTGCACCTGTACATACTGGCCAAACGTCAGACCAATACATATTGAGCTGACTAACACATATCTACACTAGTACTAGTCCTATCTATTGTTGGACCAACACAAACCACATGTACTAGGGAGTATAAAGTGGCTTTTAAAACAATGATTACAAGCATATAACTTGAAAAAAATCCTTGGTAGTGCACAATATATGAAGTTTGATATATCACAAGTAAAAGATTATTACTTGCTGAAGCTACTTTAAACGTAAATGCAAATGTAATTGGATTGCAAAGTAGATGCACATTACTCACAATGTATATATGCATTCTATCTTTTGGTATAAATGAACAATGAGAATTCCCTTTTTACCTATTCCAAAGGCTAGTTTCTCCCTTGTCCCTTCTTTTCTCATCTCTCCAAACCCTAGCTACAATCATCTTCCACGTAACACTCCCAAAGTGGCATTGTCAACACCAACTCTCTTTTTATCCTTCTATATCCTTTCTCTTCAATCAAAAGCAAAATAATAAAAAAAAAGGAAACAATGTCTCCCTAATAATCACCATCATCTACCTTAAACCATAATCCCTGCTATAACGTGCACTTTTAGTTAAATCCTTATAGCCCTGTAGTTGATACCTCTATGATAGTTCCATGTAGTGTTGCCTCTACCACTAGATTCTTAAAATGTTGTTGCCCTGTAACCCACTAGCTACCTTAAAGTCTCTTCTTCTATAAGGGATTGCAACCACCAGATCACGTATAGTTGACCTCCCTAAAACTAAACTCTCTATGCTAGCCTCCCAATAGTCAATATTTATATTTCTCAATCATGTCAAACAAGCAATGTTGCAGCCCTTTGCCTTCCAATTTCATAACGACGATAGAAAACTTGACACTGTTTGAGATGACATTGTTGTCAACTATAATTAGGATTTGTTTTTATGTTTTTGTTGATTCTTGGTGTTACCTCTTGCAAGAAAGCTAAATCAAAGGACATCTACATCACGCTCCTCTACAAGGATGAGTTCCTCAAAGTTTGTGATTTGGGAAGATTTGAAACATCAAATTTATGCTCTACCATAGTCTTGAGTCTTGACAAAAGTTCAAGATACTAGTGCATAGACTAGTATGTACTGTTCAAACCGCTATGTACCAACACACTACCAATGGTACCAACCAATTTTAATTTTGTATACTGGTACATGCTCACACTTGGCATAGATCAGTTTTTATATAATGGTCTCAATACTCATCGAGTTGCACATTGTGCACACAATATAATTGTAGAAAGGTGCTTGCATGATGGATAACAACACATTTCATAAGAGGACAGATGTGTTTGATTTCAACAGCTTGTGGTTGCTTCTTGGTACTACCTATGGTACCAACCAGTCTGTACCAACATACATAGTAAGAGCGTGTTTGACCATGACATAGAGACCCTCTCCAAACATTGTTACTCCGCCCTGTCCCTACAATGATTCCTCCTCGCAGATTCTTTAGTAAGTCAAGCCACATTTTCCATGCCTATTGTATGTACAAACAAGTAGTGCTTTTATTCATGCATGCAAATTAATACAAACTATCTCTATAGCATGTTCATAAGCATACAACACTTAGCTACTTGAGTAACTCTCCTTTCATACCATATATAAACAATACTTATATTGTTGCATGCAGATTAACACAAGTTGCACATGCGTAACCAGACAACACTTAACTACTTAGGCAACTTTCTTCTCTTGTAGCGCAAACAAGCAACACTTTGCTGCCACATGCAAAGTGCTACAAATTTTAAATGCATATGAAATGAAACATTCAATTACTCGTGTGCTATCATCTAATGTGTATAATCAGATTGGATTTCTGTGTGCAACCAACACCTTCTCTCATTTGTAAAGTACATTAGGGAGTTTTAAACTTGAGATGCTGCCGTGTGTTCAAGTATTAGAGTGAGTTATTACCACATATTTAGTTCTACAATATTTATTTCTTAGTCTTATGTAAGCAAACATCTAAACAAGTACTCTAGCTCTTAATATTATTGAATTACAAGAACCATCACATCTCCCTAGTTTATAAAAAGCGTTTTATTTTAATGATAGCTAAATCAAATAGATTTGAATTCGAAGACTAGGAGATGTAGAGCAGCAAACTATCTTAGTCTATCACGACAACATAGAAGATACATGCAAGCAAGATAATGTGGGTGAACAAGAACAATATTCAGATAATGTAGTGAAATAAAATTCACTTCTCCAACACGTACACAAACCATTTGAACTTACCCATAAAAGTAGGACACACTGACCTTACAGTGGATTGCATTTAATAAATAATAGTATACTTATAAAGTGGAACATCTTCAATAAAATTATTACCATTATGAGGAGGAGCGATGAAGGCTATTATATCCCCATGCTTAAGTCTTTCTTGAGGGGATTGTTTCTTTAGCTTAGTCCAGTTGAGATATGTTCCGTTTGTGCTGCAAAGCAAGAAGAAGTAATATCAATATAAACAATTAACAGGACACTATCAACATAGCTGGAACTGAAATTCCTAGTATAGCACATTTACAACCTTGTGTCCTTCAAGAATACTGGTATAGTGGCTTCAGGATCAAGCTCGGCATCAGCAACTGCCACTTTATCTCTAAATATTTTGCAATGATTTGCACTAACAGCAATTGTACTTATCTGGAAGCGTGTATCCTCAACGCATCTGCCCAAGCAGTGCTCATTTGCACTCAAGAGGATGTTCATTCCCTTTGTTAAGTAATCTATGGTCAGGCAATCGTCATGATATAAATAAAGAAGCTAAAATAATCAAAACAAACATTAAAAAGCACCGCTAACTGCATTTATTGACTTCTTGATCATTGCTAACCACCAAATACTACTTAGAAATGCAAGAGGTAGGGTTTCAGCGATTCCAAAGAAGATAAATCTTTCACTGTGGACTTTAGCACTACTCCTCAAACAAATAGCTCCACGTTAATTAACAGGGTTCAAATCTGACATGATGATCCCTTCCATGGATAATGTGCTCAGAGAATGAAGTACACCAATTACTTCAGCCGAGGGACCAACTAAAAGAATCAGGCATCAATTTTATAAGTTGAACTCCTTTACTTTCATGAAAAAAATATCTTTCCTCAACATAAACAATATCTGAAAACTATTGCAAGAAAGGACATTGACAAAAGATAGAGACAATCGAGCATAAATAGAAAAAGCACAGAGTGAGCTTTCCAAAGCCGTTGAGAATTTCTGTGCCAATCTCAGTGAACACAAAAGTAGGGTTCTGGGTTTAACGATGGGACTCTCGAATCATTGCTCTCAGAAGGGGAAAGAAGAGGGCGGAGATGCAACAGAAAATATACAGTCACTCACCTGCTGTCGTTGGCGGGCATTCTTGGAGATGGCGGTGAGGACGGCCCATACTCCAGGATCGGGGTTTTGAACGGGCTGATCTGAGAACTTGCGAGCCACTGCGCGGATCTCATACTCTGGAGTAACCAACGGTTTTTCGGCCGGCGGGCTCGACGCCATTGATGCCTTCGGCATATTGCGGCGTCGCCGGGGTATTCAACGGCCGTAGCTCGCTCTTCTCCCAAGTCCCAACAATGGATGCGTCTGCGTGCGCGTGCGCGTGCGCGTGCGTGGCGGCCTGGTGGGGGCGGGAAGAGCGTGATGGTCATAAACCCAATCCAACACAACCCAACCGAATCCAAAGTTTGGGTCTCAGTGGAGCCCAAATTACTAGTGGATCGGGTAAGGGCCTAGGACGATTTTCTCAAAAGAAAAAACGATGAGATAATAAGTATTGTTTTATTTTATTTCTAAAAGGAGTAGTTTTTAAAAAATTGTTATGTATTTTATAACTTTGATATTATTTTTAAAATAAAAAAATTTTATTTTGACCCTTGGCATCAGCAATATTTTCATCAATTATTTGCCTACCTAAAAAAATAATACTATTTTTTTTAAAAAAAAAAAGACAAAGTACAAAGAAAATATATGCTTATGTTTTTAGTTATAAATCCTACCACTTTCTCCGGGTTGACACATTCAAGCAATGGCAATCCTTTTTAGGATTTATCTATCTTCGTCTTCCAACAATGAAGAGGATAAAAAAATTTTACCACCACGAGGTTTATAATTCAAGATATAAAGAATTTAGCTCAGATTGTCAAGTAGAGCAACATTAAATTTTGAATCGTCCAATCAAAATATATAGAATAAAATAAAGTCTTAATTTAGACTCAAGTCGTACCTCAGTCACAAACTGCCTCCACTAGCTGTCGTGTTAGATTCTTAGCCGTTGAAACTATGAAGCACCACACAGAATTGCAGCTCCAAGAAGGCGGGAGGAGAACAGGAGCGGGTCTAAAGTTATAACATATTCAAGTCGCACCGATATATTGGCACTGTTGAACAAGAACAATTTGATCGAGGAACAGCTACGCCAAATCCACAGCCTACTTTCCTACATATCTCCTCGTGCGGTGATGCCCAATCAGTGAACCAAGTATTCTCACTGGCAAATTCTGAAATGGCAACGGAGAGAGAGCCTTCAGGTTCTCGTCCTCGGCAACGAGAGAGGCAGCAGATTTCCGTTCCGTATCTCTGGGAAGAGAGGCCAGGCTTGCCGAGGAAAGACAAAAGCTGGAATTCCGGGGCAACCCCCGCGGCCTTCTCTCCGTCCCCTGCGAGGCTTGTGGTTTCTGTGCCATTCCAATGGGAGGAGGAGCCCGGGAAACCAATCCAGCCCGATTTGCTCTCAGCATCGCCAGTTCCGCTCCCTGTATCGGATTATTACATGAACCCTTTCGTCGATGGCGACGCCGATACACATACACCGCCGAACCCTTTCGCGGACGAAGCGAAGAGGGATGAGCCTGTCGCACCAGATCTCCAAGCCTTTTCTTTCGATGTGAATGATTATGTCTTTGGGGTTGATTTGGATGCTTCTTGGGAGAGTTTTAGCAAGGATGGCTCATACTGGAACCCTAACACTGCGTCGGAGACGACGGCTGGAGGGAGTAGTCGAAGCAGCAGCGCAGCAGGAGAAGCTGTGGGCAAAGACGACTCTGTTATAGAGTTCCTTTTCCCGATGTCATCGTCCCCTGGTGCAAGCTTCCTTGGCAGCTCCGGCCAAGCTAATGATCCAACTTCGATGGCGGCATGCACCGACTGGCCGCTGACGAGCAATTGCAGCCACGATCACTTGCAAACTGCAATCGCAAGGAAGACGCTAACCCTTGGGGAGCTCATACTGATGAGTCGCAAATTAAGCTGCAGAAGGAAACAGCTTGATGTCAAGAAGATGAACCACAAAAAGGTAAATTGTTGTTGCCTCGCCCTTACATTCCACATCAGACAGTAATCTTGATCACAAAGCCGACTCGGGTTTAAACTTTAAAGTGATTTGCTGCAGGCGTTAGTCTTTTTTCATTATATATCTAACTTAATATGTATTTGAAGTTTCAAGGGTATTATATAACATTTCTTTTTAATTATATATCTAATTTAATATGTATTCTTAAAATACACATTACACAATTTGGATGATTAAAATATTAATATGTTCTAATCAAATTTTCCGCTAAAATTCTTGGCAAAAACATTGAGTTGGCTAGTAAAAAAATTATCGACGTAATTCTCAGGATTTAAATAATAAAATAATAATAATAATGCATTGGTCCATAACATGAAGAAAGATGTTAGAAATGGAGTTCTGAAAGGAATAAAAAGGAAAAAAACATAAGAAGTGCGGGAAACAGAAGATTTGGAAGGTGGGGAAGAATGGTAAAAGAGAAAGGGGAGAAAAAAAATCAACACAAAGGGCCTAAATCAAATTGAATATAAAGTTTAATAATGACCCATATAATTTACCCGAGTGAAAAAAAAGTTTGCTTCATTAAATTTTGCATTAATGAAAAGCATCAGAACTACTCAATCTCGCGCATCATTTCATACATTTACAAATTACTGAAAATTGGCTCTTCTGAGCATATGTTTGCATTCTAAGCCAATTTAACCATTACAGGAGCACTTGAAGGGTGAGCTTGCATGCTTTCCTTTCATTCTCAACGGCAACAAGAGAAATGCATGCATCAGCGGCTGGTGAGTGAAAGATCACAATATCCTACAGTTCGCAGTCGTCACGGGATCAATTGTGCAGCTTCAATGTAGTTATAGCATGCAAAGATTACAGAGAAATCAAACTGTACCTAAACTAAAAATTGATGACAACCTTGGGAAGCTACTGAAAGGGACATCTGCAACATCAATTCAATTCAGCTTTAGCAGCATCTTTATTTAGAAACTACTTTCCAACATGTAGCGCAAAACTGTCACCTTTTAACTTCTATGAATTTAGTGCTTTTGAATTCTCTTCAAACGTTCCATGACTACAGGTATATCCTTCTGGGTCAATGTTGTAAAACATAGACGAAACCATCCAGGCTCAATGCAATGGCAGGATGTTCCAGGTGTTACATGAATCTTTGCCACATTAAGCATATCCTTCCAGAGCTCAAACTCTCCTTTCTCACTGTATGACTGCATAAATTTGCTCATATCTGCCCAACAATAAAAACCACCACTGCTTTTGGTACATTCAATTCCTAACTGTTTAAGGCCATCCACCAACAAATCATGCATTACACGAAGTCTCTCTCGGTTGATCTTGATATAATCTGTAATGAACTTAGTATCAGTAAGCATTGAGATGAGCAAGCGTTGGGTTGGAACAGAAACAGATGAGAATCTTGATAATTTTGAGGCTGCTGCAAGTACATTCTCATTGAACGAGTAGATGACACCAATTCTAAAACCTGGGATAGAGAGATCTTTCGACAAGCCGTAGACTATGTGAACCCTGCTCCTGTCATGCTCGTCTGTGTTTATGACCTCAGCCATACTAACAAAATTTTCATTACCATAGGTTGACCCTGCAAAAACTTCATCAGAGATGACATGCATATTCTTCTCTGTGGCAAAGTCAATAAGGTCACGTAGTGTTTCTCTGGGTATCAGATTGCCCACCGGGTTGGAGGGATTTGAGAAAAGAACAGCACGCACTTTTAACCCTCGCTTCTTTGCCTGATCGTATGCTCTTTCAAGTGAAGTAATATTTAGACTGAAGTTGTCAGTGCTTCGACATGGAACGGGTATCAACTCTATGCCAGCTCGCCACCTTATATTTCTATCGTACCTGCAGATTAAGTATTACTTGTAAAACTGTCATCTCAAAACGAAGATGAGCATTTCAGTTGAACAAGACTTACCCTGGATAATATGGTGAAGGGACAAGGAAGGCATTTCCAGGATCTGCAAGGCAGAAGCTAAGAATCTCAATTGCTGGAGTTGCACCTGATGTTAATATAACTTGTGATGGATCAAATGAGACTCTTCCTTGCATGAATCGTTCCATAACTCCAGCCATAGCCTGTCAAATACAACCCAAAGATGACATTGACAAATATTTCTGAGATCAATAAATCCTAAGAGTGACAGAACAATAGACGAACTAAGAATATTTGACTGAATTCAACAAACATAAGCAGTATAGAAAAACTGCCAGCCTTTTAAGATTCTACGCCAACACTTACATGATACTAACCTTTCTTTCATTGTTGTTACATTAAGGGGCCTGAACCGAAGCAGTGCAATCTTATGAAACCCAGAAAAAAAAAACAACAGAAAAGAGGCCAGCAGTATACACACTGGGGAAATATCACAGGAATAATTTTCACTCCATAAGATTAGGCCATACTACCATATGCAGCAGCAACTACTCTCAAGCTTGCTTAGCAATAGATTTCAGAATAAACAAGCGCGCCTTGCACACACACACACAAATAATGAAGACGTCAGCTTAGTCTGTAGGAAAATACAATAAATTCTATTTTGTATCTCTCCTATTTGTCCTTTCCCCCCTGCTTCCTCTCAGGTAAATGGAAGGAATGGAAAACAAAAATCCATTTACTCTTCCTTTCCGTCTCTCTGCGTGTAAAACATAGCCCGAAGTTGTCACATGGGGGCTTCTCATGATTCATCTGCTTTATAATATAAATAGGTACAATCAGATGATAATATACTTCATAAGAATCATGTTTGAATGTCTTTTGATTAAACATATTAAAACTTTCTCCAGCAAGAAAGCTCTACTAGTTTCAAGAAACTAGTGGTTATTGGTACTAAGTGAATGGTCACCCAGATAAATGTCATCTAACCAAAATCACATGTAGCATTATGGAACTTTGAAAGACAAAGCCTACCGCTTCTTTATCAGAAGAATATGTTCATGTAACATAACAAAAAAAAAAGATCTTTGGAAGACAAAAGACAAAGGTGTCTGCATGAAACAAGAAGATGAGAGACCTTGGGTAGTTCAACCCGTCAACGAGGCACCTCAATGAAAAATATGACAGCTACAGATAAAGAATCTAGGAAGTATCCTCTGCAAAATACTTTTCCAGTAAAATGGAACTAATCAATGCTCTTTACAAGCCAGTAAACTTATCTAAGGGCAATCAAAAGACAAGCACATATGCATACCGTCTTTAACTCCACCAACCCATCAAAGGGTTGGTAAGTAGCCAATCCATTGATGCTCAGTACACCCTGACGCTCGTCGAGCATCGAATCCTTCAAGTTTCTAGACAGCCAGTCGCGAATTAGGTCTAGTGACAACTGCATTATACCAAGAGAAATCATATGAAACGAAATAAGCCCCGAATAAAGACAGAACCCTAGAAAGAAGAAAAGAAAAACTGCTGTCGGGGAAAGAGAGCTACGTGGTTCTCGGCCAGTCCAAGCTGCATCACGCCATTGGGGTTTTCGATGGGATGGTAAGGGTCATCGGAGCACCTCTTAATCCCTACTAAGTAAGGCGAGTCGCCGGATTTTACAATCGACGCAGCGCGGGAGGAGACGGCGGCGTCGCCGGAAGACCCGCGGGTGGGTAATACGCTGCGGGAAGGGGACCGGATGATGCTTCGGGGCTCCGAGACGTCGGAGGCGGGATGAGGAGACGGGGAGCGGTTGCGCTTAAGGTAGAGCTGGAGGGCGTAGAAGAGGGCGCAGGGGATGAGGGAGCCGAGTACAAGGCCGCCGCGGCCCTGGACAACGCCCTGGAGGGGAACGATGAGCCGCATGGCGGCGGCGCTGCCTCCTCCGCTGCCGCCGAGGCCGGTGGCGGGCGACAAGGCGGAGTCCCTGGAGGATGGTTTCTTGGAGGATTCGCGGGTCATGGAATGCTTGTGAATTTTAGTATCCATCGGGAGGTAGAAACTAGAAAGGGCAGCGTCAATTCTCTTTTGTTATTATATTTACTAAATTGCAATTATTTGTAATTCTTTGTTTGAAAATTTTAAAATTTGAGCCGGGAAGCTGGAATATGTAGATATTTTGGACCGCCATGGGTGACAGTCTGGCAGCTCGAGCCACTTGGTTAACCCAAAAAATTGAACCAAAAATTTCCTGCCCGTTCAGTTTTTTCTTATTGATTTCCGATCAATAGTTTCATGTATATGAAAAACATTTCAAATCGATTTTTGGATTATAAATTTTGATTTGTTATTGCAGAAAAAAATTTGATTTATGAACCGAAAAATTGGATCCCTGTAGAGATCACTGCCACACTGCAAAAGGATGCGCCCATCTTGTTCCTTTGTGGCACCCGCCGTACACGTGGCTGCGACAGACTGCTTTTGGCAACGCTGCATTAGATATGCACCGTTAATTCGGCCATCACAGCAGCGCACTTCTGACTTCATATTTTTTGCGTTTATATTTTTCAAGCATGATATTCTCGAATGTTTATAACGTTAGTCGATTTTTTTATAACAACCTCCTTCTGAGCCGCCGTTTTAAACCAGTCAAGACTCAAGCTCCAGTGTCGAGCCATTCTGAAATTAAGGATTTTTTATTGTTTTTTCTCTTCTTTTAAATTATATTATTTTATTCCCTCCTTCAAATCCAACGGGTTATCTTTTTTTCACCTATCTCGCGCTCCCACTTTCATTTTTTTTCATTACCTTATACATGTCAACCCTTCTATACTTCCATTCAATACAAAAAAAGGATATAATCTCTTTTTTTTTTCTGTTTAAATAGTATGAGAAACAGAAATAAATAATATTTCCTTCTAACTGGCCGCAAGAGCCAGCGAAGAATTAGAGGGAACAAAAGATAGTGCTCTGCCTAAGTTACATTTACTATTCTTTTTTTTTTTAAAAAAAATATTATATCTTTGGATATTCATCATGAGAAAAAAAAGTAGGGATTCATCAAAGGGAGTTCAAACTTTCAAATTTAGTTTAACGGGCACCCCTTTTATGAAAAACCTAAAATTAGAGAGGGAAAAACAAACGAGGAGATTTTTTTTGTTTCATTTCAATTTGCGCTTAAATATAACGAACTATTTTTTTATCAATCCGAATCAAATCTACAAACTTTAAAATAAACAATAAATTGAAAATGAACCGAATCTATATAAAAATAACTAAAAGGTTCATGTTCGATTGCACAGCCCTAGGAAAAACAATATAACAGCGTTTGATCAATTAAACGAGATTTATCCGATGGTACATACAGCAGCTTCCACGAGTGGCAGTAATTTCCCCGTTTCGATGACTACTAGAAAGATCACGATATAATTCGGAGTATGAGAATTACATTGGTGAACCATCTTTTTCCAACAAGTAACAAAATACAACGTGTAGCTCATAATTTTTATACTTATCGAAAAAAATTCATACAGGGTCCAACATACAGATGTGTCGTATCCTACTACTAAAACTATATATGTGCAAACTAACGCTCAACTATCGATCATCTATGCTGGTTGGCTAACCCAAGCAGCCATGTAGACAGGCAACTTATGGTATTAGCCATGGAAGTTGCAGCAGAGCAATCATGATGCAGATTTGACCAGCAGTAAGAAGTTGATCTATAAATTTGAAGCTACACCGATCTATCATAAACTTCATGCATATTAGCTTTATCCTGTGAAAAGGAAAAATAAAGATTGTCTTAATTTACCAACAATCTGAGAAGTACAAGCACAGAATGAACCGGAGCGTCTACAATACATGCAAAGGTAGACCCAACAGTTCGTATCCACCTCAGCACTATTGTGGGACCCACAGAAGTAAGAACGTCTGATGAACGGCTAACTAACTACCCGTTGCATGCATGACCCCTCACAATAATAGGAATCTTTTGGTAAAAATTAATTAACAAGGGCATTTCAAATTCATTAACTGTGTAGAAAAAAATATACTTAGATTCAAGATTATTATCAGCTGGAAAATGAATAGTTAGATCCACACTACATTCTTGACATGAGCAGACCTATGTGCACCAACTTATTACTAAAGAAAAGAAACAATCCAGAGGTCACAATCCGTAACTTTTTGTCACAAGTCAAATAATCATCACTACGCAAATAGGATAAAACAATCAAGTTTCAGAAGAACAAAAAGTGATGAAAACACAAACAATACCTCATTCTGTACATTGCTTTCTGAAGGAAACCAGCGCATGAGAATACCAAGGTGCATTACAATGGGAATTAGCTTGAACATAAGGGGAGTTGTTACCTACATATGGAGGTATGGAACCTCAAATTTGGACCAAATTCAAGGAAAAGAGGCTTATAAACATGAATATGAAATACTAACCAGGCTAAGAGCTGTTGTTCCTAAAAGCAGCAGGTACATTTTCCCCTAGCAAAAAAAAAAAAAGATAAGGAAGTGGTTGTAATGAACCCGAAACATGGATTAGAAACGTTGATAATTAAACTGAGGAAAGCAAAATTATTATATTAGTATAGATACCGTTTATTTCATTCCATCAGTTAACGTAATTTCACAAAATAGTTAAATTAAAAGCTTCATTCAATTTATCACGCATTTCTGATATTGTTACTGCAGTATGGTAATACAAAAGGAGAAGTAAATCCCAAAAGAGAACGAAATGGTTGTAATGAGCTCAAAACATGAATTAGAAACGTTGATAATTAAACTAGGGAAAGCAGACTGTCATACTAGTTTTAATACCGTTATTTCATTCCATCAGTTGACGTAATTTCACAAAATAATTAAATTAAAAGCTTCATTCAATTTATCACTCATTTCTAATATTGTTACTGCAGTATGGTAATCGAAAAGCAGAAGTAAATCTCAAAAGATGATAGAAATACAATTGCAACTGAGATGAATAACAGCACAAGTTTTTCCCTAATTCAAGGTTATGAAAAGATGAAGGTTCAACATACATCATGTGCTTGAAAATCTGATGCTATAAAAACGTTTTAATACAGGAAAAGTAACATGGTAAGCTGCAACATAAATGCATTGTCGAATATCATAGAAAGTCACCTCAATGAGATGAAGATTTGAAGCTCGACTTAAGAGAACAAATGCGAATTCTCCAATTTGTGCCAATGATAACGCCACCTACAAATTCCAACATAGCATTTGAGTGAAAGAAGAAACAAATACAATGAACTCCATAAAAAAGAATTCTAGAACAAGAGAAATTTTAAAAATTATACTTACAAGGAATGCTGTCCTGATGCTGTATCCGAAGGCTTTGACTACTATAGTTACCACAATGGTCTTAACTATGATTACCAGAATAACAGATGCTAACAATATGTCAACATGGTTCCAAAGGAACTGAACGTGTATGAGCATGCCAACACAAGCAAGGAAGAGAGCTGCAAATAGGTTCCGTATTGCCTCCACCTGCAACGCAAGCAAAACAGTAGGAAAGCTTAAAGCATAGATCAAGGAAGAATAATATTATTTGACATATGGTGAGGGTCAATCATCAGAGAGCCAGTTGCGAACTGTTTCGGGGCAATTATGTCAATGGCTCAGAGTCAGTCATCAAGATTATTGCTACAATTAAATGATTTTTGGACTCGTGGTAAGACTATGATATACGCAAAAATTTCAAAATTTAATCACCAATTTATTAATTAGAAGCATCGTCAGGTTCACGGACTTAAATTGCAAATCTCAGTTACCAAGTTGTGAACAACAGAGAGGCAGAAACCTATTTGTAACAGGAAGGAGCTATTCGTAATTTTTCTTCAAATAATTTTAATTTGGGAGGAAAGATACATATCCGTTCTCCCCTGATGTTTTTATGTTTCAACAGACTTGTGTATAGGTTGGATGCTAAAGGCCACTTGGAAATTTTTTGAGGGAAGGCTTATTTGTAAACTGGCAAGAATAGGAGATGAATTGGGATGCGCTGGCATGTTTGACCTGACCGAAGGAATCTGATGAGAGATGGAAAATGTGGAGTGGGGAGGTGGAGTAGTGGACCGCTGCCCACTAACAAAAACTTGAAGCTCGGAGAGGAGGTTCTGACCTGATGGATCTCGGGTGAGCTCTCCAGATTCCAGCCATGTGAAGGAGGTGTCGGAATCTCTCCTTTGAAAACCACAGTGATTTTGGGATCTTTCTCCTCTCTACCTTTGTTATAAATGGTAGAATTAGTTAGTTTGTTTAGGGTGGTTACGTAATAGATTTGTGAAACCCTATTTTTGTTCTTCGGATGAACTGATTTTATTATGTATGCCTATTTTGAGTTTAGGATAAGATACAAAATTTCTTATTCATAGGAATCAGAGAATGGGTACCTTATCATCGTGTTATTCTTAAAAGTACGTTAGTGTGATTTTGTTATAAGGTAATATCTGAATATTTCTCTTGGAAAAGTTCAGATTTGACTAGTACAATAACTTCTTATAATCCTATTATCTGGGTGCTGATTTGTGGTCATTTTATGCAGAGGAAGTGGAACAATATGAACTCTAAATTCAGTACTTGGCGGAGGTTTTGGTGAAATGTATTAGAAATTTGACAGTTGAGTGATTTAATATTTGTTTGGATCAATTTTGTGTTAATTGAAGATTAGGTGCAGTCTAGAGTTGATTCAATGATCATAACCTAGGGTTTTGCCTTAGTATTTGGGGGCGAAATTTGATATGAAATTAGCATGGAGATATTGCTTTGGTCTTGCCTATGCAAGTGCATAATTTAGTATTTGGGGAAGATTTTGTTAAAAAGAGTCTTTAATTATTTGATTTTGCTGGGAAGATGTGTTCTTGACGAATGATATTTTTTCCTTTGAATACAATGGTGGATTTATTTTGAGGTCTATAATCCATGCTTATCGATGTTGATATCTGCTTCATGGGTATCGGATTCAAGTGAGGCATCTCAAATTCTTTTCTTCAATGTTGTTTTATTCATTTCAAGTTTAATAGACCATTTTTTTGGATGATATTAGGTTTTTGTGTTGAAAGTTGGCGGTTCATTGAATAGTCATGCACTGAAAGTAGTAACTGATGGTTTTGACTAGCACCATATCGAAGTATGACAAAGACTGTAAGCAAAAAGGAAACAATAATGATCTGAAGTGTAGTAACAAGAGATTGCAATCTTGGCTGTTGGCCATCATCACATTTTTAAGTAAACAACACTATCATAGTACGTAATGAAATTAGGGAATATTTTGTGTTTATCTTAACATACAATACATTTAACGCAAGTTCATGTAGTCTACAATGCGCTGAAGAAATGCCAAGTCTGATAGCATTAAAAATGCAGAGGATATACAGCTATGTCAACAGAAAAATATCATATGAGCGTAAGAAAATTTGAGCGTAGTCAAAAACAAAAGGGGCAAGCTTACCTGGTCTAGAGTATGTTGTGCAAAATCAGTAGTAGTTATCATAGCTCCAGCAACAAATGATCCCAACTCAAAACTAAGACCTAAATAATCGCTAACCTGAAAAAAGAAATATTTATCAATATAGGGATTTCAAATAAAAAACACCACTAATACATCTAGTAAGAACTAATTTTGAGATGGAAGGCATGCAAATCAACTTAGTAGAAGATAAGACTTACACCTAAAGACTTACATACTAACGCTAGCTAGAGCTGACATTGCCAACTACAAGAATAAACCAACCAAATTTCCCTCTCATTTTAACAAAGCAGTATTATTCTGAACCTTTAAAGGGTTGGATCCAAGTCCCCATTCTGCAAAATGAACTCTAAACTGGTGGCATTATATATTTCTTGTTAACCTTTCCTTGATTCATCTAAGTAATTAAGCTTCTTCACCAATGCATTTTAATATAAAAAATGAACCACCACAACATATTCCCATTCCACTACACTAGTTTTTCACAAGGAAATTTTGTTCTATCAGTTGCAAATCCATCCATTAATGATTCAGCTCAATCAGACTCATCAACTCGAAACATACTATCACAAAGATCAGAATACAAGACTGTCTATGTAGTTATTAATAATTGGCACAGGAACAATAATGATAACACAGCACAATCCACAATGTATTCTTAATACAATATGCGATGAAACCAGCATGATGATGCATGTGGTTGCGCATGGTTCTCAATAATTAGTATGGGCCACTCAGTATTATTGGCACATGCAACCTTTCATATTACTATATTATCTTTACACTGACAACTCTTGGGGGAAGTCCACAGTTACAAAAACATAACATATTTCACCGGCAACCATGGAAAATTATCATCACGTCAAATTCTTAATATTTGAAGATGTAATCCTACATATGTTTGGACTAAAATGTATTAAAGCTTTTTTATACAACATATTACACGATTCTTGTGCTGCTCTGTACTGCTGTTGAATCTGTAGGTTGAGAATATGTGACACATAGCAATCAAACGCCACTCCATGATTTCAGCCTATTAGGTTTTCAACGCTGAGATTGACTAAAATTACTTAGTGATGAATAATAATTCAAACCATAATGCCGCACCAGACATTAGACTAGATCAACCAAACAATCCGTTACTACCAATACTAAGCAATACAAAATTTAAAATGAAAGCTAAGGCTAGTTACGGTTTAAATATTGAATGTCGTAGTTAACAATTAATGGAAGAAATCGCTCCAGGCAATTAAGATAGATTAAGAATCACAATCTTAACATAAGCAAGAAGAAAACTCAAAGAAAGATAGAGAACTGGTAAACAATATTCACGTAAAATTTTCATTACTCTTTTCTGAAATGCAAAATAGTTAGCATCCACTTACCCAAGCCAGTAATAGGCAAAAGGCTACTGAGGCCAACTGGTATAGTTCATTTGTCTGCAAATTCAGTATACAAGATTAACAAGATGCAGCCGTGAGACCACACAAAGCCACATAAGGAAAAGAAATGAACTTTCTCATTTTATTGAGCAAAGGAGAATGGCTTATGATTAAAGTTATCATTCATCTGTTATTTTTTATGTTAACGTCTACTATGTGTAGTACGCCCTCAAATGGATCCATCTGAACTGACGGTTGTGAACTTGTG
This sequence comes from Costus lasius, assembly GCA_027563935.2. NCBI lineage: Eukaryota > Viridiplantae > Streptophyta > Magnoliopsida > Zingiberales > Costaceae > Costus > Costus lasius. The sequence continues at coordinate 119,126,472 of CM050451.1, read as the reverse complement.
ATAGGGGATGATTCTAGGACACGCAAAAACAAAAAACCCATATCTAAGTTCTACACTTTTGAAAAAGTGTATTAGATTTCCACATAAGCCGATTTATTAATAACTTCCAGATATAAATATCCAGGTAGTTGAGAAACATAGTTTCATTCAAAAGTATTTAAAGCATCGTACTCAATGCAGTTGAATAGTTGATGATGCCTACTTCAAGAAAGAAACAGCCACAATGAGCTAGTTTTTTGTTAGATAACTATTATCATTATTTTCATGTACGAAGTGGAGTCTAGTTGTAGATATCTTTAATTCCTTGCATGTGTAAGGTGCTAAAATCAAGCAACTATGTCCTTGTAGCAAGAATTCCTCATACTGACCTACAGCAAAGGTAATTTAGTTGATGAAATAGAACAAGTATAAAGCTCTTCCAGATGGGGTCGACAAGGTTAATTATCTGAAGTTACATTACACTGTCATGTTTGTGTCATAACATTTGTAATTGATTTGACAGTACTAAGCATGAAGTTGCATATATTTATATGGTTGAACCACAAATAAGAAATTAGTGACCGCATGGAGGCAAAGGTTCGCAATAAGAAAGACCATATCGATACCACAAAAAAGTGTAAAAATGAGCTTATCATATTGGTTGACACAACTAGAAATAAATGACTCACTTGAGATGACAACCGAGTCATAAGCTTCAAGAAACAAGGAACAAAAGACCAAGACAAAATAAAGGCAGCAGTGATGAACAAGGACAGCACCATCAACCTGCACACGACAAGCTAATTCAGAATACAACCGTAAAATAAATTTATTGTCCATCAAAACATCTGCCAGCACTATCATGATTCATGGAAGATATTAAAATCTAATAAAAAGAAATGACTTCTCCTAGAAAATTGTTCACATACCCATCTTAATCTTAATGATACAAACATTGACATGAATATGAATAATATAGATTAATGATGAAACTTACAACTTCGCTATTGACATGATTCCATGAAAAAGGCCACTATTGCCTCCCAAGACTGGGAGTAGAGCAAAAAGAAGACCGACTGCACAATCCTGAAAAAAAGCATAGCACGCAATGAGCATCGTGTAGAAGCTTATTGAAATTATTTTTTGGTTGAAACATTGTGTAATTCCACTCCGCTTTGAACAGTCATTTTCTATTGGCTACCTCAATTGATTGGTTTAGCAAATGCAGCAGAGAAACTTCTTACATGCAACAGCCAATTTAATAATATAGTAGTCATAATTCCAGTATAAGAGTATCTGTATGAATAAAAAATTTAGTCCAAATGTTAACCATATTTCTTAAAAAACTAAAAGGGGCCTCGTATCAGATTGTACAAGCTATTCAGTTTAAATAGATTATTAAAGGAATAAGTAGGATTCTAGGATGGTGAATTCAACATTGCTTAAGAACCCTGAAAGTCAATTAGTCATCACATATTCATCTAGAACAGAATTGAATCATGAAAGTTTTCACAATAATAATATTAAAGTCAAAAGACAATGAGGGCAAACCTGAAGAATGAGTGTACCAATGGTTACTTGGCCATGAAGAGAACCTGTGATATTCTTTTCGACCAAAAATTTTGATACCTGACAACACATAATTAAAGGGAAATACTTTAAAGTTAGTAATTGCAAAGATAATGAGACCTCAAACATAAAGTAAAGGTAATCACCACTGCCGTGGATGACATTGATAAGAATGAACCAACAAATACTCCCTCGGATGATTTTCCACCACAAAGCTGCAAGAAATGAACCGAAGGAAGACTTAGAGAGAATTTGTTCCAACAAAAACCAGAAGGGAATGAATATGGCAGTGTAGTAGAAAAAGAACAATAACAGCCCAGTGGAGACAAAGAACAACAACATACCATGGCAGTTAGGCCACACAAGAACATGAAAATAATTATCTGAAGTAGACCTCCAATAATTGCAGCAGGACCAACAGCCTTTAGCTGAAAAAGTTGAAAATTGTAAGAAAAAAGGCTATAAAAGCTTGACAGTTGATAGGTATTTTGGAGAAGCCGTCAGAGTGCATATGCAGGTTTCAATTATGTTAAACAAAGTACCTTCGCTGCAGAAAACTCCAGACCTAGTGCAAAAAGAAGAAAAACCACGCCAAACTGTGCAACGGTCTCAACCTGATTCCAGAAATTTAATTCCAAATGATCAAACAGTTAAGGAAAAAAAATTATAATTGCATTGCATTTTGGGATGTTTACATGGCGCATTTATACATAGAGGCTAGAGTACAATTACAATGGTAATATTTAATATGAAAATAGATAATATGGTAACGATACATATGATGTTGGCGACTTCTACAATATTGACTTTCTTCTACATGCAACTAACACCTTCCATCTACGACAACTAACACCATCATCTTGCTTTATACTACATTCTTGGCATCAATTGTGGGATTATGTAACAACCTCGACATTCTTAATATCTATGCCCTAACGATGTATTAGAATCTACTATATTTACTGGATATTGTTCCAGTATTGCATCACCAATAGGTTCATACTTAGTTTTGTATGAGTAGGTGATAACTAATTCCTCTATTTTAAGTACCTCTATAATATAACAGATTAAAAATGAATACGTGCGGCCTAATATTAACAGTACAAGTTGGTCCTTGTAATAGAACATATATCAACTGGTATCATATGTATAATATAATCTAAGTTGGGCAATACTACCGGGTACCATATGTTGGTAGGTACCAGGATACTGACTAAAATTGAAAATCATGCAATGTAATACTTCATCAAATTAATTCTACTGGTTCTATTTCTCAACTCTCAGTATAAAAAAACTATAAACAGAGAGGAATATCACAAAGTTCGCTAGTGGTTCTAGCATCCTTATATTAGTTCTAACTAACCAAGGATAGGACTTGCAATTTAAGTCATAGAGAAAGGAACTTCCATTTCAAAGAGGCTTACATGATATGACAACAAAGCACTATCATAGTGAAACTCATGTCCTATCATAAATCATCCTATTTTTATGAACAAAGGGACAGTAGTGCTACTTGCGGATTATCACTGAGATTTTTGAGAGGCCTTGTCATATTTAATTGTGGCACAAAAGTTTAACGCCAGTAGCTTGTAGCTGAGATTTATTGTTGCTTAAAGACATAGTTAACAACGGATACCTATTATTTCTCTTCTCATTTGTCTTATGCGAATACATAGTCTGGACCATTGCACATTTGACAACACTTGTCGCATGTAAACTTTTTTTGACAATGTTCACTCGTGGCATCCAAGCCCCTGTTTGATACATCGCAAGTTCGCAACTAAATGACTTTGATTGCTAACTATCCTTCTTAAGACACCTTTTTCCAAGACAATCAAAGCTCAAAACTGGAAGTTCCATTAGCAACATAGATTGCAATTGTATCCAGTTCAAATGTTCCAGATGAAGAGAACAGACCCAGTATATAACTTAGACATTGGAAAGAAGATGGATAACATTATATTATAATGGGAAAAGAATTGTTATCCATTCAAATCATCGTTGATCATCCGATTATTCCTTGATGTCATTTTATTTCATGAATATTACCATTAGATGGAATTTTATCTTAATTTTTTTAATACATAAACATATTTACCTCAAATCAGCCATTAAGTAATTGCCCATTAGTTTTAGTAGTTCTAAATTTCAAGGATTTTTACTAGGTAAACACGAGTATGGACTGAAAAGAAAACAAACCTAAGCAGCTGGCCTTTGCAAAATAAGGCATCAACTAGTAGCCCTAATTTAAGAGGCTATTTCTGTTGTTTTTACTTTCTCCACACATTGAAAAGTAACAAAAAGTTTTAGATAAACCATAAGGAAGTAAACATAAATAATTAAGGCATTTTATTGATCCAACTGAAGAATATATGTAGCCGATTTAATTCGAAGAGAGAGAGGAGGGGGTAGCAAGTTACAGTGACCATACCTGAACTATTTCACTAATAAATTTAAGCCCCCCAGGTCCAATCAAAGAACCAGCAAGAAGGTAGCCAACGATGACCTGAAAAATGACTCGTAAGATATATTGGTGAACAATATTTTGGCATCAAGTAAACAAGGAAGCCAGTAAAACATGCCATGGACATCCGATTTAAAAGTAATTATGAATAGCGATCACTCACTGGTTGTCCCAGGCAGGAAAAGGTGATGCCACCGATGGTGGCAGAAACTATTACAACCGTTAAGTCTGAGATTAATCTGCATGGACGGGCTAGATTTAGCTATGTGAAATACAATATATAAGTTTTCAAAGAAAGGCAAACATACAGACAGGTCTTTAAGTAAATAAATATAGTAAATTTAACCTTAAATCCACTTGGAGCACCGGATACTTTGTTTTACGGTTTGACATGACAAACACATTATCCTGACAGAAAATAAACTATAAGCTCAATAAAAATCTGAAATCTAAAATTTCTATATTATTATTATTATTATTATCATTATTAATTTTAAGGGAGGATGTTTAAAGTAGACATATTTTTTAGTTCACAGACCTTGCTATCTATTAACTTTGTTGTGTCATCAAAACCCTCATTTTCCAGACTGAAAACGTCACCTATTTGGAATGATTTGGTCGAGCTGAAAGTATTAAATCACATCAGTCACTAAATTTACATGATTTTGATGCTTCCATTTTGAAATTAAGCAACTATCTTACTTAGCTTCTTGTGTATCATTTTTCTTTGACTTGTCATGAGTGATTATAGCAACAGTCTCCAAAACTGCCTGGAAGCACAATAGAAAAAATTCTATAAGCTGCATTAATTTTTCATATCAATAGAAGAATATCACAACCAAAGTAAAATTTTAGCAGAAACATTTCCTTTCTTCAGAGCATCCGGTTATTCTGCAACATATAAAAAGTGATCTTCGATATAAAGCTGAAAACTTTTGCACATGTTTCAGAGGGAACAGAATTTGTAGTATATTTTACAACAACAAGTATTCACTTTTAATTTTAAAAACCTTAACGACAATTTTGAACTGGTTAAAGACTAGTGAGGTACATATATAGCATCTTAGCTTCTACCGAACCTATTGGAGACACAAAAGTAATATTTAAATCTACGGAGATTTTGTTTGACCAGGTAAGCAGGGTGGAAAGTTGAAAAGCTTTTACAGCCCACTAAATATTAACTTCTATAATGCCAATTTCCATGTAGGTAGTAGTGGACTTATATGTTTGCATTGAATAGCATTCAAGGTGCCTTTAAACCTAACGATTCATTTACAAAATTCCCGATTAATTCAGGCATTGCACTGCAGGGGAAATGCTAATTCATGTAATATGGTTGCGCAACTCATTCATCATGTGCAGTAAATCAGTGAGTCACATTGTCATTCCTTTAAACCTTTAATGAGGTGCACCTGTCAGCATAGAAGCAAGCAAGTAAAGATAAACATAAATGTTTTACTTTCTCCTTTCCTAGGAGTGAACATATTCTATTATAGGTATTTGAATTCTGAAATATGATAGCATCCCATTAGTCTGCTCTGCAGGCCCAGCATGTTCCAAATACTGCAACTGGTGAAATTGTGCATGACACAGGCTAACTATTGATCTTATATTATTGAAATGGTTCAAACAAAGTTACTTATCACAGATCACTCAGTTAAATAAGTGCCAAGCTTTCCAATTACTAGACCACTGTATTTGAAAAAGAGGAAATCTCAACCATCTTTTACAATCTCTTTATCTTTCAGTCTCAGTAGTTAGATGTGTCAGCAAGCAAAAATATTTCATGATCGCTGAAGGAACAAGAAAAGAACAAAATCTATTTATTGGAAGTCTAAAAGCTGCTAACTTGCATCAAACAAGCAGAGAAGTACATCAGAGGAATGTCACACCTACTTGATGATCCGCCACAGTGTTGTTGAAGCTACTTTGATCAGCACCTGAACATTTTATGATCTCATAAGTATGAAAATCTGTACTAAACCAAAGTAGAAGACCGATCAAATTATGATGCTATACAAGAAAAATTTAGCACAATTTGAATGTCAGTGAAGCGTGAAAATAGTAGTGGAGTTGTTAGTCATTACATTGTCTAATTCTTCCTTGTACTCTGATTCTGACAATAATAAATGATACGAGGAATCATAGTTCTTTCAGAGGAACAAACAAATCAGGGAAATGACCACAGATACTTCTTAAAAAGCAAGATAGAAATGAGAACATTTGTGTCAAGGAACTCTGAACTTCATGTCAATTTTCACATACAATCCTATAGATCCATTTTTGTCAATAGCAAAATACATAGTTTCCACCACCTGAAAACTTGACCCTCAGTTTACTTCCTGACTTACTTTAGCTCAGTTAGTTCACTTAATAGTGTCAATGCATTTAAAAGCTGCCCTCAAGGATCAAAATGAGATAAGAGATAAAGTGCAAACCTCAGCGGAAACTGGGAAAAGCATAAACTTCAAAGTCTAAACTAAGACAAATAAACTTTGGGGTTAATGTCAGATATTTTGATCTTCAATAAACAAACTGAACTAGGGATAAAGGAAAATGTTTTATTCTTCAATAATCAAACTGAGCAAGGGGCTAAAATGAAATGGTTTAATCAGCAATAATCAAATTGAGATGAAGTGTAAAGTTTAGATGCTATGCCGGAAATTTTTTTAATTCTTAAACAAGAAGCTGAAAATTCAATTTTTATTAGCTTGTTCCCATACTTGATTAATCAATTGTCTCTTCTATCTCTTCTCCTCCAGTTCCGCTTATCAATTTCCTATCCATGCCACTGTTTCTTCTTTAACCACGCCCATTTGTAGTATTTGATTTTGAGAAATAATTGCTGGAAGCTTATGCTGTCTAGAACAGCTTCCTATCCAAAGAAGTGATGTCAAATTAATTTGCTCAGATTAATGAAACCTTATATCATATTAATAGCACGAGGAAACTTCTGCTCGTTCCGATTTATCACCATGGACAAATACGTATTGATCCCAAATGTACTTAATTGTTCAGGCCATCAACATCAAACGCACTCAATACAAAGCCAAAAGCAAGCAAAACAGGAATGAGTAAGACCTTGAAATATGAAAAAGAATACACATCCTTACCTTCAGGAGAGTCGTTGTCCGAGAATTCCTTCTCGAGCACGCGATCGAAGATATCTGCAATGCTGCCCTCGCCGGAGTTATTGTGGGACTCCATCACCAGGTTTCCGTAGAACTTTTCCCTTGTCTCCTTATCGGGCCTCGAAAGCACGCCGACCCTGGAGGAGGGCGAGATCAGGGCGAAGAGGGCGAGCAGCCCAAGTGCTCCCCAGGCCGGACCGACGACGGCCATGAGCTATAGGGCTTCGGCGATCGGCGGGGATCGGAGGAGAGGCGGGAGTTCGATCGGCGAATCCTAGAGAGTCATCGGGGGCGACATAGGGTTTGAGAAGAGAAAGAAACGGGAAAAAAAAAATGGAGCCGATAAAAGGAAACGAGAGGGAGCGGTGGTGGTAGGAGGGGCGTTTCGACTTTTCGAAGGAAGAGCGGCTTCATAGTCGTTGTGGCTATCGGTAGGTAAACCGTTAGGTTCGGACGGATGGGTTCGGGTCCACGGGTCCGGTAACAAGCGCGCCTCTTAAGCTCGGGTTGGATTGGGCGATAAGGGAAAGGGACTGCTCACCAGAGGAAAGATCGCGATTCGTGCGGTGTGCCGAGCCACCAGACATTACGATTTTGTTACATTTGAGTCCAATATCGGCCTTTTGTGTCGACAGGGTCCGCTGGATCGGATACAGATTGAATCAAGTTTGACAAGTGAATTGCGAAAAATCAAATATCCCCTCACCTTTGTCCCCTTTTGTTGTTCCGAGAGTAATATTTGATTAATAGGGAATTGTTGTTAGTGAATACACAATGTGGAAGAAGATACATGCCACAGCTTTGGGATTTTGGCTGCCCGCAAACGCAGAAGTCGCCCAAACGCTGCCTCCAAACGGAGCCATTTACAGAAAAAAAAGATAGACTTTATATTCTATAATTGTTTGAGAAAAGACGTTAAAGAGGCAAGGATTAGTTTATCCCTCTCCGCTCCCTCTTTATTTTCTCCGCTTTTCTTTGTAATTATTTTAAAACAAAAAACACTTTCTCTTCCTTGTCCTCCTGTCTCCTCTCCTTCTCCCTTCTTAAAGGCATGACAGCAAAACGTCAAGTAAAATGCACTTGTCAACTCATTAATTAATAAGATGCCAGCCTTTGCATCCGTATCTGTTTGGTTTGATTGATCTGATAGTTCAGATTAATTAAGTTCCTCAAGTTCTCGGAACTATCAAATCAAATAAGGCCCTCTTTTCCTGACTAAAGTGTACAAGCCTGAGCTGACGGAGAAACTTCACCTATAAGATAATTCAAGGACCAGCATGGAATAATTAAAAAGCAATTCAACAACCCTATGCTAAAGTCTAAACCACCAAGGAGAGGGCAGGTATCCTGAAAGCCAACAAATTGGCATCTAGTCAATTCAATAACCACACTAAACGTAGATGCATTGACAACCAAATCAAGCCATAAGTCGATGCATATAATAGTCATCAAACAGCACAATTATTGAATTCTAAAGTTCGCGTGGGCATGCATAATCATGCACTAAGATTATTGCAAAAATCAATCCAACTGCTGTCTTGAAATTAATCAAGTATCTGTAAATACTACAATCACAAGTATTTTTTTTTATCGAATTGAAGATTTTGCCATGGGCACAATAGAAGAATCTAATGAAGAAAAATCTTGGTCATTCAACAACCGAGCTCATGTGGCCAATTAGTTGAACAGTCCAGTTGTCTAGATGACGAAACACGTATAAAGTGCATAAGTAGTGCAATCGAATTAGCTGAAACATCAGTTCATGATCCAATTTTCTTTTACCTCATGTTTCACGATGATTTAGACAGAGGGCAGTGTACCAATAACGTACAAAGCTGGATTTTTTGACTAGCGATCCAGGGCTAGAATAGTGGATCGCTAGAATAGTCATCACTTTCATGCATGTCAAAGAACCAACCTCTCGTAGTCATGAAAGCCTAATCGCAGTCTGTAAAATAAATTTTACATAATACAGTACAACCGGTTTGCTTTTGCAAAATAAAATATAGTCTTATCAACAGACGCATTATTGCTGGTTCACATATGGGAATAAATTGATCAAAATTTCTGTACCTTCTTCGCAAGTAAAGCTACCCCCACATCACCAAATAAGCGTTTTGAATTTTGGGATAGAAGCGTCCACGACTGTTTTTTTCCGGCATGAATTCAACCATGACTTGTGCGCTTGCACAGGGTATTCTCATGAAGGAATACCATCTAATTCTGGGAAGAAAATAAACAGAATCTCAATCGGAATCACCTCAGGAGCATTAAATTCCAAGGAAAAAAGTGAAAAGAGGAAACTACTAACGTTAAAAAAGTGAGCTCATTCGAATGCAAGCCGCTGTGTTCCGACCAAGGAGGCATATTGGCCTTTCGTGGATAACAACTCCAAGTGAGTTCCTAGTTCTGTTATCCTACCACCTGAGCAAAGTGCAATTTGGTGTGCATTTTGTACAGTACTCAACCGATGAGCAATCACCAATGATGTCCTTGCGTTCATCAAATGATCAAGAGCCTCCTGCACTAGACGTTCGCTAGTTGCATCCAGTGCACTTGTGGCCTGACCAGAAAATAATTACTAGTGAACTCGAACCAAGTTTTTTTTTTTAAAAGGCGCCTCAGCTACAACTTAGTCATTTGAGACAACCACCGAATAACTTACCTCATCAAGTATTAAAATTGGAGCATTTTTAAGAAGAGCTCGTGCTATGGCAATTCTCTGTAAAATGAAAAGCATCAATTCTGATGATCTGAACCTTTTTTAGGGTGTAAAAATATTACTACCTGTCTCTGTCCACCACTTAACAGGCTTCCACGTTCGCCAACTAGTGTGTCATAACCCTAGTCAAATAATTAAAGTATTTAATGGCGTACATGAATGGAAAGGACAATTAAGGATATCTAAGTCAACGTATTAGTGCAGACCTGAGGAAGTGAAATAATAAATTCATGAGCATTGGCCGCTTTGGCTGCTTTTATTATGTCATCTTTGGAGACATTATCATCAGGAAGTCCATATGCAATGTTTTCTCCGATAGAGACTGAAAACAAGACAGGATCCTGAAACAGCTATACGTCAGGTAATCTATACCCCGTAGAGAAACAACTGTCAATAACAAAATTCTTCTTAGGTCCTACCATAAATAATGGAAAAACAACCTAGCTTAAGTTTACAATTATTAGCCTGTGTTGTATCATTAAGACAAAAAAAAAAACAAAGAGTAAATTAACTACATATACTGTGCCACAAGTTTCAACCAAACACAAACTTATTTTCGTTCTATTCACATATCTGTTGTAACCAAATCAACAGTTTGTTTACTCAAATAGAACGAAAAAAATATTATGTAACTATTTGAAACTTGGGTATGGTTTATGTACCATTTACGTAACTAACGCAAAACAAAGGATGCAATGAACATATTTATATTATGTTACAGAAACGAAATGTTGTGCATCTCTCTCAACGAATTTAGGTTGACTTCCTTAAAAGATACTAAAATTACCATGCCCAGCTTTCATAGTGCAGAATTATAAAATCTCAGTCCATCAATCAGTATTGATCAAAACTATGAGACAGAAAGAAGGTTGAGCTAAGTATCACTAAGCAAATATCTTCTAAGGAATATGGATAAGCATGAACTGCTCAACCACACTACTAAAAATTTTCCATTTGCATGTGATATTTGTCACATCCTTCAAGACTCAAGTATACTATTCCTGGTTTCAAATAATCATCTTAGTGCTTATTCAACTTGTTAAAATCATTGCATTAGAGATGGTTGCATTGCTCGACTTACACTTGCCAATTTTGTTGGTTCAACAACAATGTTTCTATCTGTTTCGACGTCCAACATTAAAATGTAAAAATGGGGAAAAAAAGGATCAATAGTTGAGCAGGATAGTCACACGAGAAAGCATGCATATCAAGTTACTGTTCTCATGAATACCACAAGATACCTGGTTAACAACAGACACGACCCGCGCCCATTCCCTTTTGTCAAAGGTTCTGATATCTTCCCCAGCCACAGTAATGCGACCCCTAGTTGGCTAGGCAGAATAAACAGATATGCCTTATTCTTGCCATTGCTGTGCCATGTAACAAAATATTCCTCCATAACTCAATAACCAAGACAATATTTACCTCATAAAAACGTGCCAGAAGTTGCACTATTGTACTTTTTCCAGCACCACTGGGTCCCACAAGTGCTGTTACTTTTCCACATTGGACAGTCAGATTCAGACCACTCAGCACCTCCGCGTCAGGTCTTAAAGGATATGAGAAGTATATATCTGCCATTAATAGAGGTAATATAAGTCAGCCAGAATATGCACAACTAACAGAGAACAAACTAAGAGAAATTTTCATTCCGCATCCACACAAAACAACAGCGAAAAAAACCACAAAGCTTATCAAGAAAACCAGAATCTACTACAAACTTTAGGAAATAGCTAAGTATCTGGATAACAAAAAGAAATTGTACTCACTACAATGTAAGTCAACGAACCAAACAACAAAAGCATAAAACAAGATGCTCGTATCTTTAGTACTGAATAATAATATATGTAAATATATGATATCGATCCATTCTATGTATATATAAGGTACCAGTTAGTATTGTACCAGTATAGGATTGGATCAGTGCATACCACCTGCACAGTAATAGCAGTTTTACTACAATTTTTAAAATCTTAATGTCAACAATGTGCTGCCAAAGCAAGTGATCTACATGGCTAACAGATATACTTATCGTGAAGCATTTCTTAAATGAGTGATAAGAAGCCTGGAAAATAGAAACCTAAAAATTCAGCTATTTGGAGTTCCATCTGACCTTTGGAGTTTCATTAATCAATTAACAAAGTTAGAAGTAGAAACCATGTCATTCTTATGAAGAAAGGATACCTTCAAGACAGATGTCTCCTGACCAAGCTAGATTACACCCATCACTTGCTGATTTTAATGCGGACATGTAGTGATTACTTATTCCCTGAACTTTCTTAACATATAAGTCACCTTTAGGCAAACTAAGATCAGAATCAACTTCATTTGTTAGGAGCTCTTTCTCTAGACCATATGCAAGTGAGGCATCAATTTCTGCTGCAGAAAGGATAGAATTTATACGTTCAGCAGCAGCAAATGTTCGGCGGAGATCTCCAAGAGTGTTAACACCCCCTTGAACCTATAATTTTTCTATCCGATAAGAGGTCAAGAACAAAATTATCTGGCGTCAAAATATTACAAAAAAACAACTCACCGCAAAAGTTAATGTGAAGGTGTAACCTATAAAAGAAACCATGGTTCCAACAGAGAGCTCACCCTGAAATTTTCATAGTGAAGTAAGGGGTGAAATTTTCATAGTGAAGTAAGCAAAAGTCATGGCATAAGAATCAAATGATTTTTGTTTCATCTGTCCAATTTGAGAATGAACCTAAAATAACATCACCTTAAATTGTACGCAACCAACGTGTTTTTAGCAATACTGTCCTGACAATTGTATTGTAAACATTGGTTGAGAGGAAAAATCCCTTTAATCACATGCCTTGGTCAAAATCAGGAACACATAGCTCCCTAAAGCAAAGCTGCTGAGTTCCACATGCAGGCAATTGTGAGCCTCCCCACCTATGTGGGAGACATTGGCGGACATAAAAGTCTAACCATTCTTGTGCACTTCCAATGCTGCTCGTAAAATTTAGGCTTTAGGACACATTTAGCATTTACTTTTCACATAAGACAACTGCGTATTATTTGTCGAACAACTATACTTCTAAGTGAGAATAAAAGATCGAGAATCTCACTGTAACCATACCTAGCTATCAACTTGGGACTCAAAGAAGCGAACTTCGGCGGAGGTTCCATATATGGTGGTGTTAACTTGGAGAATAATGGTTTGATTATTCCAGTTTTTTTTTTTCTGACCAAACTACTGCTTCACAATTTCTATTGATGTTTATAAGTTTATTTCAACAACAAACTTGAATAAACGATGGCATGATATAAATTTTTATGGTACTTCCACCCAATCTGCTCCATTGGGTTCATAGTACTAGCCGCATGGATCTGACCGAAATTAGATACGTGTATACTAGAATCACTTTTGTAAAATATAGGATATGGAAATTTTATTAATTTGAATCTCATACTGGCTCACTTGCTGTTTGTTTCTCCTAATACTGAAGAAACAAAACTAAAGGCAGGATTTCTAGGCAATGACTATATCATAAATTTGACAAAAAAGAAACAAAGATACTGAATGTTTTCTGAGTGCAGAAAGAAATGCGCTAATCTAGTGACTCAACAGGATAAAAAATTGCAAAGTTTTATATTTATGAGATCAACAGTTTTATGTTTATGAGATCACAAACTTGGACAAACTCGTCATCGTGTGAAGCGTGAACAAACATTTAGGTCCTTACCGCCTTTACTTTATTTCCACCAAGACAATAAAGTGCCATTAAAGAAATGTAGACGACTGTCCTTGTCAAGGACTCATTTGCAGACTTCAACGTACCAAGTTTTATGCCACTTTTCTGATATGCAAGTACCTGATAACAATTTCAAAGAAATTAAATCTCATCATTTAGTAGGAATTTAGAATGCATTGAACTGTTGAAGTGCATAAAACATAGTTCAATGTTTAAAAAGTTTTGGGATGTGCTATCGATCCTATTTGGGCCATTGATTTAAATACTAGTCCTTACCCATAAGCCCAGTAGTATGTATTGGTCCAACCCTACAGTAGTACATGAAACAAAGACGGTACCAGACAGGTATATAGGTACATAAGTATATAGAATATATATAGTATATATAAGAATACAACACAATATCTATTGCAGGTTATTAATTCATGTAGTACCATGTGTTGGTAGATAACGGACTGTAATGATCCAAGCTAATACCATCGATAGACTAATATGGACTAGTATTTTAAGCCATGATTAGGATATTTCAAAGCGAATTTCATTACCATACATTTTTCTCATGTTGTATACACAAACAGACAACAAACAGACAAGAACTCACCAAATTTCTGAAAACAGAGAACTGCCGCTTTTCACCAGCAAAAGATCTAACCTGTAAAAAAAAAGTTATCACGTCAAGAATCAGTCAAGATAGCAAGATATAACTGGATGACTATATAAAACCAGGGTAGAACAGGAGAAAAGTGAATGACATGCAAAATCAAATAGAATCTTACAGTTCGAATAGCTGAAAAGGTTTCAGTAGCACAGTCTGATATGCTTGCTTGAGCCATGCCATGAGATATATAGACAGGAACAGTTGATCGTTTAAATAGAGCTGAACATTTCATAAAAAAGTTAGATAAACTAGCATGCAATAGAGGCACAGTAATTAAACAGTGCTTCACTTCAGCAAAGACCGGAATAATGAACTTTGAAGATAGTGCACAGCTAGATATGCCAGCTTTATTATTCCATTAAAAACAAAAACAGTACGGTCGATCATTTAAAATTTAAATATAGTATGTCATCAGAAAGTCACAAGAATGCTAGGATAGCTAATCTATAATATACTTTAGCCAATGAAGAAGAAAGATACATAACTTTAAACAAAAAGGCACATAAGGGAAATGCCCTATGGTTAAGTATCAAAACGCAAAAAATGTCATCCTAGAAAAGTTACTATTTATTTTCACTACCATAAGATTCGACATCTTACAAGGATGAAAGTGCAAATAGAAATAGCTCAAATGCAAGGAAAAAGAAGAAAAAGAACAATGGACAGAACAACATTAGAAAAAGAAAACGACATCCTATTCCATAACTAAAGCATAAAACACACCGGTCCAAACTGAGATTTTAAACCATGCATCACAAGATAATGTAAGATACTTATAAACTCAAGGAGATAAGTGCTGCCATTGATGATCCTAAAAAATTCATGTCGTGCATTCCTATGCACCAAGAACACCGGGGTTGAGACAGAAAGTGAGAGAATCAAGTGATAAATTTTGAACCATTTCTAACAATCAATAATTACTTGTCAGTGGAATCAAAGTCAGCAAAGTGAGAGAATCAAGTGATAAATTTTAAACCAGTTCTAACAATCAACGATTACTTGTAGTGGAATCAAAGTCAACAAGTTATAATACAAGATGTGAATATGAGGTTTGTTATAAGATAGCTATGACCTTACTGCATATCCTTCACAGAGTCAAGAACACGAGGAATGCGTGCTCTTATTTAGTGGTATATAAAGTGCTGAAAACATCAGGTCAGCAAAACAATAGGTTTGCTGTATCATGCGTGACTAGGGTTAACGTTTGTGCTCCTCTTTACTAGTATAAAAATTACAATGCTAACTTACAAATTCTAGCATTCTTCAAAATTAAAAAAAAATGTGCTATAAATTTTCTAATATATATTTCTTTTTGTATTTCTTAAGCATCGTGTTCAGGAAGAAACTACCATTATTTAGATCAGGAAAGTAAAGCAATGATTTGGAAGTGAGAAATTACTAGGCAGAATAAAAATCATATTCACTAGAGAGAGAGTTATGCTGTACTGAAGGCAACTTCATAATGCTAATAGCAACGAGTTAAAGCATTTGGTGTCAATGATATTTAAGCACTACCGCAAAAGTACCGGGATGAGTGGTGTTTTCTTTTGGTTCTCGTGTGGGCCAAAAGGAAGGTAATCATATGGGTGAAAGTACATATTGATTGGTGCAGCGCAAGATGTACAGTGATAGCATACAAGCCAATCACATGGTCAGGTGAGTTAAAACTTAAATGATCCTCTACGTGGAATGAGTTGGTAACCTGATAAAACACAGAAAGGTGTGCCTTGAGAAAAAAAAATCCATGAGCAATACTCCATACTTACCTACTGAAACAGATATAACCACCATGAGCAGCCCTAGGATAGGAGCCAGCTGCGGAGAGAGTGAGAAAAGAATGCACACAGTACCAAAAACCTACAAGACATTTCAAATAATACCAACAAAAAGTTCAGGTGTATGTTCAGAGTTTCCAATTAGCACAAAAGCATGTAAAAATGAGACGTGATAGTATGTAGTGGGACGGTGATGACAAAAGGAAAGAAGAACGGTGATATGCATCAATTGTCAATCTTCAGAAACTGCAACTGCAGTGCATCAAATGATTAGTAAGATCAAGTTCAAGTTAACATTTGTGTACAAGAATCTTGCCTCAGACAGTGCTCTTAGCCCACGATCCCTTGATACATTCTCATTGACAATATCCTTTAAAGAACCCAAGTCATTCGATAACAACCCTGTCAATTCACCAACCTAACCAAGATAAAATTAATGCATCCATCAATAAGAACAGAACCTGCAAGTATGAAATGACTAGAACAAGAAACAGAGAACTACATGTGCATTACATGATGCAGGTAAAATTGTTTCAATTTCAGTCAAAACATAGTGACTCAACACTACAGAGCTCAAAATTGTACAAGCAGTACATTTTGTAGAGAATAAGAGGATGGAAGTATGTTTTAAAGGTGTGATATCATGGTATTAATAAAAGCAAGAACAAGAACATTGATATAAGTTTTCACAAAATGTGTTAGAATTAACTGAATCAAATAATTAGAATTTTATAGCATAACAGTAAATCATAATATATACAATAAGTATAAAGCCAATAGGAAAACCCTTTAACCCAGATAACTTAGTTTATCTAACTTGGAGCATCGTGCATGTGTGTGTATATATATAGTGCATAAAGATAACATTTGAATATCATAACTATCATATGTAGTATGCAGTATGCACCATGGTTTGAAATACTAGTCAATACCAATGTAGCGGTCCATTATCATATTGTTACACATACAAGCATAAACCGGTCTAGATTGACACATGGTATCAATGGGTACTAATTAATACATAATATATATACTTATACATATGATATTGGCCATGTACTGAACCTATATAAATCGATCATATTACCAGCTATGTTCCAGTTTTTTAAATACCAACTAGTACATATTAACATCGGTCTATACCAACTATGGTCCAGCTAAAATATATATTACATGTATATAATTTGTTTTAAAGATTTTATTTTTACATATATTAAGCATTTCTTCTAATAAAAAAAACACCTTTTTCCTCACCAACTCTATTTAGTTGCGTGTATAAATAACATTCATATAAAACTTATTTACACATTCAAGTAACAACTAAACAAAATAAAAGAGAAATTATGAAAATATATATTCTTTTTGTTTCAATCAAATCTATTTTGTTTTTATATGTATAAAAAATTACAAAAATTTAATGTTCTTATTCTACGTAAACACCATACAATTGAGTAGTAGCATTATAATAAAAACTAAATATTACATTGTAATTCAGCCAACAACATAACATTTTTTTAATTTCATCAAATGATATTGTTTCAATGTAAAACATAGTTAAATGATCATCATGAGATATAAAAATAGTCTACACATCATTAATAGAATTTTATCTAATTCTAATATCAAGTGACTATAAATTGATAAAAGTGCAAAAGAGAAGGAGAGGCAGCATTCAGTGGTGGAGAGGCAGTCACCAAAAGAGGAGGTGGCGGTGGCAAGGATAAGGAAGAAGGAATCGCTTACTCTTAAACCAAGTTGAATCAAATTATTAGAATTTTACTTTAGGATTAAGAGTACCTCATATTCTGCACCAGAAGTATAAATCAAATAAGAGAATCATCCAAAACCTTCTAACATAGGTTATCTAACACAAGTAATAATAGGTTAATAACATTAGTTGCATGTTCAGCTATATAAAATAACCTAGAACAGGAACTACTACAAGTCTGGCAGATAACTATGAAGTCATACCTTATGACGGTCAAAGAACTCAATCTGCACAAAAAATAATAGCCACATAAAAAAGTTAGAGAACAAAATTAAAGAGAATAGAAAACAAAATCACTAAGATATGTAGGATGAAAATAAACTGCGTGAACTGAAAAGATCTAAATGTAGATCTGGTGCTACTTTGTGTCATGATGTCATCAAACAACTAAATTGTTGCTTTGAACTTTTTGACCTTAATTCATTTACTTAAAAGGAACTCCAGAAAAGGAAATCATCTTGAAACAAATTGTAAGAAACTATGAGATACCATAATTGTGAAAATCTAACAAAAACAGAGTTTAAGTTGGAATTTTGGACTTGACAAAAACTATGAGACACCATCTTCTTTTTCTTTCCTTACGCTCCCAACGGATACAAATGGTACCACCACTGGTTTTTAAAGTTCGCTAGGAACCTTGTGCATTTTCATTGTTATGATTGTAGAAGATGGTATTATGTGGGGTCTAAACACAATAGCAGTTGATGACATTGATCTAACACTTAACCCCTAACATAAAAATACTCATAGCTTTATTTGTAGACAAATAAGTAAGTGTTCGATAACCTCTCATATGTGATTTTGACCAACCTAGTGGTAATTGATTTATGACTTGATAACACAAGACTGATAAAAAAGCTAGAAAACAAAACACCTTGCCCCAATTAATTTCCTTGTCTTCTCATTATCACTAGCTTCCACGCCTCTTTTATTCTATGCGTCAAATCTATTAGATTGACTTTGAATGGAGAAGAAACTTAACATGCCACAAACACAAAATGGGTTATACCTTTTGAATCAATATCTGTCTAAATATCTGGCCTCTTAAATTAGCCATCACCTTCTCCCATATAATGGTCATGTTGGTAACATATACAATAGTAAAGATGGGTTCCAAGGCATATAAAAATGCAATCTGAGACAGAAGTCTCCACAAAGGCTCTGGAACACTTCCTGTTAGTATCTGAAAGAACTTCCCTGTCACAATTTAAGCATGTAAAAATCTCAACAGCATAAATACGGAAAAAGTAATCAGGATTGCCCTCTAAGCTTCAAAAATATGTTAAATAAAGTTCAGCATAAAAAATATGACTAACCATTTACAATTAGAAATCAACATAGCGTTATTTTGTTACTAAAATACTGAATTAGAGGTAACATTCATAAACCAACTCTCTAAATAAAGATATTAACCGACAAATCACTTGTCAGACCATGAGTCCAGCTAATCAAATGAAGCTTTGCGTTAGGTTACACTGCAATGTACAAGAGAAAAAATTTAAAAGTTGTATACATGTAATTGTATGTCAAATGATATCTCATGAAAGATTACAATGTTCAACAACATGGGTGAAGTGTGTAAATGCCCTATGATTAATTTTATCTTCCCTTCCACTTAAAAGTGTGTAAAGTATTTTATTCTGAATAATACAAATAAAATATCTATTGGTGATATATATTGACGGAGATAAACTAAGAAACATATTGAACTTGGTACATCTTGTTCTAATCTTGTCATGTTTCCTTCTAGAATTTCCTAAAGGACAATTGAAAGTTTTGCCTAGCAAGAGTACATGTTTTCAGAAGGTGGGTCATTAATTATTCATTTAAAAAGCCTTAAAGACTAACGTCTTTGTAATCATAGTAGATTACTTCTTTATTTCTTTTCACTTCTCTTAGTTTTAAGCAATCAAGCATTAAGATATGTAGTGGACTTGTTTAATTGAGTGATAGGTTGGCGACCATTGATATTAAACTAGCAAGATCCTTCAACTATCTTATGACATAGCCAATGCAATGCAATGCAATTTTATTAGGTGGTTGTATTAGTATGAATCAAGGTTTTAAAAACCAATCAATGGTACACAAAGGTAGCCCGATATACAATGTGTTAGTATGATCTATAGCGGCATATGGTTTATCCAGCATGTACTAATGCGAGACTTGACTAGTATAGCATTACAAACCAAGATTTAAAATCATGGTATGAATAAAGAAGTCTTGTATTAGTGGAAAAAATAGTTCTGAGATCATATGTTGGTGAGTTAGTAGGATAATCATTAGATCATGGGTTACTTGGTAGTTCTAAATTTGGTCATTATATTTTGTAAAAGCCTATATAAAGGCTTATTAAATATTTGTAAGGAGGCGTGTGTTGAATTTTTGGAAGTTATTCCCTCTAAGTGTCTCCTGCTCTTCCAATCCCCCAAAAGCAAGGTTGTCTCCCTCTCTCCCTCTTCTTCCCTTCGTCTATCTGATACGATCCGAAGAAAACGCAAGCAAGATGCAATATTATCTAATGAAGAAAATGACAACCTCGATGAGCCGGCGAGAAACAACGTCCCTATATTTAGCTAATACAAAAATCATAATCTTTTCCCTCTCCTCCTTACCCTTTATATAGTATTCACTCCCCCTTGGGTTGCCACCATTCATTCCCCTTTCCCTATGTCCCTTGGGTTGCCACCA
Source organism: Costus lasius (assembly GCA_027563935.2). Lineage (NCBI taxonomy): Eukaryota > Viridiplantae > Streptophyta > Magnoliopsida > Zingiberales > Costaceae > Costus > Costus lasius. Next base: position 119,106,014 of record CM050451.1, on the reverse strand, counting down.
TTCATTCCTCTTTCCCTATGTCCCTTGGGTTGCCACCATTCATTCCCTCTTTCCCTCTGTCCTTTGGGCTTCCGCTATTCACTCTACATTCCCTCTGTCCCTTGGGCTGCCACCATTCACTGAACCTGGCCCTTTGTGGGTTCGACGGGTGTAGACCCGCCATGTGGGGACTGGTTCGGTAACATTACCGTCCTCACGAAGAACAGCCTTGGGGACAAGGCTGTGGGTAAACTCTGGAAACTGCTCGCTCATAATATCCACATCTTCCCATGTTGCCTCCTCATCAGTCTTGGAGGTCCAACGGATGAGCCACTGGTCAGTCGATTCAGCCCCTCGACGGACGCTCCGGGTGGCGAGAATGTCCCTTGGAACACACTGAGTAGATAACTCGGTCTCCATCCCTGCTGGTAAATCTGCTTGAGCCACATGAGCCCCACAGGTCCGCTTAATTTGCGATGCGTGGAACACGGGATGAATCCTGGAATGTGGAGGGAGATCCAGACGATAAGCCATCGTGCCGATGCGTTGGGTGATGCGAAATGGGCCATAGAAGCGAGCAGCAAGCTTTTGATTAACTCGGCGAGCTACCGAGTGTTGGTGATGGGGTCGAAGCTTAATATAAACCAAGTCGCCGACATTGTAACTCACGTCACGTCGGTGTACATTAGCAAACTTCACCATTCTCTGCTGGGCCCGGTACAGGTTATATCGGAGTTGCCGCAGTATCTCATCACGGTCCAACAAGGTGCGCTCGACAGCATCCACGGCCGATTCGCCCAGAACATACCGTTGTAGGGTGGGTGGTGGGCGGCCGTACACTACCTCGAATGGTGTCTGACCGGCCGCTGAGTGAAAACTCGTGTTGTACCAGTACTCTACCCAATGCAACCACGAGGCCCATTCCTTAGGTTGTTCCGAAGCAAAGCATCGCAGATAGGTCTCGAGGCATCAATTGAGTACCTCGGACTGTCCATCGGTCTCCGGATGGTAGGCAGAACTCATTCGTAGCTTCGTCCCCTGGTGGCAGAATAGTTCTGACCAGAATCGGCTGATAAAAACTGGGTCGCGATCACTCACAATAGAATTTGGTACCCCATGCAGTCGTACCACTTCTTTAGCAAATAGTTCCGCCACCGAGCTAGCGGAGTACGGGTGTTTCAGTGCACAGAAATGACTATACTTGGATAGTCTGTCAAGCACTACCAATATAGCGTCCACCCCCTTGGAACGTGGCAGCCCAGTAATAAATTTCATCGCTATGTCCTCCCATACACGGTCCGGTATTGGTAGAGGATGGAGTAAGCCAGCTGGTGATGTGGTTTGGTACTTCTGCTGTTGACAGACAACACATTCTGCTACTGCCTTCTACACATCCTTTTTCATACTGATCCAATAGACATTATCGGCAATTCGTCTATATGTGCGGTAAGCTCCAGAATGGCCCCAGTTGGAGTGTTGTGACATTCTTGAAAAAAAGTCCGTACTCAACTGGAACCGGCCGGAATCACTATCCTCCCTTTATACAGCAGTCGTCCCTTCTGTAGCTCAAAGAAAGATTCCTTGGTTGGGTGTTGCCGCAATTCATCCATAATTTTCTTCAAGACCGGATCTGCTACTACCTCTGCCTGCAGCCGGTCAATGTCCACGCAGAAGGGTACGGATAGAGCCGCTAAGTCTGCATGTTCTGGTATTCTTGACAAGGCATCCGCGGCTCTGTTATCATTTCCTGATTTATACAAGACCTCCATGTCGTACCCCAAAAGCTTGGCTAACCAGTTTTGTTGGTCTGGAGTTGTGATCCGCTGCTCAAGGATGTGCCGTAGTACCTTTTGGTCCGTATGAACCTTGAACTTTCGCCCCAATAAGTAAGGCCTCCAATGTTGAACTGCTAAAACTAGTGCCATCAGTTCCTTTTCATATGTGGACTTGGCCAGATTGCTGTCTGACAATGCCTTGCTAAAGTAAGCAACCGGTCTTCCGTGCTGCATGAGAACTGCCCCAAGTCCTCTTCCCGATGCGTCACACTCCACAGTAAACTCCTTGGAAAAATCTGGCAAGACTAGCGTCGGAGCGGTTGTCATAATTTCTTTCAGCTGATCGAAAGCTTCTTGAGCTTCCCCACTCCATTGGAACCCCTCCCTCTTCAATATGGAAGTGAGCGGTTTGGCTATCTTCCCATAGTCTTTTACAAAGCGACGGTAGTAACCTATGAGCCCTAAGAAACCGTGCGCTTGCTTGACTGTTGTTGGGGTTGGGCATTATCTAACACTGCTTATTTTCTTGGGATCCATGGCAACTCCTCCAGGCTGGATGATATGGCTCAAGTACTCCACCTGGGTCTACCCAAAATTGCACTTGGATTTATTGGCCACCAGTTGATTATCTCGTAGCACGTCCAAAGCTAGGCACAAGTGTACCAAATACTGTTCCCATGTCCTGTTGTAAATTAGTATATCATCAAAAAAAACTAATATAAATCTGCGTAAGTAGGGCCGGAATGCTTCATTCATCACAGTTTGGAACGTCGCCGGGGCATTTTTGAGGCCAAAGGGCATCACCCGAAATTCGTAATGGCCGGAATGGGTGCGGAAGGCTGTCTTGTGAATATCCTCGGGTTTAACTCTGATTTGATGATACTCCGATCGTAAATCAATCTTGGAGAAGTACTCCGCCCCATGTAGTTCGTCAATCAGCTCCTCAATGACAGGGATAAGGTACTTGTCAGCTCTCGTGATGGCGTTGAGCGCTCGATAGTCTACGCAGAATCGTCAGCTTCCGTCTTTTTTTCTTACTAGAATTACCAGGCTAGAATAGGGGCTCGAACTTGTTTGAATAACACCTGTCATTAACATCTGTTGCACCAACCGTTCCATCTCATCCTTCTGGTGATAAGCATAACGATAGGGTATCACCCGCACCGGTCCCTCGCCAGCCTAGGTGACAATTGCGTGGTCAAAATTTCGGGCGGGTGGGAGTCCCATAATTTCTGAAAACACATCCTCATATTCGGCCAACAAGGACTGCAGTTGGTTGTTTTGCTGTTGATTCAATTGCCCTTGTCCACCCATATCCAATGAAAATTGTTCAATCGCCCATAAAATTCCTTGGAAGTCCACCTCTAATGTACGGCTCAGCCCTTTTGGCGTGATCGGCGCGCGGATCAGAGATGGATCCCCTTTGAGAATGCGCTCGCTACCCTCCTGTAAAATCTTCGTATATTTTCGGCCCCAATGCACTTTGATTTCACCTAACGTTTCCAACCATGCCATGTCAAGCACCATATCAACCCCTCCCAGGTTGAACAAGTAAGCTTGCAATATCGTACTGTAGTCACCCAACTTAACAATTAATCGTTCGCATTTGCCTTGGGCAGTTACCTGGCCCCCCGTCTCCAAGACTAACCTTGTACGTCTGTGTAGGGATAACCGGCCAGCCTTGTGTCAGTACTAGCTGGTGTGATATGAAATTGTGGCTGGCTCCACTATCAATGAGTACAGTGGCCAAGGTACCGTTGATGATCCCCTTGAGTTTCATAGTGCGGGGCCCTGTGATGCCGCCGGTCGAGAACAGGGACAACTCCATTTGGTTGCATTGGGAAAACTCCAATTCTCCTCCTCCTCGTGCTATATCATTTTCCCCTGCATTAGCCTTTTCATTGATTTCTGCTGGTGTTTCATCCTCCTCTGCGAGTAGGGTGATTTGTAGACTTTTATTGCAACATTGATGCATAGGATGGTAAGGTTGGTCACATCAAAAACACAATCTCTTCTCTCTTTTGCTGATATAGTCCTGATACGACATAGCTCTTCCTCCTCTCGCCCGATCTCCTTGCGTCACACTGCCCGTGGACAATCGGGCGTGACTCCCCTCTCTAGGAAGGGTGCGTGGACCGCTGTGTTGCACTGATTAATTCCCGCTCCCCCTCGAGAACGGCGTCGTTGAGGGGGTTGTCGATACCCATGACGTCTTACTATATGTGAATCCCCCCACACTGGTTGTCCCCTTCCCGGAGAAAACTTTTGGGGGAGTTTGGGTCTTCAAGTCACCTCCGCCAACAACCTCCTTCTCAATAACTTGGGCTAAAGTCATTGCCCGAAGTATGGTATTAGGGAAGAATGCCCATACCTTTTCTCGAATTTCCTACCTCAATCCCTTCAGGAAAAATCCCAGATATTGTTGTTCTGTAAGGTCCGGTATCTGAGAGACAATTTCTTCGTAGGCTGTTATGTACTCCGTCACCGTCCGGGAGCCATGTTCCAGAGCCGCCAGCCGTTCATATGCGTTGGTGGCTGGGTACTCGCTGTACCGTTGTACCAACTCCGCCTTTAATCCCTCCCTAGTAAGATTTGGAACTCGCCGCCTCACCCAACGGAACCACTGATTTGCAGGACCCTCCATACTGATAAAAGCTAAGGGTATCTTGTAGTTCTCGGATGTGCCCTAGATATCAAAATATTGTTCCGCCCTGGCTATCCATCCTACCGGGTCATTTCCATCGAAAGCCGGCAATTCCACGCGTCGGTGCATCAATCGACGGTCCTCACTCCACACTGATTCACGATCACCCTCTCCGCCTGTTCGGCTACCGCCATAACGTCTCGTCTCATTATGTAGTGCTGGGGGCTGTTGGCCCACACCCAAGTCTCCTGGCGACCGACGTTCTTCACGCATACGAGGTGGGCGGTAAGGCTCTTGTCGACCATCTGGAGCCTCCATTACTTCCTCTGGGCCCTGGTTACCCCGCAATCCTCCTGCCACGGAATGATTCGCTATATGCTCCGTTCTCTTATCCCGTGCCATATCTGTCAACAAATTACGTAACTCCGTGATTTCTTCCTGATGTTGGCGGCGTTCTTCTAAAGCCTTTCGCCTTTCCTTAGCCAAAGTCAGAACTTCCTGCCTCCGATCTTCTCCGGCGGTTTGCAAATCCTTTTGTATAGTCGCCATTGTCACTTGTGGATCTACTAGGGACTTTTCCAGATTTTCCAAGCGAGTCTCACTCCTCGTCGATGCCATCTGTCACGGCAATCCTCAGAATCGTACGTTTCTTTCGCCACCGTCACAATGACGGCGTTTGTTACTCCCGTATGGATTTTCCCTCTCTTCGGATCCGTCAGGTCGGACCAATTGATACGATCCGAAGAAAACGCAAGCAAGATGCAATATTATCTAATGAAGAAAATGACAACCTCAACCGGATGAGCCGGCGAGAAATAACGTCCCTATGTTTAGCTAATACAAAAGTCATAATCTTTTCTCTCTCCTCCTTACCCTTTATATAGTATTCACTCCCCCTTGGGTTGCCATCATTCATTCTCCTTTCCCTATGTCCCTTGGGTTGCCACCATTCATTCCCCTTTCCCTATGTCCTTTGGGTTGCCACCATTCATTCCCCTTTCCCTCTGTCCTTTGGGCTTCCACTATTCACTCCTCATTCCCTCTTTCCCTTGGGCTGCCACCATTCACTGAACCTGGCCCTTTGTGGGTTCGACGGGTGTAGACCCGCCATGTGGGGACTGGTTCGGTAACACTATCACTCTTCTCACTAACCCCTCCTACATCACCAGCTTAATGGGTAAACTACCACATTAAATTGGTGAACATAGAGAAATATATGGTCCAAAACAGCTAACCCAAAGACAATTATGCCTTACATGCTATTTAACTGTTCATTCCACATACATTCAACAGGATTGTTTTGACAAAGAATCAACAAATGCAGATTGTTATTGTTTTACCCATGTTGTCCATCAAGGATATACTTTGCTTTGTAGCATGTAGCACTTTGTCTACTAGCAGTATTTAGTTATTTCTTTTGCTCTTTAAATATGATTCTTGTACCATTGTTTTGATTGAGGAAACATATCTTTTTCTTCCAACTTACTATCAGAGTATTATCGATCCTTTTCTTCACTGCACACTTCATCAAATTCTTTATCTTTTTCTCATTTACTTCTTTTGCCTATTTAACTCTCTTTCTTTGGGACGATCCACTCTAGTCGGCCTATTTTCCTTTTGTTTTCCTTTAGCATGTTTCACTATTTTCATGCCACATGCCTACCTCTTTAACCCAATCTCATGAAATAAATATCCAGGCCTTATTTCTTTCTTTTATAGTGGTGCCCTACTGCCCTTAACTCCATCTTTTTCCTCCTCTAAAAGAAAATAGATTCACCTCTTTCTCTCTAATTAATTGAAACATGTGTATCTTCAGTAGCATCTCATCATCAGCAACTTACCAGTGATTGTTGTTCTTTAACGACCTCTCTTGCGCAGCATCTTACCAAAGCCTACCGTACCCGTAATTGCATATTTGATGTCAACCGTACAACTATCTTCCTATAGCAGATCAGTTAATGCTTCTCTTCTTTGGCATTCATCATCCTAGGGCTTGTCTCATCTGCTCTAGGTCACCTAGCACATTTTGTTTCCACTAAAGAGCAACTTCCATGCATCTTTTTAAAGGCCCTGCCTTTATAGCCTTTACTGTTTGTGTAGTTGTGCGACAAGCTGAGTGTAATTGATATATATACTCTAGCTTGAAGGGAAATATAGGTGTTGACTAATTGACTAATTAGTAATTAGTTTAACTCTGCTTAGCAGTCATATTTTTTCCATTGTGGGTAACTTCGTAGAGGGTAGTTAGTGGATAATTTATTTAGCGATAGTGTTCAGTTATTTTGTCTCTCTTTATATACGATTCTCGTACCCTTTGTTTTGACCAAGGAAACATTCCTTTCAATTGTTACAAACCTAATTCACAAGTATGAAATATGAAAACAATCAATATAATCAATAAAACAGAGTTATGTTAGCCCATCAGAGAAACAAAGGAGATATTATACTTGTATTTGGAGACAAAATAGAGAAAGTTATTAGCATTGCAAATTCTACCATCAAAGGCAAAATAAGGAATGTTCTTTAAGAGGAACTCAAAAGATGCATTACCAGAGTAGATGGGCATCGATAGAGTACAAATAGTGCAACCAATGAGAGAACTAAGCGATACGACCATCCGGAGCTTGTCACGGGAGAGGAGAGACCAGATGACGCCCCAGCTAACGGCGGCCGGCGATGCGGGGGAGATGTCCTCTACGGCGCTCTCTCCTTTGGCGATCGGTTCGGGATCGGCGGCAGGGGCGGTGACGTAGGCGGCGCGAGCGCCGCCTCGTTTCCTCCTCCCCTCGACAGCATGGCGACAGGGAGGGTGCCGTGGTATCGCTCGGATACCATGACGTAAATTTGTGGAGGGGAGCCGACCGTGGATGGAGGCGGCGGCGAAGTACTTCGGTTTTAGCAATGAGGGGTAGGAGGCGGAGGAGAGAGATTGAAGGAGAGAGGCGGAAGTGACGGCCATTGGAGAGAGAGAGAGAGTTCATCGACGCTTTCCATTTAGTGTACGAGTGGGTACGCGGTCGTCGGACGTTACGTGCTGGAAATGGTTGCAGGCCAATTCAGAGTTTTTTGGATAGAGAAGTGATTATGACCGTCCATCTTAGAGAACTTGATTGCGTGGTAGATATCCACTCCACTACAAGAGTTTAGTGGGCCAGCAATCATATCTGCGTTGTACGTCAAAATTCTACGCGACGAGTTTACGAAGAGAAGAGGCGGGCCCAGGCCAGTGGTAAAGTTTTGCCCGCGTATTTTTGGCGCCAGGCAATGTGGCACTTTTGTTGGGGGCGGATCTTTCAGTTTTCATTAGGCTTCAACGCTCGTTTCGCCGCTCCTTGCCTCGGCGATCCCCAATCCAAATCCATCATCCTACTAAATAAAATTTCTCCATTCCTCTTTCTCGTTTTCTTTGGCGATTCAATAGAAGTTATGCATGACTTCATTTGAGACGCATCTCATGATGCCGCGAATCGGGTCTTCCTCAGGATTGGGTATGAATTTCAGCATTTGACTAATTTCTTTTAGTTTTTGTTCCTTCTTCTTTCTGTTTCTATTGCTTGTTGAAGTTTTCTACGTTGAGAGCGATGGATCGCTGTTGGTCTTTTGTGATTGTGTCTTCTTTGGATCAATCGATGTCATCGATCAGGATGAGGAATACATCATACGATCCATGGGTTGGAGGAGGGTTCAGCTTAATGTTCCATTATTTTTCTATGATTGATCATAGGGGTTGATCAAGTTAATTACACAGGAATCATATCTCAAGCTGAAATAAAAGAAATGACAAATTCTAGTTCTTCAGGATGCTTATGTAGGCGGAAGTACAATGCAAATATGATAGTAACATATGAGGTAAAAATAATTAAGGAATTATAAATTTGTGAAGGATTACCAATATCCATTCTCTCGTGTGCACCATCCATATTCTTCAGCAGTCTCTTTTAAACTCAAGGTGTCAGAGCTGATACAATTTTTTGTTTAACACAAAAATTATGAGATGAGAGAGGTTGTCTGATACTCTATTAAGATATATTTATTATGCATAAGCAAGAAGATAAGGCAATTAGCTAAGGGTCAAATATCTATGCGTGCATAACAGAGAATGCATCAGTTTACATGTTAGGTAGAGTGATGTTTGTTTGTGCTATGTGAAAAGAGTAGAGGTACATTTAGTAGTGGAGAGTCATTTGTTTATACATATACTAGTTCGTGTTAATTTACCTATGGAGATAAGAGTGTTATATGTATATGCAAAGAGAAGATATGCTAATGTAGAAAAGCACTACTTAGTACACCAATTTATATGTGAAAGGTAGTTGAGACGTGAGTGGAAGCATTGCTATTGGAGAAAAAGTATATGGTTATAGTCTCATAATGATTTTGCTGTATATGATGAAGATGAGGGCAAATAGGAGCAACAGAAGAAGTATGTAGTAGGAATTTTGTAGTGGTGATTAGAAATCTAGGAGTGGAAGAGAAGAAGTATTTTTCTAGGATGTAGAAGAAATGGGCAATTACAACGAACAGGGGACTAGTTGTAACACTTACATGAATTGGTTGTATAAAAGCCCAAAGGCACAGGGAAGCGGGAGAGGGATGCCAATTTAAAATAAAAAAAGAAAATTATATTTATTTTAGGTGCTAATATGATTACATAGTGTCTTTTTATGTTCAACAATATTACAACACATAATAATGTATAAGGTGAAAATTAATTAAGAGATTAGAAGATTACTGTCAATAATTTTTTTATCTAGAAACCTTATATCGAGATCAATAGGACTTCTTGCAAAACCTCCAAGGCCTAATCTAGAGTACAATGTGATTATAGACATTTAATCAGAAGTAAAGGACTCGCAAACTACTCACACGCAAGAAGATTTTGGTGACTTATCGCCCTTATCAGTACACCTAGATAATCATACCCTGAAATACCCGTAGGGGTGGGTGACTTGCCACATACTCCTAATGCTCATAGAAATCTCTCAGCTCACACTTTTCACTCGGCCTAATATCCTAATTAGGCCGACGGATAAATAATAGTACCTATGCGCGAGTAAGTAAGGTCGACCCTTCGAGAGGTCGGGCAAAATAATAGCTATAATAATCAACAGGCTCACGTGCTAGGAAAGGCCGATCTTGAGGAAAGCTCAGAAGATCTCAATCGACAATGCAAAATACAATATTAGATTAAATCCGAAGATTTAAGGTTTACCTTTGTAGGATTTCTTGTTCATCATGTGCACGCGACTCTCACACGCACACGCAATATGCACTTGTAGCATCTCCGACTCTCCACCTGTTTCGTCTTCCCATTGCTCTTGCACCTATACACTACCGCACACTGTCTGTCTTGTGCCGCAACCCTACTGCCGTCACCATTGGAGTCGAGTCTTGGCGTTGGTAGTCGCTACTAGTGCAGAACCCTAGCACCGCCACCACTTTGATGCTATTATTGACAAGTTCGCAGATCACGAGCACCCTTGCCTAGGTCATCACCTGGGTTGTTCGATGGTGTGGATGAGGTTGCTGTCGCTAGGAACAAGCCCTAGCACTTGCTCACTCTATGTAGCTACTGCCTTTGCCAATTGCCGCAGCTTCCACACTTGCCGAGCACCGCTACACATGCATAGGATGCTTGCACACACAAAGTTGCTCGCATGCACAAAGCCTCATGCCGCATGTGCCCAACGTAGTCTGTTGTAGCCACATAGCACCCCTGATGGTGCATGCGTGTGTGGAACAGGAAAAGTGCATCACACATCCTTCTCCCTTGCCTAGGGTTTCAAGCCATCCCATTAGCGTTGTGCTATGGTTGCACCACCGAGGCTTGATCTTAAGTCGAGTCTTGGGCTCGTCAATGGTTCAATTTGAGCCTTAGGTTCTGACCCATATTAATACCACTTTGCATGTGCTGACCACGGGTCAAGTTGCCCCCTTTTCACTAGGGTTGGGCAGACACACTCGCGTAATTATGTGTTTACTCAGTCGCTCATTGCAAGTGCTTGGGTGAGCGTCCGTCGCTTAAACCCCTAAATCTAAAATTAGGATGACCCATCAGGCCAACCTTGGCAATTAATTCCAATCAATCACCTTGAGCGCAGGTGATCTATATGCCTATCCACCCACCAGATGATGGGGGAATCAACGTCATCCTTTGAGCTCGGTGTACCTGGGACTTGTCCTAAGTCAAAGGGGATCACAATTGCCATAATAGAGAAATGTGATGAAACCACTATCATTTGTATTATCTTTCAGTTGAAGTGAGTTGTTGAAGTAGTGCATTGTTAATGTTTGTCTTCTTATTTGTGAACTTTTATGTTCTCCAAGATATCGATAATAGCCTTGAAATATATTGAAAAATAATTTATATCCGCCCAATGTTTGTTTTGTTTACACACTGAACGTGATATTTTGTTAATTGTTTCTTTTCTCGATCTAATTTTTACAATATTGAGTCAAATGTTTTAATGTGAATATGAGTTAATTATCCAATCCAAGCAAAAACATTTTCCATCATCCTCTAAAGCAACAAAAATATTGCAAAAACGAATGAATAAGGCTTGGATAGATTATGTCAATTTGAATTTCGTCTATGCAAGGGGCTTCCCAAGCACCTTGATTAATCGAGTGGTGAATCCTTCAAAGTGGTAAATTTATTTTTTTTTTTTTCCTCAACAAAAAATTTAGATGCCTCTTTTGCCGCCACAAAGGGCACACCCAGTGGATTCACTTTCCTCTTACCCGTTTCTATAGGTAGCAGCTGTCTTCTAGTTGTTGTGCATGAAGCCGCAACAAATAGCCAAAGCCAAAGCCTCTGATAATGCTTCACTCAGAATGATACCATTAATGCGGTCTACCCTGACAAGTTTGATATTCTCTAATAACCAAAGACCTATATGGCATTTAACATCTACTCGCCTACTTTTTGCTATCATCATGCCTCCAAATGAATATTGCCAATCTTGCATAATCGTAGCTACGCCTTTGTAAAGAGCTCTAGATGTGAGCCTAGGCACTTTTCAGTCAAATATTTGGGACTTATATCGAAAGTGTGGTATTAGAGAATGAAGATAATATGCAATTCAAGGCAAGATGAAATCTCTCTTGTCAATTGTATCACATTTGTTGCAGACCATGGGTTTCTTGGTGATTTGGTTTACATTCATGTGAACGTCTTGATGTCCTCACTATCTCTAGCATGCAATATCAATGTGAACTCCTTTTCTATGATCTCCATTTTGGTTGGTGGTTTGTACTCTTGTAGGAGCTACAGAAGAACTCGACATTCATAGGTTGGTTGGTCTTCCAAATTTGTATGATCTAATTGCTGCAGATTTCGTGTAGAAGACTTCATCATTTTCCCTGCTCCTGTGATGGATTTTGCTCAAGGTACTAATATTCTAGTAACCGATTTTTGTCTTCAAGATTTTCTGTTACGTTCTTGGTTGGTTGATATTAATATGGATTGCTTGAGCTAGCCCGTGAAATATCATGTGAGTACCGATATTCAAATAGACAGAAAAGGCTTAGGAAGCCTTTGGACAGAGCTTTGAAATGTGTCTATGTTTAGGCAACCAGAAATTGCTATGTTTGAGTAGCAATAAGTTATTAATTCTTACAAATACTGCTAGGAAATCCATTTTTGGTTTCAATTCCTTCCCTGTGGGTATTGGCTTGCTACTAAATTCTAGTGCTGGTTATATCAGTCTTCCTGTTATTTTTTATGCTGTGTTCCTGCAAGTATACTATTTGCATCATTCTTGTTTCTTCATCAACTTGTGCTCTGCTTTTCTCTAAAATGTAAATTTTCTCACAGAGAATTTGGTTTGCCTTGGCTTTACATGGGTTCTCCCTTGAATCTCTATTGCCGACTTAATTGAAGAGGCTTGTGGTCTATCACTCTGTTGGCTGTATGGACTCGACTGATGAAATTTGTTTATATTGCAATCTCCATAAATTTGCTATTTGAGTTTCTCACCTACCAATCTTTTTTATTTTGCTTCAAAAAAATTCCTCTTTTTAGGTACACAAGATTGCTTGCTTGTATCTTTGTATTCCTGCTTGATTTATATGGGTACGTGAAAGTTGAAACTTCGCTACTTATGGAAAAATCCTACTCGATGCATGCGAAAGCCTAAATAAATTAATAAATTTCCGTTTTGCACGCTTGGTTTACCATTCTATTTCGAGTTACATTCTCTTGTTACATGCGTACTGCGTACAATCAGTAACCATGATGATACTTGGAATTTGCTGCAAACCTGCGACTCACTGAACTTTGTTATTCGTTTGCAGTTACAACGCGGACCAAATGGATTCTTCACATCTCACTGGTGGAACCAGCTCCATCAAACAATCAATGTATTGAACGAGGTTATTTTATTTGTATTACTAATAGCGCGATTCTAAATCTTGTGCCAACTCTTCGACGAACGACTCCAGTAGTGCACTCTCAAATTGCAGAGCAAGTTCCTCCTCTTCCTCGTGGAAGCATCTAAACCGCCCGTTCTTCTCCATCTCCGTCAGCGTGGCTTCCCCGTGGAAGTCGTCCAACTCCGTGCATGGTCTTCCGTCAATCCAGTCTCTCGCTGCGTTGAGCATCGCCGTGCGGCGGTGCGCATTCGGCGTCCTCGTATGGCCCCATCGCATCCGATGGTCACGATTCGCGTCGCCCGCCCGATCCTGCCCTTGGATGAAGAAGTCCACTAGGAGTTTCTCCATGCTGCCACGTGGCGGACAAGTTTTTAACTTGGAAAGTAGGTCCCTGGCCCTCTCGTCCTCTTCGTCGTCGGATGGCGCGACGCTGTCGGTGGATAGACGTTGATCATCTGCTTCTGAGGACGGGGATCGCTGATGGAGGTCAATGGGGTCCAACTCCGCGAGCTTTTCGAATCGTCTGATCCTGAGCAACAGCAACTCCTTTGTTCCTGCACCACCATCGTAGAAGGCATAAGAACGTGGGACTCGTGAGCTACGGAGACAGAACCTGCAGGCCCGCAGCAGCAGAATGGGTTCTTCCTGATCCTCTGCTCTTCACCTCTCAGCCAAATGCTCTATTTACTTTTAATATTTATTCACTGTTTTTTGTTTGCTCCAGTAGGCAAGCGACGTCATTGGTAGAAGCATAACGCGAATGAATAGCGTGGGACCCAATCGAACTGAAGAATCCAAGACGTTGAGCGTGAGTCGGTACAGAATGTACGATTTCGAACCAGAACCTCACGCCCTTCACCATTCACCAATGCATAGTTACGTTGCTGTCTTTCTAGACTAAGCAAGTTAAGGATTAGAGGGGCACGTACTCTCGATGCTGTCGAGGCTGCGATAGAACGTAGGCGAGGCTGTAGCGACGCTGTCCTCGTCAACACTGTCATTGTTATAATCGTCATCGCAGTGACTCTGCTGATAAGGGTAATCGATGACCGAAACCGGGCTAAGCTGCTCTTCTTCGGAGTTGCACTCTGTGGGCTCCCCTGTCGACACTGTGCTACCCAGTTCCTGTTCGTTCTCCAATTAGTATTAAACCGAAGTTAACGAATATGCAGGAAACTAAAGAAATAAACGGTCATAGTACTAGTGGTGCTCAGCAGTTTTGTCGAGTTGATAAATTGTCGTTGAATTAAAGTTTTAGCCTTAGATAAGTTTGGGTTCAACCAATCTAATGTGAGGTGGCCGCGACACCACGGAGGGCAGTGAAGAGTATAGAAAGGTCAGCGCCAAAAGCGGGCACGCACGCCTCAGGTCCCCACTCGCTCACCCGCTCATTCTGCGAATAAACCTCTTCGGCGACAAGTGTATGGCAGGCGAAGAAAGAGATAGGCATGCAAACTATAATGTAAGGAAGAAATAGAATATCCTATCTTTGGGTTTGGTGGAACGTCATAATTAATGGAATAGCTTTAGCCTTTGATGCCCATCCTATCTTTCGAGGTGGCCACACATCATCTCATCACAACAACTTAAAACGGGCTGCATATATGTGATCTGATTACCTATATAGACAATATGCTTTGTGCTCATGTCCAGCACAGTCTCGCTGTTTTACTTCCTGTGGTATACACTTTAGAATTATCTAATTGATTTTATTATATTGGATTTGGAACTTGGAAGCCTCTCTCTCACGATGGGATGGGGAGTACTGGACGATTACAATAAGGTAAAAGTCCGGACCCAGCGCCCGTTTAAGTCAACGAAATGACCAGCACAATCCATCGACCACTGGTTTGGGGAGGCCCAACTACGGTTAGGGCATTAAGAAGTTCGAACAGCGCACCTAATTGTAACTTTGGGGGCCCTAAATAATTGAGCGAACATTAAATTAAGTGATTAAAATAGTAAGCTCGTCACTCACCTTTGCCGGTACGCGGGTGATGGCTTCCTCGGATTCTTCATCGTCGGTCCTCCTCTCAGACTGGTGCTTAGGTTTAGGGTTTTCGTTTTCGTTCTGGTTCAGCAACATCGCGTCTTTTCTTCTCCCACCGGCGGAGGCACCGATGTCGTCCGCGAATTCATAACTCGCCATAGACGGAGGGAGGAAGTCGGAGACGGAGGACTCGTCCGTCACCGACCAACTACTGCGGCTGCTACCTACCGGAGACGGCAACCGGAGGGATCTCCAGTCCTCTCCGTTAGCGTCGAATGACCGTATCCGTATGATGTCCTGGACCCTCGTCGCACTCTGTTCCTCCGCCGCCGGCTGCGGTACCGACCTTTCCCCCCCTTTCCTCTTCCACAAGCTTCCTTTCAGCCGCACCGAGAAGCTTTTGGAGTGCGCTTCATCTGGCCGCGACGGTAGGGGTAGGCACCTGCCATTGGCGGAGGAGGGGAATGACAAGAGCTTGACGGCGGCGGAGAGCATCATCAAGGCAGTCTTACTGGACCGCGGCTTATGAACGACTCTTCCTGAGCTGCCGCGGAGCTCCGCATCGAGGAGGCAACGGATGGTGGCTGCGCCGGGGATACTGGCCGATGCGGTAAGTACGGGCTCATCCTCGTCGTCGTCGAGCTCGAGGTACTCCTTGAGCATGAGCGGCTTCCCAGTCACCATCGTCATCACGAGAGGCTTTGAAAGGGTTAAAATATTCCGGGACATGGAATTGAGAATACAAGATCGTGGAAATGCTATTGAGGGGCACAAAGAGGCGACCTCTAAAAGCTAGCCTAGCATATTATCGGCATATGAGAGCAGAGCACTGTAACACATCAGATGGAGAGAGGGAGAAAGGGAGTTGTTGAAGGATAGTGGACGAATACATGCTCGCACTTGGCATTCCGTCCTCTTGTATCTTGAAGCCTTGGCTGCTTTAAATGGGGAAGGAGAAGGTGAAGTTGACGGCCGTCGAGGTAAGTTGGAGAAAATTTCTCAAAGGGTACTTAGCAGGAATCTGTATGGAGTCCAATGACCAATCCTTCAATTTTACTTGTTTATTTGCAATTTTTTTTCCTCCTTTTATTTCAGATTCTCTAGCAGTAATTTTATCCCCCCTCCCTTTGGCTTGCCCGTTTGCTTAATTGAGTGTTGCCTCGTTATCTATGGAATCAATATAATTTTTTGAAGGTAACGTGGTGGCGAGCATTTGATGATGAGAACGACCCCTTCCACCTAGAAAGAAATAGCAATTAAAATAGTGGGCCTTATTCCGGCGTCCTTTATTGTCGGTCATCTTATTTTGTTGTCATTCCATCGAAGCTTTGCATGATCCTTGTTCCGATTTTTTTTTTTCAAAAAACAATCTTTTTCATGTGTTGTAACGTTAGTCCCTCTTTTAGAGGTGGATTACATTCTACCAAGTGGAATGAGTAGAGAAAAAGATTACTATTTTTACCATAATAGAACAAGGAATAGAAAATGAGGAATAAATCTAATTTTTATTCTGGCTCAGTTTTATAAATTGTATACTAATCTTAATCTTCTCATACAACTTAATGTATTACTAGATAAATGATAGGTCAATCACTACAGATCCTTCATGTTGATCCCTATTTTGTTGAATAGTTAGATTTAAAAAGACATTATTGTATTACAATTTTCTACTTAGATAACTCTATGGATGAGGAATACTTAAATAGTTGATCATATTGTATTACGAGGAGTCTGTTTGGCCCCACTGTTTATAGCTTTATAACTGTGCTAAACTATGTTGTGCTGCACTGTGTTGCACTATTAAAATTTATTAGATATTTAGTTAATAATTTTGACTATTGTCAAAATTTAAAATATTAAATAAATATATTATTTTAAATTATTTAAAATAAGAATATATTTTATTTCTCTTTAGTATTAAAATTTTAAATTATTTAAAATAATAATACTTAAAATTTTAAATAAAATCATGTAAATTAATTCTTTTTTAAAAAAAAAATAAAAGCTACGAAAGCTATAGCTTTTCTAACTTCTATTTTTTTTTATTTTTCTGCTTCTATTTTTTATTACCAAATAATTTTTTTCTTTTTATTTAAAAACTAATTAAAACCCGCTTACAAGTGGGACAAACATGCGCTAGATTATTGGATTGATTTGATTTGTTCGATTAGTTTAAACCTCCTGATTGAGTCGGTCTGCTCTGAATCAGTAGTTGTAAATTAGTTTATTTTCTTTAACCCCTAGAAGTTTTAATAAGGAGTCACTTTAGATGAAGCAAAAGGAAGAAGCCAATAATGGGGACTAGCGGCATGAGACAAAGGTAGAGGGAAAACGTGACAGGGGGAGTTGGCTCTTACGCACAAAATGCTGTAACATAGTGGTTTGATGTTCGCATTTGCCCTAACGATTTGGAAGTTCTGTAGCATTTGGATATAACATCGAAGTTAATTAATATAGCAGTTATAATGTTTAATGTTACATTACCCCTGTTATCAAGCTACAAGGAAGAGATGCCGAGTTTTCTTTTTACCGGAGCAGAACTGGACTGAGTTGCTTGTGCACCGCCACCGCCGGTTTGAAAGTTGAAACCCACCGCAACGAAGGGCAACAGCAGCCATCAAGTATTATTCCAAGTGGCCAAACCTATCACCAACCTATATAATTCTAGTGGCATATTTGGTCGCCCAGAAACTAATCTGTGACCAGAAAGTAGTTATCGGTGAAATCTGAATCTTCATTTGCCGACATAAACTGAGAGGCTTAGCCACAAATTTTTTTTGAAACTTTTAAATTTTTTTTTTTTTTTTTTTTTTTTTTTTTTTTGAAACGGCTTAGCCACAAATTGAATGTAGTCGTAGAGCCGATAAATTATTTCAGCTGCAAGGCCACTGGACTGCAATTGTTAAAAACCAAATCACTCAATTATGGAAAACTATACCGAGGTATCACAAGGCACTGATCTTACTGAGATCAAAGCATCAAACTAGCTTCCTCAAATCAAAGTATCAAACCGAACCTGCTGAAAAAAGCAGTCGAATCGAAATCCAATGCAGCCTAGGATGGGCAATGAACAATAAGATGAAATGGAGGAATTGTGGTCGAGTTACTAAGTAGCCGGCCAAGGACACGGATGAACGTGACGGGGACGGATGAGAGCGTGTAGGTTGATAGCGACATACCTCCATCCCAATTGTGACCTTGTGTCTAGTTCCTGTGTTCCAATGGAGCCACTTTGTACTTTTGCCTGCATAGTTTGGTCCGCTAGGAATGGTATACAAGTATGCATGCATCTCGATTGTCTTATTTACAGGGTTGGGGAAGTGTATTTTCATCGTCAAATTCTGTAATAAACAAGTCCAAAATTTATATTCTCATAAAAAATAAATTTTACAAAGTTTTTTTTTTATTTCACTTCTACAAACGATTTTTCTAAAAAAAATCATCTTCGGGCAGTGAATGGACTGTGCTGTTGCATGAGCAGTAAATTTAAAACCTGGAAGCAATTGAAAGGGTCAAGGCTGATCAAATAATTGGCTGGTGGAACAGGAAGGCGTGCGCGTTGCGTCTCCCAGATCTTCCATCCCCTGCTGTCTCCAGAATCAAACATGCCTAAATCTCTGTTAGATTCCGAATCCAGCCGAGGCCGGAATGCACGTATGTGGGTCAACATTTTCTGGGTGCAGCCGCATGTTCTTTCCGTGGCCTGTTCCGCTGACTGGTGCGCCTTGATTGAATCAAGATTCAAGCCACTGCACTGCAAGCCTGTAACATTTCTAGTATGTACGCGTAGCGTTCGTCAGGTCTGTGCTGTCGGTCGTCAATTAATGTTGACGTGGACTGGACTCTCTACAAAAAGTTGGCCACGCGTGCATAGTTATTGAATTTCTAACCTGATCCGTCGTCCCAATCGGACAAAATTCCAAGAATCGCCGGTTAGGACTGCATGTCTGTCTCGAAGACTCGAACAACCGACAATTTACACAATTAATTAGGTTGACCAAACCAATGGGCCCTGGATGATATGTGGGCAAGACCTCCGAAGGCCTAGTAAGCCCATCCTTGTGACAAATAAAATTGGGCCATGGCTTATCGGCCCGATTTCTTTTTGAGACCTCGTTCGCAGATCCAAGAACTCCGCCTGCAGCCTGAGGCCTGAGGGCTATGCCTCCTCGCTTACAGTGGCCACCGCTACCTTCGCCGGATCTGTTCCCTTCTGCGCCGCCACCTAACCTCTTCCTTTGAAACGCTACGACTCGCAGCGCTCGGCTCGCGATGGATTGATCAATCTATCGCTGAGCGTGCCACTTTCGTCATTTCGTGCGCTTGAGGCGCTCGCTTGCCGGAGAAGGCGAGTGTTCGATGAAGTGTGGACATGCTTTATGATGTTCTCGTGGATGACCGACCAACTACGACATTTTCAGTGCTGCCCACGTGTTGTTGCCGCCCACATGTTGTTCGACCCACATGTTGTTCGATGGTGGTCCAAGACATGAGAGATCAAACTCATTTATGACTTAAAAATAATCAAATCGTGTATGACTTAAGACTTGACGTATTCGTCAAGCCCATCATCCCTTAGCCAAGAGCATGTGAGGTCAGCCCCATGACAGTTTCACCATCCTCAGTAGCTCTTTCTTATTAGCCTCTCACCATTTAGTAAGCAAACTATTTATTAATTTAGTGAGCCGATTTACAACATGACTCAATCTATTAAAATGCTTAACCCTAAGTTAACAATAGCAAGTCCACAAGACATATATACCATATACTGGTTTCTCTCATTTGTAATGTGAAACTAAACTTGGGGTATTATAAGGATCATGTCTATGGGTCGAATCCTGCTATAAACAAAATATGCGCGGAAGGAACCGACCATGTCAGATGCCTCACATGAGGCAAACAGGGATCATAACAAAAAAAGGACGTTGAATGGTCCCATAGGCTTGGCTTTGAGGCAAACACAGGTCATAACATGTTACTTCCTAGGTGATTATGAAAAATAAGTTTTAAAATTTATGTTAAACAAGTTATCGATTAATGATCTTGGATAGATATAGCAAAATTTTGTTTATCTAAGTTGAATTTGTATTTATTGATTATCATTAATTAGGGGTGTGACAACTCTCATCACCAACAGCTTATAAACCCAATTCTCATCACCAACTTATAAGTCCAAATCTCTTCTAACCTTCTTTTAATCCAGATTTCAACCTACAAGCCTAAATTTTAATAAAATTTTTATTTACATATTATATTATATATAAAATATAAATAATAAATTTATAATCAGATCATATCATGTGAAGTTAATAAATGACTCAAATATTAAATAATTAATTTAGGTCATATCGTTGCTTAGGTTGATATATGATCTATTTAATAAATAAAATATTTTAATTATATTTAAGTGAGATATTTTAATATAATTAATTAAATAAATTATATTTGAATTAGCTTAATTAGGTAATAGCTGACAAGACCTGCTCCACTAATTGCAAGTATAAGTGGCCCACTTGTCAGCTTCTCGAATGTCCAAATAGAAATATAGAATTCATGCAAAACTCTTACACCCAATTTCTTCTAATATATTGATTTTGCATCCCTACGTTATCCATCTCTTGCGCTTTGGTTTGGTGTAGTGTTAATCATTTCGTTGAATAAAGACACACCATAAAGACAGAATAAAGTATTGGTAAGGTCCATCCCCCTCTATAGGCCGGTGGGCATAGTTAGACCTGGTAAAAAATTATACGATCCGTCAACACGACACGACACGACATGAGTTTTTGCGGGTTTGGGTTTAACATAATCGTGTTTCGTGTCATTATCGTGTCGACCCATTTATGACACGCTAAAATTCGTGTCGTGTCGTGTCGTGTCGCGGGTTGACCCGTCTAACCCATATATAATATATATTATATAAAATTAATAATTTATAGATAATTTTAATATAGTGAGTTAAACAGGTTATTCATGTCGTGTCGTGTCAATCGTGTCGTATTGTGTCATCTAATAACTTTATATTATAAATCGTGTCAATCGTGCCGTGTCGTGCCGTGTTATGTGACACGGCCTATTTATTAAACGTGTTAATCGTGTCGTGTCGTGTCACCTGTGAAATAAGCGGGTCGTGTCTGTGTTTCGTATATTGACACGTATACATAAACGGGTCGTGTTCGTGTCAAGCACAATCGTGTCACGTGTCAAGTATAACACGACACGTTATGACAGGTGAAACACGAATTGCCACCCCTAGGCACAGTAGGATTAGGCTGGAATTCTTTTTTAACAAAATATATTTATATTAAAAAAATAGTTGTGCATAGGCTTTAAAAGTTAAAACCTCAAATATTTTTATTTTAAAACTATATATAATTAAAAGCATATTCATGTATTTGTAAATTTGTCAAGTTAGTTCTTTTGAATTTTATAAGGTTTGATTTTCTTTATTTATATTTAAAATTTATTTGAGTCACGTATAGCTTTTTATTTTTTTAGTCATGCATTATGTGTGCTATTTTCTATTGGTGTATATTTTCAAATTAAGTATCCCATCAGCCTTCCCTTGCCGTTTAGTCAAAGACGGCAACTGCTTCCTGCTAGTGCCCATCAGAAAGCTCACCCGATCGGCCGATCCCACTCCACCCCCTTGATTTCGATTTCGATTTCCCAATTTCAGTCCCTAATTCCCAATCTCCGATCCCAATTCTTCCCCCCTCAATCATGACCTTCGCTGCTCCCTCCCTCAATCTCCCTAACCTCTCCTCACCCACCGCCTCCACCAGCGGAGATCGCCTCCTTCTCATTTCCGCTCCTCGAATGGTGGCCGCACCCGCCTCCCCTCGCCGTATGCTCGTCGTCCTCGCCGCTGCCTCCATCAACGGCCACGCCGCACCGAAGGTCAACGACCACACCTGGATCAACGGCTTCGAGCCCTCCCACGGCCTCCGCGTCGCTTTCCAGGGCGCCCCCGGTGCTTACTCTGAATTCGCCGCCAAGACCGCCCTCCCTGAATGCGATACCCTCCCCTGCCGCGCCTTCGCCGACGCCCTCTACGCCGTCGAGCACGGCCTAGCCGACCGCGCCATCCTCCCGGTGGAGAGCACCATGGACTGTGCCTCCCTCCGCAACTACGACCTCCTCCTCCGCCACGATCTCCGCGTCGTCCAGGAGATCAGCCTGTTCGTCAATTACTGTCTCCTCGCCATGCCCGGCGTGAACCCCGCCGAGCTCCGCCGCGTTATCAGCCACCCCGTCGCCCTTGCCCACTGTGGCCGCGCCCTCGCCCAGCTCGGCCTCAACGTCTGCGAGCCCGTCGAGGACACCGCTGGCGCTGTCAAGATGCTCCGCTCCAACCAGCTCCTTGATACCGCCGCCATCGCCTCCCCTCGCGCTGCGCTCCTATACGGACTCGATGTCCTCGCCAACGGCCTGCAGGATGATCACTGGAACGTCACCCGCTTCCTCCTTCTTGCTGCCCCCACATCATTAGCCGCGGCCGGCACTAACGTCCTCCCAAAGCAGGCTCCTTTGAAGACCTCTATGGTCGTCGCGCACCGTGGCGGCTCCATGGTGGTTCTCCTGAAGGTGCTCTCCGCCTTCTCCAAGAGGAACATAAACTTGACGAAATTAGAGGTGATCAACTCCTCGAAGGTGGACAAATCGCCGGTGTTCATTCTGGATGTGAGGGGCAAAGGTATGCTCAGGGCCTTCCCCCATGTCCTGTACGTGGACTTCGAAGGATCAACGGACGATCCGCAGGCGAAGGACGCGATCGACGAGATATCGCAGACCGCTGAGTTCGTTAGGATCTTGGGATGCTACGCCGCCGACCCCAATATCTACGACCTCCACTAGCTTCAGTAGGAATGCGACTTCTCTGGCATGCCTGTGTATAAATCTCTGTGATCTTCTGTTGCAATTTCTATTGCAGCTGATTTGTGCACTAGTTGTGAGTTCTGCTCATTTATCTTTCTGAGCTTGGATGGGGATTTATCAATAACCAGGTACGTGATGCGATCGGGTTTACTAGCATACTACTCAATTCTGCCATGAATTTAGTATCATGTTATGGGATAAGACCTGAATGAAATTTATGTGTAACATGTAATGCAGTGTAGCATAAATCAATTGAAAAAAAAACCCCAATTAGGAACAATGCAGTGAGATTATCTTGCTTCCTTGAGGTATGTAGTTCACGGAAGTACTCTTTATTTGTTCTAGTGAGTACTTTGATTATTTTCTCATGAGAAATAACATGAACAAGCAAAATCACAACAATCTATATCTTTTTGCATATTTGTGCTCTGCTTAATCAAGAGATATAACAACATGACAAGCAAAATCACAACAATTTTATCTTTTTGCATATCTAAGCTCTACCTACTCATGAGATGTGACAACAAAGACAAGCAAAACTTAACTATTCTAATCTTTTATCGTTTTTGTTCTCCGATTGACACTGCAATGTATTTGTATTAGTTATTGATGATAAGATTCTGGAATTGGATCTCTCCTTCACCATTTGTCATTTTGTTTAAAAATATGATCTAAATGTATGGAGTACATACATTGGTACCACATAATAGTTTTGATTGAATGATTCTGAAATGGTAAATGAGCAGACGGTGATATCCCCTTTTCACCCCTTTCTCCCATTTTCTCCAATTCTCTTACAGCCTATTTCCTGGGTTGGAAGATAGGGAAGGAAATAAAGGAAAACGAAGAAATAAATGTCATGCGATTTTCATGTGCTCAATTGGTGAACGGGGAAGAAGAAAGTAGCGATAATGGCGAGGGTGGAGGCTTCCAATGGCGGGGCTTCCGACAGAAGAGGGGAGCAGCAGCGCAAGCTTGGCGAGGCAAGGAGGCAAGCATGAGCTCATCAGGAGGCAAGGGCAAGCTTGGTGAGAGGCGAACATGCGCTTGGCAAGGAGTGAACGCGAGCTCGACGAGCGGCATAGAGGAGAAGGGAGGGGGAAGAAGGAGGCGGCGCCGGGCCTGTTTCGGTGGAGAGAATTTACGTAAGAATTTACGTAAGAGAGAAAAAATAATAATAAATTTGGATGTAAAAATTATCAGATTCATTATATTTTTCCTTCGCTCCTATGTAGATTCTCTCCATCGGCCAGAAAAAATGATAAGCTTTCCTTCTCCTTTTTCTTCTTTCCCTTCAAGAAAAAAGAAAATTTAGTTTTTTTCTTTTTTTCTCTTTTTTTCGTTCAAAGGAAACACAGTCTTAGTTGCTTCTCTTTTTATCTCCTAAGGCAACACTTTGATCTATGTCTCACCCATTCTTCTATTTTCTCACCTTGATCATTCTAGGAACAATATTTCTTCTATCTCTCGGCTTTCTTCGCCTTCTGTATCCCTACCTCTTTTAAACCTAAGCTCCTTCTACATCAGTATTGCTGCTGCAGTTCCTTTCCTGCAGCATTAGGATCCAATTCTGAAGGATACCTGATAGCAGGAGATGGGCGAGGTGATGAAGCCAAACGCTCTTGTGATTTGGAGTGATCTGCTTCGGTGCCAAGTTGCAGCGGCCCAATCGCCACCACGACGTCCACATAGAAATTGATCAAAGACAGAGCAGCCTCTCGTTGCGCTGTGTGAGCTCGCTTAGATATGGCTCATCCTACGCTGCAGTATAACAAGCAACAGTTGAAGCAGCAGCTAGTGTAAACATGGACTAATGGACTATATATTTCTGTAAAAATGCAGCATATAGTTTATATTCATCAGCTTGCTAGATCTCCAACCCCTCAATGGAAACTGACAACCTTGCCAATTCCCCTAGCGTATAGCCAGAGAGCAGAAAACAGCTAATTGGCTATATTCCTATTTCCAGACAGAATTGCCACAAAATTCTACATGCAATTTGATCTGGAAAAGAGAACAAAAGCAACGCACCTCAAGCAAGGCCAAGCACACCGAGGAGCAGCATAAAATCGAAGCAGTGGGTCACTGTCGGCCTCTAAAAAACTGAGAAGCAAACCAGTTGAACACACAAGCCTTGTATACCCTCATCCGACCTGCCCACACAAGTAGATCCTGAAAGAGAAAGGTAGACATCAATTCGTTCTCCGACTACAAATACACATGTTACATAATGCATACGGAACTTATGAAGGCACGAGTTCATTCAATAATATAGTTCGAGTCAAAAAAATGCGCGATTGATGACTTGGGTCCTCACAAGGGACTTCATGCAACATCTCAGTTCAACATTTTTATCCGTTAAATAGTGTAGGTGAATTATGCAAAGTATAGTTTGGAAGGCATTTAGACATATGTAATAATATTATCTTCCCTACCAGTAGGCCTGGCAAAAAATTATACGACCCACCAACACGACACGACACGACACGAGTTTTCGCGGGTTTGGGTTTAACATAATCGTGTTTCGTGTCATTATCGTGTCGACCCGTTTATGACACGCTAAAATTCGTGTCGTGTCGTGTCTTGTCGCGGGTTGACCCGTCTAACCCATATATAATATATATTATATAAAATTAATAATTTATAGATAATTTTAATATAGTGAGTTAAACAGGTTATTCATGTCGTGTCGTGTCAATCGTGTCGTGTTGTGTCATCTAATAACTTTATATTATAAATCGTGTCAATCGTGCCGTGTCGTGTCGTGTTATGTGACACGACCTATTTATTAAACGTGTTAATCGTGTCGTGTCGTGTCACCTGTGAAATAAGCGGGTCGTGTCTGTGTTTCGTATATTGACACGTATACATAAACGGGTCGTGTTCGTGTCAAGCACAATCGTGTCATGTGTCAAGTATGACACGACACGTTATGACACGCGAAACACGAATTATCACCCTTACCTACCAGTGGCATATCTACGATACAGTGAAAAGAACTATGGATATATGGATAGAACTATAAGAGAACAAATTAAATTTTATTAAAAGAAAAAAAAATGTAAATATGAATACGACCAAGGGGAAGGCGAGTATGATCACAACTCATCAATTTGGATGAAAAACAAACTGAGAAAATTTCATCAATTTTCTATCTATTTTTATCTCCGTACCACCAAATCCATTTTCCCTTGAGAACAGTGTAGAGGGAAAAGGGGTTCACGTGTTGTGTTTTTTCTGAACATTCTGTTTTTTCCCCTGCTCCCGTTTATGTTCTCTGTGCTCATTCCAAGAAAACAGAGTGTTAGTCTTGGATGATTGATTTTTATTCGGAACGGCGATCGAAGATTGATGAGGCGATTACTCTATCAATTTACTCGTTAAATATATTAGCTGAAATTTATTGTGCTACTACCCTGACCAATCCAGAGTCGGAAAAAAGACCCAAAAAAAAAAAATCTAAGCCTGAAATTAATTTTTATCTTTTTTATATTTTGATGGGATATGCGAGTCTCATCTAAAATTTTTATCCCTTCACATGAAGTATTATGAAGCCATTATTTTATTAAATCATTCCAAGTATAACGTCCCCTAAGTTCTTTATTTACAATATAAAAAAGTCTTATTAAGCACTTACAATGTTAGAACTTGAGTCAATAATAATTGGATGGATGATACGTTTTCCTTTTATGTATGGAATCTTTTAGAATTTATATTTGCTTTCTATGAGTGAGAGATGAAGGAGCAGAGGAACATTGCTGGGTGCAAGGTAAATGCATTTCTCATTTGTATCCTACTCAGAAACAGTCTATTACATGATCATTCTTGAACTAGGGAAAGAAAAGGTATGCTAGGAGCAAGTATGTACTTTTGAACAACCTGTCATTTGATGGAACTTGATCATTTGCAAGAGTCTGGCTGTAGTATCACATACTCAAATGTCTGAAGGCAATGATAAAAATTTAAGCCAATGTCAAAAGGAGCTCATTAGGGGCTACTTAAAATCCTACCTAAAGAAGGGCACATCCTGACATTGAAAAGCCAGAAAGTTCATGAAGTGGCTTCTCATTTGGACAAAATAACTGGAGTAGGCATCCTTGCAAATCAATGCCATGGCTATATAGATCTTGTAGTTCACCAGCTGCACATCTGCATTAGCTCCAACTCTTCATAAATGTGGGTGTTCTAGGCTAAAGCAATTTTTCTATATGCCCAATGCAGTAGACTGATCGCGAACTCAGTCTTCCACTAGCCATTTTTCAAATTTAAAGCTTCAGTAACTAACAGAACATGACTTACAAATGGTAGAACAGCAGTCAAACATCTAGTGCAGAGACTTCCACAATGCAGTTATTACAGGAAACTGCAACATCAATTGGTCTAAAGGCAAATTTCACATAGGAAACCATGCACCGTGAAGGCTAACCATCCACCTGATCCTTCTTATCAAAGACCTAGTCTCAATCTTTTGGCACTCGTTTCATTACCTATACACAACCTTGAGAACCTTTAGAATAAGTACTTACTCAAAAAGACAACCTTCAGCCGACAGTAGCTAATTTCTGCACTCTGGCGTGCATTGTGCTCAAGAGCCAAAAACCTCCTCATTGCATACTGGGCACACCTGCTCCAGAGAGGCAAACATTAACAAGACAATAGCTATTTACTATTAGTAGAAGCTTTCAACAATTACTCGTACCTAACACTAGCAAGTGGTAATGACAACACTATTACCTTATTGATCTTTAACCATTTACTGATACAAACTCCATGATATTGATGCTGGCATGGTAAAATAATCAATTTGTCTCGGTTCTTGTAAGCCATGCAACAGATCACACATCTGCATCCAGCAAAAATCAGGGCGTCAGCTACCAGAACTAACAAGGCTTGATTCCCAAATTTGACCACTCCAATGTAAACAAGTAGTTGATTCTCTTTTGCCTACTGAGGCATCAATGTAAAGATCGAGTTATTAAAAAAAATAAAGAGCAACAGTGTTGAGAGCATTCAGCTTTATGTCGGCCCCTGTTTGAAAAGATTGTAGGGTTCATTGAAAGGTTCTCAAGACTAAAAATCAGCAATACTTATCTGCAAATTTTGCATGAAGGTCCCATGACTAGCTAACGTGAACAGATATAGAGCAATTGTAGCTAACTCACATCGCAAAACAAGCATTATTTGTCATTCTAATGTATGCATAAGTATCTTCATTAAGATAAATCAGTAGCTGAGGAGTTGAGTTGAGCTACATACATTTTCACATAAAGAGAGGAGAAACCTAGTAACTGCTGCGTGAAGTGGATATCTTTAGGCAAATGTGAACTCAACTAAACGTGAGAACTTTTTTGCATCCTCTGATTTAATATAATTCTTGGTAAGGAGCATGATACTGCATATTTACAGTACACTATTCGTAAAGAGGTTAAATCAACACATACTGCTCTTGTTTGCCTTTTCTGGAGAATAATCCTGTCCTGTATGTTGAGGACTGCAAGTAGGCAATCAGCTCATCCGGCAATCCTTTGCTCTCAGTTCCTATGGCTTCACCCAGTTGTTGCAATTCCTAACATCAAGTCGTAGATTTCAGTCTGACAGAGACAGCATGCAAGATAAGAACACATAGCTTTCGCACACTATAAATTGAATGAAACATTTTCACTTCCATCACTTCTCTAAATTTGCTAGATAGTCATTCATACATCACAAGACATTAGCAAAAGAGTCTGTGCTAGTTATGTAGTAGACCCCTTACGGTCGGAATAAACCCTCCAACCCTATGTTTACTATGAAATCGCTCCATAAGGAGTTCGGGAACTGTGCATCAACCCAAGGGGAAATTGTTGCACGCACTTGGAGAGGCTGGAAGCTTTGTGGCTGTGAGAGGGAATTAAGAATATAATGTGTTCTATGTCGAGTTTATACAAGCACAGTGTGAGTAGCCTGTGAAAACCAGGCCTCTTTCCACCTACATGGTGTTATTGGTATCTCAACCTAAAAGTAATAAACACATTATCATAATTCCCAAATTGTTTCGTAGATATTTGTTACGGGCCCATTTGTTACGGGCTCATTGTCTTAGTAGTAGTGGTTATTAATAAGCGGGTTGGGTTGGTTTGTCATACCCGGATTCGCTAGGTTAGGAATAGTATAAAATAAGGGCCTAGGGTTGGAATTAGGGTTTTTGTCTAGTGTCTTGTATTTTCTCATGTGAGCGTGCTTTGAACGATAGTTCGTATCAATTGGTCCGACCTGCCGGATCGATCACCGGGGAATCGGTGGTCCAGCGACGGATAAAGGCGGAAGAGAATTTCGTTGTCGGTATTAGATCTACACAGCGGATCTAGTATCGTAGGTAAGTAAAAAAAAAAAAAAAAAAGAAAGAAAGAGGGGCGGAGGCTGCATCGACGACGCAAAGCGGTGATTTCGTGCGTCTTCTTCGGCGACTTCGTCTGCGCGGACGAGGCAACCTCGGCGGAGGCTTCGGAGGCAGCGGCAGCCCGTCTTCGTCTCAGGTGAAAGCTTCAGCAGACGAAAGCTTTCAGTAGCCAGAACGGGAAGACCTTAGTCGACGGCTTCCTCAGCAAACGGCGGCTTCTTCCTTCGACCGGATTTGCGTCTTCTCGAAGTGAAGCGACGGGATCTGCGTCTTCCTCTTCTTCTTCTGGCGGAATCGAGGTGACGGGATCTGCGTCTTCTTCTTCTTCTGCTCGACTTCTGGCCGGAACCCTAGTCGGCCGGAAGCAACTGGTAGAAGGCGACGCCGATGCTCCCTTCTCCACCGGAACCCTAGCCGGCCAGAGCAGTTGGCCGGCGACGCAGAGCGGCGGAGCAGACGCCAGTTCTGGCATATGCGGGTGAAGCATGTACTGTAGCTGTTTAGGAAAAAATCAGAGAGCAAAAAATATTTTGGTACTGTAGATTACTGTAGCAAGTTACTGTAGCAATTAAAAAACCTTGATGAAAGATGGATCATTATTCTGTTGTTTTGGAGGAGATGAAAATAATGTTAAGAGAGATGGTTAGAGAGCAACAAGGGCGAGAAAGGATGCATATGACTGTTGATGGAAGTGAGCTCTTGAAGACTACATTACCGAGCCAAAGAACTACGGAAGATAGATGGCAGACTCGTATTCTCACGGTATTACCAGGATTTAATGACACTGATCCAGAAGATTGAATTGCACAAGCTGAATATTTTTTCGACATTAAAGTACGTCGGACGACTTTAAATTTCCTATGGCTTTTGTTCGTACGGAGGGAGAAGCATATGATTGGATTCGAGGGTTGAGATGACAGATTCCCAATCTCTCTTGGGAAAAGTTGAAGCCAGAGATGATACTAAGATTTAGTTCAATTCCTGATCAAAGCTCCTATGCGGATGACGATATGCCTCAGGTTGATCCAGGCTCTAGAGCATCTATCGATACCTCTTTGGGTCACCGTTCTGAACCAAGCATTTTCCCAGCAAAGGTTGACTATAGTACTGATAAAGAAGAGGAAATGATTGGTGCTGTTGTTGAAGCTTCCACGAGGGAAGCTGAGGAAAAGGGCTTGCAAGGTCATCCGAGGTCGCCTGTACCAGATGCTATGGTGACACTATTCGTCTTAGAAGAATCAGAAGATATAGAGGAGGAGCAATCATTGCCTGCAGATCCTGGATACTTAAGCTTTCATGCCTCAAGTCCTTCACAACTGTCTATACACGAACAACCTCTGCTTATGGGTCATATTTTTCTGACATATGAGTGGAGTAGGATGACTTCTGATGAGCGTGATGCCGCAGTCCAACTTGAGGCTACCATGGCTGGTGTTCCTGCTTCAGCAACTTATCGAGCGACTTGGGATCCCGGCAACATCTTCGAAGCCGAAATGTTCGGTGCTCCTGGTTCAACAACTTGCCGAGCGATTTAGGATCCGGGCAAAATGAAATTTTTCAGCCTTGAGGACAAGGCTAGTCAGGCTAGTCTGAGAAGGGAAGCATTTGTTACGGGCCCATTATCTTAGTAGTAGTGGTTATTAATAAGCGGGTCGGGTTGGTTTGTCATACCTGGATTCGCTAGGTTAGGAATAGTATAAATAAGGGCATAGGGTTGGAATTAAGGTTTTTGTCTAGTGTATTGTATTTTCTCATTTGGGCGTGCTTTGCACGATAGTTCGTATCAATAAACTACTTCTGTAAAAGATCATGTAAGCACTTCTTCCTTTCTTTTGCAACTTGCATGGGTAAGAAAAGATTTTCTTTGTGAAAATATTATTGTTACACTTTCCAACATTGATATAAGAGCTCTGTCAACTCACTTAAGTGCATAATTAACATTTTCATGTTTATAGTTTAAATAGAATTAAACAATATGCCTAGTTTTTGCAATTATGTATATGATTTGTTCTCATGAATTGATTTCTAGTGCTAAAATGTGGTATTTTGGTTCGTTCATTGTGTTATTTGTAATGTTTCTGATATCTAATGTCAATGGTGGCGGTATGAGAATCAAAAGTTTGCCTAGACTACATGTGTAGTACTTGGGTAACTTTATACGCCTAGCAATGCATTTTTACAATCTCTTATGTATGATTTCTAGTAGCATGGAAATTACTATATGTTTCTATAAAATATTATCTATTGGAACTGGTATGCCAATCATGTGAGCCGTCCTATCTTTCGGTTATTTGAAACTTAGTCCAGCCCTCCTTCTTATAGTTTCTCCCAAGGATGAGAAAGCCGGTCCGGTACCGGCCGGTATCACCGGTTTGTACCGGTCTGGCGAGGGACCGGCACCGGACCCACCTCCAGAGCACGGTCTAGCGACGGCAACGGCCACAGGCGGAGCAGGGGCGACACGGGCAGCGGCGGGAGTAGGCGGAAGCTTCGAACCGCCACCGCCACCGCCGCCGCCTCTATTTTCCGCCGGAACCCTAATTTGAGGGGTCGCCGGTCCTTGCTCGGTACGCCGGTACCGGACCGCTACCATACCGGTCCGGTGGCTCGCCGGAGCACGATACCGGACCGGCTTTGTGATCCTTGGTTTCTCCAAACTATTCAGGAACCCGTGTGTTTCCTCTCTACAAATAGAACCAAATGCTTGTTGCAAAGCAATCCTGCATATGAGGTACAAAGGCACCCATGGGAGACCAATGACTAGAGAAGGGACATTGTGCCTACGAGATGAGGACTAAGAATAGTGTGTATTCTATTGATTTTATCCAAGATAGTTTAACATAACCTGTGGAAACCAATCCTCTTTCCCCTACAAAGTGTGATGTGTGCTATGACGGAAAGAAAGAAGCACGCTATTGTCGCTGTTGTCATTGAATCAATTCCACTGGCAAATCGCTTCATCAAAAGATCCTATAAGTTCTTATTCATTTCTGTTGTAGATCGCATGAATAACAGATTTTTCTGTGAGATTTTCATATAGACACCTGAGAAGGAAACTAGTAAAATAGTTACGATCAGAAAATAGTAGTTTATATTATAATATCTATTGAAGATAAAACTGAGTATAGTAGCTGCTAATGAGCAAAGGTGTAAGACAACACCTAACATGGAGAATAGGGACAAAATGAGGACGACAAAGGGCTGGAGTTTGTGAAAGAGCCACATGGATCGTTCTGCTCTTAATGTTCCTTCTAAGAAATGTGAAAGAACAGCCAGTTCAGCAAAAACGAGCAACATTAATAGATAAAGCAAATTGTAGTATTAGACGTAGTCATACAAGTATTATCTAACAACCTATGTTGGTGAAGAAAAGAAGACAAATACTTCAAAGCAGATAGCAGGATCAGATAACATAGTTCAATTTTTCTATTTAGTAAAGCAGAGACAGATGTCACGAGGATAAATGATAGTCACGAGTCACGACAAACATACCTCATAACTCATATTCTCTGGGTCAATGTCATCTTCTGTTGCAACCTGTGCAAACATCATTTCCACCATTTAATACACAAATCAATATGCTCCATAAGGAATTCTAGACAACGATCTAAACAACCTGTGAAGATGTGCCTGCAGCACTGTGCTCAGCATTTACTGTGGAAGATTTTCTGTGGTTGGCATCTAGATAAAAAAAAAATTAGATAACAAAAGTCATTTGTGGAGTCCCAAAATATTCAACAATGAAGTAAATTTGGTACTGAGTAGGTAGACATTTTCTAGACAATAAATTCTGTTGAAAAGCTTACACAAAATCTCTAAAGTTAAATCAATTACTCATAAACATTACAGAAACACCACCAAAGTACATTAGGCATAATAAATCCTCCGTATTTTTTTCTAGTGTTTTTAAAAATTATTTTGAATAATCACAATTATTTGGCAGATTAGAAAAGAAAATAATTGTACAAACAATGAATGGCTTAAAACATTTAACTTAGGAGTGCTGTAATTATTATAGTAACATAATACATTTTAAAACTTAAATCATTGAATCGCACAACAACCTAAAAAGCCAAACCAAGAAATGAGAGATGACAGGACAATTCAATGCCAATGTAGTGAACAGAAGAAAGAAGAAAATTTCAAGTAAACTCAGATTAAAGACTCAATCTGAGAAGAACTGTAGTAGCTTCGGGAAGATCTTTTACTGGTTTCTGATCTTGAATTTTCACCGAGTGAACTATCAGAAAGCTGATTCTCTAACTCTTGCAGTTCTCTCGCAAAGGCTTCGTCAAGAGCAAGTTGTGACTCATATCTAGCATTTCTTGAAGAATTCTTCTCTCCTCTGCTTTCACTGTGTGCACTTTTTGGCCTAGAAACAGAACGTGGAGAGTCTCTTGCCATGTCAAGATGAACATCTCTTTGGAATTCCTGTTACTCAACAGATCACAGACCAAAACTAATAATTACTTCCTAGTAATGAATAATGACATGTTGGTTAGTAATTTGCTCGACTCTGCATGCAATTTCATCATTATCAAAGAGACATATTTCGAGAGTATATGTATTTGTCCATCTATATGCAAAACACTCCAGGAGTAACAGCATGCACAGTAACAAAGTGAAATTGCCATATAATGTGGATAAGAAAATGGCGTTGTATTGATGTTCTAATTGGGATATTATATTGCCTAGTCAATTTAGTATAAGAATCATTGTTTATGTATCAGGAAGTTGCTATGGCAGGAGAGATGTAAGCAAACATGTAGTAAGTTGAGAAAACTAAGTCGCCTTACCTAGAACATCACAACAATTGTACAAATGTGAGAACAGGAACCAGATGCCGAATTCGCAATGAAAATAATATGGTGCTGCAAACTTGCAGTAAGGAGAGAATACTAAATCACCATACCTACAACATCAAAATGTATTGCGATTAGGAGAACATCAACCTGATTCTGAAGTACCACAGCCAGTGCAAAGTCGTCGTCATGGTAATAACCACCAAAATTTTCTTCCACGACATTGGGTTGAGGTACATTTGCGTAATGGATGTTCGCTTGTTTCTTTCCCTTTGTTTCGAATTTCATTCCCATCACAACCACCTACCACATGCTTGCATTAGATTACACAGAATACACCGAGTTGAATGACTGTGCGCCAAGAACATTTGCATAAAGCATAGATGGTGACCAATTAGAACTCACCTAATTATTATGGTTATTACTAATTATAGAATATTGAATAGACCTTCATTAATGTGCGGGCATTATTTGTCCTTTAAACCAATACACAAGCTTGTTTAAGTATTATATTTGGCAATGTATATAATTTAGTGTAATGTGCATAATTTAATTTAACCCCTCTCCTCTAATTCTTGTGTTCTAACAAAGGTGAAGAGAGAATTTCGAGCATTCAACATTCAACTAAGCAGCGTGATCACGGTATAGACGCCTGTTCAGGCAGGGATTAATTTCAAAGAGCATAGCATGGGTTGTTTTACCTTTCAATGGCAAGCAAAAATGTTACATCGAAGCATCGAATAAGTCAACTAGAAAGTCTAAGAGGACCCAGTTTCTCCCCAGAATTCAAGAAAATAGTTCAACCCTTGAAGGGAAAGACAAAGCAAAAGCTCAACATCGCCAGTACCTCGTGCATCCTCAAGATCCCACTTTTCCTTGACCTAGTAGAAGCAAAGTATCCGTCCGACAGTACAAGGAAAATTTGTACTAGGGTTCTACAAGGATATGGGCGTAAACAGAGCTCAAATATCAGAAACTCTCGCGATTTCTCCACAGGAATTTCACAAAAATAAAATAAAAACAACAACTTTCTGTGAGATATGGAAGAAGGGAGGAGAAATCTGATGGATTCCGGCAGGCCCGCGAAAAATATTGACCGAGGAATGCAGCAAATACCAGTGAGAGTAGGATCCCTTACCCAACTCGCCCTAATCTGATGAACGCCGGGGTCTGTAGCTGATGCTTCAACCCGTCGGAAAAGCAGGCTTTGGATGGTCGTCATGTTATATTATACTATATTTCTCAGCACCTTCTTGGCTTCTTCCCTCGGGATATAAAATTTTCTTCTCTTGTAATTATTCTAATCACCATTTTCCTTACCTTTCAGTTAAAAATTAAAATCTATAGCCAGAAAAGTTCATTCTCCAATTAGGAGTGTTATGGATCAATTTTATCGATAAAAATTTTATAAAACATTTTCTTTCTCATCCATTTCATTCAAGGAAAAAAAAAATCAAATTTAGTTATTATGTAGTTGAGCATTTCGCAGAGATCTAAAATTTTGCATGAAATATATTTATTGGAAATGTACAGAATTTCTAAAAACAAACTAATTTTATTAGAAATGTATAGAATGTTTATCTCGATTAAACAATCTAATTTTTTTTATCTTCTTCTACTTTTGATCGGATGATTCTAATTTTTATATTCTTTTGCTTTTTGTACATAAACCAGTGCTATATCTCTAGACTCTAGCTGTTGTTTTGATTCAAAGTCGGATCGACCATTAATGGATCACAAGATCCGACGCATGTTAAAGTTAAGCCATTAATTGACTGATTAAAGCCACTTAACCACGTCGTTGCTCGAGCCATCGAAATTGGATGCATCAAGGCCTCGCTGGACTCCCCCATCTCATCATCGTACCGGTCAAAACTATACTTCAAATTAGGGAAATTGGACCGTGAAGTTAAAGAACGCCTTCTCCTAAGTAAATTCATTCTTTATCCTTCTTGATCTCTATGTTTGGGCCCGTTTACTGTGAGAGATTTAAAAGGGATAAGTTTTAATAAAATTTTTTATTTACTAAGAAGAACGTATCAAAAATAAAAAAAATAAGAAAAATAAAAATAAATAAAATTCCTCTTTTCAATCTTCTAAATCGAGTGAAAAGAGTAACCGATATGTACATAAGAAAAGATTTTAATAAAATCCGTATTTCT
Organism: Costus lasius; assembly: GCA_027563935.2. Lineage (NCBI taxonomy): Eukaryota > Viridiplantae > Streptophyta > Magnoliopsida > Zingiberales > Costaceae > Costus > Costus lasius. The sequence goes on along the minus strand of CM050451.1, from coordinate 119,070,032 downwards.
TTCTTATTTTCTTTACAAATAAACATAAAAAAAGATTTTACTAATTTTTTTTTTATTTAAATTTTTTTTCTTCTTAAATTTTTTATTCCTCTAAAAATTCATCTTTCCTTATAAACACAGCCTTTATGTATAAATTAGTGGGGAAAAAAGGTATCTAATTAGATTATTAAAATAGATTCAAATTTGAGAACGAGTGTGGAAGGGAGACCTAATCTTCTCAAACTTGTTCAAAGAATCAAATTTGTCACTGTTACACTTGGCCTGCAAGTCAACGCAGAGGCCCTAGACTTACCTACTCTGTTGAAATTTTAGAAGTCAACTCAATTTGGTGCCAAAAGTCCACCTAATCTAAGCAGCCACAGTCACATGAAAGCCCTCTAACAAGTGAGGTGCTGAGTATCAACTCTCGAACAAGGGGATCTTCTTTTCTCATAGACCCACCACTTCACCAAAAGTGGGCAGTGCAAACTGCAAAGTGAAGACAATTAAGTACTGACGCCATCCAAAGTGACTGAGTGAGGCCCCTTAGAGATGTGACTAATGAGCTAAATCCAATTCAAGGACTCTTAGCTCACTCAATCTAAGCTTATAATTAAAATAAGTTAAATTGAATTTTATATTATTATAATAAAAATAAAAAAAAAGTTGGCTTGCCACTCAAGTGAAGACAATTAAGTACTGACGCCTAACTTTTTGGTTTATTTGAGCCCAAGAAAGAAGTCTATAAAAGCCCATGTAACTTATATTACAATTTGATTGCCTATTTTTGTTACTCTATTCAATGGATGTATTGAATCATTGTAAAAATTGTTACACTTCATCTTTGACCACCTAAAAGACGTATATACCTCATGCTTATTCTAAAATAACATTCCATACGGCAGTTTTTTAAAGTCCAAGGACTGAATCGAAAAGGATGCCAATTTTAATAGGCTCAATATTAACCTCCCACTTTTCAATAGCAGGACAGTCAATCAATTATTCAATTAATTGCCATAGCTATTAAAATTGGCAATTGCCGTGCTTCTAAAATTGATTCGACAGCAAAACATTGATAAATTAACTGAATTTAATTCCTAATTAACAACAATTAAATTCCTAAATTTTGCATATTGTTGCTTGTCCCAGCCAAATCTGGAGGTCTTTCATGGTGACAAAGACTGCATTAAAAAGAAAACATTACGCCAAGCTCTTTAAAACAATCGCCAGCTTCACATGCTTCCAAGCCCAATCTTCCATATACAATAATGGATGATCCTTGGAGAAATATTTTAAGCAGCCTCTCCTCCGCTCCCCTGCAGCGCCCTGCGCCCGATTGGCTGCGCACATACGCCCTTCCCCGTCGCTGCCCTCCTCCCACCTCCGCCCCTGCTTCTTCTTCTCCTTTGCCGCAGAAGCCGACCAAGGCGACGCTTTCCGGAGCGCGAAGATGGCCGGTGCCGCCGCCAGTCATTATTCCGGCGCGTGGAAGCTATACCAGGCTCATTGGAGGCGGAGGAGTATATTCCAACTCGGCCTCATCGCCTTCCTCTGCTCCGCCTCCTATTTCATCGGCATCTGGCAGCACGGCGGAGGCGGCAACACGTCAGTCAGTTCCGCCGTCCTCATGGCGGTCTCCTGCGAGCGGAACCCCTCCGCTGTCGCCATCCCTGGCGGCGCCGCCACTCTCGACTTCGCCATCCACCACGGGGCGGATGAATCGGCGGCGGGAATGGGAGTTCCCTCCGTGCGGGTGTTCCCCGCCTGCGATGTCAAGTACTCCGAGTATACGCCGTGCGAGGACCGGGACCGGTCGCTGCGGTTCGATCGGGACCGGCTCGTCTACCGCGAGCGGCACTGTCCCGAGAAGGGGGAGTTGCTCAAGTGCCTGATCCCGGCGCCGCCAGGGTACAAGAACCCCTTCCCGTGGCCCGCCAGCAGGGAGACGGCGTGGTTCGCGAACGTGCCCCACAAGGAGCTCACAGTCGAGAAGGCGGTCCAGAATTGGATCCGCGTAGACGGCGACAAATTTCGTTTCCCCGGCGGCGGGACCATGTTCCCCAACGGCGCCGACGCATACATCGACGACATCAGCCGGCTTATTCCTCTCCGAGACGGATCAATACGGACAGCCGTCGACACCGGCTGCGGGGTGAGTGTTTTTGTCTGAGCTCTTATTTCCCCTGTTTTTGTTCTCCACCCTCGTTCCGCGTGGGGGTCAAAGCGCCTCCGGCAACAATATTGGATTCTGGGCATGACAAAATCATTTTTTTTTTACTATTTTGCTTCTTTGATTGCGAGAATCCCTGGCGTCTACCTCAATATAGTGAACGGAACAGAGCTTACTGCAAGCTACGAACTTAACCTAATAAAAGTCAACTTTCTTCGTCTAAGACCTTGGCTTTATGTTGGAATCACCCTTCTACCGTCTAATTTCCAAAACGGATCTGTCACCTGTTCTTCCCAATAATCTTTGAGCTCATTTCATCGTTCTGATCCCGTGCCATTCGATCTTGTGGAGCGCAGGTGGCGAGCTGGGGAGCCTTCCTCCTCTCCCGCGATATCCTGACAATGTCGTTTGCGCCGAGGGACTCCCACGAGGCGCAAGTCCAGTTCGCGCTCGAGCGCGGCGTCCCCGCCGTGATCGGCGTCCTCGCCTCGATCCGCCTCCCCTACCCGTCGCGGGCCTTCGATATGGCTCACTGCTCGAGATGCCTCATTCCATGGCACGGTACTAACCCCTGCCTGCTTCCGCTCACTTTCTTGGCTTCTTTCCTCTGACGCTGTTCCGTAACGATTGCTCGAGGAAGATGGGCAGTACTTGATTGAAGTCGACCGCATTCTAAGGCCCGGCGGTTACTGGATTCTCTCCGGTCCGCCGATCCACTGGAAGAAGCACTGGAGGGGCTGGAACAGGACACAAGAGGACTTGAGCGAGGAGCAGTCCGCCATTGAAGCAGTTGCCCAGAGCCTCTGCTGGAACAAGCTGGTGGAGAAAGGAGACATCGCAATTTGGCAGAAGCCTCTCAATCACTTAAGCTGCAAATCCAATCGCAAGATAATCAAATCCCTTCAGTTCTGCCAATCCAAGAATCCTGATACTGCTTGGTATGCCATTTGCGCATGATTCATGGCTGAACATTCTAAAAGTTCCATCTTTTCAAGTCCCTGAAGAAATATGCTACACTTGGTTGCAATAGGTACACAAAGATGGAGAGTTGCATAACTCCTCTGCCTGAGGTTGCTAGTGCCGGCGAGACTGCCGGAGGGCAGCTGAAGAAGTGGCCTGAACGGCTTATGGCGGTGCCGCCGAGGATCGCAAGTGGAAGCCTTGCAGGAATCACAGCTGAGATGTTCTTGCAGGATTCTGAGCTGTGGAAGAAGAGGGTTGGATACTACAAGACGATGAATCACCAACTAGGGCAGAAGGGGCGATACCGCAACCTACTTGATATGAATGCCAAGTTTGGTGGCTTTGCCGCTGCCCTCATTGAAGACCCTCTTTGGGCGATGAACATAGTCCCCACAGCTGCTAAAGCTAACACTCTCGGAGTCATATATGAGCGTGGACTAATCGGCACATATCACGATTGGTGAGTAACTCAAATTCACAAGTTATACTGCAGACGAGTCTACTATTATTAACTTGGGCGGCTTTAAGTTTTCAGGTGCGAGGCAATGTCTACTTATCCGAGGACTTACGATCTGCTCCATGCTGATTCAGTGTTCACTCTTTACATGGATAGGTAGTTTTGGGATATCTCGTTGTGCTTATAGGTCTTAGTTTTAGCTTATAGTGATCTGAACATTGTGCCACTCTTGTAATTCAGATGCGAATTTGAGGACATTCTGATGGAGATGGACAGGATCTTGAGGCCCGAAGGCACGGTGATAATAAGAGACGATGTCGATATCTTGATCAAGATCAAGTCGATTGCGGATGGAATGAGATGGGATAGTCTAATCGTTGACAACGAAGTCGGCCCGCTCGAGAGGGAGAAGATCCTTATGGTTGTGAAGACCTACTGGACTGCTCCTGGACCAGACCAAAATTAAGGATGCTTAAGTTTTCAAGATCATGGTTCTTTCATTTCTTACAATTGTTGTAATTTATCGACCCATAATTTGATCAGAGGTGCCTCATTCTATTACTAGCACATCTGATAGCGGTAAGTGAATTGTTTGTATAGCAGCACGCTGCTGCTGCACTAGTAAATTTCAGTGTCTATGATGAGTCTCATTTGGTTTTGAATTGGGAGCTGTTTCTTCATAGGTGAATAGAGTTTACTTCTCAGCTTTGTAATTCAGCTATATTCAGCTATATTGTGGTCAAAAAGCAGTTTTGTGATTAGGTTGCCATTACTGTGTTCTTGCTGTTTATTGCGGCATTTACTCCTCCCTCATCACACGAGATATTGCTTTCAGAATTCTCAACCCTCGTCAATCCCGCAGGTTTTGATATTAAAGACACCGACCTGTGCGTTTGTGAGAGAGATTGAGATCTCAGTGTGATTTGAAAAAAACTCTTCCATTTTTTTTCAGAGGAGAAGGTTCTGGGAAGGCAGAGATCTACCGAACACGATGTTGAATTAGTTTTGGAATCATTTTGACCATTATAAACTTTATCAATTTGCCTGCCACAAGTTCTTTATGCATTAAGTTTGACAACTGCAACCGCATGCATTTGGTTAATTATTGGATCCTCCTTTAAGATCTGAAGGACCTTTCCTCAACTGTTAATGTAAAATATTGTAAAAATATATTGTATTCTTCAAGAATAAATATTAAAATCTTTTTGACAGGCAGTATGGGCTTTCTGAGAAAGGGGACTCTTTTTAAAACTTGGGCCTGATTTGGGCAATTGAGGACCATTCAGGCACCGGCCCTAATTAGAATGACAATCTGCGATTCTGCGGCATGTCCATCGCAGGATGCTAACGTTCCCGAACCATCGGCGAGGCGATGGCGGCGTGGACTCACAGAAAGACGGCGCCCGGACGGTGGGGCCTCGCTCGCTCCATGAGTGTGGGAGGACATTCGTGAATTGCATCGATGGCGTCCACCGCTATAAGGTGCAGTGTTCTTGCGTTGTTATTGACTTTGTTGATTCTGATAGTCAATGAAATTCTGCTTAGTCGCAAAAGCTTTCGCATTTTACACTATTGCTCGGTATGGGCTTGCAGTTGCTGACCTCGTCCTGGGGCTCGTAGCGGACACTAGGGTAATATAGATACTTGCTTTGTCATCAAACTGGCGTCTTTGTGATGTCGCAAGTCTTTCTCGATTGGCGTACTTGCCTTCGCGAGTACTATTGGGTTTGACTGTTTAAAATATTTGAGGGAAAAATTTAGGAGTTTTCCGTTCGACGAGGAGTGTTGCTCGTCCGAGTATCTCAGGTTCATTGACGGCATTACTGGGTCCTGTGTGAAATTGTTAAATTCACCTGGCAGATCAGGTATTGAAGAATGGATTTTCTAGAGAGACTGTCTCCTGAAAATTTGAAGGAACGGAGCCTGTTGGATCACCACAAAGGACCCCTTGGATCAGAACAGAGCATGATAGACAGTGCCTTTATAGCCCACATTTGAGGGAGACCCGTTGGATCAGGCAGTGGTCACCCTAAAAAAAATTTTCCGGTGTTGAAGGTAGTCAAATTTGGTTAGACCAAACAACTTCAACTATGGGTGTGCAATTTGGGAACACTAAATGTCTACAAATGCACCCACCACTCTCTACTTAATATTGTACATAATGTTCACTTCTTTTCCTAATCCTTTTACCAATTCCTTCTCAATTTTCTCCTAATCCTACCTAGATCTGGCCTTGGGTGGCACAAGGGTTTGAATACTAGTTTATACAGGTGTATCAATCTTTAGTCAAATCAATATGGATCAGTTCGTTACCGACTATACTAGATGGCATCGGATACACATATGAATATATATACACACATACATAGATATACATACATGTATACTCACACATACATACATACATGTGATTTGTTAATTTCATTCCAACAGTACATACATACATATATATACAGTCATTTGTATGTGTAGACTAGTGACTTATATCTTGGGTTGGCATCAAGAACAATGTGGTTGGTCTTGGTTAAATCATCATTCTTCCAAAATTAATTTGCATTTTATGTTATACGATTGTAACTTAATTCCTATTTACTCATTGATCCATGTTTGCCATGAACCTATGTTGCTCCAAGTTCATCCCAGCTTGCTTTTTATTGATTTCCTCTATGATTTGTTAACAAAGCAGGATTTAGTTGAATAATCATTTGGAGACCTAAAGAAGATTATACATAGTTTCAACTCAGACAGAGTTAATAATAACTTAATTCTAATATAATTTCCATCTTTTTCATTCAATTAGTCCATTTTAATGCAATTTCAGCCAATGCTACTAACTCCTTTCAGATAATTTTTCCATGAACTCTTTACCTCTCTTGTAATACCCCGAGTATAGTCCCAATAAGTGGGAGAAGAGATTATATAATATATAAGGCTTAGTGGGTTTGCTTTTGTTAACTTAGGCTTAAGCATTTTAATAGATTTGGTCACGTTACAAATCGGCTCACCAAGTTAATGAATAGTTTGCTTACTAAGCAGGTCATAACAAATGGTATCAGAGCCAAGTTAGTCCTAAGCATGGTGAGAGGCCAATAGGAAAGGGCTGCCGAGGATGGTGGAGTCACCATTGGGCTAACCTCATATGCTGCCGACTAAGGGATGGTGGGCTTGACGAGATTATATAATATATAAGGCTTAGTGGGTTTGCTTTTGTTAACTTAGGCTTAAGCATTTTAATAGATTTGGTCACGTTACAAATCGGCTCACCAAGTTAATGAATAGTTTGCTTACTAAGCAGGTCATAACAAATGGTATCAGAGCCAAGTTAGTCCTAAGCATGGTGAGAGGCCAATAGGAAAGGGCTGCCGAGGATGGTGGAGTCACCATTGGGCTAACCTCATATGCTGCCGACTAAGGGATGGTGGGCTTGACGAGGATGTCAAATCTTATGTGGGGGAGATTGTAATACCCCGAGTTTAGTCCCACATTGGAAGTGGGAGAAGAGATTATATGGTATATAAAGTTTAGTGGACTTGCTATTGTTAACTTAGGCTTAAGCATTTTAATAGATTGAGTCAGCAAATTGGCTCATCAAGTTAATAAATAGTTTGTTTACTAAGCGGGTTGTAACATCTCTAGTTTTAATGGACATCTACCAATAACTTCATTCTAGCATAGCTTTGACCAAAAGGTGCGGATGCACCTAAAATGTCCTCTCTCATTAATTTATTCTTGTCCAATCATTTTTCATACTGTATGGACCAGGTGCATTTGAACCAAATCCTAACAGATTGAGCTTCAGTATCGTTGTGACCTTAAATTAATATGTTGTAAATTTCAATTAGACAATTTGTTCTGTAAACCTACTCTTTTAGCTTATTAACATTATGTTGGATGCTTATGCATGCTTATATCAATCATTGTTCTGTATTAATGGATGATTACTTTCTACTATGTTGTTCCAACTCATAGTCCCTCATAAAGACTTTTTTGTTGATTTCCTAGAACCATGTAGACATTCTACTCAAGTTTAATAGTTGACTAATCATGATTTATATGCTCAAAAAGTTTTTTAGGCCGGACATTACCGCCAATTGATGTGAATGATTGGCACCAAATTGGCATTAATGTCCTTGCTATCAGCCTATCACGGTCTTGAAAGATGAAATTGGAAATATCTATTGGCGTAATTTTTTGCAGCAGTTTTAGCATTATTGTTGTTTTATTTTGCTCAAAAGGTTGTATGAATTCTCATGTAATTTGTGGAGTTGGATTCTTTGCCAAAAAAGGAACATTTAAATAAAGCAGTGAGTTAATCAATTAGACATATTAGGTGAAGATGTGTACTTAATTAATTGTATTGGTAGTGTTTTAGTTGTAGTTAGCTTAGTGGGCAAGTTGTGAGTAGTTAAGTTAATGCTAGTAGGTATTATATTTGAGTAGATTAAAGCCTACATAAAAGCATGGAAGAGGACATATTTTGATTGATAATAATTGAGTCTAATGTCTTTTGAGATCTTGTTATTTTACTTTCTCTCTCCAGTTAAATTTATTTCTTCTTCCCTGTTTTACTCTCTCATTCTTTCCACTCTCTCTTCATTTCCTCCCTCAATTGTCAGGCTTTATTAGGCTTCTCTTCTCTTGTACATCTAAGGAAACTTCAATACAGTGCATAAACTTATTTCATGAAATATTAAGGCTAAAAAGTTATCGTACTATTCACTAATCTTTAATCAAATAAGTTCGTTTTGTTGATGCACAACTGGATTTTCTTGGGTCTTAACATTTATCCATTGTAAGCCCATTGATAGCATCGTGCTCATATTGCGGCTTGTTGTAACCAATTTAACATATGGTAATTTCAATAACCTTTTCTTATTTATTTTAATTTCCAGAACAAATTCAATCCAACATATCGTGAATGTTATACTGCAGCCACTATGCCTCCTACCTAGAGTTGCTTCTTAATCTTAGACTAAATCTGTTTCTAGATATTTAATTTAGTCATAAAGTAGCCTTTTGTTGCTTTTGATCGACACATGGTGGCTGGTGCCTTTAAATTAGTGAGTTCGGTTGGAAAAAAAATAGGACTCTTAGGTTTAAGATTGAGAAATTCAATTATGGTGTAACATTAACCTTCGATAATGTCATGGTGGCTAATTCATCGAATATGGTTATATGGGTTTTCTTGCTAGAATTACACAAAAACAATAGAAGAGACTATCTTGGGTGCTAAAGAAATTGTAGCAATACAGTTGCCACTATTTCAACGTCGAGAATTGACTTTAAAATTGAAACTTTGAATGTCAAACCTATAAACTATATTCAGGAAACATAATCAATCACCTTCAGCAACAGAATTGGTGTCAAAATTATGAAATAATAAAGCTTGGTCTTTTTATGTACGTTGTAACTTGAACAATTATTGTGATGATTGTGTGGTCGAACTATGTTCCATTAGCATGGTTGGTGGAACAATTATTTGATTATTGATGTCGGCTAGGGATGATCTTGAGATATGAGTTAAACCTGCTTGACATGGATGTCAATTCAAGTGAAGAGAGACTCTGACACTTGGTTTTGTTTCACATCTGAATTGGGTGAAAAAAAAAAGATAATAAATAGAACTAATAAGTTTACTAGAGCTTAAGTATTTTAAACTCAGAAGGTTCCATACATCTTGTCATTTGGACTGTATAATTCGTTACTGTGCTACAAGAAAAGGGTAAATTCTCTTTAATTGATGGCTTCTTTTGCTATACTTTAAAAGGTACGCAATAATACAAACATCATTTGTGTATCCCAAGAAAGTAGTTGTGGACTTCATGACTTCAAAATTGCATACAGCACGGTTAACTTGCCACGGAATCTGGTAGACCACTAACTTGGCCCTTTCTAAAGAAACGCCCTGATATTTGTCATAGATACAGGTTAGTCCTTTTTCTCCCTGGACTGGTACTTCTTTCTTTTATTAGAATATCTGACATCGATGTGATAAAGATATGTGTTCTTAATCCACATCCCTTGCGTATTACTCTTTAGGTATATTGAGTTATCGCAGTTGGCTTCTTGGCCTTAGAAGCGTCATGCCAAATTTTCACGGTATAAAGTGGTCTATACATTTTTGATGTATCACGGCCTGCATGTTCTGATCAGGAAAAAGAAAGAACCAGTATTTGTTGTGCCCTTCAACTGTAGCTGAGCTTGAAGTGATGTCAGGGTAAGTGGCCGAGTGCTAATTTCACCATGTAGAAAGCAACTAAACGGTGGGAAAGAATCTTTTACACATGAAAGGTAACTGTTCTGCACAAGTATTCTTTTCTGAAATTAGTTCTACTTGGAAGATGCAATACTCATAAGATGGCAGATCCCATTCTCCCAATTTCAGTTGGAATTCAGTGGAGAGGTGGAACCACGTACATTGTTCTCTTTTATGTATGCTGTTTTAACTCCAACTCGTTTATGTTACTTCACTGGTGATTGCTTAATTTCATATTTGCTTTTTTTTTCTTCTTACTTAACATTTCTTGTTTGATATGATGCATCTTCATGCTGGATAGCACTGTGGCACGAGGGGCCTGCTTGCACTGTCGATGCACGCTCACGAGCAGGTAGATACTTGAAAGAAATTTAATATGAGTAATTGAAAGTCTGTCTCCACCCCATTAGTTCAAAATGAAAGCAGATGGGTCTCCAAAAGCAAATGCATGTGTTTGAACAATATTTTTAGTAATATTAGTAGATGCTATTCGAACTGTCCCTTTTTATCCATGTCAGCATTTCATGTAGTAGTTATCATATCAGAAATTGTGTCACCACCCATGACGAACTATTGTTGTTGGCCTGCAGTTCACGTGCACTCGTGAATCCACATTATATACTCTTAAGTGATTCCTATCCTTGCTATGCTTCAGCATTATCTACATGCTGTTGGATTAGTTTCATTGACCTTGGTACTCAGATAAAGTCTAGGCGATTGCTTCTCGAAAAGCATGTAGTAGGTTAGATGATTGTCATCCTATGAATTATGATGCCGGTTAAGCAGACATAGTTCTTGATAATTTTTTTGTGTTGTCATGTTGATACAGTTGTTGGTATATCATGTAGTTTGCTGTGATTTATATTTTACCCGTGAAATAAAAAATTTCTCACCAGTGATGATAGTTACTATTAGTTTGCTTCAAACTAGGAAGAGTGGAAGACTGGTGGGATAATTGGGAAACAACAAAAATAATGATGGATGAGGATGATGTCTCATCTACTTGATTTATATTACTAATAATTGTTGCTTAAGTTGTCATACCTGTGAACAGCAAAACAGTAGCTTTGGCTTGCTTGCTTTCCTTTTTTTTTTTTTTTTTGCACGCATTTGTGTTAAAAGTGTGACGTGCAGCTGCTTTAAAGTACATTTATTAGCTTGATTAAATTGCTTCAAGAATTACTTCTATGTGATGAACGTACGTTTCTTGAACCCTTTTATCTTCACATTTTATCTGGAATCCTTCGTCGACTATTAAAGCAGCACTTTGATTTATTCTGACTCACACAGGATGCAAGATGTAGTGGGGGTTGAAAGGTCGACAAAAGTACAGGATACATGTGCTCAGTTCGCCAGCTTGACGTTGCCAACTAACCCAATCATGAAGGACACTGCAGCAGTCTTTGCCGCATCGTCATCCCCGCCACTGTTCGCTTCGCGCCGGGATATTAATCATGCAAAGCCTTAACAAATTCCCCCGGTCAGCGGAGTGCCTCCGCTGATGCCACGTCATCAAACGAACAATCGTGGCCGTCGGGCCTCCGAGCGGGCCGGCGCGTCTAGCCCAGTTGCGACAGAATACACGGCGGCGGGCCTTCCTCCCACGTCACGCCACGTGGAGAGGGGTCGCGGATTGAATCCACGGTCGCAACTCGCACGCCTGCGGGATCCGCTAGGAAGACGTTGGACGAGGGTGTGGTTCGCCCTCGTCGTCGAGTGCGTACCGCGCACAGTGTTTTCTGTCTCTGCCGACACAGGTCCAAAGTGGGGGGAGGGCAAAGCGTCTTTGCTCCGTATTGTTTACAAGGGAAAATTTAGGAAATGATTTTAGAAGGATAGCTTCAAAAAAATCCGTCTTATGTTAAAATGGACGGATCTAAAAGGAGGAAAAATTGGATAGATAGATAAGAGTAAAATTTCTTATTTTTGATCCGTCTAAATCAGGTGGATGAAGGAAAAATCGCTCTCTGCTTGCCTCGTGTGCATGTCTCGCCCCTGCGCTCGCCAACCTCACGAGCTACTGCCGGCCTCACTTGTGACCTCGCCTAGCTGTCGGCCTCGCTCATGACCTCGCCTAGCTGCTGGCCTCGCTTGCGACCTTGTGCTGCTACCAGCCTTGCTCGTTGACCTCGCCCTAGCGCTCACAGACGTCCTTGCCCAGCTCGCGGACGCCCCTGCCAGTGGATGTTGCTCGCGCGCTAGAGCTGTTGCCCCGCTGCTGGAGGTTCGTATGCTGCCCCGCCGGTGGACGGTCAATGCTCAATGCCATTGGAGTTGATGTCGCCGCCGCTGGAGGTTCATGCACTGCCTCGCTAGTGTCCTCACCCTGCTCACCTTTCTCGACGTCAACGCTCGACGCCGCTCGCAGATGAGAGATTTCGGATGAAATCTCGATCACGTGATTTTCACATGATAGAGATTTCATCTCTTGATTTTTCCCGTCCTAACTCTAATTTCATCTTCTTTTTTTTCTCATTCGTCCTTCCTTTAATTTCATCCTTCCTCTTTTATCATCTGTCTTTCCTCCTTTCCCATCCCCCTAGTAAACTAGCCGTAAGTTCCAAAGGCTGAACCGCCCAAGCTAATCGTCTCTAATCTCGATTCAAAACCGAACCACAATTCAGTTTGCGTATCAAAGAGCAGCCATACCAGACTTTGATATTTGTGTTACTCGTTAGATGCCATTCAATATTTCTACCATATGACATCATGCATTAGATGATTTAGTGTAAATCTCGAGTTGACTCATCACAGTCAACGCTTATAGATTTTCTTTTTTCTAGTTTGGCGTCTCAAAGTGGCTGATCCGGCACAGCTCTTTCAATCATCTACCGCAAGATTGGATGCAAAATTGAATGTTCTTGGGTGATCCTTAATGAAGAAGATAACATTTGATCTGCTTATCGCTGGAGCAATCAATTTGTATTAATTGAAACCAGCATTGGTTGTGTGAGAGTTTGTTATCATGCATTATCTCCCTCCGGAGACATTAAAGTCGTTATCAATTGATAACAAGTACACAGCATTTACTGAAACTAATTTCATGCGCTGATCTCTCTCCACACAATTAAATCACTCAAATTTTATATTTGAATTAGTAGTATTTTAATTTTTTTTAATCAAAGTTTTATATACACCCAATTATGAATCTACTAATAATAAAGGGGTGGAACATAAAGATAAAAAATGGACAACAATTTAGCAACCTTTGGGCTAATGGTTAGGATGTCATGTTATTGATCAATTTTTAATTAAATTACTTTTCATTTTAAAACATGAGTGCCTATCTTCGCACCAAATACATAAATTGGCCCTATATATAAAATAAAATATTAATGTTACTTTGAGAGAAATAATAATAATAAATTTTACTTTCGCATTGACTTTGTGTCGCTTGTAAAATTTGAACCATACATATTTGTATAGTTGCAATTTCGCCCAAAACATGATACAAATGAAAAATATATTGCAGTAATATATCCTAAAATTGAATCAATAGCCAATCAAGACGCGATCGTAAATGATGACATAAAATTTGACACATCTACAAACTGTTATTTTTTTTTAAAAAAAAATATTGTTTATCATTTGAGGGATTATTAAGTAGAGATAACCTCACATTAAATCAACACTTTCTAAATATATTTCATGATTTTTTTTTATTTTGTCAATTTGGTCCAAAGGTTGTGCTTGGCATCTCATTCTAATGCTGGCATGAATTTTGTTGCAAAGAACAAACTCAACTTGCGCTTTCTCTTAAATGTTTTCGAGCAACTTACTTAAAAATAATAAAAATATTAAATTCTTTATCAAATAAAGCCTTTATTTTTAAAAAATTTAATTATATAAAAAAGCCACTCTAACTGTATAAAACACTTTATAAATTTAACGCATGATATGTCTTTTCATTATAAATAATCAAAATGAGAGCTTTACATGGTAAATAATTAAAAGTATGAAGGTTTTCCAAGTTACACTTCTTTGAGTGAATTATAACAACTTCCAACAAAAACTTTCATACTCCAAAGTAAATAGTTTTATTTAAGTCTTTGGAATTTTTTTATAAAAATTGGTTATTAAGTACGATGGACAGTACGTCAAGAAAAAAAAATCTTTTTATTTCCTAAATATATTATATACCAATGTATCTTTTTGAAATTTTAAATAAAATTACATTATAGAAAGGGTATGAAAGTAAATGCAAAGGGCTTCTCTTGACTTTTTCTTCACTGTTATTAAACTCGAATTCTATATTTCTATGTATATTTATATTATATTATTTTATTGACTTTTTATGCACTCGCACTGACTCTTTTTGGCTTCACTTTATAATTCTTGTGCTTTGCTTGCTGCTGCTCTTCCGTCTTCCCTCTTCTCCTCTCTTTCTCACTTCACCTGGATTCTTTCACTTTATTATTTATTTTTCCAAGGCAAGTAAGAGTTTATTAATAAAGGATGAAAAAATTTTAGTACAAACACTACTGTAACTATACTATAGCCAACATGCTAAAACTGAATCTCTTACAGACCAACAACACAAACATAGCATACAAAAATCCCCTCTCACAGCTAAAAACAAGCACTAATAACCCTCTCACAAATATCCTCTCCAGGACAGGTGTTTAGTTATGAAATGAGGGTAACACATCATTAGTATACCATACCCATACAAAACCATACTAATTTCATAGTCCCTCAGCTAATCTCCAACCCAAAAAACACAATTTCAATATAATCACACCATATTTCCGAAGGATATTTATCACAGCCAGTCTCGCCAAAATTACAGGCTCCATTTATGAAATGTGCAGGTGTAGCAAATCAACGGTATGCCATATTCACTCTCCAGGCTCCAAAGATGTTCGAAAATCTAACTCTCATGCATCCAAATAGTTTAGCACATCTGGCTTAACTTAGAAGAAGAAATCAAGTAGAAAATCTTGGAACGAACGCAGGCCAATAAACCTAATAACATTTGTCGTTGCCCCTTTTACTTTATTTTGGAACTAAGTCCCGCTCTTTTTTATTTTTCTTTTTTCTTCTCTGTATTTGTGAGATTTAACCATGTAAAAAAAGTCTCTTGATTTAACGCGGAGGGAGTGGTGGGCTAGGAAGAGTCAAAAGAGTGCGCAAGGGCGGGAATGGGGAGGGCCACGCGGTGGCTCCGCGGCCTCTTCGGCGGGAAGAGGGAGGATTCCGACGGGCAAAACGCGGCGAATGCCCGGCCGGCCAAGGAGAAGAGGAGGTGGGGCTTCGGGATGGCGTCCCGAGAGCAGCGGCGGGGGGAGCCGGCAGTGGAGGGTGCGGAGGAGCGGAAGCGGTCGTACAGGGAGGCGCTGAGGCCGTTCATGGCGGCGGAGGACCAGGAGGAGCAGAACAAGCGCGCTATCGCGGTCGCGGCGGCCACTGCGGCTGTGGCGGAGGCTGCCGTGGCCGCGGCGCAGGCGGCGGCAGCGGTCGTGCGGCTGACCAGCAGCGGGAGGGCCGCTGCTAGTAAGCGGGAGGAGTGGGCGGCGATCAAGATCCAGGCCACTTTCCGGGGATATTTGGTTTGTTTCCCTACTCAATTCTTTCCGATTGCAGTCTGAACGCTCTTTGCAACCGAAATTTTGTGGGGGTGGAAGAACAGAAAAAAAACGTTAATGGTCGAATCCATTCCTAAATCGCGCTAGAGTTCAACTTCTACCACAGAATAGATGAAACGGATTGGTTCCCTCTCTCGTACTTCTTGTTCCCGAGTTAATTCCCAATTTGCCATTTCCTACAGTTCTTAGTAAATGAAAACCCTAATTTAGGAATTCGAGCCGCTACGCAAAGCTGCAAGATGTAGTTTTTTCTCCATGGCCAGTCCTTTGATCTCATAAATTTGTCGCCCATTGGGGTATCTCTTTTCCTGCGGCCAAAGCATCGATCGGTGCGCTCCTCATCCGCCTTGGGTGTAGCGAGCTGGATTGCGTGATTCGCTTGGATCCTGTCACCTCAAAATTGCCATTTTCTCCAGTCTATGGTCGCTATCCTCTCTCCGCCTTGAACGTTGAACTCTTTTGGCATTTCCAGTTTTCTACTGCGCCTCCATCTCTCGCTCCGGCTTCTTTTCATTTACTCCCATCGATTCTCTTTACTGTTTATGGAGGACCGCATCCTCTGTGCTAAACTGCTTCTTGCAGCTTGCAGCGGTAATGCTTTTCCTTATCCTTTTCTCCTTCGAAATCGATATAATTCTCTCTTGTATCTCTTATTCTCTTTAATCTCTTGCAAGTGCTCGTCTTTTCATTTCAGCTTGTATAGCAAGCGATTGCTGCTCCACCTCCATGAATATCGTGGACCACAACTGGGGCAATTTGGTCGGTTTTCGTCATAATTTATTGATTTCTTGGCTTCTAGCATCTCTGCCAGCTCTGAATTATCGAGTTTTTTTGTGAAATTTATAGGTCTGTGTAGTTTTTAACCTCCTGCTGCTTTTTTGTGCAATGGAATCTACTTTCTCGTTTTGTCTCGAGCTGTTCGGATGAATCCCGTGATCCATAAATTTACTTATTTACCTGTGGATGTTTCGAAGGCGAGGAGGGCATTGAAAGCCCTGAAAGGGCTGGTGAAGCTACAGGCTCTGGTCAGAGGCAACATTGTCCGGAAGCAGGCTGCAGAGACGCTGAGGTGCATGCAGGCGCTGGTGAGAGTCCAAGCTCGGGCCCGGGCTTGCCGTGTTCTCCGATCTGAGAGATCCAGGTTCGAGAAAGCCCCCTGCAGCCATTCTGTAAGTTGTGCAAAGTTTGATTCGAAATCAAACTAACCCTCACTAAGCAATCGGCAGAAGTTTTCCATTAGTCGTTGTATGGAGAATGTAGTAAAACAGAGAGGTCTTTCATGTTTTGTTTGCAGAGATCATCGTCTAGGCCTGCTACTGCCGATGCAAGCGCCCGGGACAGAGCAAGCTCTGGTGGATGGAACTGGTTGGACCGGTGGATGGAGGAGCGGCACTGGGACGGTCGTGGATCTAAGAAGACGGGGAGTGGTGCTCACTTCGATGACGAGAAGAACGCAAAGATTCTCGAGGTTGATCCAGGAAAGCCTCAATCTCATCATCACAAGAGGAGGGCCGGTCACAGCCAATACCACTCGTCGTGCTCTACACTGACCTCCGACAAGAACAGCCTCAGCTTCGTCACCGTGCCGGATTCCCCTTCGACGGAATCAACAGCCGCGCAGCAATTCGCTCCCAGCCAATCCTATTCCTCCGTGGAAGCGCAGCAATCTCTTGGCCACCTGAGGCTCCCTTTTGAATCGGGGGAGCTCGGGGACAGCCCGCACTTTTATTCTGCTTCGTCGAGGCCTGGGAGCTCGAGGAGGGGCGCGTTCACTCCTTCCAAGAGCGAGTGCTCTCGCAGCATCTTCAGCGGATACGCAGACTACCCGAACTACATGGCGAACACGGAGTCGTCAAGAGCGAAGCTGCGTTCTCACAGCGCGCCTAAACAGAGGCCCGATCGCCTGAATCCGTCAGGGCCATCAGCCCAGCGGTCATCATCTCTGCATGCCAAGTCTTCCTCCAGCAAGGCCTACCCTGGCTCCGGCCGGTTGGATAGACTTGGGATGCCCGTCAAGATCTGATGCGAGCAAGTAAAAAACTTTCAAGTCACTGTGTTAATTACCGTTTAATTTCTTCTGTTTCAGTAACGACTGAAGTCTCTAACACTGCATCACAAGTCCCTAACAATGTTTATGTTTTGCTGTTTTTCCTGTGAATTCAAATGGAACAATCTTATCTCCGGTGTAGGGTTCACTAAAATGCCATTCCTCCTTTCATTTTGCCGTGCACAAGCTTTCATGCACAGTGTCTGATAATGCTTCAAATGTTTAATTATATATCAGTTTAAATACCATCCATCAGCTGTATGTAACTGTCAGTGGTCTGCACCGTGGAGTCGAGGACCTGCGAAAAGGAAAGCGAAGGCTACTCCCTTGCTGTTTGCAGGCTTCTTTTGTTCATCAGTGCTTTTGGCTTCAATTTCACTCTTCAGACCTATTTTGAATTTGCATCACACTGAAAAGCTTCCGAACTGCTGCTAATTAAGTTGCAATTGTGATCATTTTTGTGGCTCATCTGTGACCTTTGACCGAACACAACGTACATATTTTTGAATTCTGTAATGAATTGATCCAGTCAATGGAGATATTTCAGCAATCGTATCTGATAAGACAAAATGATGATGCCCAAGAGCATGGGCTGGCCACATCCACACCAGAAGTAATCTTCCAAAGCTTTTTTTGGTTGAAAAATAGTGAGCAGTGAACGTATGTAATCAAACTGCAATTTCGAAGTTCCTATTGGATTGAGGTGATGTGATTGAACAATACATGCATTATATGCAGGGCTGAGAAAGAGGAATCTCAGAGTCGCTCGACGCCTTTAGACTTTGATGAGAAACCAACGGGTAAGTCGAGAACTGATCTATGAAAGAGAGAGAGAGAAAACCGATTGATTCGGTAGGGAGCGGGAGCCAAATTATAATCCACAAAGAATAATTAAAACAAATTATGCACATATTTTACTGGAATTAATCATCCACGATATTATGTTTTCATAGTCAATTATGCACATATTTTACTGGAATTGGGCTTGACTTGGGCCTTCTTAGGATCATGTACTGTAGCTTCTGGGCCACATCGTGGCCTAGGGAACGCTTGCTCAAAGTCGAACTCCTGCGACGGGTGACCACCGTCGTCCTCCTCTTTGTTCGCTGCCGGAGACCTGGGTCTCATGCTGGCGAATTCTTGAAGTTCGTGTCTAGGTCTTAGAGAGAGCGCTGTGCTGCGAATCCTCTCGAGAAGTTCTTTGATGTTAGTCAGAAGCACAGATGAAGCGCAACCTGTTATTTGTGGTATTTGTTTCATTCTTTATACTTTTGGATTTCAAGATTCCAATCACTCTACCGTTCCTTGAGTTAGGTAGATGATTACTTCATCTTGCACCTTACTTGTCAAACGTTTTTACGTGTTTTTGGATTCTCCTAATTTTTTAGAGCGTACTGAAGATGATTGCATTTTGTATTGGATCACTCATCATCGCTTCATAGACATTATTGCAAGCAGTGACAGCTCAATTTCTAGCATTAAACTTCTGAAAATGATAGGAATCCTTCTTTCTTCCTGAGAAAGTAATTATATTGCAGTTCCTTTGCCCCCGCTTCAAAATCCTTCTTTAAATTCTTGATATTGGTGATTCCATGTGATCTAGATTTCTACCTGGCGTCAAACACCGCGATCAATCTTGTCGTTTTTGTCCTCCGGATGCTCATGTTGAAACCATTGTGTCAAGTGGCATCGTAGGATGGCCATGCAGCGCTCCGTTGTCTGTTTCCGTTCAATGTTCAATTGCTAGTTTGCAAGAATTGTCCTCAGAGCAATGCTTCTAGACTTTTTTTTGGTAATGTTTGCAAATATCGTGATGTGGAATAAATATATGTTCGGGTTCTCATGATTTTTCAGAATTGAAAAGGGATTGTGATATCTATCTGTTCATGTTTTGGAGCCTTTGGATGACTAGACTTATTTGCCTCCATTAAAAGTGGCTTTAATGGTTAGGTTCAAAGTAGAAAAATCGTACATGCCGAGCTCTTTGGCCCTCTAGAAACAATTTTGGAAGTTTGAAAATAGTATGAACTTATTTTGCTACTCATCTTTCTAGCTTGATGGTGTTGTTATCATATGATTGAGTGATTACTTATCATAAAATTTTAAGATATTAATAAATCCTTTTACAATCAGACCGTTGGCTTTAACTGTGATACAGTCATACAACTTTAACGGGCTAAAACTAGGTGATCAAACTTATGACCCTTGCTCTAATAACACAATATAATTTCATTGAGTTACTAATTATCCTAAAAGTGTGGTCTAATTAAGAAGAGCCCAATTTATATATCTATGATTTAGTGAGTTTATCTACTTATAATATTCAATTCACTTGTATCTAGTAAGACATTCTGGTTTTTTATAGGTCATGGCTGGAAGGCTTCTGAATTGTTTCTTAATTTTTGGGATTATATATATAATTATGGTATATACTTTTTGTGGAAAACGTCACTACGGGCTCATGCCAAAGGCTTCATACACAGAACCTTTGTTTCCCTAACCGAGGCTGAATTCTCAAGCTATGTGTCTTGTTACCCAATCATGGGAGCTGTCCGGTCGTCAAGAGACTTCAACATTAGAGTTCAAATTAATGGTGAAATCTGAGTATTTTGTATTTGCTTATTTGAACTCTGCTAAGCCAAATAAGAATGAGTCTCCTATTCACATGCTTCACTTAATTTTATCTAGAATGGATATAATTTGATATATTTTGGTTATTAGAAAATCAATTTCCATAAGCTAGCGTAGATTCAAAGTAGCATTGCAGTATATTATTCAATTCTAAGAGGCCATGTGGAGAACCCATTGCACGAAGAAACCTAAAAGGATGTGACATGTCTTATAGCATTTGACACTCAGGTGTGAAAGGAGTTGCCATCCGATGTCTCCAATTGTCACATTCAAATGTTGCTTAAACTGTATACTCTTAGTGACAGATAAGGACATGAGCGTGACTTTTCTTAGCAATAATTTGGTTGATAAACAGTATTCATGTGCGTGCTTTCTCGTTATAGGCAGTATTGCATTTAAACTTTATTCATTGCGTCTATGTGATGTTTTACTTCTTTCACAGGATGATATGGTCTCGTAGACATTTTTGCAATCAGTTACTCAATTTCTAGTGTAGAACTTTTGACAATTATAGGAATTCCCTTCATTTCATTTCTTACGTTGGTGATTCCGTGTTATAGATTTCCAGCAGGCGTCAAACACCATTATGAGTTTTGTGATTTCTCTCTCTCCGGTTGTTGCTTCTCGCTGAAGCTACTGTATCAAGTGGCATTGAAGGATTGACCATGCAATGTTTCCTTGTTAGTTTCCATTCAATGCCTGATTTCCAGTTTACAAGAATGACATGACTTATCCTCAGTACAATGCTTCTAGAAATTTTTTTGTTGTTTACAAAGATCATGATGTAGAATCACTATACACGAGGGTTCCTATGATTTTCCAGAGTTGAAGAGGGCATTGTGATATCTATCTATTCAAGTTTTGATGATTTGGATGACTAGAGTTATTTGCCTCCATTAAAAGTTGCTGTAATGGTTATATTCAAGTGGCCAAATCATACCAGAATAGTTTGCTGAGCTTTTTGGCCGTCTAGAAACAAATTTTAAAGTGTGAAAATAATAGGAGCTTATTTTGCTAGTCATCTATCTAGCTTGATTACAAGTTTTGTTATCATTTGATTAATTTCTTGTTCTAAAACTTTAAGCTATTAATATGTCCCTTCACGATCAGAGTATTGGCTTCAAATTCGATTCAGCTTTAACTGGCCAAAACTAGGTGATTAAACTTAAGACCCTTGCTCTAACAATATCTATAGTTATATTGAGTTGTTAGTTATCCTTAAAACTTAGGCTTCTTAAGAAGAGTCCAATGTATAAATCTATAGTTTAACAAGTTTCTCTCCTGATAGTATTCCATTCACTTGTTTCTAGTAAAGACTGCGATCAGAAGTCCCATCTTTTAATTCCAACATGCTATTGATTCGTGCCAAATGATGTATGCTCAAAACCTTTGTTTTCCTAACCCAGGCTGAATTTCTATGGTATGTATCTATCCTTGTTACTCAATTATGTGAATTGTTTGGTTTTCAAGAGAGTTCAAGATTAGAGCTCAGATTTTGACGAGGAATCTGTTTCATATCCTAAGATACAGCCATACAGGGTCATTTATATTTGCTTATTTGAGCTCTCTGTCAAGCCAATTAAGAATGAGATCTGAATCTCCATATTTACATTTTTTGCTTGATTTTATCTAATATAGCTATAGATTAATGTATTTTGGTTATTTGAAATCATTTTCCATAAGTACGCGTAGACTCGGATGATACAGCTGATCTATTATTCAATGCTTAGAGGCCATGTGGATAATCAATTGCACAAACAATTTAAGAGCTATGACAAGTCTTGTAGTATTTGACGGTCCAATGATCTGCCGTTTGATGGCTCCAGTGATGTTCAAATGTTGCTTAAACTCCATATGCTCTTGAAGTCAGATATAGGCATGGACAATGACGTTTCTTAGGCCTTAGCAATAATTTGGTTAATAAGCAATTTATGTACGTGATTTCCAGTTATATATAGTAATGTGTTTAAACTCTATTCATCGTGTGTCTATATTTGATCTGGTTTGACGCATTGCCACTAAGTTCAATATACGTGGGAATGAGCGGGTATGATTGTCATGCCCATATCCAAACCTAACTAATCCCTTTAATACCCATACCCAATTAACTATCCAGTATTTTTTTAACCCCTCTACCCAAACCTGATCTTAATATTTTTTCACTATCCTTAACCAAATCCAATAATACCCCGTCAACTCTTAGTCAATTGTCTTCCCCTAATCTTTGTACTAATTTCCTTGTCATGCCACCCACCCCCACCCCCACCCCCACGACCGCTCCTCCCCTAGTCGCCTTTGACGTTGCTCTTGCCCCAAGTCGCCTCCTCAATGCTGGCCCTCACCACCATCGACGATGAGGATTCGAGCAAGAATACCCTCACCCCAAGTAGATGCCCCTCTCCTCTAAAGTTGTCGGCGATGAAGAGCAGCAATGGTGGTGACAAGGATGAGTGGCAATCGTGACAACGACTATTGGGGATGAGTAGCAACAACTATGGCGATAGGGATGAGCAACAAGCTAGTGATTAGGGTTATGTATTTTGTTTATTAGAGGGTAAATGGGTAGTGGGTTAAAGGGTATTTGATTAATTTATTAGTTATAAATTTTATTTATAAAAATATTTTATGATTTAATTATAATATATATTTAATTATAGAGGTTCGAGTAGAGGGTATCTAACTTATACTATCCGAACCTGACTCGGGTAATATATTTGCTAATATCCAAATCGAAGCCGATTAATAGATATCCCATTATCTATAATCGAATTCGGATAAATCAGGTACCTATTAAAACTGAACCCGAATGCCATCCCTATGTTGCAAAGTTTCGTTGCAAACTAATTGACTCACTATGGAAAATGCCAATTTTCATCCAGCATAGATAGTTTTTGGTCTGGAGAAACATTGGTCCAGTTTATTGTCATACTATGTTGGCAAAAGGTGTGCAAATGAGGATATGAATTGTAAGAAATTGTGGCGTGTATGTGTTTTTGGTTGTGGACTTGTGGTGAGGAATGAGTGGGAGATTAGATATATTTCTTTGCTCAAGAGTTTCTCACTTACGTTTTATAGAATGCTTTGGATAGCAATTTTGCAGTTAATCTGACTACAGTATTGGCCCTTTTCTGATAAATATACCTGATTGTCTATTGCAGGCAAGGAAATCAATGTGTCGAATAAAGCGTGTCGTAACTGAGGTAGCAATTGCCGAACTCGATCCTAGAACGTCTGCAGAAAGGATGAGGATGATTATTGCATTGTTTTCCTTTCCAATTCTTGTATCACTCATCCGGTGCTTTTTCGACAAAAAGGATGAAGTCAAATGCCAAAAATATGTGAAAACACTAGACTCCCCTTTTTAAGGTCAGAGAAAATTTTAATGTTTTTTCAATTAATTTCATATATTAATAGTCATTGTGTATTAACACGTTGTTAGTATGAATCAGCATTAATGTACTAAAAGTATAATCACAACTTTCCCAAATAACTACCAATCAACCTTTCCAATATTGTGTATGCACTATGCAGGAGAGGATTGAACCCGTGCTGAAATAATCTTAATATGAAAATTCTATCAATTATAAAACCCCCACAATAATCTTAATTTTTTGTTTAAATAAAAATGAAATTTTAGAATGACATTTTGTTCGTGCCACAAAAGAGAATGTTTCTATCTGAACTTAACGCTGTATTTGTTTAGATCTTTCGTTGGAGTAAAACTCTAGTATTTAAATGCTACCGGACAGTTTTTGGTGGAAAATATTCACAAATGTTGAATGCTTCTGTACACGTCCTTATCTTAAGTTGGATCATGCTTTGATTAACTCAGTTTTAAGTCATGTTCAGCCATATGCTTGATTTGGTTATTTTTTTGAGCAACTCTATGAGGAATGAAAATTCTGCAGATGGTGCATCTTACCTAGTATCTGTAATACCCCGAGTATAGTCCCACATTGCAAGTGGGAGAAACTATTATGTGGTTTATAAGGCTTAGTGGGCTTGCTATTGTTAACTTGGGCTTAAGCATTTTAATAAATTGGGCCACGTTGCAAATCGGCTCACCAAGTTAATGAATAGTTTGCTTACTAAGTGGCAAAACTTAGTCCTAAGCATGGTGAGATTCCAATAGGAAAGGGCTACCGAGGATGGTGGAGCCACCTTTGGGCTGACCTCACATGCTGCCGACTAAGGGATGATTCTTGGGCATGTGTTAAGGTTTGGGCTTGACGAGGACGTCAAGTCTTAAGTGGGGGAGATTGTAATACCCCGAGTATAGTCCCACATTGCAAGTGGGAGAAACTATTATGTGGTTTATAAGGCTTAGTGGGCTTGCTATTGTTAACTTGGGCTTAAGCATTTTAATAAATTGGACCACGTTGCAAATCGGCTCACCAAGTTAATGAATAGTTTGCTTACTAAGTGGGTTATAACAGTATCCTGGGAGGATACTGTGCAAAATGGTTCAAGAGTTGCTCGATTGGATGCTTGATAACTCAACTCATTCATTCCATTTTCATCATATAAATTGAGCTAATGAGCATCTAATCGGATTACTACGAATGGAGTAACTTTGTCAGTCTAATTGTCTCCTCCCACACGCTTGCATGTTAAGCAAGCAATCCACAATCCAAACCCAGAAATAAAAACCAACTGCTCGTTTGAAACGCGTGAATACATCATTACACAGAAGAGACATGAGCTCAGAACAAAATCAAGGGTTTACATTCTAGCTGATTGGGTCAAAAACATTACTCATCAGGTAGGTAGTCATGGATTTCTGCCGTAATTTGGGTTAAATATTATTATTCTGTTTGGTTTCCCCTCGAGGAAACGGTCGCTGACCGCGTTTCACGCGCGATACCGTTTCAAATCAAGTCAAAATTAGAACGAGCCGGCCCAAAAGTCTAAGACCACCAAACGGGTTTCGTGCCGTCCGATGATGAGGAAGATACATGGCGACGGCTGAGATCCTTCCCACATGGTTCGTAGTACCGTCGGGCCCGCAATTATAGGAGGTTCGGCCTCCGACCTCTTGACCGCGAAAACGGATCTCGAAACAGAAATCAGAAAACAAAAACACGGAAACAAAAACAAAACTGCGAAGGGAGAGAATGAAAGAGAAAGCCAAGGGAGAAGCAAGAGAGAGAGCGAGAGAGGACAGGGCATTTGGTGGTGGCGTTCCATCTCCTTGTCTTCTTCTCTCTTCCCCTCTTCTTTTTTCTCTTGTTCTTCCTCTTCTTCCCAGCCTATCGCGGATGGAAGAGGAGAGAGGAGAGGGGAGGAGTTGTTATTGAGCCGGAGGATTAGCTGTCGGAGATCCCGGAGGGGGGCCGAAACATGCATATGATGCGGCGGCTCAAGAGCATAGCTTCGGGGCGCTCTTCCGTCTCGGATCCTGTAAGCTACACATCCCTCATATGAGTTTTATGCTCTTCGTTTTCAACCACATTTCCTCTTCTTAGTTCCTTGGAGGTAGGTGTGATTTTGAATTTTTGTATTTGTTTTTTTTCTCTTCCTTCTAATCACTCCGTTCAAAATCCTCCTTACAAGAATGTTGACGGGGGATGCATTGATGTTGCTCTAGGGTTTCCTCGACATGTTTAATTTTGCGCGAAATCGTTGAAGGCGATTCGTTGATGCGATTATTTGTAGGGTTTTGCAGGAAACCTCAGCTTTGTTTGCTTGGTGGCATGTAAGATATTTTGTTGTTTGAAATCGAAGTAATATTCTCAAGCCAAATGGTTTTATTTTACCAATCTGTTCGAAGTGGTGTTGGGATGGTCATATGTCGTGCTGAGTCTGCTGACCTATAGCTTGGAAGAATGCAGAACTCCGTAGGGAGCTCTTTTGTGGGTTTCTTTATTTAACTTTCGTAATGATGATATCTTAAGCTTGATGGTTTTTAGCTGAGGAGTTAGAATATGACAATCAAACACAACATGCATAACTCCAAAAACAAACTGTAACATCACCATTTGCCAAACTAGCCAAGAATCACTATCCAATTGCCTCTTTTAGATTGATATCTGCCTGTGATGTATCTCTCTAGCGACATAGTGACTTCAGCACAGTATCATTGGAAGCTTGAGCTTTGCATTCCTTTTGCTTGGGTGATCAGTACATTTATCCGTGGTCTAGGGTTTGATTTTCATCAGTGGCACCTTATGTGCAATATGGTCTTTTTAATTTTTAATTTAGTAATTTGATAAAAAAGAACCTCGTACTTGTAAAAAGTAGGTCATGATGACCTCTGCAACTTCATCGTACATTCTACATATGCAAATGATTAGTACATTCGCCAAACTAGCCAAGAATCACTAACCAATTGCCACTTTTAGATTGATATCTGTCTGTGATGTATTCTTCGAGCGACATAGTGACTTCAGCACATTATCATTGCAAGTTCGAACTGTGCATATCCTTTTGCTTGGATGATTAGTACATTTTCCCATGGTCTAGGGTTTAATTTCCATCAGGGGCACCTTATGTGCATTTGTAATTATTAATTTAGTAATTTGATTAAAAAAAATAAACTCGTGCTTGGAAAAGGTAGGTCATGATGACTACTGCAACTTCATCTGACATTCTACGTATGCAAATGATTCAACCTTGGTATCAGATTATGTAAGGTCATTCTATTTTATTCATTTTTGCACATGCTTGTTCTGGAAGGCTTATCAGCCACCCGCGAGATCAGAAGCTCATTTGATTTTCTAAGTTCTAATTGTTTCAGCCTTGCTAGGCCAAATATTTGTAGGTGTATTGTACTTACCATGTTGCTTTGCAACTCTTGGTGTGTGGCAGTAAAGCTCTGTTGCTTTTTGAAGCATTTTCATATAAAAATAGCAACATTAGCAGATCTTGATATGGATCAACCAATTTGGATCAAGATGGACCAAATATTGATATAATTTTGTTTGATTTATTGAACATTGAAAAGCATGAAGAAGCCAGTGGATTTGCCTGAAATCAAGATGAAATTGAGAGTGCAAAAACTTAGATTGTCGGTACAAGGCAAAATTGGGTTAGATTATTGAGTGCAATATAAAATTAGATTTTCGATCACAGCTTACCATGTCATAGAATTCTCCACTTCTTGACATTTATGATCAAGCACAAGCGTCAATTGAGTGTTCTTCATTCATCGACACTGCTCTAACTCCATTCTCAGGTTGCTACTTTGAAAAAGCACGTGTCAAGTCTCATAGCTTCTGGATTGTTGCTCATGAAGTCTCGCAACACTTATCACTGAGTGACTAATTTGGTTCTAATACTAGGCATTCTCCTCATGTGACACCTACACAAATAGTTTGAGCACAAGAACTATTCTAGCTTTCAGAAGAGAAGGGTGGTGGAATCTTGATTTGATCAAATTTAATGCTCATCCAAGCAATTTGATTTCATCTTAACCTTAAAATTTGTTTCCTAATTTTTCATTTAATTAAATAAATTTGTGTCTTATTTTATTGTTTAATGTTTTACCTATAACCATCTAGCCTTTTGGTGTAACTTTGGTTATTAATTATTTATTTAATGCTTAGGTTCAAACTATTTAAAGTTTCACAATAAATAATTATTTATTATATATAGCTATAAATATTTATTTTTCCTATAAACAGAAATTTACTACATACTTAATATATCGATGGTTATTAGAAAACACAAGTAAAAATATATATAAATGATATTTTAATATAATACCTATTAACTTTATTCGATAGCTAATATTAACAAAATCGATTAGTTATATACTAAATATTAAAATGCCTACAAAAATATAATTAATTAATAGCAATACTAAAGTTCCTTTTAATAGGAACATTATAAATAATTCAGATACATAAGTATTAGATTCTAAATTCACTGATCAAATTAAATTAGTTAGAATTATTAAAAATAATTAACAATTTCTTCACTAATAAAATTAAATTAAACTTTCCATGACTTACGGACTGATATTTTTGTGTTTTCCTTTTTTAGAATGCTATTATTTTTTTTCCTATTTTCCTCTTTTTTTAATTATCTTTTCTGATTTCGATTCTGTTTTGTTCGATATGGTACCCTCAAAACGATTGGTATCACATTTTTTGGAATGCCCGATACAGATACAAATAGTAATTATTAGGTTACAGATATCAGGATGCACGGCCACCAGGTTGCAGATTGAGTTATGTATTAAAAGTGACCTCGCTGAGATGTCTTCGCTTGTTGGTGAAGAGTAAAACAAATAAATTTCAATGTAGGAACTTCAGGCATCCTTGCAACACTGTAATTGCTGTATTTGGTGAAGCTATGTCACTAGCTGCTCACTTGTCCGTGATCCTAGATCCACTGAAATACTACCCTTTCCTGACAGATTATTTCGTGCACAAGCAGCACATAACTTTATTCTCGTTTTCCTATAAAGATAAGCATAGGAACTTGATTCACTTCTGTAAGCTTTTCCAAATTGGTAGTTACCATGAAATTATGAAAGACACAATGAAAATGTTAAAAAGGAAAAGGACTATTGCATGAGCCTCCTTTTCAATGCATCTTTTTAGTTGATCTCTTCTTTTGATATTCTGAGGTTCTTTATATTTTTGCACAAGGGTGGGGACTATGGAACAAAAAGAGCAAAGTTTGATCAGGAGGAAGGAGGAGATATTCATCTTGAACAGCATATTATTGGAGATAAAGTGTCTAATGCTGACCAGCATGCATCTTCATCTCATTTGAATTTTGATGCTAGCACATCAAGCACTGAACCTCCTGCAAGATTTGAGGCAGCAACCATTGATCAACTTCCCAGGGAAATGCATGGGATGACGATTAGTGAAGATAAAGTTGGCTGCCACATCGAGAAGGTTGATGTTCATGCTTCATTTTGTTATGTTGCCAAAATGTTCCATATTTTGTAGTTTCTATTCCTATAGTTAATTCATTTTAACTTCCAGTTTATGTTAGCTCATAGTATCTCTTGTAGGAAGTTGACGGGGCAATGATAAACAGTAAAGGGACTATGGCCGGACAGATAATTTCAACCACAATAGGTGGTCGGGATGGTCAACCAAAGCAGGTGCTTTTGCATTTTTTTTGTTTGAATTGATACTTGTTAGATATCAACAATTTACATGGCGGCTCCTTTGTTGCATATGATGCTATTAATTCTTATGTTAATTGTTAGATGCCAACTTTTCATGATATTCCGTTTCATCTAATCTGAATACCATGAGTTCCATTTCATAGGAAAATTTCTCAACCTGTCAGTGTCAATTGTTGATTGAGATTATATAATATAATCAGACTGTTGATGTTGGAAAAGCTTACACATTAATATGTTTGGGGATGACAGTTATCTTTAGTTTTTGTTTGACTTATTATTTTAGTAACTTCTATAACTTGGGGAAACAATCAATTTTGTAGTCCCTTGATCCAAACGTCTCTCAGCATTGCATGGTTTCTATTATTCTAAAATGTTTTGATTTTATAATACCTCATATTTTGCTGTTAATCTTTTTTAATCTTGGAATGTGAACCTCTTCATCTAAGTAATTTATTGGCAAATTGAATTCAGACGATCTCATATATGGCAGAACGCATTGTTGGAACTGGTTCTTTTGGTGTAGTCTTTCAGGTAGCTTATCTTACTTCCTAGTTGCTATAGAAAGTTTATCTTTAATTTGGTCAGCTGTAATTTATTTGATTGTGATTTTTTTTTATTGTTTTATCATCTGTCACAGGCTAAATGTGTGGAAACAGGGGAAGCTGTTGCCATCAAGAAGGTTTTACAGGATAAAAGATACAAGAACAGAGAACTTCAAATCATGCTCTTACTTGACCATCCAAATGTAGTTCAGCTGAAGCACTATTTTTTTTCAACAACTGACAAAGACGAGGTTTATCTGAACCTTGTTCTTGAATATGTACCTGAGACCCTTTATCGTATTGTGAAGTACTATAATCGGATGAGCCAACATCTATCTCTCATTCATATCAAGTTGTACACATACCAGGTGAATGTCAACAGCTCATTACTGTTTTTCTTATGACTAGTTTCATTCTTCAAAATCCGTACAGCCAACTAGTTACCTATCATATTGATGTAGATTTGCCGTGGACTTGCATATATTCATCGTGTTGTAGGTGTGTGCCATCGGGACATTAAGCCACAAAATTTGTTGGTGAGTTTCTTGTATATTTTGCTGTAAGGTCTTATGAAAAGTGTATTTAGACTGGTGATAAAATTTCATATTTGTCAACGTCTTCTATGTGAGGATAATGTTGTGTTTTTGCTGTAAAGATCTTTAGACTGGAAGGTCTTTTTGCTGTAAGATTTTGTTGTATTGGTCCATTGTCCTGTGCATGTGTTTTTTTTCTCGTTGGGTTTGATAGATGGTGTATATGCAGGATTCTTTTTCTGAATTTTGTAAGGGACTCCCTTAGTCTTCCTTTTGTTTGGAACCAAAATGGCATTCTTTTTTCTCTTATTAATAATGTCCTCGACTTTTGGCAAAAAAAAGGATAATGTTGTGATGGCTCATATGCGTTTTTGTTAAGGAATTAATTGCAACCAATCAAATGAACAGACAGGAATTGGTGGTGATATGTTCATTTATAACAGAATGTAGTTTTTGAAATTTTAAGGTATCATTTAGGGAATAATTAAACAAGTGATGTAAAAGACGGTTGTAATTATGTACTTCCACGGTGTGATAGATTTATTTAACTTATATCCATCTTTTGAAGAAATTTCGTTATTGTCATGTGTTAGTCACGGACAGCTTATGAACTTTTTTTTAACCCTAGAAGTTCCATTATTAGGTAACCATTTCCTAGTTAATTGAAGTCTATTAAGAGTTTTGGGTAAAGGAGATTTCCTAATCTGCTGCTCTGCACCAAGAGCTGGTATAGGCCAGAGTTCCGTGTGTTGTACGATAAGATGCTGGCATGGTGCAAGGGCCATGCCTGACCTTTACACAACCTTATCATATGCTGATATTAGTGAACAAACCCTTCTAGTTGCATTTGAAATCCACAAGTAAGCTTATTTATGAGTATTCAAGGACGTGAATTTCAGAAAACATATAGATGTGGCTTTTGGATTTCAAAGTCGTAAATCTTATTCGTTGGCTCATTTTATAGGTGAATCCTCACACTCATCAAGTAAAGCTTTGTGACTTTGGTAGTGCCAAGAAACTGGTATGTAACTTGGGATATGCTTGAATATCTTACAAGCAATTTTCTCCCCATTGACACCTACTACTTCTTTTTTCCAGGTTCCAGGAGAGCCTAATATTTCGTACATCTGTTCACGGTACTACAGAGCTCCTGAACTTATTTTTGGGGCCACAGAATATACCACAGCCATCGACATGTGGTCTGTTGGTTGTGTGCTAGCTGAGCTTCTCATAGGACAGGTAAACAAAACTGAGGATTTTCAGATCCAATGTAACCCAGTATTGGAAGTTTTTAGATTTTACCCTCTTGTTTCAGCATCAATCTAAAATCATAGTTTGTGACATTGTGTTTCTCTTTGAGTATTGCTCTAAAAACCAATTATCTGGATATATTTATAATTCATTACAGTGAGCTTCTACGTATTATGCGGTTGAAAAATATCCATATGTTCTAAAAAAGATTGTGAATATTTTCCTAGTAAAAAACTATCTACTATGTGCTTTAGAATTATTTGTTGTTTAATATATTGAGGCATACTATTCTTTGTTCAACAACCAAAACTTTTTTCATTGGTGACATTTTTTGCTCCAACTTATGCCTAGAACAAATCTAATAATCACTTTATTGAACAAAATATCTTAATGCGAATCATATTTTCGAACTAATGAAATCAGTACCTGTAGTTTGGTATTCCGCTATAAGTATAGTAGTCAAACTGAAAGCAAGTCGCAAAATTAGCTGTGTAGCAATGACTACCTCAAATGCCTGCCAACTTTATGCATTCCCAAACGTCTAACTCCTATCCATTGCATGTTATTGGTATCATTTTGTCATGCTCTTTTATGTTACAACCATCTTTGATGTTATATTTATCATCAATATTGCACCTTGTGGTTAATATTACCCTTCTTTTTGCATTTTCACAGTTCTTCTGCAGATATTTTTTTATCAGAGAAATATAATCAATACATTGTTTTTGCAGCCTCTGTTTCCTGGAGAAAGCGGTGTTGATCAATTGGTGGAAATCATTAAGGTGTTGTATCCTCAGGATAATTTTTGATATTTGGTCTCATAATTTTTGCTTATGTACCTGAAGTTCAAATTATTATTGTTGCCTTCAGATTTTAGGCACACCAACACGAGAAGAAATTAAATGTATGAACCCAAATTATACAGAATTCAAATTTCCTCAGATCAAAGCTCATCCCTGGCACAAGGTTAGTCTAGGTACCATGCTATTATAGGATCCTCTTGTGTGTGTATATATATATATATGAAACATAAATCATGAAGCCTTCCCTTTACAGCTTTTTCATAAGTGGATACCTCCTGAAGCAGTGGATCTTGTATCGAGGCTCCTTCAATATTCACCTAGTTTGCGCTTTACGGCTGTAAGTATCATTTCTACAGAAATTAATTACTTTTTTTTTACTTGGTTTCTACTAATGAAATATTAAAGACACTAGGAAAGGTAGAGTAATCATCCATTTGTGTCTGTAATGATGAGTCACTATTTTTTATACTTGAAACCATATTTTCAATAATAAACTGCAGCTTAGAAAGAACTTGTGACATCATTTGTTAAATTCGGGTAGCAGCATGAGTCATTGTTGTTTTTTGTCTCTCGATTGCCACTTGGCTAGTTAGGTAATTTAAACTGAAACAATTCTATTCATCTTCTCCTGGAGTCATCTGTTGCTTTATAGAATTTTGTGGACTACATTTGAAGTTTGAATCTGCCTTGTACTTCCACTTGTTGCCATGTCGTTCATTCTTCAATTAAACACGTACGGCGCTGCATTTGTCTAGTCATACTTTACTATGTGGCACCTGTTCTAGATGGTATTAAAGGTTAATTCTGTACTATTTTCATCAATCTGTAGCTGGAAGCCTGTGCCCATCCATTTTTTGACGAGTTGAGAGACCCCAATACACATTTGCTAAATGGACATCCCCTTCCTCCTTTATTTAATTTCACAGCTCAAGGTAAGATCCTGCCTCCTACATTTGTTTCTCGACTGATGTTGCTAACCGCTAAGTCATCACCGTGTGTTTCCAGAGCTTGAAGGTGCTTCCCCTGAACTGATTCAACGGCTCATTCCTGAGCACTTGAGGAGCACGCAGCAAGTAGAAGCCTAAACTCAAGGTGTTGCGTCTGAAGAAACTCACAAGTGGGGATCGCTTGGATGGTGACTGATGACCAAACCTTATTCTGATTGGTTGGGAAAGCCAACATATTTATTACGGAGTTCGTGAGGTAAAGCCGTAAGTTGGAAAGTTCTCTAGCTATTTGTAGTGGAGAATTTCTCGAATTTTGGAGTACGTTGACTTACCAAAGGGGCTTCAGGCACAAGGGCAAGCAAGAAAAGAGTCAGGAAGTTGTTCGACACCTATGTTCGTACTGTTCGAGGGATTATTTCCCAGTTGATATTGCTTCTCGATGCATGGCTAGCCCAAATGTCAATTTGCTGTTGAAATCGTCCTATTGTATGTAGAATTCATGAATTTCAAGGTGCGTGCATCTTATAACACGTTCTATGGAGGGGGCTCGTTTGGATCTGGGTGCTTGATTTGTGGCTGTTCATGTCATCGATTGGACAGCGAGACCCAATAAGCGTGAAGGGTCTTAAATAGTGATGATAAAAATTTTAGATCTCGTATACTGCGTATTGGTCTATATGTAGTACGAAATTTCAAGCCTTTTGATGTAGGTGCGGGCGCAGGAGAACGCCGAGTACTTGAGGGTGCGCATTTGACGTGCGCTGTTCCCCGTGGAGTGGTAATTTTTGAGATTTTTATCAGCTCACAAGGTGAGCTAGAGCTATGATGGTGGTGCCCGTTTTATGAAATTATTTTTCGACTAGCAAGATTATTTGTGCCAGTCTTTTTCTGCTGTTCGGTCTAGACCTGCATCAGTTTAAACCATCCAATTTAAATTTGCTCTGTGGACCAGGTAGATTTATTAATGCACATTTGATTGGCAGGCAAGGGGCCTTCGTCAAGGTGGCTTCTGCGTTTCCCCTCCATTCATACAATTCTGGCTCAGTTTTCTGAAATAGGAAAAATTCTATTAATGCTTTTAATCAGCTGGTCCAAATTTATTCTGCTCACCTCAATAATAGGATTGTAACTATATGAGACAACAGTATAGGACAATTGCTAAATCCATAATCAAAATTTTTTTGAATAAATCCCTTTAACTTTCTTCTTTTTTTTTTCAGCGAATCTATTTTTTTTGTTTGACTTTGATGATCAATAGCAATATGCCACGTCATTTGCCACATCTCTCTACATCAGTGTTAAAATAGAAAATAAATGGGTAAATTTATGTCCATAATCTTTATGTTTTTCAATTAATTTTTTTTTGCTTTAAATTAAGGTGATATGCCTAGTTAATTCTAAGGTGTATTAACGATAGCAAACATTTCACCTAAATAATAAAAATAGGTCGAGAGGGAGAAACAATGGTATAAAAGTTGAAACCAGCTATATAATTTGTAAATGAACAAGTAGGATAATTTATTAAAAGCTTCCAAAATCACGACAAAATTATCATTAAAAAGTATGGGAATAAATAGTTTTAAAATAAGAAGACGATAAATGAAATATCAAATAGTTTTTCTAGGAAGGTAGCCTCCCAAAACTAGCATACTGAAATAATGAAAATTAAAATTTTAAATGAATTCATCAATTTTAAAAAAACTTCAAAAGAAAACAAAACTCGACAATTGATTTCACTCGAATTGAGTTATATTTTTCATCAAAACATGAAATGTTTATATTGCAATACAAACTTTATACAAATAGCATAAGCATATAATGTTTTATATGCTTATGAATATTATATTGCAATTAAGTTACTTTTAAATAGAATAAGCATATAATTTTTTATCTTAAATTATGTTCTAAATGGCGACCGTGAAGTTGTTTTTATCGTTACAATGAGAACAACTGTGGGTACGTTTGCAGCTGCGGACCTCACCTTATGCGGGCGCGGTCAACTATTTTTGAGAAATTCCTTCGTTTGGCCCGTAGGTTCTCGGGCCACATCTAAGAATTTTTATTGTAGTAGACAATTTGAGAGAGGGCAGTTTCTTGCGCCCGCTAAAGCGAAAGAGGAATGGCTCTTTTCTCTGCACTAGCTCCGACTCGAACGGGCTTGCCTCTGCGGCTAAGGTGGAGAGGTCCCTACCGCCAGGGAAGAGGAAAATTGCAGAGGGCGATTCGATGAGTGGCGGTAGAGAGAGTCAAGGAGAGGATGGGAGCCGAAGTTTCTCGGCGGCGGGGGAAGTGGTGGCAGCGGAGGAGGGAACGGCGAGGAGGGGGATGGTAGTGAGGGGATTTTGCCGTCTCCACGAGCAAGCTTTCTAACTCGGCATCGACTTCCCACTCCTCCGTTGCCCTCCCGTCCGCCCTTTGCTCGTGCCGAACTACTCCTCACACACTGAGCTCCTAGCTAATATTTTTAGTAATTTATTTATTTATTATTAATTAAAATATAGTTTATATTGAAAACTAATAATTTTACTAACAAGAAAAAGTTATAAGTTGTTTTACCCAAATAGCTTAAAAAAATTTTAACCAGTTTTGATCAAACCAGCAAAACTATAACCTTCCAAACCCCAAGCTGGCCTATATCAATGAGAGAATGTCTGGTTGGATTTGCATGTATAAGATATATAATTATGTGTTTATATTAAATAATAAGCTGGAATAGCTCAGTTGGTTAGAGCGTGTGGCTGTTAACCACAAGGTCGGAGGTTCAAGCCCTCCTTCTAGCGAAAATTTAATTTTTTTTATTTATTGTCTTTAAAAAGTAAAAGTTGACGATATATAATCTATCTAAACCCTCCTTCTAGTGAAAATTTAAATTTTTTTTATTTTTTTTTCAACTTTGTATTTTTATACTATGTATTATCAGAAGAAAATAAGTTACATTGTATTTTTATACCATTTTAAAAGTTGGCGGTATACAATTTACCTAAATATTCATGTCCTTGCTTGTATAGTAGTTGACAAGAAAATAAGTTATATTGTTAAGTAATGCACAATCATTGACATTATAAATTGCACAAATCACAACATAAGCAAAATTTTAATCGCATATGACATAGCATAGAACGTTACATCTATCAACTTAGGATTGATAATAAGCCACAATAATCTATTTGATTTTGTTCTACAAAATCTTAAACATTTGATAATATAGAATATTTTAAATTAATTCTTGTAACGTTAATATGGTCGCATCCAGACATATGTCAACTGTGATCACACAGGAGATGGTTAAAAGGTGAGCCTCCAAGCAGGTTCTGGCAGTAAGCACGAATTAAACCATCAGCAATTGGCCAAAAAAAAGTGGTGCTAGTTTTCCTGTGGCAATAGATCTAGTCGCTAAATGGACATGCGGCTATCCCATTTCAGCTGTACAACATTTCATTTGCATCTTTTTTTGTGAACGAAAAAAATTTCCATGTTTTTCAAACATGCTATAACTCAACAGTGTATGAGCAAATTAGATTGTCGCCCACTCAATTTGGATCATTCAAATTGAAAAATAAAATACAAGAACTGATTTGATCGCCTCTGAACTCTTCTTATTATGGTTCCTTCTCCGCTGACTTCAATCAACATCTCCGCTGACTCCAATAATATAGATGAGATAATAAGCTCAACACCAACTCGGCTGATACATTAGTCATCCCGCCATTCATATTGGCATCTTTCGTTGCAACACTTGTAGAATGTTGTCATAGGTTCATCAGCTGATCGAATTTGCATTTGTTTGAAGAAAGCCTCTCCATTATGACATCTTGGGCAGGTTGCTGCAGGTTGAAAGGAAAGTTCAACAAGAGAGTGCATTAATCATTTATAAATACTAACATATAATTTAGAATTGAGCATGCTATAGTTGGGGCCTACAGCCAATTTTGCTGCAATGTGCTAAGTAACCAATTGTTGATGCATTTTGCAAATAATTTGACTTTCTGTAAACAAGTTTAGCTTATAAATCTTATGAAAAGGAACAAATATCTGAGCACCAACTAGCAGGCTAGAGCACACAATAGAGAAGGGAAGAGATGCGTAACAACAGTCTTGCTTCCAAAATAGTTTGAATTATGAAAAAGTCCAAATGCAAAGTAGTGTTAACGATAGGAGGGTGCTTATTTCTATAAGCCGGATAGAAGAAAAATGAAAGCTCACTACCATTCCCATGGAACATGAACAACAATTTCTTCCTTTGGCCACGGATTATTTCGCTGATTTGAGCAGTAAACAGAACATCCACCTCAAGAATAGGTTAAACATTTGACTGTATCTCAAATCTTATGAACATTTTGCATGTCTCCAATGATCTAAAAGAAAATCTTCAAAGGAATCAAGATAAACTAGATTCAAGCACCTCCCCTACGTGAGCTACAACCACTAGCAACTCCTAGATGCTACCTAAGGCAAATAAAGTTAGTCTTCTCCTTACCTACACGATGTTGTATCTTAAACAAACAAGAGAGATTCTATGCACCGGGCAACTTCAATACCATTTTACAGTTTTCATCTGGGCGATCTGGGTTGGGCATGGGTTGTATATACCTTTTGTCTTTTGTGATTTTTTTTATGCGTTAGGAGTTTGTGCACCTTTGATCATGACTCCTCATTGGGCTATTGTCGCTTTTATTTTTCTGTTTTTCCTTACAATTTGGTCATCTTTCCTGAATGAATTGTAGGAGCCTCTGGGTCAATGATGCTGCATGCTTCAATGCATCTAAAAATCAACCGATATTTGGAAAATACTTTTTTTTTGCCAAAGGGAACCGATGGTTTCAACAATCCAATCAAGTTGAAGAATTACAAAATTAGGATAATAAATTGTTTTAAAAACCTTGGCATCGTAATTTTAATAAGCAACTAGTGTGCACGAATATTATCATCAAATCAAGCAGCCCGTAATGGCCCTCATAGAACAAATTGGCTATAATCAGCAGGTAAAAAAAGCAATCGAAGGCGTCGATCACAACAAAAGGGAGGTAGGTCACATACTTTCGGTTTTGGGGGCAAACTTCATCGCGTCGGCGCCGCTGAAGATGGGCTCCACCTCTTTCTTCGTCAAACGCTGCTTCAGAACAATCTGAGCAAACGAGAAAATAAAATAAAATCTTCTTGTTCATCAACGCAAATCGACATACACAGCGTCATCATGAATTGACTCGCGATTAGATCAGAAGTGAGCACCTTGTTAGTGACGCCGCAGACGTACGGGCAGGTGGGACAAAAGAATCGCAACCTCTGGCCGCTCCTGGCCGGCTCGATCTGCAACAGATTTCCGCACGTCGGACAGAACTCCATCAATGGTGAATTGTGCGACAGTGAGGCTTGCTTGCGCAGTCTGCCCTACTCTCGGTTTTGAATTTTGGACTGCTGTGTTTTCCCTCTCCTGCCTGGTTGGCTCCCTCTTTAGGTTCGTATCTGCTTCCTGACCTCCTTCCCAGACGAAGAACGTACACAGAGACGGAGAAGGGTTTCGTTTTCTGGACACGATAAGAACAAAGCTGCTGCCGGCCTATCACAACCGTCCATCAAAATCATATATTTTCACCGATGACGACGTCATTGGCGGCGGCTAATGTATCCACGTTTTTAAATCAAAAATTATTTTTAAAATTTAAATATAACACTAATAATAATTCTTTTAATTAATTTATGGATGGCTTTTATAAATAAATAAATAAATAAATATATATATATATATATATATATATATATATATATATATATATATAAAATTAGATATCAAGTACTAAGTGTCCACATTTTTAGAAATAAATGAATATAAAGAGAAATTATTTGCGTTAAATATGTTCTTTTCTAATTTATTTAAATTATTAATTTGTTCTTGTGAATATTGTCAATTTTATAAAATCATCGTAGAAACATAATAGCTCTATGCACATGCAAATTCATCAATAGGTATTTATATTTGTAAATTAACCTTATAAACCGAATGAAAAAAATAATCTTATAAACTTTAAACAATAAAATTTCAGATATTCTATAATTCAAGTAAAATGAGTTTAAATTATTAAAAATCCTATCAGCTTTTTTATCTAAAATAAATATATAGTGTAATAAAGTGAGTTGAAATTGCTTGATGAATTTAAAGTGTAAGGCACCAAATTGCTTGATGAATCACACAATCATGTAGTGTTAAAAAAAATAGCATCACACAATGTCAATCCAAAAAATTAGGTGAATCATTGTGAGTGCATCGCAAAGGAAATCCAAAAGAAAACTTGAAAGTTGACCCAATCTCCAAAATCCAGAAATCAAATTGCGGGACCTAAAGGATTTTCTTCGAAGAACAAGTTCACATCAAGTAGCAACGGACGAACACACTCATTTGGTTTGAAAGATGTTTTTGAAAGATGTTTTTGAGTACAATTTTGAAGTGAGAAAGTATCGAACATGCTCATTTGGTTTGAAAGATGTTCTGGATCATCCTCTTGGAAGAACTCTTGGCGGCGGACTCCAGCTCCAAAACCTCGTCTGAGCTAAGGCGCCAGCCAAGGGAACCCAGGTTCTCCTCTGCTTGCTCCACCGACTTCACGCCCGGAATTGGAACTGTTCCCTTGCATATGCACCAATTTATTGCAATCTGCCAAACACATCTCTGCTTAATCCACTACTGCAACTCTACAGGCATAATGTAAAGCCTGAATGCGCTGAACTTGACTTTTGTATTTCCTTTTCAGGTGGTCTTCTATGTTTTAGTTTGATTTTAGAATGACATTTCACCATGACTGCTCTGATCTTTCAAATGTTCAAATTGAAAAATATGCATGCTGGTTAAATTGTGCTTTTGCAGGCAAGGCAAATTGCTTGATAGTGAAGCAAAGCTGGAAGTTCTTATCTAGGATCCATCAGAAAAATTGCCATATTTTTAACCAAGGGTTGTTTTGGTAAAGAAAATCTCAAAATTTTTGCTAGTTGCAGTAAAAAGATCTATCCATTCCAAGAGCTCAACCACAACCACATGACTTGATGTCCTCCTTAGTATTACCAAACTCATTAACTCATGTATACTATGAAATCCAATTCTCCGAACTAAACTAGGGGGTATCCCGCGATTCCCCGACTTAACATCCTCATCAAGCCCAAATTGATGTTACTAAACCCATTGGTAAAAATTCAAAATCTTAAGCCCTTAGCAAAATCATTAAGCCTTAATACTTATGAATAGTGGTTTATGCTGTTCAAAATGTAGAAAAATTTCATTTGTTAAATTTGATGAATGTGAAGAGAGTTATTAACATACTTGTGACATTGTTTTCTGCCTCCTTTCTGATATATCCCTCAAGGAATTGAGCAGAGGACCCAAACCAGGGAGCACTTGCCGAAACAGAAAAGCCCTGCAATTAGATTATGACAGCCCTCCATTTAACATTTGACCTCCCATTTACGTTGAGTTTTGCACAAATGTTTGTGACAGTACCGTGGCCCAGGTGGAAGGTTTGCTGATGTATATTTTCCAGTGAGCATTCCTAGCCCAAGGGGACTATATGCAATCAGTCGAATCCGTAGTGAATCGCATATTTCTTTGAGCTCCATTTGAGCATCATTCATGCTCAGCAAAGAAAACTGAACCTGTTCATAAGATAAATTATGTAATCTGATGAATGCTAGATCAAGCTGCTCAAAGTGGCAATTGTAAAGAAAAACAGTTCCTGGATCATCAAATTCTAAAGTACCTGGGCAGAGCATAATGGCACACCTCGAGATTCTAGGTAATTATAAATCTTAATCAGTTGCTTTGGGCCATAATTGCTAACACCAACAGCACGAACTAAACCCTACAAGCAAATGAAACAATACAAGGTTTTAGATACATGGTTACTCAATCAAAGTAAAAAAAAAGATTTCTGCATAGCAGAATACACCTATCACCAGAGTATTTAAGACTGCCACAAGAGAAAGATAACATAGACCAGTAAAAGACACTTCATCATGTGCAACTGGTCATATATTATGTAATGTTAGTTGATCAAGATATATTTATTAAGAGAATGAAATCTTTAGAATGAAACTAAGGGTATGTGTGCTTGATCAAGATATTCTCAGTTTTAAGTGAAAATAGAGATCAAAACTATTTCTTTGTTTTAAAATTTTAGCAATTTCTATATAACAATAGTTTTACTTTTTTAAGTTTTTGAGTTCTAAGTTCTCTTTTACGAGGAAAATATCCATCAAATAAGTGCCTATGAATATGAATATGATCGAAAACTCTGACCTATCGTAACGCAATGTCCATTATAATTCAAGTGCTAAAGCTACAATTTTCAAAAGATTAAAAGAATTCAAAAGATGTATCAAATGCACTAATGTAGTTTCAAAAGGCACTGTGATGATGATTAGCTTATGCACGAGGTTTAGCTACAGATGAACAAACAGTCTCTCTAATTTATTAGTTCAGACTTGAGAGTGTACTTCCCTCAAAGGCTCAATCCATAAAATAAGGACCCAACAAAAAGAACTTGCGGAAACATATATAGTTCAGAGTTCAGA
Source organism: Costus lasius (assembly GCA_027563935.2). Classification (NCBI taxonomy): domain Eukaryota; kingdom Viridiplantae; phylum Streptophyta; class Magnoliopsida; order Zingiberales; family Costaceae; genus Costus; species Costus lasius. The sequence continues at coordinate 119,028,224 of CM050451.1, read as the reverse complement.
CCAAACTATGATATGTGAATCAAGAAATAGAAAGCATGTTTTGTTCTAGATGCTGGAGAGGAACAAGTTGTCAAATCATGGTGAAGGCATGTAAAAGACACTAGGGTAGTAACTTTTAAGTAAGCATAATAACCTCCTCATACATTGCAACTAGACCTTCCCAAAGAGCCTGCTCCTGTAATGGAGCATAGTTTGCAGTGGACCAATGCAACTGCCCTATACCAATTTGATCAACTTGCAATCGTTCTAAGGAAGACCTACCGTGAAAGAAAAAAAAAACTTTAGATTATGAGATATGAAATTGAAAAAAAGAAGAAAATTCAATTGAGGGAAAACATTGGATAAAAACAAACATGTCAAATCATTCAAAATTATACAAGGATGCACAGTGTTTGGAATCTTAGAAACCAGTTCCAGCACTCAAATTTGTTTCATGAAAGCAGAGTGAAAAGAATGTCCTATCTCTACTCATGCATCTACATGAACCATAAACTAAAGAGAATACTTGCAAGCTTTAACAAACTGTCCAGCGGTTAGGCGCCAAGGATAAGCTGCAAACTTTGTAGCGATCACTATGTTATCTCTAATATTTGGTCCTGTCAAGGAGAAAGACTAGTAATGAGTGAGGACACAATTGAGAAAGTTCAAATAGAAGGTTTACACAATTTTTTTTAAAAAAAAAACTTTAGCGAAAAAGTAAAAAAAAAAAAATCAATTAACAGCAGTTTTCTAAGAACAAGACAAGAATGCAATGGATATGTCTATAGGATGTATTCTTGAAGGATTCTAACCTTCAAATTCACTGATGAACTTCCCAAGAAGCTTTTCACTTTGGCCATTTAATCTTCCAGTTCCATAGGAATCTGCCGTATCAAATAGATTGATACCATTCCTTACAAGCAAATTGAATGTCTCCTGCAACGAGGTATCCATTTCTTCTCTATACCCCCAGAGTATCTGATTTCCCCAAGCCCATGTTCCAAATCCCATTGGAGAAACAGATAGCGGACCAACTTTAACCTAAATTAATCGAGACAAAAGTTTCTCACTCACCAAAGCTTATTCCACAACAATACGGGTATACATTGTCACTGTTCGAGTGATCAGAATTAAACAAAGGCAAAATTTTATTAAAAAAAATTATTTTGACATGCATAATGGTCTAGTTATCTGAACCAAAATGAACTTGAATATTGCCAAACTTAAAAAAAGAAGAAGAGGCCACTTGGTTAAGCATACGACGACGGCCATTTACTTACCGCTGCTCCATCCCGCAGCAAAGGAATCACGAACTGAAACATAGTAAAAAGAGAAGGAAAGAAGGGAACCTTTTCCCACGGCCAGAACAAAGGGCCGAATCGAGGAGGAAGCTTGAAAAGCTTGGTGGTAGCAGGAGAAGGCGAAGGCGGCGGTGTTGCAGTGTCCTTGGAGGCCCTGCGCCCCAAGTTGACTTCCATTGCTGCTGCTGGCCAACGCAACGCCATTTCTGTTGCTCGTGCTCACCGGAGAGAGAGAGGAGAAAAAAAAACACACATAAATAAAGAAGAAGATAAGGGGGAGGAAACTTTGATGTTAAGAGGCCACGTGTCTGTATCTTCCTGTTCCCTGTCTGCATTCGCACAGCTGAACAACGCCGATCGTCTGAAACATTGCAAATAAGAGACCGTTTAAGCTGACCTTAATCGCCCACTTGTATAGTAATCAAGGAGCGTAACATATCACTGTCCGCAATGTCATCTGAATCCACTAAACTCACCGACCGCTCATCAAGACGTTGGATTGCTGAGCACTAGACTTTAGAATCCGCGCTTCCACACCACAGGATGGTTGAAAAGAATACTCTCCTATTTTGACCCCACAATGCACCCACCAATTATTCCCAGTGTGATTCGACCAAGCAACTCAGAACAGCAGCGAGTCACCTCACCTGGGCCCATTCACCACCATTTAGTACATTACCACTTTTTATAAAGTCCTCCATTGAGTCGCGACGCCCCATCCGTCAAACGCTCTTCTACTTCTGCTTTCCCATAATGCATCTTGCTTTCGTCCTTTCCCTCTTGGCCGCCGCCGTGTTGTCCATTGCCGTCGCTTCTTCCGCCTTCTTCAGGATCTTCCGCAGGTACAGGTTACCACTCTGCGGCTGGTGGCGCACCGCGGAGGATGACTTGGAAATTGGGCCGGGCCAAGCCCGCGAGACCCGCGGCTCCGAAATCACGCCGGAAAAGGAAAATGACGGCGGGAGGGCGACGGTCCGGAGGTTCCGATGGTCGGAGATTGAATCGTCCACGCAGAATTTCTCCCCGGGCACGGTGATTGGCCAGGGTGGCTTCAGTACCGTTTATCTTTCCCACCTCCCCAACTCTGTCCTCGCGGCCGTCAAGCTCCATCGCCCTAGCGAGCGACTCCACCGCGCCTTCCGCCAGGAGCTCGACGTTCTCCTCTACCTCCGCCACCCCCACATCGTCCACCTCCTCGGCTACTGCGACGACCGCGGTTCGCATCTCTACAACCATAAACACTCCTCCCACCCAACTCATGTTGACCTGACTCATTAAATTGGCTTTTTTTTTTTTTTTTTTGCTTCCGATCCCAGAGGACGAAGGGGCATTGGTGTTCGAATATTTACTGAACGGTTGCCTCCACAAGAAGCTCCACGGCGGGGAAGAGGCCCTGCCGTGGGAGCGGCGGATGGCTGTGGCATACCACGTGGCACAGGCACTGGAATACCTGCACGAGGTGTGCGATCCTCAGGTGGTCCACTGCGACGTGAAGGCCGCGAACGTGCTCCTCGACGGTCAGATGGATGCGAAGCTATGCGATTTCGGGTCGGCCCGAGTTGGATTCTCGGCGGCGATTGCGCCACCGCGAAGCGGGCGCGAGCTGGTGGTGGGATCGCTAGGGTATGTCGACCCGTACTACCTGCGCTCCGGGATGGTCTCCAAGAAGAGCGACGTGTACAGCTTCGGGGTGCTGCTGCTGGAGCTGGTGACAGGGGAGGAGGCGTTCGATTCCGGGCGAGAGTTACGGCTGACGTCGGCGATGGACCTGGTGCTGCGGGATCCGGAGGGAAGGGCGGCGGAAGCGATGGACGCCAGACTAGGCGGGGAGTACGACATAGGGGAGGCGAGGACGGTGGTGACAGTGGCCGCGATGTGCGTTGGTGAAAACCCCAGTCTGCGTCCGTCGATGGGGGAGGTCGTCAGGATCCTTGGAGAGAAGGCTGCCTCTTCCATCGCCACCGCCGCAGGAGAGTCCAGCGGGAAAAAAAAGTGATTAATTAGTACATAAAAGATTTTGTTTCTTTGCAAAGAAAATTAGTTATGTGAAGCTGTACTTTTTTCCTCCTTTTTAGTTTTTCAAGAAAAGAGTGAAGCTTTTGAAGCGAAGCTATCTCTTTTTCATGCATAAAAATTGAATGAAGAGCGTCATCCATTTCTTCATCGTTTGGGCCACCAAAACTGCTAGGTAGAGATTTGCTTTATGATAACTTAATTGGGCAAATCATAAAAGTAAAGGTTCGGGCATTTAACAAAGTAAAGCACAAGAATCAAGGGAATTGGGAACGTACGAGACAGACAAATTCTTAAAATGTGAAAAAGGCTTACCATATGGAAGCATAATGATGGCCTGTTCTGACCCGTATTTGGGACACTGTTTGTGTGAATAAAATTATGGCTTAATGATAGTTGCAAGAGCAACATCGGCATCACCTTTTCTTTCCTCTCTCCTGCTCGTCGACAGTAGTTGGCATGTCGTAGCCGGGTGACTTGCGAAATCTCGCATCTGAGTTAGCCTAGAGTTATATAGTTCAGCTCGACCAAGTGGCCCTTAGTCAAATACTAGCCGAGGCCATATGATCAACGAGGCTGATGCCATAACGAATAGGAGTACGGGGCTGCGATACCATGACGAAAAAGATAAAGGGTGGGAGAGGAACCGCAATTCAATGGAGCGAGGTGAGTGTGACAGTTGATCAGAAGAATCCATTAAGGAAAAGAAGAGAAAAGGTACAGCATTGCTACAGCAGTGGCTTTATGCTAGTCGGAGAATGCATTTAATGGTGCGCAGTCAGCAGTACTAGACGATGAAGTTGATAACAAATCCATAAGAGTAGGAACAACATCATTTATTACGACGGAATTCTGAATGGGAAAGGAAAAGGTAAACGTATGAAATCATAAAAAAATGAACGTGAAATTAAGGTCCTTTTCTCATTAGTCAATATTGGTATTCAGGTTCCTGCAGAAAGACAATGCAGACATCCACCCAGATGGATGCTGGTGATCGGTGATGGTCAATTCCTCGAGCATCACGCAGCACCTTCCCATGCCCGGGATCCCCTCGTAGCTCCCTTCGCAGGAGCCGAGCTCCAACTTCACGAGACGCTTGCATCCGAGACCAAGTATCGTGAGCCCAATATCAGTGTCTCCGGGCCCACGGTAAAGCCCATCGACAGATGCCACCAGCCTCAGGATTTGGAGGTTCTCGAATGCGGATATGTAGGGCTAGGTCGGAACATCGGTGGAGTTCCAGATCCCGTAGAGTGTCGCATCCCTCGGAGATCGCCATGAGCCTAGCCTCGGATGCAACGGCGACTAGAGAGAGCTTACGGGGAGCAGGGCCCTCACGTACAACGATCGGGAGACTGCAATCTATGAGAAAATTTCCTGGGCAGGCCCTGATCGAGAGACTGCAATCTATGTGAAAATTTTTTGCCCTTTAAATCTTAAGCAGAGTAGCTATTTTTTTACTAATATATTTACGATAATTTATATATTTTAAATTATTCAACGATACCACTATTATCATAAATGAATATATTCATAATAAAAGAATTAAAATTTTATTATCGTGAATCAATGATACTACAGTAATATATCATTGTGCTTACGTTGACTTTGTGCAGGGCTATTGTCACGCACTAACTCGCGATGACTTACCACACACTATCCCCGAGTAAAACCTTGCCCTACGTGGACGTTGACGAGGTGATGCACGTGTCTCACGTGATCCCAATGCGAGGTCGCGAAGCGGAAGACGACGAGCACCCCGTTAACACAGTCGCTGGCGAACAGAATAACACCACAGAGTGAGAGGGAAAGTTCAGTTCTTATTTCCCACATAAGAATTACATAAAACCCTCTCCTTGTATATATACATGTTCCTTCGTCTCTCTACACCGCAGGTGTCCACATCCTTTGCTGGAGACTTTCTTTTCAGGCTTTCTCTTTCGCCTCCTCGGCTTCAAACGCCATCATCACCATTTTTCTTCCTGCACAGCGTCCCTTCGAACGAGTCCCCAGGCCGGACTCGGCTATTGCTTCGGGTTCATCGTCACCTCATCGTTGCGTGATCCGCCGGATTACTTTCGCGCGTCTGCTGTCAGCTCCGGGTCGGGTGACTGCCACCTTCGGATAAAGTCTACGCACCCGTTGTTTCTACCTCACCCGTTTGACCCCAAAGTCGCGTCTCCTCCCGCGCCTCCGTGTCATCCCTTCTGGCTCCCACCAACCCGCCGGGCGTTATAGCTATCCAGGAAATTTTTTTTATTGATATGGCTCGCTTACAAAATGGGCTTAAGTGAACATGTCTCAGAACATTGAGAAAAAGAGAAAATGGAATGGGAAAAAGAGAAAATGGAACGAACATTAAATTATAAACAATATATAAATTTATGCATATGAGGTAATTGATATGAGGTCAAATTGCCATTTGCTTTATATTGTTATATTAAATTACATATATTAAAGAAAAACAATATAAAGTTAATGCATGAACGAGATTGATTGCTTTTCCGCGGCGGTGGCCGCCCCGGACCCCAAACCATTTCATAACCCGATTGAAGTCTCTGGCCGGCCGACCTATGATTTAACAAATAAATATCCCAAACACACAACAGCTACGCTGACCGCAATCGCTGAATCTGAAATGTATGGTCGTTCCTGTGTGAGTTAGTAACTGGAAGAGGGATCACTATTTGTATTGGGAACAAACATCCGATCTCGAAGACTCGTGAGATAAGTGTGATTGGCGGGCGCCTAACGTTCCAAATGACTAATGTGCTAAAAAAAATTTTCTACCCCACAGTAGAAAGGTGGGGTGGGGTTGGGGTGCTCTCTTCTCTCAGATTCGACAATTAGGTCTTCTTGCACAAACGTTGGATCGATAAATCATTCAATTGCAGCTAGGTAGCGAGCGGCGTCTTCCTTCTTCAGTTTCTGTTTCTTCGTTGGTGCGTTCATTTTCGCTCTGTGAGGTATGGTCTTTAGATCCATTCTGTTATTTAGCTCATGGGAGGATGTGGTCGGTCCATCGATTTCGCTTAGCCTCTAGCGGTGGGTTCGATGGATCAGCAGATGCAATGTATCCTGGCGAAAAACTTTAAATCGGTTGTGGCGTTTTTGGTAGATTTAAGTTCTGTTTAAAGGGTGCACGATGCGACCGTTTGGTTTTTCATCTGAAAGTTTCTTTTGCTCGATGCTTCATTCGGTGTTCAGGAACTTTTGAGCTTGCTCGATGCTTTCCTTTTCTCTTTCGCCTTTTCCTGTTACTTGGCGAGTTTTAAATAGATAGTTGGATATGGGTTGCCAAAAGTTTTTCTTTTACGATATCTACTCTGTGTTTGGTAATCCCTTTTCGGGTTTGCTGTTTCTTGATGCAGGATCACTGGTTATGGGTTTTTTGTGACATGCATACTAGGGTTTAGATTTAATGTTTGTCGACTCGATCGCATTCGGTAGAAAGTTTCATTTGCAGGATCAATAATTGATCCCGTTCTTCTCCAGCTGGTTGCCTTTCATGACAATAGAGTTTCATTAGGTCATAGCCCTTTGCCTTTTTTCCTATTTTGGGAATGAACTAGAGAATTCCATAAGCTCGTGCTGTAGAGTTTACCTTGAGTGATTAACAAAAGAAGGTTCAATTGTTTGAAGGCTGAGGCAATTTCTCACAGTTTGGTTCTAACCCCTCAATTTAGTGGAGGCTTTGTTAACCGCTTTCTCCATCGAGACCTTGGTTATTGTTGTCTCATGTCTCTGTGTCAAAGAAGATCGTGAAATAGTTTGTTCTTGAAAATGTAATCTAGTATGTCCTGCTCGGCTTCAGGGTTTTGTACTGTATATTTTTTCCGAAATCCTCAACCCAGAAGATTAAAATTGATCAGGGGATCGATAGGTACCGTGTCATACTTTATTGATCTTTCTAATGTAGTCTGAGTAAGTATTAAGTAGAACGTTGAAGAGCATTGGTTCGAGTGGATTTGAATCGTGCGTTAAAACAGTGCATTTCTTATGTATTTCCTCACATGTTTTTATGTTAAACAAAAAAAAAATAAAGTTAATTGTCTATGCCTATTTGTGTTCATAACAGCTGAATAAACTAATGTTGTCATCTTATGAACTGTTTTGCCCTCATGTCATCACTCAATTCATAAATAAATATGGAGTGATAGCCGGTGAATCACAAATTTGTGAAACATTGCAAGGATAGATTTGTAATGGCAGATACCTTTATTGAGCTCCTCTAGTTCACTGTCAACTGGTTACTCAGAGATTTAAATTTTATTCGCTCAAGTTACATGAAGTTCTTTGTATTGTTTGTGGATTTTAGTTCTTGTTTACAGCTTTTGTCTTGATTGCTGTAATTATTTATGTTTTTCTATTCTGATACACAGATTGTACTCAGTTGACAGCTAAACAAATATGAGTCGCCCGCATGATGGACAGAGGACCTTCTTTCCCTTTGGAAATCCTTTCCGGACTATCCTACCCAAGGGAGATTATGGGTCACCAAGGACCCGTGAATTACTGTTTTCTTTTGAGAAAAACCTGGCAGAAAGCTTGAACAAACTGAAACCTGAGGATGGTTCAGAGGTCCTTAGTTTATCTTGGATGAAACTTGCTATTGAGTTCTTATCGAAGACCCATGTTTGCTTAAAAACATTAATTAATGAGCTCCACCTTCCCGTTTCTGACTGGGATGAGAAATGGATAGACGTATACTTGGACAATAGCGTAAAGTTGCTTGACATCTGCATTGCATTATGCTCCGAATTATCTCGATTAGATCAAGGCAAACTTTTGCTCCAGTATGTGTTACATCTTGTTGACATCTCAACAAGTTCTCCTACAACAGAAAAAATCACGCGAGCTCATGCATATCTTAGTGAATGGATTGAACAAATCAAAACCAAGAGCCCTAAACTAAAGAGTTGTCCTGCCATCATAGAGACTCTTCAAGTAAGTCTTGGTTTTGCAAAAGGCAAGACTTCCAAGGGGAAGGCACTGGTGAGAGCCTTATACGGAGTTAAGGTCATGACCATATTCATCTGCGGTGCCTTTTCAGCAATGCTGTCAGGTAGCTCTGAATCATTGGTAGAATTGCAAGTTTCTGATGAGTATTTCTGGTCTGAGGCCTTCACTTGCTTGCAATCTGTTGTCATCGTGGAAATCAAGAAACAGTTTGTCATGAGAAAGGTGGCAATATTCAAAGAAATAGAAGCAGTTAAATTACACGCTTTGAAGTTACATGATTTGACTAATGTTGGTTGTGAAAAAGAGCCTGAACAGAATGGCAACACAAGTAATCACGTGGAAGAAGCAATTACGACAAGGAAGTGCAGCGACTTAGAAAGAGAAATGGTGCAAGACACTGCTTCCAACTTGGCTATTGGTGTAACAAAGCTAGGCCATGAGCTAGATTCTCTATCAAGGCAAACCAATGAATTTTTTCAAATTATTTTAACTGGAAGGGATGCTTTACTTTGTAATCTTAGAGTTCCTGCTGTGTGACATAATAAATTAGATTTCATGTTTCCCCGGTCAGATCGTGCTATAAATTATGAGTGCCTTGTAAATGTTTCGTAATGTTGATAACGAGCTTGTGAAAGCATGTAATATATGTTTGCATTTTCGCCGTGTACCAAGTAATATAAAAACTATTTTAAACAAAGTAGTAAGACCGTAATTGATGCTTGACCTGCGTAGTACTTGATAAGCAAAGGTTTTATGACTCGAGAATTTCAGTTGGTTATCAGTCAAATTGTGCTATAAATTATGAGTGCCTTGCGATGCTTGTTAATGCTGATAATGAGCTTGAGAAGACAAGTTATATATATATATATATAATCTTCCAGAGTGTGATGAAACGTAGAACTATTTTAATCAAGTAATGGAGTAGGCGAGTAGCAGGATCAATAGTATCTCTGTTCTACGTAGTATTTGGTGGTATAGGCTTAGGTGATTGCGCCTTATTTCATTGTTAGATTTATTCTTAGTGAATTTTCTGCGCTGTAGTGTCCTTATTTCATTGTTAGATTTACTCTAGTAGATTTTCTGCGCTGTAGTATCACGAATTGCAAATTGAAACTACAGCGCAGAAAATTTGTATACTGCTATCGGCTGTACAATATCTTATTCAGTTTTCCTCTGCTTAACCTTGAAGGAAATTTCTAGCACTTGCTCCAGGAGCTGTCATCTGGCAACTTTGTTGCGTGACAGGAATGCCACACAGGTTTGCAATTTGTTTCAGTTGTGATATAGTTGAACTGTGTCTAACGCGAGTGCTGGGTTTCTCTCAGCTTTTATTTGCATGTGGCTTCTCTTGCTAACTCTGTCGTTCTCTGGTAGAGCACCAACTCTGACAGTGCGGATGGAATTTAATAAGATAGGCAATGCTAGCCATCTAATATGTAAGCAATTAAGCATACTCTTGAGTTGTAAATTCATGGGATGCTATACTGAACGATCTGGAAGACCATTTAGCATATTTTTTCTTGGTGCAGGGTTATCTCAATTACGGAATACATGAAAACAGGATGTGCATCTAATGTATGGTTGCACAAGGGTATTTGTATTTTCCTCTGTCACCTCTGATGCCAGGGTAAACGAAATTTACTTTCTTACATTATTCTTTAGATACTGGTTTTCTTTCAAATATCCCTATGTAAACCTAGGGGCAAGCAGAAAAATAATTTTTTTTATCACATTTATGTTCCATTGGTTTCTCTTTTCTATTTCTTACTAATTATTTTGTTTTTTTTGGTTTACTGAAAATTATTTTTATTCACTCAGATATGCAAATTAGCCTTACTGTTTAATGAAATTACAATTTAGCTCTCGTAGATTCTCAGTTCTTTGCAAAACCTATTAGGTATGGAGATATTAGGACAAAGGACTGAAAACAATATGGGCTAATTTTCACTTTCTTCTCTATGTATTGTTTTGTAATAAATCTAAAACTTAGGACAAAGGACTGAAAACTATATTTGGTATGTAAGGAAACTGCACTGACTAATTTACCAATCCGACTAATCTACATTGGCTTATTTTCAATTGACGCATGGTTCCAGAAAAAAGTCCTCATTGATTGAACTATTTACTGCTTTACATTAATTGGTACCTAAGTTGGTTAGTTGGGTTTCAGCTCCATGGTTATGTTGGTTTGACTAGCAAAAGCTTGATGCTGAGGATATGGTACACACTCCATGGTTAAAAGTATAAATTTCCATTGTAGCACATAACGGTACTTCGAATGGAACATTAAACACCAACTGAAGTGATTTTCTTTTCTTTTTTATCTAAATACCAACTAGTTAGGCTCAGAGTTGTCACTGTCGTAAACCCCAAATTGCTATTCTTTGGGATACTGGTGAGTCAATAATCAACTTTTCTGAGCTCTTACTCTTCTAATTGTCTTTGAGCATCCAATAAGAATCATGTGATTATTCCCATGCCTTAAAATTATTTTCTGCTTTCCTTCCTTATGTGATTTGTACATTCTATTTTTGCTCAAAGTTTATGATCACGCTTTAGACTCCAGAGCTGCATAAGAATGGACACTGAACCAGGGCCATTAGAGCATCTCGGAACGTGCCCAACCATTGAGACGCTGCCAAACATGCGATACTTCTTTTGCGAAGCTGTTTGGAATCCTTTGATTGAAAATTGTTGGGGTCTTGATAATGACATGCTCGGCCTTGCGTGCATCTGCAGGTATACTCCTTTTTTTCCTTTCTTTTGGTTTGCCTTCTCATATATTATCTTTACTATTCATGAAAACATATATCGTATGTTTGGAGTCAGAAGAAAAAGTCTGCACCCTACATAAAATAGAATGCAAGAAGAATAACAAATGCTCAACTAAAATGACCATTAGGTAATCTAGGTTCAAGTTTACTCATTTTATTACGTGTTGTAATGATTTATCATTTGCAATGATTCCTTTTTGTTGATTATATAACTTTGGTTAGTACCTATGCTTGGAGCAGTAACGAAACTTTCATGCCTAAGTACATTGATCAATTGTTGTTTCCTATGCCCCATCGTCCGTATAGAAATTATCTGGTGTACCCAAGCAACTCAGCTCCAATTATATGTTGCTGTATTCATTATTAAAATATTTCATTAGCCAATAACTTTTCCCTCTAAATTCTTATATCAACTTGATCTCCTGTCAAACCTTCTTGACAAGTATTCCTCATCTCATACAGTTATACCAAAGATCAAGTGTCATTTATCTTCCAATGTCCAATATATTCTCCAGGTAATTTCTAGACTTAAATAACGTCAACAAATTCATGTCCCCTCTCTAGCTTTCATAATCATACTCTTAGCTCATTTGACTTTTTTTCTTCAAACAACTAGTAATTGTGTACTATCCAATAGAGAATTAACATGTATGGATGTATACTAAAGTAGCATACCTCATACACAAATTAGTCATAGAGACAACTTATAAGAAAGGATCTATTTTATCTCAATCTCTTCGATCATAGAGACAACACAAAAGTTACTTTTGCTAAGATGTATTGTGGTATAATTGAATATTCCTTAGAAGTCTACCATTATTTTTTTCACCTCTTCTTATCGACATGGATTGAAATGGTTTCAACTTTAAATTCATGTATTCAACTAAGTTGATGTTTGATAAAAATATAGTGGTAATGGCTCAATAAAGGAAAGAAAATCTAATTCGAGTTGAGTATGTTTGTTCTTTATCCATCCGTCATCCATGTATTATTTACATAGATTTTGACACATTTTATCTGGGTTAGGTTTTAGCCTCAAATATATTAAATGCCAACTGAGAGTGAAGGGTTGCCAATATAAGAATAATTAATCAAACAATGTGGTAGCCTATTTGGAAAAAGGCCAAATTCTGTTTCTCTGTTTATTTCAAGCTTTCGTGCATGAAGCACATTATTTTGTGGTTCTTGTAGTGACATTGTTATTTCTTGATGAATATTTATTTTGCTTATTATATATGTTTGATTACAACCAATGGATTTTTATTTACAGTTACTGTTGATACATGCTATTTTGTATTTTCATTCATATTATAGAATAGACAATCAGTGGTTAATTACTATGCTAATTTGTCATTTATTATTCTTTTCTCCATAATTACATGCAACTATTTCTCCCGACCTCTTACCTATTTCCCTACTTATTTATATAACTTAGATATTTCTTACTAGCCAATACAAACTCAATATGTTATTGACTTATTGCTTGTGCACGAATATCCATTTGTTTATTTTGAAAATCTTGACCTTGTGATAACTAATATTGATTCTTCCATTCCTGAATTTTGGTTGCTTTTATCGTGATCCAAGTCTTAACTTAGTTTACATGGCGTATTTTTTAATACTATTTGATATCCAATCAGTTCTTTTGGAGCTTAATGCAGACGGTAAGTGTATCTGTAGTCTTTTTAATCTTGAATGTGCTGTACTTTTGAACTTTGGAGAAAACACGTACTATGAAATGCTATGGTCCATTCGTTGCGGCTAAATTGAGCAGAAATGTATGATAATGACACTTTCAATGTTTTTTTCTTTTTGGATGTTTTACCCTTTATTGCTTGGTTTATTACAATTATTACTACTATGTTTAACATTAGTACTATATACTGTCAAATTCAGAAAATTAAACACTGACACCTAATTAATGAATAAAGTATGTTCTCACATGTTCTCTTTTTGGTTCAAAATTCATCTTAATTTGGTCTCATTGATTGTGTTGTTAGCTTCTTATTGTTGTGTAAAGAGTGCCTAAAGTTGTGAAAAGGCTATAAGTTTCTTATTTGTTCTTAACGACAAAAGGTTTTGAATCAGTAGTTTTATCCTGGATAGATTTGCAGTCTTGTTGTTGTCTCATGCAATAATGTAAAAGACAATGAAGTATCTGCTCTCTTAAGCCTTGTCTTAGTCCTCATGGAGTTGGAGGATGGCCAGATTCTAAATCCGTCCTTGTCGGCCTTTGGACGGGCATGGGCAAAAAGGGTGGGAGATTTTTCAAAAAGGTAAATTTTGTTTCAAAACCCCCACCCACTTTCCAAGAATAGAGAATTGTGCTTGGTTTTCCTTACAGCGTATACTTTGGGCTCATGGCCAAAAAGGGTGGAAGAGGAATACTGAAAGGGGTTAGAGCAGAGAGGCTTTGTTTTTCAACTGTTTAGCATAAGAATTTATTAGTTGTTGTATGTTTAATGAGCCCGAAGCTTGAGCCGTGTGGACTGGGACAGAATCAGCGTGAGGTGCTACAAATGTTTAAGCTCTTATCAGCTGCTCAACATACACGTCTGCATGTGGGCATTTTTTATCTGTTCATTGCAGTATCAGCAGCTTCATACTGAAATCACATGTATAATATACGGTGCCCTTTCAATATTTTTGTAATATTATTCGACAAACAAATTTATTGTAATACATCATAGCAACTTAAATAGATTGTATTGCCATTACATTTTTTTAGTGAAAGTGTGTGTTAGCCTCATTACAGAGCGAGCTAAGTAAAGACCGAAAAGGACAATAAATAGGTAGAAGGAACAAACCAGGCGGTGTAAAAGGCAAACAAGAGAGCAACAAAGAAGAAAAAATCGATGGGAAATCTCAATGTGTCACCCACGCATGCATTTTACATGTTTACTTTCACAATAATATTGTTTCACTTTTTACTTTCTCGAATACACGGGGAAAGTTCTCAATATCACTCACCCACATTCGTATTACATTACATAATTAATTTATTACATTAACCTTACCATCAGAATTTTTTAACTAGTACATGCTTCGGGATTGAGATCCAAAGCCTAATGCTTAGCTTCATCCAGACACAAATTTAACTAATGTACACTTCGAATTTTTGGAGGGAAATCCCATGTACTCATTATTAACGTATGTGTATATATACATACGCACCAACCGAAGCAGCATTTCCCGTTTTAATTGAAGAAGCGATTACCATCCATCGCCGATGGGAGCGGACGCCGAAAGCTAGGGCGAGGCAAGTCGTTCGGCAGCTTCCTTCTCCTCTCTCTGCTCCTTTCGCCGTCTGACGACATAATCGCCGCTCGTCAAAGCCTACCAAATCTGGTAAGCATCTTGCGAAGTCTTGATATCCCTCTCCCCTATATTTCCATCAGTAAAAGTAAATTTATGTCTCACGTCGCGAATGTTAGATGGGAATCGGGTTGGGAATGATGAGATCTCTTCTCGCTCGGTTTGACTCCAATCGTCGCATAAGGTAATTGTCCTCTGGTTTTCTTTGATTTAGGGTTCCTTTTGATATCAAACTAATGCACAAACTAGGGTTCGACCCCTTGTTTGGAGCTTCAATCCATTGCCAGATCATTGCAAAATTCTTCCAGTCTTTGATCAATCACAGGCAATATATTTCGTGTCTGCTTGATCTTGGTGGTTAGCAGTTTCTGGTTATTGTTGGTGACTCCACATCTCCCTTGCATCCTTATGCACTTCAGAGTGATTGTGCATATTACTTAAGTGATTCTATTTATTTTGTGGATTTTTTTTTATTTGTCTATTTATAGTTAGAGTGACGTAAAATGATACTGTCGAACATGATGTTGCTCTTGCAGCATAGTAGATTTTATGCAGCGTACTATAGATAATAGAAGAAAATTAATATCATTATGCATTTGAAATAATTAAAATCAACTTACAGATAATTTGCTTGTATAGTACATGCATGCAATGTGCGAAATTACATGTTTGCATTGCATTGCACGAAATACATATACTTATACTTTTTATTAATTTACTAAACTATTACACATATTACCTATGCATCAAGTAACAGCTACAGTATCTGTGACAGTTTTGCTTCGCTTCATTGGCCCATGTCACCTGGACCATTATAGATTTTAGTAGACCACAAGTTTTTCAGGATCCCCAGGTGTCACGCCCCGGTCGGAACGGTCTAAAAACAACGGTTATCTGTTGTCTCAGAGCCGTCCGGCGGAACACCAGAACGTGATCGCGCTAGGGTTTCCGGACCGAATCTCGTCCCCAAATTCGAAACCCTAGTTCTCCGGTCACTTTTTTTCTCCCAAAATTACAATTCGCACGGAAAGGATTGGAAACCCTAACCCTAATTCGAGAAAACCGAACCCTAAATCAAATAATACCTTTCTCTGATTTTGACCGAAGTCAAAATCGAACGCCGATCTTAATCTCGTCTTGCTGTCGTCACCTTTGCGTCAGCCGCCGGCCGAAATCGAAATCTGATTTCGATTTGTCTCGCTGACATCACTCCAGACTCGCGTTTCCGATTCTGACCGTTGACCGCGCTCGTCCGCCTCGTTTCGAACGCCCGACGCGTTCGAAGCCTTCGTCCTCACGCGTCGAACGCGCGCCTGCGTTCGACGCTACCGTCGCCGGAGAAGAGAAAGTCTTCACCGGGGAAGGAAGTTGTTCGCCCGGTCCTTGGCCTCGCCAGCGCCGCCTTCGTCGTACGCTGCCGGAGACGTCGCCGGATCTGAAGAGAAAATGTCGCCGTCTACAACAATGCCGAGAAAGTACAGAGACGCCGGAAACAGAGGAAGCTCGCCGGATTCAGAAAGGGAAAACCTTCACTTTATTCTTCGTGAATCAAAGCTACAAAAACCCTCTCTCGCTCGCCGTCACACGTCGGCGCTCCACTCGTCGCTCTCCCTCACGTCTCTTCCTCACGCCGGCGACGATCTCACTCTCGTCCCCGTTCACAGAGCTCATTCCTCGTTCTCTCCTGGTATCGTCCGTCGTTCGATGATCTCCCCCTCGAAACGAGACGCCGCTCCCTTTTAAAGCCCGTCGCTCCGCGTCCGGTTCTCGCGGAGACGACGACACCGCACGAGCCTGCGTCCGCTTCGTTCGGCGCCGCATCGCTCGCAGATGACGTTTGCAAAGCTGCCGCGTCCGAGATTCCTGCTCTGAGCTGGTCGTCTGCCACGCTGAAGACCTCGAGCTGCATGCCGCCTTCGTCGTCCGGATCTCGCGTTGAAGACTCCATCTCACAGCCCGCGTCTCTCGCGCCAGCTTTGTCGACCGCCCCGTCTCCCCCCCGATCTCCGTGGTGAGGAGTGAGGACGCTGTTGCGTCCGCTTCCTTCGCTTCCGCAGAAGACAACGCCCCTGAAAGCTTCGAAACGGTTCCTGTGATTTGGGGTCAATCGCCCCCATTGACCGTCCCACTTGGGCCCTCTGTTCGCGTACCGTTGTCTCGGGCTTGGGCTTGGGTTCGGCCCATCCCCTCTGGGCTGAATCGGGGAGCCCAGGGCCTAACACCAGGCATGATGTAGACGATTCCCTAATCTGTCCTGGTATTTTATCTTTTGTATCTAAATCTGTTTGAAATATAATAATGTGTAAAACAGTACTTTATTTGTCATTGTTTATTTTTCATGCGCATATGCATACTTGTAAGATACATTTGGATAATTATTCCTGATGATGTACCCACTTCATAGTTCATAGGATGTAGAATCTAAAAACTCAGATTCCTCTCTTAAACATGCTTTGGGTCTGATGAGATGCAGGCAAGCATCTGATCCTCTTACGCCTGTTGGATATTTCAGTAAATAACACTTGCTGATCTTTGCTGACTTAAATTATAATCTTCTAAATCTCCACAACTAGAAGAGAATAATAACCTTCAAATTATTGATATTTGAAGAATTTATGGACAATCATTTTGGCAATTTCTTAATTGCCATCTGATAGTTGAATTGGTCGGCTAAGCAATCTTGCCTCTTTGGGGCTACCATGAGTGGAGTTAGAAAACTAGATAAAGTAACTAAATGGTGAATGGAAAAAATTCGCTGCTGTCTTTCCCCTATGAACCTTAATGAACCTTGCCAAAGATCTTTTAGAGCATTTCTAATTCAACCGTTAGTTTTGGATTGCGCAAAACTACTAGTTGCTATAGGAATGAGAGAGATTATGATAGCTATATTTTTATTCATCATAGACATTCCTAGATTGAAATATCTTGTTAATTTGAACCGAATCATAAGTTCCTTCAAATTTGATATTAATACATGTTGTGATTGTGTTTGTTGACTATGTTGTGGAAATCGTGTAGTAATCTACATTTTTCAACCACTAAAATTTTGCTCTTTGCGTCTAGTAAATAGCATCATTTCTCTGCTCAGTATCGAGTTCCTTCAGCCATTTCCGCTCTGTTAGCACTTTCTCAGTCAATCATTGCCCTTGTTTCTTGAATCTCTTTGAGCTCTTTGTTCCTTATCAAGATCGCCTCATTGGAAATTTTTTTTTTTATATACTAGTCTTATTGTTTACAACCTTATAAGGTCATATATATATATATTAAGGAAAATAAGTAGTCAAACAAAGTATAACTGATATTTTTATTTGTCCAAATAAGTGCACTGTTAATTTTATCAAGTTAAACTAATCGTAGTGCCATTAAAATGTCAGATTTTTAGTTGAACTATTTGTTATCACAATATTTATTATCGTTTTAATTGCTCTAATTTGCTAATTCTGTGAATAATTGGTTTCTTTAACTGATCTGTTATGTTTGAATCAACTTAGTTTTTTTTTCTCAATTCTATTTAAATATGCAAACTATTAGATTGGCTTCAGTCTCACGCATTATTTTTTCTTTGTAGGCAGGAAAAGAAGTGCATTCGCCATTGGCCCATGGCAGCTCACTCAACAAATGACTGACTAGAGAATCAGCCCATTAGGCTCAAATTATGAATAAACTCATAAAGGAGTGGTGTGGCAAGTTCATATTCCATCATAACTGCAAGTGGTGACTCCGCTAGTCCGCTCAAACCTGCTAAAAACTTCTCAATTCCCTCAAACCCGCCCTCTGTCATCTCATGACCACATCTGCCATTTCTTTCCTTTTTTTCTTTCGTCGCCATTTTTCTTTGCTGTTGCAACACCATGGATCTTTACAAGATTGGTATGCAGATCACGAGAAGGAATATTGCCATCCATGCCACTCTTCTAACTACAGAAGTTCGAGATTCTTCAATGCTCCTTCAAAATGGTATCGTCTTCTTCCTATTCTCTTTCTTTCCATGTGTGCTAGGGTTTTGTTTTATTCTTGCTATGTTAATGTGACGGCCATTCTTCCTTTGTTATTTGGGGGTAATTTTTCTTGATACTCGAGTTCTTTTGGTATGTTCAATTTCCTTCGATCTTTGTTTTCACTTAGATGTTTTGGGATCAAACTCTCACAATCAACCAAGTTGATGCATTTTCTTCTTTCCTCTCAATCTCTATCCATGAATCTTGCATTTATTTTCGCTATATTTTTACTAGAATTCTTCATTTTATGCTGATTCATAGGGTCTGATTGCACTTGTTGTGCGAGTTCTTTTTATTATTGGATTTTAATATATGCTCATTTTTAAAAACTTCTCTTAATGGCATCTATAGTTGATGGCATTGATGGGTTGCCTTTGTTGGGGTCTTGTGTGTATTGAGTTATTCTAAGATAGAAGGCAAGATGCTAAAGATTGTTGCATAATGCTTTGAGCCTTACACAAAAATAGCATTTATCATCAAAAAGTCTTGAACAAAACATTTTCCTTAAACCTATCACCACAATCATAGCCACTACTGTAAAACCTCCCCTATTGCTAGCCAGATATTTACCTGCATTGCCCGAACCATGATTTGAAGGGATGCACCTGTTATGCGAGATTTTATTGCATCCTGGCGTATTCCCTCGTCCAAGTGGAAGTATAGGTGACATCCTATTGCAAGGGACATCCATTCCATTAAGGCTAGTTCAGTTTGGCGATCCATTGTGTGGGATTAGGTACTGCATTTGGAGCGCTTATCACCATGGTGGTTCAAACTGTGGTGGTAGGTAAAGGTGTGTTTTGCCTTCTTATGTGAGAATTAAATATTTTTTACTATAGTGTGAGTATTCTTGTCGGTTTTGTATTATAAAGTATCAGCTGAGAGTTTTGATCGACTTGCTCACCTAAATAAAACTCTAAGCAATTGATCCTCCCGAAAGGACTAAAGCTAGAACGGTTTGTAATTTGTCTAGATAGGTAGAGATACAGTTTTTAATCTCAGTTTATGTCGATGCACTGTTTTGAAAGGGCACATGCCAAGTGTAGCAACTCAAGAGTTTTGGGACTTGTGTGTATTAATTAAAAACTTACTATAGCAAGACCAAGATTAAAGAAACAGTGACCTTGGTAGTGGGGGTGTCGTACATCATTATACATAACGTGTGGAATCATCCATGTTAAGGTCCATACCGTTGCCCAACCTTCACAGTTCTATTTGGTCATTTCATGACCAAACATTAAGTATGATAGTATTAATGATGAGTTTCGGTAGTCATCTTAGTTTTAATAGGTCAGATTTGTCTTCTAGGCCATCTATTGGAATTTTCTTATCTCATTTCAAATTAAATTAAATCATATTGTTACTAAAACATCATCCCTATTCTGAACTATTTGTGATTAAGAGATTAAACATAAAAACCTCAAATCAATATAAGAATCTAGAGAAAATCTTCAATTTTACAAGGAAAAATTTTTTTTGGGCTTTAAATCAACATAAGAATCATCCATGTTAAGGTTCAACATAAATGACTGTTTTGTGATATTATGTTATGATATTTTTTAATAAAGGATTACAAGTTTAGAGTTTTATGTTGAACAATTATTCAAAATACTTCTTTAGTTATTTCTTTCAAAGAAATGGCATGCCACCTATTAAGTATACTTAGGAAGTTATGAATATGATTATGAGAAAGAAAATAATATGTGGTTAGTTTATTGAATGTTCTTTTTGTTTCAACTTCTAGCTGTATATGCCTAGATAGGGATGGCAAGAGATGTACCCCTTTTACTTCAAAATTGAACCTGACTCAAGATTGGTTTCTGATACCCGCTATTTTAGTACTGTAGTGAAACCCAAACCTAAGTATCCAAATGGTAACATTCGTTTTTGATCTAGTTCAAAGCTTTAATTGGCATTTTCGCTTAAATTATCTTATATAATAATTACTTAATGTTAGTTGATAAAGGAGATAAAAAATTATTTTAAATTAAGCATTAGATATTAGTGTTGATATTAAATTTGATTATATAATATATTTATGAATTGGATATTTGAACCTTCTTTAAACCGATCAAGGTTGAGTTCGGTATGCGAATAGAAAATGTTTGATTGCCATGTGGGTAGTAGGAGAATGAAATTTTGTTTAGCGTCTGATTTAGTATAGGGTGATATTTTGGCAGTCTATCAACCCTAACTAATCTGAAAAGGGCTGTGTTATACGAGTTTTTTTTTTATGACGCGTGTCCTCCCGTATACTTTTATTATGATACACAAACAAGTTTTGCTAGTAGCATTATAGCACGTAGAACTGAAATTCCGTTAAGAATATTGTTTAATTGTTCTCGTTAACATTTTAGCACTTGGTACGTTGGCACGTAAATTGTTTTTGTCTGTTTCTAAATAACAATTGTTCCCTGCATTGTAATCTTTTAAACATATGTGCATATTTCAGCAAGAGATCAGTGTGCTGCATATATTTTTTATATAAAATTTTTTTGTTTAGCATATCTACATTTTATTTTATTTTTTTGTTATATTAAACTTCTATTGCTAGTGTTGTCTAAATCCATGCTAAACATTGTGCAGAAATTCTGTTCCTGATTTACATATCATGGACATGAACAGTACTTCGTGGTATATTTGTCATTTGATGCTCATTGAAATTTTCTCTGAAATTCGATTGCGATTTGCGTAATATTTTGTGATAGGTTTGTAATTACTGTTTTTTAATTAAAAAAATTCCACGCCCAGTGCACCCAAATCAATGGTGCATAATCAATGAGTAACGGCCCAATAAGGCCCAATAAGTCATGGGATATTTTCGTGCATTATGTTGATCGGCTTACTATATTGGCACACTAAAAATTATTGTAACGGACGAATTTTTGATCAGCTGTCCTTCTGCAAACCGGCATGTTAATGATCCATTAAAGCCCAATTACAGTCCAATTAAAGCCCATTTGAAGATAATTACAGTCCATCATCAGGCCGTTAACACCTGTTAAGAGATTAATATATGCGTATTTGTATACCGCTCTTTTATGGCCCATTATAACGATCGCGACCTGGTTTAAGCCCGTATTGACTCACTAAATGCCCACTATAACCTTAATGGTCCGTTATTCCACGAAACTTACCCATTTCGGGGCCCGGTAATGACCAATTTATATATCGTTGTGCGACGCTGAACTCAATCGGCCCATTACTGGCCAAGTATTGGTTCACCTAAAGGCCCATCACTGGCCCAATATCGGCCCATTGTTGGCTCACTCAGTAGCCCATTAATGGCCCAGTATCGGTCCACTTAGATGTCCACCATTATTCAATATCGGCCCAACTCAAAAGCCATTACAGGACC
Source organism: Costus lasius (assembly GCA_027563935.2). NCBI lineage: Eukaryota > Viridiplantae > Streptophyta > Magnoliopsida > Zingiberales > Costaceae > Costus > Costus lasius. The sequence goes on along the minus strand of CM050451.1, from coordinate 119,006,524 downwards.
AATATCAGCCAAATCAGAAACCATTACTGGCCCAATATCGGCCCATTGTTGATCACTTAAAAGCCCATTATCGGCCCATTCAGAAACCATGGGCCAACAAAAGCCCATTGATAGCCCAGTATCGGCTCACTCTGAAACCATCACTGGCCCAATATCGGCCCATTGTTGGCCCACTCAAAAGCCCATTATTGGCCCAATAACGACCCACCCAGAAACCCATCGCTGGCTCGATCGGCTCACTCTAGAGCCCATCTCTGGCCCAATATAGGCCCATTGTTGGCCCACTTAGAAGCCCATCACTGGCCCACTATCTGCCCACTCAGAAACCCATTATGGGCCCGCCCATCGTTGGCCCAATATCAGCAATTATTAGCCCACTCAGAAGCCCATAACTGACCCAATATTGGTTAAGCTTAAAAACTGTTACTGATCAAATCTAAGCCCATTGTCGGCCCAACATAAGCCCATTTTGAGATTGGTACGGGCCTAATAGCAGCCCACTTATAGAGACGCTACTGTCCCAATTTTGGCCCATCTAGAGGCCCGATAGTTTGTCTCGATTAGCGTCGTCAATGGCACGTAGTTGGCCCGCTTGGAAGTTCATTATATATCCATCTGCAGGCCACACGAGACCGCTCCTTACCCGCTTATATTGGGCCTAGTACGTGTTTATGGGCGCCATACGTGCAAAAATGGCCCATTATTAAAACACAAGTCACGTTTGCAAAAACAATAATTTGTGGACCGTTACAGTCGCAACAATTGTCCCGATACAGCCCTCTAAAGGCCGTTAAGGACGCATTTATATGACGCTCTTTTACAACACATTACATTACAAGCCCATGACAGTTGTAAATTGTCCACAGTCGCCCGACCAAGGCCACGAAATGGTCCGCCTGAATATTAATATATATAGATGTTACCTTACAGCTATCATTCTCGGTTACCCTGAATATTAATATATATAGATGTTACCTTACAGCTGTCATTTTCGGCCCATTATGGCAGTGAGGAAATGGTCCGCCCGACCAAGGCCACGAAATGGTCCGCCTGTCTCAGTTCAGAAGTTACCGCTGGACCGTAAGTCTCAACGGAGGACACCGGAGGCCCAATATGGCAGGTTAAGAACATCAGCACGAGCTTACGCCCCATTAGAATCAGAGAATGCAAGGCAAACAAAACAACTTCGACGACTGCACATTAGAAGCTGAAAAGTTCGTTAAATTCCTAACTACAGCAAACAAAACTACTACGATGACGCCCCGAAAGGTACAAAGAGTTCGCTTCTCTGTAAAATCCAACTATGATCGTCATAAACTCCGTAGCTAAAAACTATTTACGATCCTTGTTACTGTAAAAAAAAAATAATCAGAACACCACATTTGAATAAACATCATAGTAAATAAAAATTACATGTAAATTGTTCAATTTCAACCGGGAACAGCCTAATTGTTTAAATATAGTCCAAACATTCAGGCCGTTTACATATAGTTCTAAATTTTTCCACTTGAATAAAAAAATATAGACCACAAAATTTATATATAGGAATTCCATGGAAAGTTTTGAGGTTCTTCCGGCCGAAACATTAGTAGGTGCGCAATAAAATTAGAAAACATTTCAGTGTCAAACGTCAGAATATATTTCTAGATTATTCCACTTTAAGATTAAATTTACAAAGTTGCACATGTAAAATAATTTGAAGGATATGCAATTTCAACAGAATAAAATATGGAGTGTGGGCCAGGTTGGTGGGGGCTTAGGAAATGAGAGTTGCAGCCATCATTGAATAGGAAATACGAATAAATAAAGGGTCAATGTCTGTTTATAGGTTTTCTTGTGGAGGAAATACAATAATAAATTTCCACTTTCATTTTCTAAATATTAACGGGTCAAAATAATTTACTCTCATATAATATATATGATGCCAAAAAAATATGATTTACTCAATCATGCACCATATAGTACCAAAACATAGAGATGCACAGCAACTGAACCACATTTGCGTGGTTGACTATCAAGCACCTACAACATATCAACGAGAAAGGGTATATCTGGGATGATCACAAACATCCATTTTATTTGCAAAAAAAGTGTTCAAAGAGGGCGATCACTACCAAAAACAATATAGACCTTTCAATGTGGTCAATATGCTAGACAGCCCATGGTCCACACTGACCTAATATACGTCGAGCATAGCCTATTAACCAATCAAGATGAAGACTCACAAGCAAGACGGCCCGAGTTAACTCACCACATCGAGCATAGCCTATTTGCTTTGTTGGGTTGCACTGTCAAAGCACACAACTCGTTCCATTAGCCACCTCTAAAGATAAGGGTAATACTAAAAGTAGTCTTCAATATTATTAAAATCTAGTCTTTTCTACACCTTGCATTTTCAATATGTGCTTTCAATTAAATTTCCAAGGTATCGATTGTTAAGTGATATCCTTTAAACTATAAGATAACGTCTGGTGTCACTTTATTTATGAAAATAGTACTTGAGTGCAAAACATGACCAACTCCATAGCTAGTTGATGTATAGAACCCAAAAATTACAAGTGTGTATGCAGTATTTATTAAAATACGATAGGATTATTGGGTAAAGATTAGAAGGGTGGTTGTTAGATTGTGTTAATGGTAACTTTTCTGGGTCAAGATTAATTTTAGTGAAGACATACTTATAGGTTCTCAAGAATTGTCTTAAAACAAGAAAACCTCACATAGTTTACATTTGCACCTTGCATTTCTAGCATGTTTTCAATTAAATTTCCAAAGTTTTGTATGTTGAGTGGCGTCCCTTAAACTCTAAGATATGGTATACATCATTTAACTATGAGAAAAAGTACTTTGGTGCAAATACAAAGATCTATGAAGTGTTTTTTATGTGGCTATTTGTTTTGAAGAAACCTACTTATAGGCAGTCTTTTTAGAAATTCTGCTCATCCCTAAGGCTCTAAGCTTTATGCAGCAACCTATAGCATCTTGCCTTCTACCTTATAATACCTCAAGCCTGCATCCTCAAGAACGGTCAACCCATCGATCCGATCAATTACATATGCCATGGAATAAGAGAAGAACCTGCATCCATGCAATCTAAAGGAAAGAAAGATGGGAATATGTGATATTGCCACGGAAAAGCATCGAATCTGACCACAGATCAAAAATCCAACAAATTAACACTTCGCATAGGGATACATAAGAGGATAGTGACTATGGAATCTACTGGAGAGATAGAAAGGAAGGAAGGGGATACCACCTCGGAGGGATTCTCGATAGTAAAACATCGAACAAGGAAGCAAAGATCGAAATCCAAAAAACTAAAAAGAAAAATCGCGACACCTTAAGAATCGGCTTAAAACAATAATTCTGGTACAATAACAGATCAAGAAAAAACAAATGCACTAACTCGAAGGAGTGTCAGAGCCCGATCCCAAAACATGGAAACGGAAAAAAGAAGATCGAAATGAAATCGAACATGAACAGATCACGGATAAAACAAAACCCTAGCACCTACAGAAAGATAAAAGAAGAGGAAGAAGGCGATACCATTTCGAAGTAGCGCTCGGCGAGCTCTAGATGGACAGAGAGGCATGGATGATAATGTTTCCTCTCAAGATCTCCATATCCTTCTCTCAAACATCCATGGCGTTGAGCGGCGACAACGCAAGGTGCGACAAAAAGACACAGCGGAGGCGGTTAAAAGTGGGAACGATGAGTGGGCAGAGAGCGGCTTTATATTTATTTGTGGCGGAGGCGCCGAGGCGAAGGCAAGTGACGAATAAGTCCATTCTTTTTGTAGTGCACGTAATATATAAATTGTGGGTCTACATAGAAAATGTAACTCAAATAAATAAAATACAACCATTACATTTTAACCATCGGATTAGAAAGATAATATTTAAGTTCAATGAGAAGTGAACTAGACATCTCAAGCCCATAAATAAGGGTCTCTCTCTCTCTCTCTATATCTCTCTCTCTCTCTCTCTCTCTCTCTCTATATATATATATATATATATATATATATATATATATATATATATATATACTTTTTATTAATTAATTGAAAAAATACAAGACTATCACATAATTTTTATTATTTCTATTTCTAATTTATCACAAAAAAAAATAATTCATAAGTTTATATATAAGATAATATTCTATATAATTAAAGTAATTTTAATCATAATAATTAATTTATTAATTATTTATTTTAGTAAAAATAAAATTAAAGATAATCATATATAATTAATTTTAATAATATATGATCCACATTAATTAGGTAGTGATCCAAGCTACCTCCTAACAAAACCTGTTATTTTCAGGTTGAAAAGAAGTAGTGTGTAGTGAAAGAGCAAGGGCGGGGGATCCAATCATTGGATCACAGCAGAGTTTTCTCAAGCTCAGTCGCAATTGTGCTATAAATAGTGCTGCTGATCTGATGAAAAGAGAGGGAATAATAAAATGAACGCCGCTGTAGGAGTAATGACTAATGAGGGCCATTGCAAGGGCTTGTGACTCGAGAAAATAGCGGCAGGATCCGCGCCATCAAGTGCGCACGCATCCTAAATCCTTCATCACAGCGCAAATCGCAAAGCATGGGTTTCTAGTTAGCTAATTATAGTTAACAGAAATTCGAAAATATTCTCATTTTTTCCTTTGTTACCGTCCCCTTTCATCTCCCTTGGTCTAGAAACCTCCGGCACTCCAACACCTACTCTACCATAATCGTTGCAACATGCATTCATATTCTATGTAATCTAAATTCACAAAAGAGAGAAAGTGGTATAGTTGATGTACCGTCAGAGGCTCTAGAGGAGAGATTGCAAAGGAGAAGAATCTAAACAAACCTGTCTTCAGTATACAGTATATGCAATTTGGTGGTTAGGCATTACAATCTGGTGGTTAGACATTGCTGAAGAAGAAGAATCTAAACAAACTTTTCAACAGGATTACCCAAGATGTCACATGTCACGCTCGTTCCGCTCACAACCGTCCGAGAGGAGCAACCAAATTAACGATATAAATATTATATCGTTCCGCTCACAACCAATTCAATTACTGCCTAATTATTATGACTAGAAAACAATATTATATATATTTTTTTAAAAAAATTAACGATATAAATATTATTTGTTACTTTAATATCATTTGTACCATGCTTAGGACTAAGTTTTATTTTAATATCATTTGTTATGATCCGCTTAGTAAGCAAACTATTTATTAACTTGATGAACTGATTTACAATATAGTCCAATTTACTAAAATACTTAAGCCTAAGTTAATAATAACAAGCCTACTAAGTCCTATATACCATATAATTTTTTCTTTTACTCTCAATATGAGAGTAAACTGGAGTATTACATATTTAATTTTCTATATAAATTGACAAAACTAAAGTTAAAAGTGCCGTGATTTTCTATTTAACTTCCTTTTCTTTCATTATATCCAACGTAAAAAAGATTTTTTTTTTTCTTTTCAATTATTCTATGCACAAAACACAGTGGAAAGCATATGAACAGGAACAAAACTACTCCGACACCATGATGCCGGAGACCAAAAAGATAGGTTGAGAGGCGAAATTTTCATTTAAACAAAACAGAAACTCACCATAAACAATTCCCCTACTCAAATCTTTCCGCTCTGTAGAAGCCTTTCTTCTTCAACTCCGCCCCCACGCCGACAAGAATTCACTGTCACTCGATCATTGCAACAAGCAGACGAGCAAGCCAATCCCTCCATGGCTCAACAACGTTCAGCTACACGAACAGAGCCTGGCCATGGCTGATGGATTCCGCTCGCAGCATCAAGCCCCGACTGGAAGGCGAGAATGCATCGAAACGCTAACCATCCTTTCTACAGTAATGCGAAGCTTTTCATGCAGAACAAAAATGGCGGGGGCCCCAGCTGTAGCTCGCCTCGCAATCCATGGCACATGTCTTGCTAATTTATCCAGTGTTCAGTAGGTCTTGTCGAACAATGCTCTGTTAAGCAGCAGCAGCTTTGTCCGAGGGCATCATCACACATGACGAATGCAAATGTTCAATCGACAATGACACAGAACGGGTAAGGGACAGGAGCAGGGACATGGAAAAATATCAGAGACCAGTCAATTTTGAAGCTCATCAGTCCACCACATGATGCTCTGTATCTATATGTGCGGAAGATTACAAACGCTACTACAGTAACATTTTTCTCCCTCTAATGCCTACTTCAAGGTTCAGGTTAATCTTAACTCGCTAGATTCTGCGATCTTCCTCACTGCTAATTCTATTAGGTGCAGTGAAACGTTTGCTCTGTCTATTCCCTAACGGGTGAAGAAAGAACTAATGAGTAATGATAATAATGACAGCGGCAGCAAGCCAAAGCTACAAGAAATAGGGGGCCCGAGAGGAGCTAAATCGCTATCTAAAAGAGAACAGCTAACTAAAATGGGCTCCGGCATCCACCGGCTCAGAAGGAGACGACAGGGGGCGCGGCGATGGCGACGTGATCCGTCTCCTTCTTTCGGCGCATCTCGAGGACCTTGCGGTGGCTGTTGGAGTGGATGTGGCTGACGAAGGTGGGGCTGCAGGCTGGGCGGTACTCGGGGAGAAGGCGGCCGGACTTGAAGCGGACGCCGCAGGCGTTGCACAGGGTTTTGGCGCCGAGCGGGCCGGCTCGCCACTGAGGCGTTTTCTGGACGCCGCAGTGGCTGCAGCGCCGGTCGCCGGAGGCGGAGAAGGTTGCGGACGGCGGGAATTTGGGCTTCCGGCCGCGTTTTTTAGGTTTCTGCTTCTTGGGCGGAGGAGGATGGTCGTAGAGGAGGAAGCTTTGCTCCACAGCGCCAGCGGAATGGCCGTAGATGAGAAAGGGGGAGGCAGAGGACGTGGACGAGCAGCAGGACGCGGAGGAGGTGGTGGCGGTGGACGAGGACGAGGAGTCCGCGAAGGAGAATGGGCCGTACATGGACCATGCAGCGGTGGCGTTCCGCGAGCGCTTGCTCCGCTTGGCCTTGATAGGGACCATGGCTTCGGTGGAGAGAGTGCAGACGGTGAGGCACGACGAGGGGGCTTCACCACATGGAGGAGGGGAGGCGCGGGGTTGACGGTACTCCTTCGGGCCGTCGCTCGGCGGTGGAGGGAGCGACGCACCGCCAGAGCACGGCGGCGGAAACTGCGAGGGAGAGTCGTCGATGATGAAGGAAACCCATTCCAGTTCTTCAGCATCGTGCGCCTGAAGGCAGCAGAGGTTTAAAAACGCAACTTTAGCCCCCTTCCCAACGATTGCAACACCAAACAAGCATAAAACTCACCGGAAGACACATATCCGACAGCGGCGGCGGCGGAAGCTCGAAGGTAAGAGCCGAAGACGACGAAGGAGACGAAGAATGCGAGCTGGACTTTTCCGTTTCCTTACACCTCTCTTCGCCCTCGGTTTCCTGCTGCTCTTCACCCACCTCGTCATCGTCCTCCGCTTCCGCCTCGTCCTCCACAAACTCACCAAAATCGAGGAGGTCGTCCACGGAGAACCCCTCGCCTAAAAGGTTCCCCCTTTCGACCACCCAACACGCCTCCTCGCTCCAAACCCCCTGGCTCTGCCCTGCGTGCAAACTCTCCCGCTTTAAGCTTGCCTTGAGCGCCTCCATGGTGCTCTCCTCCTGTACCTGCCAACGAACCAGACTCACTTTCTCAAACAAAACCCGAAAATTTCCATCTTTCCTTCCATTTCCTTCTAAAGACAAGATTTTTAAACCAAAACTCGCTTCAACTTACCTGAAGGCAGTCGGAGTAAGCCAAGGGGGCTGGACAAGAAGAGGAAGAAGGGTTGCAGAAGAGAGAAGCAACTGAAGAAGACGAAGAAGTAAACGAAAGGAAGAGCGTTCGGAGCATTCAATTGCTTCGCAACAAATGACCACCTCCATTTACCTTTTCTACTGCCTTTTTTTCTTTCTTTCCATTTAATTTATTGCCAACTCTAAATTTTAGGACGCGCTAACCTTCGCCTTTTTTTTTTCAGTTTCTCATTAAAAAACTCTTCAATTTGAGCAGCGTACGTTAGATGATTATATATGCTAAAATTTCGGCAGTAATTAATAGTTTCTTGTAGTTTTCGGAAACAAAAACAAATACTTTTTAAAATAATGTTTGAAAACAGGTAAGTGGAAGGAAGCAACGTGGTACCACACTACCTCCACTTGATCAAGCTCCCATGGTCCATATCTTCTGTGTGACATACCGGCGCATGACTTTTTCCCACTCAGGGAATGAATGAATGAATTTGTCAACCCTAATTTCTCTTTTTTAAAAATTTTTAAACCGTTTTTTCTCCTGGGGTAGCATCAGCGTGCGCCACATAATCACGTTGAGATTCGTAAAAACTGTGATTGAATCATCTGGACTCAAAATTATAGTTTTTAATATACTTAGTAATTCGAATCAGGGATTCCTAAAGACAACATCGGCGCATCCATTTTAAGTTTAACTTAACCTAACACGTTTATTAATTAGGCAAATGATACTCAATCCAAACATTATCTGCTTTGTGAACACGTGACACGTTTATTATAAATTTTTTTTTTTTACATTTTTCTCACTAGCAAACACAATATTAAAGTTGGTGGTCATTCGCATCACGAGGTCATAGCCGTACTCCGACTTGCATTTTAGATTTGTGCGGTTTTATGTTATTTTTCCTTATTACATTTTCTTTTCTCTTTCGAGTCACGCTCGTATCGTCGACGCGGGTTGCGGGTCGTCGAAGTTTCGACTCGGGTTTCACGTGACCGCAGGCCATCCATTGACCGAAATGCCCCTCACTTTTGCTAGCGATACCCGCGGGGAGGATTCGTTCCGTAGATGACAAGCGACGACGGTTCTTACGCGCCTCGGTCCGGTCGCCGCGCAAGGCGCTTTCGGCGGGGCACGCAGGTCATTTCCTCGGCGCCGGGGCGGCTAAAGTGGAAAACTTGGCCGAGTGGGTGTGCTGAGTCAAACGAAGCTCAAGTCACCTGGCGGGTTCCTGAGTCGTTTCCGGATCGACACGTAGAATCGTGCACGTGGCGCCGCTTCACTGGTCGAGAGGGCGATCCCGTTTGGCTGGCGAGCGGCGGACGCGCGCAAAGGGGAAAAAGTGCCCCGTTGTAAATTTTGCAGTTACGTGCTTAATTATTTTTTTATAAAAATAATCTATAAATTTTAAGTTATTTAATAATATCAATATTGTTAGGAATAAAATTACATATAATAAAAAATTTATTAAAATATTTTATATTAAAAATAAAAATAAATAATATTTTTTTATTTTTTTATGTAAAATATCTACGTGAATTTTTTATTGTGTGTAATTTTATTCATAGTAATATTAATATTATTAAATAGTTCAAGAAATATAAATTATTTTTATAAAAAAATTTAAAAAAAATTATTTTTGAATAAAAATGATGCACTCTACTTAGAAAAATTTTCGCCGCACAAAGCATTCGAATTTTGAAGGCAGTCGCCCAGCACGTGCTCACCTTGGGTTACGTTCTCGTCTTTGGTGCGAGTAGAATTTTTTTTCTTTTTTACATTCTGATAAAGAAATCTAATAAATATGGAAATCAAAACTGTTCACGTGATTGACGGTGGAAATCAGATTGATGCACCACATGACAATTTCTAAAAAAAAACTTTTTTTATTATAATCAACAAATTGTTGGCTAAAGAAAGCTAAATCACATACATTTGGAAGAATAAGGGAAAAAAATCGAGAACAAGAGAAAGGAGCGGCTGCTCTGTTTCGTCGAGCTGCACTCGCACTTTTTGCATTCACACACCCACTCTATTACAGCAGCTTGCCTAATTCAAATACCAAGCCCTAAGTAACGTGGGCCCAGTTAGACAATGGCCCACTCAACATTAACCCAAAATAATACATTAATTTAACACTCTTTAATGTTATTATTTTTCATTCATAACAAATCTCTAAGATAATTAAATTTTATACATGAAAGTGCTTTAGTAAAAATATCCGTAATTTGATCATTGGTGTTGATGTACTTCACAAGAATTTCTCCATCTTCAACTGCTTCTCTAATGTAATGATGCTTGAGGTTGATATGCTTTGTTCGGCTATGGAAAATCGAATTCTTTGATATGGCAATGGCGGATTTGTTGTCACACAAAAGTGTTGTGGCCTTCTCTAGTTTCTCACCCATGTCTTCTAGAATTCTTCTTAACCATACAACTTGCTTTGTAGCTTCACTTGCCACTACATATTCGGCTTCGGCGGAGGATTGTGCCACTCTATCTTGCTTCTTTGATACCCAAGAAAATACACTTGAACCAAGTGCGAAAGCATACCCAGAAGTACTCTTCAAATCATCCATACTACCGGCCCAATCACTATCACAAAAACCAATTAACTCAACTTTTTCTTTCTCAGTCTTCTCATACAAGATCCCAAAATCTTTAGTACCTTGGATATATCGCAACACTCTTTGCAACTCCAAAATGCATCTTGCTTGGTTGATGCATAAATCTTGACAATAACTCGAAAGCATACATAATATCGGGTCTTGTAGTAGTGAGATACAACAAACTTCCAACTAAGCTTCTATAATGTGCTTCATCCACTTTTCCACTACCATCATTTTTTATCAATTTCTCATTGACTAACAAAGATGTTGATACCGGATTGTAATTCTCCATATTAAACTTGGAGAGAAAAGTTTGAGCATACTTCTTTTGAGATATAAACACACCATCTTGTCTTTGATCAATTTCAATACCCAAGAAATAGTGAAGTAAACCCAAATCATTCATCTCATATTTACTCATCATCTCATTTTTGAACTCATGCATCAATTTTTCATCATCACCGGTAAATACTAAATCATCAACATAAAGAGAAACTATAAGCATATCATGCTTACTATGTCTGATGTAGAGTGTTGTCTTACTTGGACTTCTCTTGAATTCTTTGTTAGTGAAATAAGCATCAATTTGCTCATACCATGCTCTTGGTGCTTGTTTCAACCCATACAATGCTTTCTTTAACTTGTACACTCTTTCTTCTTTGTCTTCAACTTCAAAGCCCTTTGGTTGCTCAACATATATTTCCTCTTCTAACACCCCATTCAAGAAAGCCGATTTTACATCAAGTTGATGCCATTTCCAACCTTTGTGAGCGGCTAATGCAATTAACAATCTAATTGTCTCATGTCTTGCTACCGGTGCAAATGTCTCTTGGTAGTCAACTCCCGATTTTTGTGAATATCCTTTTGCCACTAATCTTGCCTTGAACTTTTGAATAGAACCATCCGGATTTGTCTTTATTTTGTAAATCCACTTGAGCCCAATTGTATCTTTTCCTTTTGGTTTATTAACAAATTCCCATGTTTCATTTTTCTCAATCATCTTTATCTCCTCCTCCATTGCATTTCTCCAAACTTCCTCTTTGACCGCTTGTTCAAAGCATTCCGGTTCTACAACACAAAAGTTACAAGTGGCATAAATATCACTTAATCGTCTCATTCTTACCGGTGTTGAAGAACATGGAGAAGATGAGGAAGATCCGGCATGTGTTGAGGGAGGTTGTTGATGGTATTCTTCTCCTTCATGCTCATTTATATCTTCATTCAATGATGTCTCTTGAGCATCTTCTTGAGTTGGTAAGAATGCATTTTCTATACTTTTTCCTTTCCAATCAAGCTTATCTTTTTCATTGAAGATCACATCCCGGCTTTCAATTACTTAGTTTCTCTTCAAGCTAAATAGTCTATAGCCTTTTGATTCGGTACTATAGCCTACAAAGATACATTTCTCACCTTTCTCTTCAAGCTTGTGTCTTATTTCTTTTGGAACATGAGCATAGCAAATAGACCCAAATATGCGCAAGTGATTCACCGATGGCTTTCTTCCTCCGGACCATGCTTCAAATGGTGTCTTATTCTCAACCGCCTTGGTTGGACATCTATTTAGCAAATAAACCACCGTGTAGGTTGCCTCGGCCCAAAAAGTGAATGGTAATCCTTTATCATTCATCATTGTTCTTGCCATCTCTATAATTGTCCTATTCTTTTTTTCGGCTACACCATTTTGTTCCTATGTGTAACCAACCGTCAATTGTCTTTCAATGCCAATATCTTCACAAAACTTGCCAAACTCCTTAGAGTTGTATTCACCACATCTATCACTTCTCAACTTTTTAATCAATTTGCCACATTGTCTTTCAACCATACTTTGAAATTTTTTGAAAATGGTAAAAGCATCCGATTTTTGTCTCAAGAAATAAACCCAACATATTCTTGAATAATCATCAATAAAGGTAATAAAGTACTTATTTCCACCATGAGAGGTTGCCTTCATTGGACCACATATGTCGGTGTGGACTAGCTCTAATGGTGTCTTTACTCTCCATGCATCCACCTTTGGAAATGACTCTCTATGTATTTTGCCAAGTACACATATTTCACATATATCATCATTGCCTTTAGAGGTGGCTATGGGCCTAGTTCCTGGCGGGCCGTGCCAAGCACGACCCGTTTCAAATCGTGTCGTGCTTGGCACGGCACGACGAGAAAAATGCTGGGCCCGGCACGGCCCGCGGCCCGATTAGGCGTGCCGGCCCAGGCACGGTTCCGCTGGAGAGTGGGCACGGATCCGGCACGCGGGCCGAATATGGCCCAACGAGCCAAATGAGGAACGCGGGCTGTGTTTGGCCCGGCCAGATTGTGGCCCACGGGCCGACTTTGGCCCGCATGCCAAATTTTAAAAAAAATAAATTTTAATTAAAATAATTTAATTTAAGAAGTTAATTATTACTTAATTAAAATATATAAAATATGAAAAAAAATTTGAGAAATTGAGAATGTATATTGCACAAATTTTTAAAAAAATGTTAAAATTTTATATATTTTAGACTGGACCCATTACAGGCTGCCTACGTACCCCACTCAAAGGAGGAATCAGGTCTACGTAGTTCTCTTTTTACAACTCTTTCTACAACTCTTTTACAACTTTTTTTATAATTATTTATTACAATGTTTATCCATTGTTGCTTATGCTTGCACTTCCAAGACTTTGTTCATCATCATCCGATGAAGTTGAATGACCACCTTTATCTTGAAGACGATCTTCAGGATCTAGCCAATCTTTATGACAAATACACATTTCCACGCTTTCTTCGTTCATTCGGCTTCGCTTCTCGTCCAGCACCCTGCCGTCTGCACTAAAACAAGACTTCGATGCTACAGTAGACACTGGAGGAGTTAGTAGATCTCGTGCCATGGCAGAAACCACAGGATATGATTTTCCTTGTGATCTCCACCATGATAAAATATCAAAATTATCTATTTGTTCTTCTGTGAGTAAAGATGTATGATTATTTTCTAAAAAAAATATTAATTCATTAAAATTACTAGATCGACTTGTTGATGTTCCTTTTCTATTTAAAATTGAGCGTATTCTTCCTGTAATATTTTTACTACTAGTAGATACATTAGTTTAAGAGGATGTTTGATTCATTGTATTTCCAAATTTTAAATTATAAACATTATACATTTCATCTAATAAGGTAGAAACTTCATTTTTTTTTTCTCATCTACTCCTTCAAAGTTCCATATTTTTATAATATTCATCTAATAAAATATGAACACCTTCTAATTTTAATCTAGGATCCATAATTGAAGCTAAACAATATAAAGGAGATATATTTTTTCAACATTTTTTTAATTTTGTTTCCATTTTAAAAATTACTTGAAAAACATTTTCATCATGTCTATATTGAGAAAAAATTTCACTAATTAAAACTAAATGTTCTAAAATTAAACATGATGTAGGATAATAAACACCAGATAAATGAGTGCTAGCATTATAAAAAATTTCTAAAATATTATGTAATAACTTTGCTTTATCCCAATCATTTTCTTCAATATTTCCATCAGGCATTCTTTTATTACAAAATAATGTAAGAGGATCCTTAAATGGAAAACATGTTATTAGCATATCAGAAGTAGAATTCCATCGTGTTTTAATATCAAGTTTAAATTTTTTATATGACAAACCATTAGATTTACATATTTGTCTAAAATCTTGATTTCTAGAAGTAGAAGAAGTAACAAATCTAACAGCATTTCTTAATTTAGTTACATGTTCATCTACTTCTCTTATTTCATCTTGAACACATAAGTTTAGAATATGGCATGCACATCGTATATGAAAAAAAGCACCATTAAATATTGGATTCAACAATCTTTTTAATTTATCAATTGCACTATCATTATTACTTGCATTATCAAAACTAATTGAAAATTTTTTATTAATTATATTATATGAATGTAAAATGCTATGAAATTGTCTAACTATAGCATTTGCAGTGAGGATATTCAAAAATTTTAAATGCAATAATTCTTTTTTGTATAAAAAATTCACTATCTATCCAATGTGCCGTAATACACATGTATGACTGATCAGAATGATTACTGGTCCAAATATCAGATGTTAAAGACATACAAGAAGTTAATGTAATTAAAGCTTGTAAAAGATTAGTTTTATATTCAGAAAAAAATTTTATAGCATCCCTACGCATGGTTTGTCTACTTACTTTTTTATATTTAGGTTGTAGTGATTTGTGTATAAATTTTTCAAATTTATAATTTTCTGCTAAAGAAAATGGTTGTTCATCCCAAACAATAAATTTAGCTAATTCTTTTCTAAGAACTTCAGTAGAATAATTAAAAACTTCAAAAGAACTAGAGGAAAGATTGAGAGTCGCATGTGCACGATCGATTTGAGTTTGATGGCTTTTGATGTCGCGAACCAAATGACCAGTTCCACCCGATGATTTGCAAGTCATGACTTTTCTGCACTTCTTGCAGCTAGCTCTTTCTTCGCCGTTAATCATCACCACATCGAAGCTCTTCCAAACGTCGCTCGTGCGTTTTCTTGAGCCTGACACAGTAGACTCGTGAGGGTTTGCACTACACCCCTCCTCTCCCTACATAGTGTTAGTAGGCTCAAATTCAACATGATCTTGCTGTTGTTGATTTGGGTCGTAAGGCGGAGGGTTGGCATCTTGATCGGGTGGCATAACGGGGTCAGTTGTCCCCATTAGCTCCTGCTCTAATGCCTCAAGCTCTCATGGCAAAAGATCCCATGTATTGTTAAATCCCACCATTAATTCTACATATAATATTAAAAGTTAGCCAAAAAAATTTATAAAACAAGATTAAATACTTACTAATTAAAAAATTATCTTATCACGTGTTTGAAGATCGCTTAGTAAGAACTAAGAAGTTGAGGTTTCAGCCTTCAACAACCTTAACTTAAATATAATTATGAAAAAAATTTATATTAGAATAATTTAAATTTAAGTACAATTACATTATAAAAGACTAAAAGTAAATTAATTTACTACTTACTTGATCTTCTCCACGTGACTAGACCGAGGGAGCTTTGAAATCTTGATGGCTAATTGAAACTCAAGACTTAGAAAAGAGATTAAGAGAGTATTAAGAGAGAATGAGAAATTAATCCAAAGTTAATTGGAAACTTGTGTGAAGCAATGAGAGGGTTGGGGGGTCAATTTATAGGGATAAATTGGGTGTAAATTTACATATTTATTCCCTATTTTTAATTATTAAAAGGGGCTAAAATGGTAATTTTATAACATAAAGACAATTATATCTCTAACTTTTAAATTTTTTCAAACCGTTATGGGGCTATTTGGGTAAAAACGCATGCTCAATTCGAAAATTCCGACCGTTACCGCCCAAATATCCGTGCCGTGCCCACGTGCCGTGCCGAGCACCGGCCCGTGCCGTGCTTGGCCTGGCCCACGGGCCGAGAGGCCTCGGCCCAGCACGACCCGAGTCGGCCACGGGCCGCCCGCGGCACGTTGACTTGGTCAACTGGCCGTGCCGTGCCTGGCCCGCGTCGTGCCGGGCCGGCCCGGCCCGTTGGCCACCTCTAATTGCCTTCAATGGTTGGTAAGTCATATACCATATTCTTCTTGCTCAACATCTTCAAACTTTCAAATTTCACATGTCCAAGTCTTTTGTGCCATAACCATGATAGGTCTTGTACACTAGCCTTCAAAGCTATATTTCTTGCCGGTTTGAGAATGACAGGGAAATTTCTATTCTTCTCCATTTTTACAACCGTCATCAAGTCTCTCTTATTCTCAACCTTGTCATATATTTTGCATAGTAAACCTTCAAAGTAAATCGCATAGTTGACCAACACTTAGCAAATTTTGAGCCAATTCCGGAACTAGTAACACATCATATATCATCATTCTTCCCTTTTTTAAAGCAACGGCAATTGTACCTCTTCCCTTGGATTTAACTATGGCACCATTTCCCATTGTGATTTGAGTTGTAACCGCCGTGTCAAGCTTGCAAAAGATAGATTCTTCTCCGGTCATGTGGTTACTACAACCACTATCAATGTACCATACACCTTCCTTTTGTTCAACCGTCGTTTGACATGCATAAAAAGTACTTCCTTCTCCACACTTCTCTTCGGTGTGGTTAGCTTGTTCATTGTTCTTGAATCTACAATACTTCTCTAGGTGTCCATACTTCTTACAATGATGACATTATGACTTTCCTTTGTTTCTACAAAACCTTTCAATATGGGCAGGCATTTTACAATAGTTGCATGTTCTCACTTTCTCATCTTGGAAGTTGTTTCTACCTCCACCTCTTCCTTGTCTTCCTCTACCTCTACCATGCATACCACCACGCATTCCTTCTCTTTTCACTCCATGTTGGTTGAATGACTCTTTGACAATAGCCTTGGATTGAAATGCACTTTCAAGTGATTGCTCAACATGCATACACATTCTTTGCTCATGCATTTCAAGAGAACCCATCAAATCATGAACACTTAAACTAGAGAGTTCTTTAGTTTCTTCAATGATAGCAACTATGTTGTTATACTTGGAAGAAAGACTAATAAATATCTTCTCACATACTACTTTATCATCCACATTGTCACCTAAACTTCTCATGTGATTTACCACTTCAATAACTTTAGGAAAATAATCCTTCAAAGACTCATTTTCTTTCATTTGCAAATTTTGAAAATCTCCTTTGAGAGTCAAGAGCTTTACCGTTCTAGTCTTTTCGGTGTCTTGAAAACCCTTTTGCAAAATCTCCCAAGCTTCTTTAGCACTTCTAGCTCTAATGATTCTTAGAAATAATTTATCGGAGATGCTTTGTTGGATGAGAAAAAGAGCCTTTGCATTCTTCTTCCTATTCTCCTTCTCTTTTTATTGAGATGAAGCCTCTATCTTTCCTTTGTCTTTATCTTTCCCCTCTTTTTCTTCAAACTCTTCTTCCACTATCTCCCAAAGATCTTATGAGATCAAGAGAGTCTTCATTTTGATACTCCAATAATCATAGTTCTCATCTTTAAAGATAGGATGAGAACTTTGGGGCATCTATACTCCTCCTTGGATAGCCATGATGCGCTCCTCTTCTTCTTCTTTTGAAATCTCTCTTAGAAGTATCCCTCTTAAAATCTCACCAAACTACCTTTGATATCATTTTTTGGCTAAAGAAAGCTAAATCACATACATTTAGAGGAATAAGGGAAAAAAATCGAGAACAGAGAAAGGAGCGGCTGCTCTGTTTCGTCGAGCTGCACTCGCACTTTTTGCATTCACACACCCACTCTATTACAGCAGCTTGCCTAATTCAAATACCTAGCTCTAAGTAACGTGGGCCCAGTTGACAATGGCCCACTCAACATTAACCCAAAACAATACATTAATTTAACACAAATTACACCAACACTTTTTATTTCTTCACATTTTTTCTATAAAAAATTCCTATTAACTACTGTAATATTCGCAAACGATTATCACTACTAAACTGCACCCATGTTACATATAAGCAGGAAAGCTCTGGCTTCTCCTGTACTTTTGGAAGCTCATCCCACTGCAATTCGGCGGCGGCGGCGGCGGCGGAGTCTTGGCGAGGAGAAGCGCTGAAGAAGAAGACAGTAGAGGAACGACAGGGATCTTCTGGCACTCGCATATCTCGATCATATTGCGGTCGGGATCGTGGAAGAAGAGCTGATTCACCTCGACGCCGCCCTCTGATCTTATGACCGCCGTCACGTACTCGATTCCCATGCCATCGAGCCGCCTTCTCACCGCTCCCACATCACCACACTGCATGCCATATTGATAATGAAACTTAGTCTACACTGTCTTTACTGAAACAAAAGTAAAAAAAAAAATCATCACTAATAATCACCTGGAACGAGATGTGATTGCCTCTGGGATCGATCTCCGGCGGCTTCGGCGGCACTTGGTCCGCCTGATCCGGACCTCGCTGCAGCAGATGAATGCCCACCCCGTAATTGTAAAGCCTGCAACATATATATGTGTTGAGGAATAATTAAGAAGAAAGAAACAAAAATCTTTAATGGAAAATAGTGGTTAAATTCTGCACCATGCTCCTTGGAAACCAAGGGAGGAGGGGCGTTGGATGAGCAGGAACCCGAGCACTTCCCGGTAGAACTTGACGGAATGTTGGAGGGAGGAGCAGAGGAAGGAAACGTGGTTGAGAGAGGCGAAAGGGAGGACAGAATGAGAGGCCTGATCTTGTCGCAGTGAGCTATGCATGCTCAATAATATACAATCGCCTTACTGTCCAAGGATGTTATTGATCAAATGCCACCCCTTTATTTATAGTGAAATGGAAACGGAGTCTTCTGTAGCAAGTCATCGTCTCTCAAGTCATGTAGAATCTTATTCTTATCTGCATAGGCTTTTGACCAGGAGTCAGCATGTATATTTTTGTTGTTCCTTGAACGGAAACCAGCCGGAAATTATGCAATTAAGTCGGTCGCCCTTATTTTACGTTGTTGATAAGAATCATAGAAGTATAAACATTTTTCAATTTAAAACAAGATGACTTAAGATAAACTAAAACTGGAATTAGATTAGATTTCATTCCAATTTCATAGTATACCAATGAACGTAACTATTACTATTTCATCTAAGTTGAATAACCAAGGACTTTATTTTACTGTGAATTCTAATAACTCGAGAAGTTTTGATTTGGTTATGATCCAAAGAAAAGAGGAAAAAAATGAAATAACCATTTCATAAACCATAAAAAAATAGAGTAGAGTAAGGTAAGCATCTTTCTTTTTTGTTTGCATAACATAGATTTTTATTATAATATGTTTGTGCATTGGGTCCTGCTAGTTCTAGAAGCCGAAGGAAACGCGTTTCTTCAGACTAGTCCGCAGTAAGTAAACTTAGAGATTAATTGTACTTAAGGTGGAAGGTCTTTAATTATATTAAGTATTGTCTTGTAATGTCATGTAAACTTAGAGATTAATTGTACACGTCATGCTAACGTGTGGTTACTTACGTCAGCTTTCTTACGGTGTTGGTGTTTCCTAAAAAATTGACGTCAGCCGTCGACAACATAAGGACGCAATAATTCAAAGTAATGTAAAAAAATAAATAATAATAATAATAATAATGGTCATTTAATTAATCTACAGTTCTGTTCAGTGTTCACTAACGGGGAAGCGCATTCAAGTTGAAGCAGCAGCGACCTTAGCATTCGAGCAAATTCATATAAAGAATGGACTTTAATCAACATTAACCCACTAGTTAATACTTATTTGGCAGTAGGAATCCTTTGGACTAGTTCTCTATTGATTTTTGCCTCTTAGGCAGCTGGGAAGGCTTGCAACATAACTGGATTTGAAGTAAATGTTGATTGTAATCATTGACCATCTGTTCGTAAAAATTTGACACAAAAGGAGATTTTAAAAACCAAGCAATGACATCGTACTCTGATTTAAGAACGAAGGAGGCAACCGCGTTGCTAGATAAGAATTTTTCAAACGGCAGGGAAGGGAAATGTGAAAAAAAAAGAGAAGACGAGCAAAACTATAATACTTGGTTATAATTTTGACAGAGCAACTCAGAAGTTCATATAATCACAACAGGTTAGGATCAATCGAAGAACATTGCATTGTGAAGAAAGGAGAACTAAATGTTCATAAAAAAATATTAACGTTACACAAATTTTGAAGCAATAAAATACACTCTTACATCTCCCAGCTACAAAAAGTGGAAATCTGTTGTATGTGCTACTCTGTTTCTTATACATGATGGGATAACGTATGTCAAAACATAATTATACAGTGGCTTTCTACCAACCTTTGGATTCAATGAACAAAGGGGGTAAAAGCAAAAACAAAAAAAAAAAATCATAACAGTGGGGCTAAAACAGAGACCCAAAAGAATTTGATATAATAAGATTCTATCCCGATCACAATTGTGACTCCACCTTTCTCCCGCCAGCTCTTGCATTGAACAGCCCCCATTCTTTACAAATCAATATTTGCTGGGGTCTCTCTTCAATGGGCAAAAGCAAAAAATCATCCAAGCACTACAGCTAAAGATCAAAGTAGACCAGCAAGCATAGCACCAGGATCATTATATGCTACGGGTGCGATTGCTGATTGTGGTTGTACCGATGGGGCAACTGCTGATGGTGTTTGTGTGGGAATGCTTATCAGATGTTCCTTAATATACTCCTTCAACCTATTAAGGAAAATACAAACTTTATAATATTATTGAACGGAGCCAAAATACTCAAAACTCAAGTGAAACATACTCAAATGTCAATGTTGGATCTCCTGATCCAATAGTAATCCTAAGCTGGGTTCTGTCGGTTGGATCTGTTTCGATTCTGATCTGAAAATTGCTCAAAATAGCACATTAAGGATTGAAAAGTGGAATCAAAAGGAAAAGAAAATCTCTCCTTCCAGTGCAGGGAATTTGCTTTAAAACGTCGTCAATTGAAAAAGAACAGCTACAGAGAGAGCCAGCTGAGAGACAAACATATCATTCTCCCACAAAGTATGTAATGCAGAATTGCAGACTCGATTAGAATAGATTTGACAACGACTATCATGTGAATAGCAGATAATAAATGCAATCATCAAAGGGCATAATAAAGGGCCTAGAACTCAGACAAGAGACACTGCTTAAAAATCTATGGCATGCATTCCAATTACATACATAATATGAAGTTATACTTACCAAGCAAAGCATAGTCCTGGTGCTCTCTGAATAAAAGGTTGTGCATGAGATTAAATTGTTTGGATTTGTATCCTGAAGGGGAAGGAGCATCACGTTGTCATTGACTAAAGCAAATGATACTCATTATATGAAAAAGAAGAAAACTTACAATTCCAGGAATGACTGCCATGTGAAGGCTGGTAAACAAGCTTGTCATTTCACCAAGAGATAAAGGTTTTACACCTTTGATCTGCACGCATATTCAAAAGATCATGAACTGGTGTCATTTTTTGTGTCCCATGATTGCTAGAATTTTTACAAACCACGTTTTGCTGCTTGGCTTACCCTTTTAGATTTCATGTAACATTTTTATCACCACTTAATCAAACCATTTTACGCATTCAAGGATGTACTGGGGTCATTATAAACAAGGACCAATCCCAATCATTCAGGTTACACCACAAAATATATATTGCTGCTAGGTGATTAAAATTAGGATCATAACTTATTTTAGCTAGAATTTTTTGTGCTATCCATAAATGCAGCATATAACTGCACGGTTACAAATTAAGGTGTTAGTTTCTATTTTTTTCACATGGTACATGGCTATCACCTTGTTTGAAGAGTAAAGCACTTGATTTATAAATGGCATAAGGTGGAAGAGGTAATAATATCTTTGCTTCCTAACGAGGACCATCAGACTAGAATATGAGCACATAATCATATTAAATGCTTCTGATCCAAAAAGGCATGCGTGCTTCAAGGCAAATAGCTTAGTTGACATCGGGTCAGAAAAGTAGACGGGGTAATATGAACCTCACCACTTCTTGAAGCTTCAGAGGAGGCCCTGACAAAGATTGCCACTGAGGAAAAAATTCCTCAGCTGAGAGTGAAATAGGTTGCAAAAATTTGTTAATCACAGCCGGAAGCCGTATTTTAACATTAACCTGAAAATGGAAACATGGTCACCATAAAATTGAAAAATGATGTCTTGTTAGGAACACAGAAAAAAACACAAATGAAAGGTGAAAATCATGCCACTGCAGTTCCAAATGTATAGGAGAAATCCAGGACTGCGAGATCTCTGCTAGGACGAAGGTTCATAATTTCAAGCGGGCATTGCACCTATAACATGCACAAAAAGAAGAATCTCCATCAAGAAAAAGAAATTATTCCAAACCACAATCTAAATCCCCATTATGTAAGAAGAGGCAACTATTCCAGACCTGCGCCCGAGGAGGAATAGTCCCTGGCACCAATGAAAGTTCCATCTTTAAATGGGTTGGAGGAAGTATCAAAGCTCGCACTGAGCCGAGAGGTGATGTATTTTTGTTTCCCAGAAAAAGAACAAGACGCCCATGATGAGATCTCCATTCTGCTTTTACTCCAATCTAAAAGAAATGGAAAGAAGAAAAGAAATTATAGAATAGAAGATCTAGCGAGAAGGTAAACACCAGAGGCAAGTGAATTGCAAGATAAAATTCTAAGTAACAAGGGGCACCAAAGAGGACTTCTGGTATATCAGCCATTACAAGCCAAATGAATGTCAAGTAGCTTGGTTTGTAAAGAGACAATGAGTGCACCGTGATAAATGAATCATTAAGCAACTGAATTTCAGAAAGTTCAGGTTTGTGAATTCATAATTTGAGCAACTTCATTTTGCCTTTTGAGATGGGGCCTTTTCTTCCAGAAACTTTCAACCAAAGAATTAGCAAGCCATGCCCACAAGAGGCTCACAAAAGAACTGCTGTTAAGCACTAAATTTAGTTCAAATATAAGTTAGCAGGAAACCTGTATGTAGGGGTCCTCATAAAGCACGCCGCTATCTTTGAGGCACAGTGCATTGAATCTTTCTGCAATGTTCACAGTTGGCTGCCAAAAAAACATAGGATCATTAGAAACCACAAATTAACCAGGGAAAGGTAGTTTGAAATTTTGAATATCATGCTGAGTTGACTATTCAAGTAGTCAAATTACACGGAATGTATAGCTGGTGAGGGCTATTATGCTGATAGTAAAGCAAACAAAGTTCTTCCAAAAATGAAGTAAGTTCGGAGTCTTGACCATCTCAAAAGCATAGTATAGTACCTGAATTGAGTTTGGATTATCATCTATAGTCGCTAGGGCTAAAGGACCAGCCGGTTCGTGATTAACTTCGAATGCAGACAACATCTTTTGGTCCTTCTGTTCAACTGGAGCAGCAGGAACTGGAGGACCCTCAAGCGCAAGTTGACCCAAAAGATCTCCAAGGAGATCTGCATGTGGGACATCTTGAGGCACAACTTTTTTAATGGACCCATTCTCGTTTGGTACTTCTTGGCACTGAGAGCTAGCCTGATCCCGAGTAATACCTTCCTGAATATCCGGTTAACACTTATTGGAGAACTCTTTTGCATAACGTGTACAAAGTAACAGCAAGGTGCAACTCTAACCATATTTTGACTCGGCATCCTTACAAGGCCAACTTGGCTGGATGGTAGAGATCCATTGGCAGGGCGTTGATCAGTTACAACCAGAGCATTTGATGTCTGTTGTTGACTCCTTATTCTAATTGCACTTTGCTCTGCGGTATCAACTTCAGCATCCTCAGCTTTTTTCAGCAAAGAAGACTAGTTTTGAAAATTATAAACATCTATTAGTCCAGCAAATGATAGGCCATCATTTTTTACCAGCATTAGAAAGAAGAAAAAAAGCAAATGTTTAAACTTCTGGTTCAAGCAATAAGTGAAAAAGTTAATTGCATATACCTGGCGTTCTGGAAACTTAGGCATTTCAGCCAATACATCTACCAAAGCCGTCCCTTTCCTACTGAGGGCAAAATATTCAACAGCTCTTTGCTGAATTTCAACATCGATATAACTCTCATATCTGGCCAACATACTCAACATTGTAAATCTCCCGTTTAAGATTGTAAAGCATACAACTTCTAAACATATTAATAATTTTGTACAACCAAATATTAAAGTTTACAGGAAAACTCACACTCACTTTCTGAACAATGACCAAATTTGTTCCTGTAATTCTGGATCGGGTGGATAGTTGTGCATCAAGATCTTAGCAAATGTTGAAAGAAGAATCGCCACTGTATTTGTTCTGAAAGAGTAGAAATCTTAGTTTCGCTAAACAATATGAATCTGAGATCAATCATTAAGAAAAAATAGAATCATTGAAGCTTACGTGACTGCAGGAAGTTTTTCATTTATAATGGTAAAGATTTCCTTAGGACTACATCCTGGTCTTCGAGCCAAAAGGTGGCCGTATTCTCCAAGAAGATAAGCACTCACCTGATGTATGAACATCAGAGTTGGGCATATAAGGTACATCAAGGAACCAATAGTTGTAAACTTGTATGGCAAACTAACTAGAGTAGCAATATTCTCGTGCTATCAATGTTAGATACTAATTTAACCTGATCATCAACCAATGAATATGAACACGGAAAAACAAGCGCATACAAATTGACACTACCAAACATAGGAAGCCAGATGACTGGATAAAAAAACATAAAATAATCTTATATGCAAGAAAAACTAAAAAGTGATCACTGATCACAGAATTCTTCAGCAACCTCGCCTTTGGAAAGTAGAACAGGAATTAACGGTTGAGGAGAATATGAACACCTTTTAATACATTTTTCCTCCTTGAGTTCCACAGGAAACAGAATATTTGAACCCAAACATATTACATACTTGAGGCTAAAGTAGTCAAGTGGTTGCTTGAAATATTGAGTTCAGTCTAATTCCCTTGAATCCCAAAGTAAGTTTAAAGGTAATATTAATAGAAGTTGAAATAACCACATTCACAAAAAACAAAAATCAACTTATCATAAACATCTTAACAAGGATTGGAAGCTTAGAGCAGGATGAGATAAATACCTTGACCATTGTCTCGTGCAAAGCAGGCTTCTCAAGATACTCTCTCGCTTTGGCTGCAGCATATGGCTGTAGAATATCACAAGAGCAGAGATGTAACAAGAGTAAAACGAATTTTAGTTAAAAAATTGTATACAACCTGCAAATCTTCATTGTTAGTGACAAATTGAACCACACGATACCATATGTCATCACTAACAAAATCCCCTGCTTTATCAATTAACTGAAGAATGACATCAACATACCTACAAGAAAGCAAATATTAGTAACTGCAGAGAATAATTTATCTATGATTTGAGAAAAAAATGAGATTAACATGAATTGATTCTTCTTAGAAAGTTTGCTACAAATTTATTCAAGGACATTAGAGAAAATTTAGGGGAAAAGAACATAGGATACAATTTTTATAACTATAGATTGTTCACAAGACACTGTTTTAAATATTAGACCATACTGGCCGGTACTAACACATACACTATCTACAATATCAATTGGTTTTAATTAAACATGTATATCCAATATATATACATATATACAGTGGTCCTAACTACTGACCATATACTAGCAGTCTAGCACCGGTACATGGTTGAATCGGTGAATACTATCTGGTACGAACTTGCTTTTTAAACCATGCAAGACACAAATTTAACAGTTTGTACAAGGGCATACCAATAAAGAATGATCCTTAATTGACTATTTAGTAGGCCAGTAGCTAATCACCATGCCAATAATATATTTCCAAACAAAACATGAATATGTTTTCTGCCTATTTGACAAAGGGATCTGAAATAAGTCACATGCAATTCATAGAAGCAGAGAACTAGTGTTGCACTTGAACTAGAGCTTTAATGGGTAATGGAGGGGTTATATTGCAATATTTGTTACAACAAAACTTTCTAACAGAAGTAGTTATTTACAAGATTTGACATGGTCAGAATCATCAAGCTGATTCTTCCAAGATGTGCATTGGCAAAAGCCTGTTTACTGGCTTTTCCCATCCGTCAGTAGCCTGTAGTTGAGAAAAGGGTAGTTGATGCA
This sequence comes from Costus lasius, assembly GCA_027563935.2. Lineage (NCBI taxonomy): Eukaryota > Viridiplantae > Streptophyta > Magnoliopsida > Zingiberales > Costaceae > Costus > Costus lasius. The sequence continues at coordinate 118,980,593 of CM050451.1, read as the reverse complement.
TAAGACTCGTTGCTAACAATTAATCTCAATATCCTTGCAAGATTGTACTACAGTTGTATCAAATTGAAGATAAATGAATAATTGAGATATATTTTAGTTAACATAGCTGAAGAAACTATTAGTTTCAAGTATAGATTAAAATGCTGTTCCATACCAAAAGGCACAACCGGTTTGTCCCGGTCCAACCAATATCAGTACACAGTCGTTACTAGTATATATATTATATGTTATATATATACATTTAATAAAAATTGGCGTACTGTATTGGTATGAATAAGTACCAACTACCAACTAGTATATATTGGTCTAAACTAGGCTGTCCAGTCAGTGTCTACCCACTACTAGTTGTATCAAAATAGAGTTGGCAAAAATACCATGACAAATCAGGAGCAAATTTCTCTGCTAAAATCGCAACCTTGAGTGCCAGCTCTTCACGCATAGCAAATTCTGCTGTATTAAGATACTGAAGATAAACCACAAACAATTTATTAGAATTATGTATTTGATTGTGGCCTCTACATGATACTTAGGAACTAAATTAAGAGACTTGAGCAGTAAGCAGCACATCGCTAATTACATCTATACCTGCAATAACTCTTCGACGATATCCTTGGCATTCGTAACATCACACATACCATAAAGTAGATCAAGAGCACGTCTTCTAATGCTAAAATAAATGCAGATATATGAGGGACACAGTGCAAATCAACTAGTAAAATTAAATAAGAGAAGCATTAATACCAGTGTATAGAAGAAATAGGAAACTTAATCAGAGAAAGTAATTTCTAATTCAATAAAAGTTACAACTTCATAGCACAACAATTGCATTAATGCATATTTTATAAATTTTTTGTTAGATTGTTATAAGCTTAGTGGATGGTTATTGGGTTGTGTGCATACCATGTTATTAGATTCTCTCCCAATGTGTTTAATAGTTTTTACTATCCTATTAATAAGAATTATTCTTTTTTCTTTCCTTCAACATGACAACACAGCAATCCTCTCTCTTGTCACCTATTATCGTCTTCCCCTTTCCTTGTTGCCCCTAGCGGCCTTCTGGTTATCATACAATTTTTCAACCCTGCTCACTCTCCTCTCCCATACACTTGCCTGGCCCTCCTTTTCTCCTGCCACCTATTGCAACCATCCTCTCCCTTCTGCCACATCCTTTTCTCACTTACATCTTATAATTATCAGCCCCTACCCTATTTTTCTTCCCTCTATCTCAACTCTTCATGAAACACACTCTTTTCTTCCTTGCCCTATCGTCTCTTTTTTTCTCATCCAGACCCTTTCTACCTTTATTTCATAGATCACTCTTTGTTTATCGTTTATCTCAAAGCCAAGACCATCTTCAATACCTATACTATACTCAAGTGATAATTACTATCTCCTTTAGGCAGCTATTTATTACTTTCTGGGTACACACCATGAAGGGACAACACTTAATTCTCCTCCATGTAACACCACATATGATCTTTGGCATCAATATAATTATGTTGTTATCATAGGTATCCCAAATCTCATGAAGCCCAATATTGATTCCATCATCATGTTTTGAAAGACAGCTAAGTCTAGGTTACATTAGCCATCATATCTTCTCCTGATAGGAATGCCTGTCTGTTTACAATTGTAAAAAAGATTTTCCACCCTGAAGCAAAACGTTCACTCACTCTATTTATTATGCCCTTCGGAAGGCAGGTAGGATGAGTTGTGAGCATCATTTTCGTGCTGAGCGAGTTTTCTATAGATACGCTTAAGTATGTACATCACTCTTAGTAGATTTTATTGTGTATGCTATATATAATGTCTTTGCTTGACTTCTTAGAGTTTCTCTTTGTCATTAGTAGTTCTACTCCCATGGATTTAAAAACCAGACCCTACTACCTGGTATTGACAGTATATACTGGTCTAAGATAGTTGGTACCAGTAGTGTCGATAAGTCTAGTATACATCAGTCCGAGACAGGATTAAACTTTGGTACCTCCCGCGGATGTCTTCTAAGGCTACTACTCTTGCTGCTCCATCCTCTAATGAACATGGGGGCATATGGTGTCCAGATGTGGTCATGGCAGTGATACTTTTTCCCCTCACATTGATTGTATGTGTTGCAAACATACTCCTAATTATGTCTAGAACAATATGGTCATCCACACTATGATCAGATTGTCACTAACCTTCCATAGTCCAATGCTTGATTTTGGTGCTTTAGTTGCATTTCTGTTGTTAGTACGCACTGCATTAATTTAGTAATCAAGGACGAGAGATTGTTGTAGTTTACTACCTCTAGGTTGGGGTTTACCCCGATAGTCATTGCCCCACTTCTTCTGCATCTAATGTTACATGTGAGACCTCATAACTATGTAAAAAATAATTTTAGCTAGATGACATGCGACATCACACTAACATGCCTTCCTGAAATTGGTCGCTCTATGTAACTGGTCACACATACATGGTTAGTGGGTTTGTTGTAACGGTCGCTTTTCAGGAAATTGGAAAATCACTCAAGTTGTAGAAATATGATGTCAATAAATGATTATTGAAATGATCTTCAACCAATCAATTAGGAATGCATCTACGTTAACTCCCCACCCCCTCTTATTTTTACGAACGAAATGCTGTCGTGTAACCACATCAGAAATCCTTCCATCTTCCTTGAAGTTACAAGTGTCACTCTCATCTTCTAATTCAACATCAAATCATTAGCATAAGGAGGCACCAAGCACAATACCTAAATACTGAGCAGATAGGAGTAAGGCATATCCAAATGTGAAACAAAGGTAATATTTGAACTTTCTCATTACATGACAAAAAAGCATTAAATGAAATTGTAGTAAGTTTTTCAACTTTATCCAAATGACGTGATCCACTGATCCATTGCATAAATCAAGTAATTTTTGTAATATTCCACTCACTGAATCTTTCATGTGTATCTTGTCTTACATAGGTATCTTAGTGGACTGATGTTCATCCAATATAGCTAGTACAAATAGGTAGTGAATTTGAACTCAAATTTTATTCAACAATATGAATGGTAATTTGATATAATTATTGTAAATGAGAATTTCTAGATTGAGGCAAAACCTTTTATCATTATAAGCAATGAAATTTACCTGATATCAGGGTCCTTCAAAGAAGTAATTATTTGTGCTTGATGTCGTTTGATAATATCCTGCACGTCTGAGATCAACAACATCCTCGTCATGTACTCCTGTGCCAATAAATTATACATTCTTGATTCTCCATGAGCAAATCATCAAATTATATTAGACAACCAACAGCCTAGAAAACTGTAAATGTATATATAACATGTGTGGCCTCTTCATTGCTCCCACACTGCGAGGGCCTATAACAGTCTACAGTCTAGGTAATATTAATAATTATACGATACAAAATATCTTTAAAAGCACTACTGGATCAAATACATACAAGACCAAGATACCGAATGTTTGGTTCACGAACAGCAATAAACTTCCCAAGCAAAGCCACACACTGAGACATCATCTCCTTCTCAGCATCCAGATGCATAACCTGCAACATTGACCAAGACCAAGAGGATACTGATCTTACAAGTAGGATGCTACATAAGATATATTATAAACCTTGTTACAATAAAAACATAAATGGGAGATGCTAGCATATGTGAATTCTTTGTAATCAGAACACAAGTTTAAACAACAGAGTGTAGCTTATATGATGTCGTATAGTTGTTCAATTACACAAATTTCAGAAGGTAAAAAACAAGAACGTGAATGATCGAAGCTATCCCCAAGATAGCAATTCCTAGTGAGCATATTTTGAAAACCAAAGGATATGAATTGCCAATTACATAACATAAAACAAAGTTAAAAATTCCATGCAGCTACACTCATAAGATCATAACAACAATTAGTATGATGAAATTTGTAACCATAACTAGTTCCAGGGCATGATAAATAACCTCTATTCATATTAAAAACTTAAGTGATATAACCTAATAGAAATATCTTTGCAGCCGTAATTAGGCTAATTTTTGGAATTATAAAATACAAGTGATGTTAACCACAACTAAAGGTCACTCACTATCCATGTTCGTAGAATGAATATTACTACCTTGTTATGTAAAAAAAATGCTGATTTTAGTTTCAAGAAAAATGAACATCCTATAGAGTATAGATTATGGTGATTGTGAGCACTGAGCTCTCACGAACTAAAATTTGAGAATTTTCAAGATGTAGTAACATGTACTATGAGAACTACTGCACGTACCATATGCTATTTTTAAAACCTTGTTCAATACATCAAATGATCAAAATTGCATAAAACATGGAAAAGAAACTCACAAGAGCCAAGGCTTCAAATAAAACTGCATGTGCTGCATTGTTCTTGTTGACATTTTTTACAACATCTGTACCCATTAAAATTCGATGTAGAACCTACAAAAAGCGAATTGATTTATCAAAAAACAAATATACATGTTTAACCAGGCTCCATAGCAAAAGCAATCATACTTCAAATAAAGCTCTTCTGGTATTCGGGTCTTCAATGGTTGGAAAATACTGCAGAGCCCTCATTGTCTTAACCTGCATGACATAAACAATAACCATCAAAACAATAACATATTATTGTTCAAAAAAATATTTGCTTAGATGGTTATACAAAAATTGCTTTAAATAACTTTGTGTCTTGGTAAATGAGTCAATTAGTTCAAAAATCTTAGTTATTGATAACAAGATCTTCCGGTTGAGTCCCGCCTTCATCAATTACTTGCCCATGTTAAAAAAAAATCGTACATTGGTTAACTAAAACTTTTGAAAATCTGAAAATGTGTCACTATCCACAACATGGCACTCGTCCCACACAACATTGATTATTGAACCATTGTCTAATTATTTATGGATTCTGAACCAATAGAAAGTTGTATATTATAAAGCACAACCTATTGATCATCTTCCCTACAACAAGGCCATTCAATCATCCTCCCAAAACTCCAATTCAAGCTCTCCAACTGACAGCAGGTTAATTTTCTAGTTGCACCATAGTTCTAAATAGAATGACTTGCTATGTTCTAGTGATTGCAAAATCAAGCTAACAAAAATACATAAAAGTGCAAGTATAATAATGAGCAAAATTGGACAATAACATGCAAGAAGACAGCTGGCGCAAATAAACTATGTCCGTAAGTTCACAAGAAAATTATTGATGAAATTAAGCTCATCCCTGTATGGTATTAATTCATAATCTTTAGAGGGTAAAATTGTGATTCAATTTAAATAGAAAATGAAGGATCCATGGGAAGAAATACTAGAGAAAAAAAAAGAAATTTTGTGCATATTTAAAACCTGAGTTCCACTCTTACCATGTACATCAACACAACAAGGCATATGTGAAAGTAAATAAAGATTTTCAGTCAGTTCACCCACAACACATCCAGATAATAACCCTAGGACTTACATCAGGCACAGACAAGTCTGGGAGAAAACCATATTCAACCAAATCCACAAAGAAAAAAAATGCATATGAATTAACAACATTGTTGAACAGGGAAAGCCCTAACTCCGCCACATGGAAGACCAGGTTCGAATTATGGGCACAATTTCTTTGCTTGCAGGACAATCTTGCATGCGTTAATTGCAATCATACATGATACACTTTGACAATGATGATTAATCATTGCAAAGCTAATGTAGTATACCATTTCTAGGCGCCTCATAGATCCAAGTATTATACCAATACTAGTCATTTTCAATAGCCAATATACATGTGATACCCGATAACACAAAACTTATTAAATAAAAAAATTAAACAAAATACCAGAATCAAAAAGGTCAGTTTACAAATTGAAAAAGATATTGATGAGCTGGTTATAGCAAAAATCAAAACCATATTATAAATCAAGCACAAACGAAGTTGACAAAATCAAGAAAAACATCTATCATACAATTAGAAAGCTGGTACAATGAAAAATATTAGACCTGAAGCCATGGAGATGGAATTCCATAATAAGCGTATTCTTGTGGAACATCTTGGTTTCTAGCCAACCTTTCCAATGTCTTAACGCACTTAGGAAGACAATTCCAATAAGTTTCAAAGTTATTTGACACTAAAGCGACAAAAAGGCTCATGACAGATGTCAATACTCCCAAATCACGTTCATCTAGAAGCTGCGACATTCTGTCTGACCTATAAAGTGAAGGTGTGAATGACATTTAAATTATCAAAGCTTGAATTAAGAAAAAAAACTGAATAAAAAATGATATTAAGAATGTAGGCCAGCATATGCTTACCAGCCATCAACATTAACAACGTCAGGGTTCTTCCTGTAAAGACGGAGAAGACACAATCCAGCTTTTTTCCTTACGAGAGGTCTACAACTACTTGAGATCTAATGAAGAATAGAGCAGCAAAACATATTAGTTAGACCATCATAAAAGTAAGAAGAAGAAATTGAGAAATACCATATTCTTACCAGCAGCTTTTCGACATCAGGTGCCAGTGATTCAGAAAATTCCTTCCCACCAATATTTCCTACCTACAATGAACAATACATGTGAAAAAGTATAGGATTTCTGAAACTCTGCTATTGAGCTAAGACCTGATGGCAAGAGACTGTCTCTTACTTTTGACTCTATAAGATTTGGGAAAGTTATTGCCACACTCATCAAAAACTAAGGTTCGTGAGGGTTGAATACAATAAGTATATTGTTCTACAGTTCTCTAGGTCTAACATATATATAATCTCCAAAAAACCAATACAATGTTATTTTGAAGACAATTCACTATGAGAAGGTGACTTTTCTCCCATTAGTTTCACAAATCCATGTGTCCTTTCTTGAAAATTTAGTTTTAGTATGCACATGTATCTCCTTTTAGCTCAACACATGATCAAGTGATGAGAAACAGGGTCATTACCTGCCTCACTTAACATCCTTGTCGAGCCTAATGCGCAACAAAGGATCATCTTTAGCAACAAGTGAGTAAACTTGGCAAAAATTGACTCAACCTAAGCCAACAGGAACTTAGGCAAGTTCCGATCAAGCCTTATCGAGTTCGGGTCATTATCAGGTCGACCCATTTTAGTCAAGTTAATTTCGAGTTGAGGCGGATCATAATCGGGTTGAACCGCGTAACCTGAGTAAATTAACCCCCTTATCCTTTTCTAGGTTAAAAAATAAACCCCATTTACCTCTTTCTCATTCTTCTCCCGCTTTGTCTCCCCCTCCCTTCTCTCCCTCCCTTGATTCTTCTCTCCTTCCCTCCATTCACCGCCCCTTCCCTCTCCTCTCCCTCCCTCAATTCTTCTCCCCCTCTTCCCATTCGCCTCCCTCTCCTTCCTTCCCTCACTCTATCTCGATCTTCTCGATTCTTTTCCCCCTCCCCCCTCTCTCTCTCCCCATCCCTCATCCACCTCCCCTCCCTCCCTCTCTCTCTCCCCATCCCTCCTCTCCCTCCCCCCCTCTCTCTCTTGGGTCCCCCCACTTGCCGCCTCCTCCCTCCTCTCTCTCCTTTGGCTCCCCCCTCCACTCCCCCTCCCTCCCCCTCTCTCTTTCTCAGCTCCCCCTTGTTCGTAGCCCTCTCTCTCTCTCTCTCTCTCTCTCTCTCTCTCTCTCTCTCTCTCTCTCTCTCTCTCTCTCTCTCTCTCTCTCTCAGGTCGTCGGGTTGGGTTGCCGGGTCAAGGTCATGAATGCAGGTGGACGGGTCGAGATTGTTAGGTCAAGTTGTATATGCGGGTCAATGGATTATGTCTTCGCATATAACCCGTGTAATAAACGAGTTTCATGTCAGGTTGACCCGGTTATATGTCGGTCGTGTTCGAGTTAGGCACTTTAACCCAATTAATTAACAACTCGTTTATGTCACAACCCGAATTGTCAGGTCTACATGCGAGGCCAATCAAATGGCCTCCATTTACAAAAACTCTTTTCAAAAAAATAAAAAAGGTAATTCATTAAATTGAGGAGACTGAAAAGTGTTGCTTGATTAAAATACTTTAGCCCAAATGATAGAAAGCTAGTGCTATATACCAGGAGAATTCTCATGTGGAACTAAACTATGATAACACAAACATTATGTGGAATCTTCTGACCTTGCAAGGTTCTCTTGACTGCAATTATTTCAGAACACATGGAGGTGGAGTTCCCTACATAGAGGGGGTAGTTGTGGTTTCTTATAAGCAAGGGAAGGGTGTTGTAGTGATGCAAGATTGCAAGGGGAGTTGGCTACAATTTCCTACACTAAATGGAGGGAAGGCTACAATCTTTTACATGGAGGAGAGTGAGAATTGTCAGTGAAAGACATGAGAATGAAAGAAATCCACGTGAAAGGTAAAGAAGAGAGGGGTTGGTGTAAAGTTATTAATAGTATTGTTGTAGAAGAATGAGTTGCAACTAGGATTTAGGGAGGAAAGATAAGGTGGCAATGTTGCCTTGTTCTTTGGAGAAAGAAAGAAGATTGAGAGACATTGAAAGAATGGTGCTTTGTCGTTGTTAGCAAGGTTACCGACACCATCAACAATGATATCATTTAGAGAAGAGGGTTACACCTAAGGTTTAGAGATGAAAATGAGAGGATGGGGTAAGCTAGGGTCTAAAGGAACCTGCATTAATACTAAGTTGAAAGGAAAATAGTGGTTTATTAATATCAAGATGTACAGTACATGAAAATAGATTCACAACTAAGGTTGAAAAAACCGTTGGAGCGTACCGGCTCGCCGGACCAGTATAGTACCGGTACGGTACCGGCGTACCATCTGGTTCCAGACTGCAGCAGCGGCGAAGGCAGCGGCGCGGCCGGCGGGCGGATCATGCACAGGCGAGGGCGGAAGCTTCGATCAAAGTTTCCTCCGCCGGCGGAAGATCCGCCCAAGCTAGCGCCATCCGCCGCCAACCATGCTCCGAGACACGTTCCGCAACCGATTTTCCACCGGACCAGTACGTACTGGGCGGTACGTCCGGTACCAGACCGGTTTTAAGAACACTGCTCACAACCACACAAGGATTAAAGAAAACAATAATATGAGACTAAATATATAGTAGTAATTAACTCTAACATATATTTTCTAACATAAACCATGAATAAGTAACTAAATAAAGGCAACCATAACGGGGAACTTTCCTCCACTCAAATTTAAAAGAAATATAAACCAACACTAAAGAAAGCACATTTTAAACTTGCCAATAAATTAACCACTGGAACCACAAGTCCTGCATTTTAACGATCAAACAGCAGTGCCAAATTCTAGTTAATAGTGTCAAAGAAATGTTAAAAAATTGGCAAGTAGAAATATCCAATACCAACAATAGCAAGGAACTAATTTCCATTAATGAAGATATGAAATGTAAGGTAGTAACACTAACATCATACCATGGTCAGTGCCAAACATTGGAAGGTTTCATTTCGACCAATTATGTCATTTCGTACTGTGTTGATGACCATTCTTAAGAAGTCATGGTTCTCATTGAGTAAGCAGGATGTCACTATGTATCCAACCTGCAACAGTAGTTGCACATGCAAGTTTCAGAAAACACAAAGAAAAGTAGAGATTATCATAAAAACAACTGCTTATGAATATAAAAATGCATAAAATCCATAGTATTTGATATAAAGAGAGGCCAACTGCATGAAGCGACATTCAAATATAACTGTGTTAGCTGTAAATGATAAATTATTAGACTATAAACGGAAAGGTAATGTCTAAAAACACAGGTGGCGTTTTTTAAAATGCCTGTACACATGCTCCGAATAGGCCTCAAGCTTCTTACTTTTCTAGTGGGATTCGTATTTCTCATCTTCTAGTATTCAAACCAATAGGTAATTAGGCTTTCAGTTATTGAAATATCAAAGAACAAAAAATCAAAATCCTTAATGTACATGTGTGAGGAATGAGGAGTTTTGAAACAAATAGCCCCTAGAAAAGTAGTAAACTAAGCAAATCTAGACAGAAAATGTATACATACAGGAAAGAATAATTGAGTAATTAGAAGTGTTATTCCTCCAGTGAATAACCATTTGAAGGTGTTATTCCTCTAGGATCAACTAAAAGACAAAAGAACCAATATTTTCAAAATTGCTATATATAAAAAAAAAACAAGAGCCTACTCTTACTTGCAGATTACCTTCTAGGTATAGCATGATGCAATAAAAAGAAAGAAAATCAAAGCATCCATGATTTTTTACCATGGCTTGTAAAGGGTTGCTATATTTCTTGAATAGGGCCCCACCCAATCTCAAAGAGCAAATACAAGAGACAACTATCTTTGAATACATGGAATATATGATAACCACATAGACATGGAAGTGCAAATTACAACAACAATACTTGACAAAATCCAAAAGATTCGGGTTACATGGTCCCTGAAGTCTCACTCCAACACCAGGGATTCACTATCAGATCCATTAAAATGGGGTAGCTGAATACAAATTTAAGGGTATGCTCCACATTTCTCCAACATTCACATCATCCATGACAAGGTGTTAACGAAATTTATTAAATGAAGATACAAGGGTATAAAGCATCTGGTTCATTTCAATCAAGGGTGTCAAAATCACTTTTCTATCTAGTATATGAATAGGGTTTACAAACTTAAACAGTAAATTTGTATGTATGATTGTAGAATCTTAAATCGAATCATCCATATATTTTAATCATATGTTTTAATATAATTTTATAACTTAATCTATAATTTACTTTATAATAGTTTAATTTTGCACCTCTACTGATATTTTTGATCATAAGTATCATATAGACTTTTAGTCTCAGTTTTATGTTAACTTTTTATTCACCTGATCTATTTATTTAACTTTAGAACTTTTGCAAGGGATAAGATCAATGTACTGCTCAATATTTAATATATATGTTGTATGCTTTAGTTTATATGGCATAATATGTACTTGACATATAATTGAAGTAATTAATTCAAATACAAAGTGCCTCATAAGTTATTAGTATAAATTTATTATTTAAAAATATAATAGACAAGGTCAATTGACATATGTTATACTTCATAATTTTTCACAGCTATAGATTAATACTGCTTAATATATAATTGGAATATTGGACATAACATAAAAAAAATTAGGATCCTAAGTTTCAAGCACAGCCATTCACTGTGTTAAATGTTAGTGATCACTGGCTCATTGCATTTTGACAAACTTATTTCTAATATGCTAACTGTACACTTAGCAATTTTCTATAGAAGAAACAAGTAGCATACTCTCCACGGTACATCCAGAAACTGTTCATAATGACAACATTAATTTGCAGTTAAGTAGTGGCAGCATAAGAACACTTTCCCCTTCTCCATCTTTCACTCTCCAGCCTTCACATGCATGTCACTTCATTCATCAGTCCCCATCCTCTTCTACTCCAGTTCTCCGCCTCCAGCTGCTCTGCTTTCATATCTCATCCTCTTCCACTTCCAATTCATGATTCATTTACTATCAGGTCAAAACAAGCCAAACCCAAATCTACTCAAACTTAAGATAACTCACATGCATCAATCTGAACCTTGGGATCACACAATCCAGCGTCTGTATCGCAAGTTTCATAACACTGATTTCCATGAACCATAGTACATACCACCAATTTGATAACATCAGTTGCTACAAATAATAGCTGCAACGAATTTGATGGTTGCAATTCAAAAGAACAAATTTTACAGAACCAAGGGTATATTCTGTGGAGGACTCAAACTCAAAAGGCAAGAACTTAACAAATAATACAATCAAATTTTGAGCAACAAGACCTCCATGATGGCATAGAAGTAGAATTTCTTAGTTGGGTAACCTATAGAACAGAGAAACATCATACTAATTAACTAAAGCCTTTAAATTTAAACAAGCACGACTTACCTGCTTCTCTGGGTACTTCGGAGCAGAGATCAAAGAAACAGCTTCCGTGTGTCCAAAATCAACATCATACCCTAACATATAAATGTAGAGCATTTTCCATACATATTTCTTTTTTTCATAAGGAGACAGCCCCTGACAAAGAAGAAAATGTTAGTATTACAAGTTAAAAACTGAAACATAACAATTCATGATAAGCAGGCTATATTTCTCCAAATAAGATGGTGGGAATTCCATTTCATCAGCTAACAGCATTAAGTCAATGATATTATCTTAAATCTGTGAAGAGCAGAGAATAAGCAGAAGATAAGCTACTTTAGTACATCGTAGTTGCCTTAATTTTTCACCTTAATATGAAAAATAATAGAAGAAAAATCTGTAAGAGAGCAGACTCCACTAAAACAGCTGAGTGAGGTCTCAACTTTTCAGATAAAGTGTAACTTCCCTTTCAAATATTTAGGATCCATCATAAGTCCTGGAGCCTCTTCAAAGCAAATTTACAATGAATGTATTGCTAAATTCCAGAAGAAAATTCAGTCTTGGCAAGGTAAATTCCTTACTCAAGAGATCACTTTGGCTAAGAGCGTTATTTCCTCCATTCCTATTCATAATATGATCACTAATGGTCTTACTAACTCTCACTTGGATAAGTTGAATGCTCTAATTCGAAAATTCATTTGGACTAACAATAGCGATAGAAAAGGCATTCATCTTATCAAATGGCAAACTCACATAAAGCCAAGAAATCTAGGTGGCATCTACATCAAAGATTTTAGGGTCCTTAGGCAGGCTTTGAATGGTAAAAGAATTTTGGACTACCTAAACAACAAAGATAAGCTTTGGGTTAAAGTTAGCATGGCTAAGTATGAAAAAATTAAGCTTGGAACCCCTAGAATTTTCAAAAGAACTAGCCCAGCTTGGAAAAGACTCATTCAAGATCTTGATACAATTAAGCCTTATATCACCAAAGATAGTGGAAGCAATCTTCATAATGAGGAAGCTGTGAAGAGGGTGAGAGATGATATCTGGGTCTGGAAAAAAGATACAAATGGCCTCTCTCTTACAAAATCCATATATAATACTCTTCTTTTGAAAGATGATATGCAGGTGGAGGAAGATAAAAACTGGAAGACGCTTTGGAATTTGCACACTACAACTAAAATTAAAACCTTTGGATGGAAGTTACTCCATAAGCTGACTTCCGACCTTTGATAGGCTTCATAAATTTGGCTTGAAAGACGATGTTAAATGCATTCTTTGCAACATGGGGGAGGAAACTGTTGAGCATATTTTCCACATATGTGATTACACTATAGAAGTGTGGAGAAACCACGTTCTGAACCTAAAGAGCTGCAACCTAAACATGGGATCATGGAGAATAGAAGCTTGGATAAAGCCAGGTAAGGATGCTACATTGAAATCTCAAACACTAACATTGACAACTTTTTGGCAAGTATGGAAGGCAAGGAATGCGAGAATCTTCAGAGGGGAGAAAATAAGCCCGGGTTGGACAAGCAAGGAAGCAATTTTAGAATACATAGTAAACTATAAAACTCTAACAAAAGAAATGGAATGCAAAAGTAAGAAAGAAAATCATTCAAGCTGCAAATGGGAAAAGCCAAAGATTAATCAAATTAAAGTTAACACCGATGGTGCTTGGGACTATAAAACTAAGAAGGCCGGAATTGGATATATAGCGAGAGATTGCAAGGGGGAGATCATTATTGCTGCCTCAGCATCTCACCAAAGCAACTCTGCACTCTACTCTGAAATCTTGGCTATCAGAAATGCTATGGCTTATTTTCACTCAAATCAAGGAAGGAACGAGGAAACAATTTTGATAGAATCTGACAGTATAGAAGCAGTCAACTTTATCAGAGGAAGCTACTCGTACCCACCATTGGAGATAACTGAAATGCTCAAAGGGATAGAGTTTATGGGGGCAACAAATAGATTTGATTTTAACTATATCAGTAGACAATGTAATAGAGTAGTGAATTGGCTTGCTGTTAAAGTCAAAAATTCTATGCAATCTGATGTATGGTTTGAGAATTGGCCTTCCGTGTTAAGAAGGCAGATGCTTTTGGACTTGGTTACTTAAGTAGTAATAATATGCTTTGTTTGAAAAAAAAAAAAAACTTTTCAGATAAAACTTCAGTGTTGGCTCTGTCCAACAGGCACCAAAATGGTTGGCTTTTCACTCTTGGTCGAAGTAATTTTAAGAATTGACAGTGTATATATGAGTTTGAACTTTCGTATTAATTCTAGCAAGAACAATTCTGCATGAATATAGTTCAGTCTGCATTCAATGATAAGCAGAATGAGAAATCATCACGAAAACGCAGTCCGGCACACTATACACTCTTGGTCGAAGTAATTTTAAGACTTGACAGTGTATATGAGTTTAAACTTTCGTATTAATTCTAGCAAGAACAATTCTGCATGCACATAGTTCAGTCTGCATTCAATGATAAGCAGAATGGGAAATCATCACTAAAATGCAGTCCGGCACACTATACCCTGAGATCCACGCTGCATACCTAGGTGCTTATACTAGGGAAAGGAGAAAAAGGCTCACTTACCTAAAAAAAGAGCGAAAATCCAGTTGCTTTCGACAGAAAAGTATAAAAGAAAATAACTGACACCTTAAATTGCAAGCAAGGGCGCACAATCTATCGGTTGTGGCCACGACGAAAGCGCGAAATGAAAGGGGTTCTTTGGCAGAAGAAGAACAGCAGCGAGAAATGTTGAGCAAGAGGGCAGATCAGGAGGAGGGTGAGGGATGACCTTCTCGTTCTTAAACCGAGTCCGGATGTTTCCGAGCTCCTTGTCGACCCGGAGCCGCTCCTGCTCCTTGTTCTGGCAATTCCGGACATCGCTGATGAATACGGAGAGGCCTCGCATCCCCGATAATGCCATGCTACCCTCGATCCGCGTCCGTCCCGGCGGATCCGATCACCGGTGCCCGATCGACCACGGACCGACTCAGATCCACAGGTTCCCGCCCGAGATCCCTCGCGTTAACGCCTCCCTCCGCCACGTTTCTGAAGTCCTCCCTTGACCGGAACCGGAACCAAGAGTCTGTGCCCCGAGACTCGAGCAACGAAGAAGGAAATTTAGCTGTTCGATTGATGGCGGATCAGCAAAAAAAATGACACCGACGGCAAAATTGAAGAAACGAGCAACCGTATATTTCATCTTTTTTTATTTATTGTTCCTCGTTCCTTTTTTTTTCGAATTTGATTTTATTTTTAAAGATAATAATAAGAATAAGAAGCAGCAGCTAAAAGCCCATCGTACATTCATACCCGTCCGTTGAGGGAGCAACCGAGCAACGACGTACCTGCGACTATGGGTGGCTGGATTTGAACACCAATCGAGAAACTTGAGCGCTCTATGCTTCGCCTGGTCTTTAAGCTTCACACGAATCTCGAAGCGAAATGAGCGAGGGTAACTCGCTGGAGAGAATTTTACTGAACAGTTGAGAGGATTCTTGCCTCTCGGACGCGTCACGCGTAGCGCAGGAGAACAAATATTTCTGTGTGCTCCATGGGTTCCGCTTCGATTCCGATGAATTTCAGAGTGAAGGTGATGGTAACGCATATAGAAGAGTAATAGAAGATCTAAAATGTGTGCTCCATGGGCTTGGAGGCAATGTGATTTTTGAAGACCACTCAAATAGGGCCGTCGTGGGCTGGTCTGGGCTGGCGGCTACTTCTTTCAAAATTACGGATATTTACATAATCAATATTTTTAACAGCATTCTACTCAAAATGAAACATATATCTGGAAGAATGTCTTTAGCGCTACTGGGCGAAGGATGATCCTTATCTTCAATATGCGAGATGGCATGTTTATAATCTGATTCAATGATGATTTGAGAACCCAGGGAGTCGTGTCTGGAGTATATGGATTGGAGAGTTGACCTAATAGCAATGAACTCAACGTGGCATCTTCTCAGCCCCTGCAACCAGTTAGACGCAAATTATCTACTTGCGCCCCTCCATTTCTCGTGTCCAAGTGGAAGGACTTGAATAAATTTGACAATAATCGTCAAACTACCGGTATAGGGTCAAAAATCCATATGAAAGGCAATAGTAAGGGTCAATTTCAAATTAATCCAAATCAATGTGTAGCATTTTATTTGTTAAAACTCTTTCCACTGTACACAATCAATGAGAGGGTGAAATTTAAGTCACACTTGCTCAAGGGAAAGAGGTGTGCATTCAGCGCGTGTAATATATATATATATAGGCATTTTGACAAATAGATGGTGGGCCGTCACTAATCTGCAGAGGAAATTTCCTTCGTGTACAAGCTTCCTAAGAGGCAGAATGGGCAGGTAGTAGCGGTGCTACTCGACTCAACACCAATTCGGGGCCTTAATGTGGCCTTGAAATATGGTTTGACTTTGACATGCGTGCGATGTTTGATGTAGTTATATAGGCTATTTGACTTGCCAAACAAGGAGACGTTTTGCAGCTAGAAACATTGTGTTGTTCTCATAGCATGAAATGAAAGTGATTAGATTCGTTTTCATGCTCTTAGACATTATTTGGACAGTAGTACTGGTGAAATTGTATGATCTTGAATGTTTGAGCTTAAAATTTTAATCATCTCGAGAAAGACCACTAACCATAGTCTTGGCATCTTCTTTGCAATGCTTCGTCCTGTTCTGTTTGATAGTATAACTAATTAGTTTTGCACTTAACTAATTAGATGTCCTTGTAAAAATATTAAGGTGAATAAATGTCTCTGTTCTCACGGAAGAAAGTGATATTTGTTGATTTGTTGCAGACACGAAACGAGTAGTACCATTAAAGGACTATCGCAATATTGGTATCATGGCCCACATAGACGCAGGAAAAACTACTACAACGGAGCGCATTCTCTACTACACAGGGAGGAATTATAAGATTGGTGAGGTACATGAAGGCACCACAACATTGGACTGGATGGAACAGGAACAAGAGAGGGGAAATTACTATAACCTCAGCAGCAACCACCACTTTCTGGAACAATCACAGAATCAATATTATTGATACTCCTGGCCATGTTGACTTTACACTTGAAGTTGAGAGAGCACTTAGAGTTCTAGATGGTGCTATCTGTTTATTTGACAGTGTTGCTGGTGTGGAACCACAATCTGAGACTGTTTGGAGACAAGCTGATGAATATGGTGTCCCAAGAATATGCTTTGTCAATAAGATGGATCGCCTTGGAGCTAACTTTTTTCGTACAAGAGATATGATCATCACAAATTTAGGTGCCAAGCCCTTAGTCATTCAGTTACCCATTGGTGCCGAAGACAGATTTCAAGGAGTCGTTGATTTGTTGAAAATGAAAGTTGTGGTATGGTCGGGAGAGGAACTTGGTGCAGAATATGACTATGAGGACATACCTGTTGATCTCCAAGACATGGCTCAAGAGTACAGAAACCAGATGATAGAAAATATCGTTGAGTTAGGTGATGAAACTATGGAAAAGTATTTAGAAGGAATCGAGCCAGATGAACAGACTATTAAGCTGCTGATTAGAAAAGGTACTATATCAGTCACATTTGTCCCAGTTCTATGTGGATCAGCATTTGAAAACAAAGGTGTCCAGCCATTGCTTGATGCAGTAGTGGATTATCTACCTTCTCCACTTGACTTGCCACCAATAAAAGGTTCTGATCCTGATAACCCAGAGGTGATTGTTGAAAGGCTTCCTGGTGATGATGAACCATTCGCCGGCCTGGCCTTCAAGATTATGAATGATCCATTTGTAGGATCTCTTACATTTGTAAGAGTGTACTCAGGAAAGTTGACTGCAGGTTCTTACATCTTCAATGCAAATAAAGGAAAGAAAGAAAGAATTGGGAGACTTCTAGAGATGCATGCTAACAGCAGGGAGGATGTGAAATTTGCTTTAACAGGTGATATTGTGGCTCTTGCGGGCCTGAAAGATACAATCACAGGTGAAACACTCTGTGATCCAGATAAGCCTGTAGTCCTTGAAAGAATGGACTTCCCAGATCCTGTCATTAAGGTTGCAATAGAACCTAAGAGTCTAAGACCAAGGCAGATGTTGACAAAATGGCAATTGGCCTAATTAAGCTAGCTCAAGAGGATCCATCTTTCCACTTCTCAAGAGATGAAGAAACAAACCAAACTGTTATTGAAGGAATGGGTGAGCTTCATCTTGATATCATTGTCCACCGTCTGAGGAGAGAATTCAAGGTAATTGTCTGGCTTATATATCAAGTTTTAATGTCCATTAAAGATGTTCTTTACTTATATATCAAGTTTTAAGTTCCATTAAAGATGTTCTTTATGTGTAAACTGTTTCTTCTTTAGGCATACATTTTCCATGATCCTTTTTATACCTATGGACATCAAATCAACATGAACTACAAGAATTCAAACATCCATATTGTATGTCAATTATTTCTATATAGAAGTCATGCTATTTATTTATGCCCCAACTCATTTGTGCTTAGTTTAGAGAGAGTTCGTTTCATTCTTCACTAGTTCATATATTAGTCCCTTTGTGTTTTTTTAACCTGAAATTTTGATTTTGCCGTTAATACCTGCAATTTATTTTTGTGATTGTTGTTTGATTGTAACCAATTCTATTTTTACTGGTTCTTTCTTTCTACCATTTTTCTATAAATAGATCGAAGCAAATGTAGGTGCCCCGCAGGTAAACTATAGAGAAAGTATCTCAAGAGTGTCTGAAGTTCAATACATCCACAAGAAACAGTCTGGTGGACAAGGGCAATTTGCAGATATTACAGTCAGATTTGAGCCACTAGAGCCAGGTAGTGGGTATGAGTTCAAGAGTGAAATAAAGGGAGGAGCAGTGCCAAAGGAATATATTCCAGGTGTTATGAAAGGAGTGGAAGAATGCATGAGCAATGGTGTTTTAGCTGGCTACCCGGTTGTTGATGTCAGACCAGTATTGGTTGATGGATCGTATCATGATGTGGATTCTAGTGTTCTAGCATTTCAGCTGGCAGCCAGGGGTGCTTTTCGTGAGGGTATGAGAAAAGCCAGTCCAAAATTGCTTGAACCGATTATGAAAGTGGAAGTTGTCACACCGGAAGAGCATTTGGGTGATGTTATTGGTGATCTAAACTCAAGAAGAGGCCAAATTAACCGCTTTGGTGATAAGTCAGGTGGTCTTAAGGTATGTGAATTTATGTTTTTTTCTGACGTTTATATTTCTATCAAAAATGATATTAACTCAAAAATATAAAAAAGAGTTTTCACTGAAGGCCTCAAGATCAATAGAAGAACCAAAAGTTAGGTCAGAATCCTGCTGATTGCTTATATGGACTTCTGATTCATATTGCCTGCTCGGTTCAATTAAGAACCCATTTAGTGAATGTAAATTATTAACACTTCCTTTACTTGCTAATCGACATAATCTTGGCGCTCAGTTTTTGACAGTGTTACAATTGATACTAGTACCCAAGTACCCATTGCTAGCTCTAGTTTTTTGTATTATGTTCTTAAAGGATTCATAAACTGCAATCTGAACAAATCTGTTAGTCAGTGTCCCATATTGTTCATCTATTATTCAGCTTTCGGGAAGTCATTAGTTAGTCAAATCCATTTGCTTGTTTAACATTTCAGACAATTCTTTTAATTAGAATAGTTGAGGTTGCTTTCATCTATTATTCAGCTTGCCAGAAGTCCTTAGTTGTTTAAAACCATTTGCTTGATTATTATTGTTATCTTTAGACAATTCTTTGGATTGGAGTTGTTGAGGTTGCTTGCAGATTCTTTTAAGCATGTATTGATGTTTTAAAATTGCAGGTGGTTGATGGTTTGGTACCGTTGGCTGAAATGTTTCAATATGTCAGCACTCTTCGAGGGATGACAAAAGGACGTGCATCTTACACAATGCAGCTCGCGCAATTTGATGTTGTCCCTCAGCATATTCAAAATCAGCTCGCCAACAAGCGAGAAGCTGCAACAGCTTAGGAGTTTTGTACAACCAGTTTCATGAGGTTTGCTTCTCAGGATTGTTAATCAAGTATAGTAATTTGTAATCTTCATATATATTGAACATATAACGGATTTTGCCGCTTCCTAGATTCAGTATCTCCTGATTCCTGCTTGATGTTCAGCTTTTTCAAATGTTTGCCAATTCAGATGAATGGTCAATGGTTCAACTCTTTGAAGCAACAAGGACTAATGGTGTGGCGACTAGAATCATAAGAAAATCATTGATGATTTATCTCCAGGCCCCTTTCTTTGTTTGTAGCTTTTCGTTTTCTTCTCGTTTCAGCAACAGCATTTTGTTGAATCCAAAAAAGAAAGCAACAACATATTGAGTTAAAATATGTATTTAGTTGCCAGTTGTACCATGTGAGGAGCCCTAGTTTCTGTTTTCCTTAAACGTAGGTTTTCAGCTGTCAGGTTGAGATTTAGCTGGACAACCAAAATGGATCAGGAGTCCTATATTATGGAACAAAAAAATTAAGATGATGTATTTTCTTTAATGATATTTTATTTGAGGAAAAAGATTAATCTCATTAATTTAAATTAATACAGTATTAAGATGATTTAAGTAACTTTTGTGTATTTGTACTTTTCGGTTTCCACTTACTCTAATCTCTTCAAAGTGATAGGTGCTGAAATATAAGCCCTGAATCATGATGATGCCCAGTCAACCAAAGTAGAAGAGAAGTTGCAGAGATGCCAAATTGTAGGTCACCTTTGTGATGCCTGAAGCTTCTTTTAAGGGAAGTGATAACAGGCACCAATTTCCTTGCTTAATTGATTCACAAAATTCACCGCCCTTTCCCCACCCAGAAGCCGAAGGCATGTATTAATTAGCTCTTGCTTCGTTATCAATTTTTCAGTGGCAGTGCTTTTCGAGAAAGTCATCATGTATATTTTAAAAGATTCCCCCTCTCCGTTCATTGTATCTGCTGCTGTGCTATCGAACTGTATCATCCGGCTTTATTTTCATCCTTGAGTTTAATTAGTCTTTAATAAATTAACAATAGGAAATGTATGCTAACCTATTTTATTTATATCAGGATAAGAATTATATCTTTTCTATAAATTGAGTTTAAATTCATGCTGATTTGTTTGTGTTAATGTAAATCATATTTATAATTATAATATTTTAATATCCAACACAATTTGGGAAGATGTAAAATATATTATGCAACAACTTGAAACTTGTCGAAATGTCAAAATGATGAAGTGAAGCAAAGCAGCTGAGGCCACTCTTTGCTGAGTTCATCACCCATTCCTATTAAGGTTCTTTCTTTATCTTTGTGCTTCGTGCACTCTTGACATCCAAGTCAAGGCAACCCTACAATTAGGCACACTTTATAAAGGGTCAAGGCGTCAAGCCCACACACGCATCCATCGACCCCACTCTCTCTCTTCCAAACGCAGACAACCATGCAGACTCTACCACCTCTCCTCCTCTCTCTCTTCGTTCTGTTTTCCCTCCGTTCTCCTTCTCTCACCACTGCCTCCTCCTCCTCCTGCATCGACTATTGGTGCAGCAAGACGCCGCACCCGGAGCCGTGCCGCTACTACTTCCGCAGCACCCCCCACCTGGGCCTGCCCAAGGACGAGCCCCACTTCTTCCAGCTCTCCCTCCGCATCGCTTTCGACCTCTCCCTCCGCGCACAGAGCCACCTCGAGCGCCGCGGCCCAGCCTGCCGCCACGCCAGAGAGAAGACCGCCTGGCTCGACTGCTGGAAGCTCTACGCCAACAGCGTCATCCAGCTCAACCGCACCCTCCTCCACGCCTCCTCCTCCTCGTGTGCCGCCACTGCCTTCGACTCTCAGACCTGGCTCAGCGCCGCCCTCACCAACTTCCAGACCTGCCTCAGGGGATTCAACGACACTGGCGCCTCCTCAGCTGTCATCAATCCCGTCATCCGATACAACGTCTCAGACATTGTCAGCAACTGCCTCGCCGTCAACCGCCCGGCCGCGGCGGCGGCAGCGGCCGCGGCCGACGTATCAACAGATCGCGTTTTGAGCTGGATGATGTTCCGCAGCCGGCGTCTTCTCCAGCTCCCCCAGCACGCGAATCTCGTGGTCGCCAAGGACGGCTCCGGCAACTTCCGAACCATCAAACAAGCACTCGACGCAGCGGCGCGGTCGCAGGACAGGGGAAACTCCAAGTTCGTCATCTACGTCAAAGCCGGCATCTACAACGAATACTTGCAGGTCGTCAGCAGCCTGAGCAATCTCGTCTTGCTCGGCGACGGCATTGGCAAGACTGTCATCACTGGAAGCAGGAGCGTCGCGAATGGCTACACTACCCTCAGCTCTGCAACCTTCAGTAAGAAATCATTGACCTAGGCCCAAAAAAACTCTCTTTTTGACGGATGTGACTCAGTTAGATTCGTCGCAGGCGTGTTTGGCGATGGATTCATCGCGAAAGGAATAACATTTAGGAACACATATGGGCCGGGCACGCAAGCGGTGGCGCTGATGTCGGCGTCGGACCGGTCCGCATTCTACAAGTGCAGCATCGAGGGGTACCAAGACACGCTCTTCGTGTACTCGCAGCGGCAGTTCTTCCGGGAGTGCGACATCTACGGCACCATCGACTTCATCTTCGGCAACGCCGCCGTCGTGCTGCAGCGCTGCAACATCTACGCGCGCCTGCCGCGCCACGGCGAGTCCGACGTCATCACGGCGCAGGGCCGCACCGACCCCAACCAGAACACCGGCATCGTGATCCAGTCCTCCGCTATCCGGGCCGGAGCGGACCTCGTCCCGGCACGCTCGACCGTGAAGTCCTACCTCGGCCGGCCGTGGATGCAGTACTCGCGCACGGTGTACATGCAGAACAACATCGGCAGCTTCATCGACCAGGCCGGGTGGCTGCCCTTCAACGGCAACTTCGCGCTCGACACTCTCTACTATGCGGAGTACGGGAACACCGGGCCCGGGTCGAGGATGTCGCGGCGGGTCAAATGGCCTGGCTACCACGTCATCCGGAGGGCGTCCGTGGTGCGGCCGTTCACCGTGAGCCGGTTCATCGCCGGCCGGTCGTGGATTCCGGCAACCGGCGTGCCGTTCGACGCGACGTTGAGATTGCTCCATTGAATTCACAGCCAGCGTCAAATCTCCAAATTTGATAATTAATTGCTTTTATATTTATACCTCCATTGTCGAGTCGTACATCCTGAAATTAACTCAAAACTCCTGTGTCTCTCCCTCTGCAAACCAAAATGGCGCGAACTGAATCAGACGGGTGATAGATTTTAAAACACATTTGTTCCTTCTTTATTCCCATTGGATGCGCTGTTTCTCCCTGAAATCCAAGCGTTGTTTGAGAATCCAAGAAAAGATAACAAAGTCAACGTGCGTCGGAGGAGAAGAAATCTGTAACCACTGAGACCTCGGTGCACAGGTGGCATAAGCATTGTGATCTGGTGTAGTAAAACACTGCAGATCTAAATTTGAGGTTTGAGTAATCCATGTAAGAAGAATATATATTTCTAGAAACAGAACGATTCAGTGGTCGTCGACCGCCACCGGCGGATCCGGGCCCGGCGGGTCTACAGGATGCGTTGACAGGAGAGCTCAGTCGCCGTAGCCACCTGTTTTACTATTGGAGGACCGGCGCCGGTTTCCACGCACGCCGCGGCACTGTTACCTAGGATTTTTTTTCCTCTCTAATTTCTTAAAGTAATCTTGTACAAACGTAATTTTTTTTATTGTTAACTGAACAACCAGGTGCTGTTGCAACTTGTAACCCTATGATTGCAATTCATGAAAGGGTACTGTTAACTTAATTGGATCCATTCAATGGATTGAAATTGGGCCCTCACCAGTCCATTTACTCCTCAAATCTAGCTCTTCTTCGAAAAGCGGGCCACGAGCCCATAGAGCGAACGTACGTCAATTTGCGCGCAACTAACTTCAAATTCGAAGCACTCCTCCAAATAAACGGATGGAACGATTGAAAAATTGAAGCCCATAGTGCGTACGGCAGAATCCAGTGAATAAAATGTTGGTGCAAAAATTCCCGAATGATAAAATTACATTGTAATGAATATAAATTTAAAATCATAGAAAATAAATAAATAATAATAAATTAAATATTAGATATGAAAGTGATAAATATACCCTAAGTGTCACGCCCCGGTCGGATCGGCCTGAAAACAGTGCTTATCCGTTGTCTCAGGGCCGTCCGGCGGAATACCGAAACGCAACTCTCCCTAGGGTTTCCGACCCGAAATTAGAAATCCTAATCTCCCCGGATAATTTTTATCCCCAAAATACAATTCGCACGGAGAAAACCCTAACCCTAATTAGGAAAATCCGAAATCGAACCCTAATTTGGAATTACCTCCTCTGATTTTGACCAAAGTCAAAATCTCGCTGAATTTCCTCCTTGCTGACGTCGGCGTGACGTCAGCCTTCGGTTGAAAACTCTCCGCCGCGTTAAATTCTCTCTGCTGACGTCGTGCTGGCGTCAGCCGTCCCGATTTCGAACGAAATCGAATTCGTTCGCGAAATCAGCGTTGACCGGCTGATTTCGTTGACCTCTACCTCGTTTCGAACGCCCGACGCGTTCGAACGAGCGTCGTCTTCAACCTCGCGACGCCGCCCACTTCGTCGCTGCAGTCGAGCGCCGCCGCGCTCTTTGGTTGCAGTCGCCGAACACAGAGAAACGGGGGAAGTGAGTGGAGTTGTGGAAGAAGCTTTTATTCACCTCAACGAAGCTTACAAGCGTCACCGACCCTCGTCGGCGCCCCCATCCCTCCCTCGCCGGCCGCTGCCGGTTACATTCACTCTGTCAGCCTCCCAGCCATCGACGTCGCCCTCAACGTCGGCATCGACGCCCGCCGGCGTCGGCATCGGTTCCCTCCTGGAACCGGCATCAGAGCCCTGCTCTGGAAGGGCGACGGCGAGGCGCCGTCGCCGGTGGAGTCGCTCCCCGGCGCTCTGTGTGGTGACGCCTCCGCGTGTCGATTTCGTCTCCGTCAAGCTTCTTATAGAGAAGCTTCGCCGCGTCCGCCTTCGTCGCTCACCCCGCAAGCGTCGTCTCTGTCGCGTGGACCGCGTCTTCCGCTGAAGCTCGCGTGAGCGACGAGGATGCCGCCTCAACGCCGTCCGAGTCTCCCGCGCCGCCCGTCCGCGTCCGTGAAGATCGGAGGAGATCGCGTCCCCAGGCTGCCGCTGTCGCCTGATTCCGTCGCACGCGATCTCACGCCCGCATCGTCCGCCAGATCTTCACCCGCCGCCCGCCCGCGTCCGAGCTTCGCGGAGCCGAGCTCGCTTCCGCGACTACGTGGATGAAATTCTCTTCAATCGGGCGTTGACCCGATTTTGACCCGGAATTGGGTCTCTGTGTGGGCTTGGGCTTGGGTTGGGCCGAACCGTCTGAACCGGACCGTGACACTAAGAATCTAAGATGAAGATCCGGGCTTCACGCAATTAAATCTGGTTTAGTGATCTTTTCATCTAAGATACAATTAAAATTACCTTTATTATCTAAATAAATATGCTTAAATTAAAACAAATAAGAATGTGAGGTCCTTAGTCCTTACCCTCTCCATATGGATCTATATATCTCAAATAAAAAGAGTTAGCCACTATTTATAAAGTGAAATCTCTCCTTATGGATCTATTTATAAAGTGAATCATATTTTTTACGTACTATTTTTCAATTATTTAAATTAAAAAATAAAAAAACAAATTACATAACTTATTTAAAAGATAAATAAATTAAATTAAATAAAGAGACACGGCTATTAAAAACAAGCGAAATAATATATTAATATAACTCAAGGTTACAATGAAAATTTATTTTGTTTTCTTTAGAATTTAAAAAGGATGGACCCTTAATTAAGACTTTTCTTTTTTTTAAAAAAAAAGGATATCTGCGGCTGGAGCTATCATTCTTTGAATTGAATCTTAATCAGCTGCAGCTTTTCCTGGAAAAAAAAGTCATGATCAATGTGCGCTTTTCCTAAAGCAAGGGAAATTATAAATGTAAAATTAGACAGTTTTGAAATACAGAAGAACTGAGAGAAATCAATGATCCTCTCGTTTTTGAAGTAAAATCTCATTAATAATCATGAATTCTCAGTGCACCATCTGTTAACACTCACTAATTCAGTGCACTAACAGCAGTACTATAAGAAACCTCAACCACATTCAAACCTTCCAATATATACATAGCCTCTCTTGGCTACAATTCCTTGGAGTGGCATCAATCACAAGAAAATGAACTACTCAACTGAAATAAATCAGATACTAAAAGCTGAGGGTTCTAAAACCATCAGCCACAACCACAAACTTTTGCATTTCTTGTATTGAAGAATTTGTGAAGAATCAGGAACTTTTCCCATATTTTTATGTTCTCCATCAGAAATGCTTTGAGCTATAACTTTCTACACAAGACCAGAAAGACTGGAGCAGACGCTGAGTCAAAGTAATCCTCTTTGGCAAGTCAGGATAGTCCACTCCCTGGAATAAGAAAATTGTATTAATTTTACTATACCAAGAGATGAGAAAGAAACACAGATACCTTAAAAAGAAATACAAGGAGTAACACTCTACAATTTGTACTGGTCACAAAAGTGGAACAGACAAAGACCGAGATAAGAAAACTTTATCACTCACGCCACCTCCTCTTCCACTAGAAGAGTGGAGAACTGCATTGTGGCTTCATTTTTTTTTTCTTCAAATGCTTGTCTTACCTTTTTGTCGCTTCTTCTGTTCATAGAAGAGAAAGCATAGCAAAACATTGACGCTAAAAATGTCTTTTGTCCAATGTGATACGGCTTGCTTCTGAGCCTCAAACTTATCAATTCAAATGATTATGAAAGCAACAACATGGCAATGCTAAATTGCTCAGCTAACAATCAAACCAGTACACTAGTAAAATCAATGAAAATTATATAGATTGATTACCTTGTTTTACCCTAACCCAAGATGTTTTTTTTTCATTCCAAATAAGTTTAAATCATTCCATTTAAAGGTCATAGTTTTGCTTCCACTTATCATTTGTTTCACTTACAACTTTTATGTTTCAAACAATGATTTAAGTTTTTTTTTTAAGAAGAAAGGATCAGCGAATTAGCATGACTATGTTCTTTTAGATTAAACGCGCATATGGATCCCTAAACTTCACAAGTCCTTACGATATGCGATCCCTTAATCCCTAATCAAAAGAACCAAAGGATAATCGAACAAAAAAGAGGGGAAATTTGTACAGGGACTAAAAAGGGCATGACTTCATTGAGAAGTTACCTCACGCACCTAGATGGAGGTGGCGCATCGACGGCGGAGCTTCTCGCCGTCGTCCGCGGCGATCCGCATTCGGACGCGCTCAAACTCAGCGGCGGCGCAGGGGATGGTGATGCCGCCGGGATGGTGGAACCCGAACTCCTGCTCCGCCTCCCGCAGCAGCTGGCCGAACAGGGGATGGTTGAAGTAGATCACAGGCACCAAGTATCGCCGCGACGGCCCTCCCTCCGGCTCCGCGCCGACGTACACGGCCAGGTGACCCTTCGGCGGCGGCGAGCACCCTCGTGCGCCCTCCTCCAGTAGCGGGACAGGCGCTTCGTCGCGCAACTTCCGGTCTCCAACGGTCCGGGGGCCCGACCGACGCAGTCGGAGAGCGATGCGGCGGCCCCAGTGGAGGAGCCTATCCGTGACTACCCTCACCGGGGGCTTCGGGAGGCGGGATTTTGCAAGGGGTTCGACGCCGGTGTCGAGGCGGAGGTAGCACGATGGGCGGCGGCGGGTGCGCCGAGGGACGGCCCATTGCCATACTCTGACGAGACGCCGTCCCAGCTTGAGTCCCCTACGCCGCTTCATTGCCAAACTTGGTAAGTTATTGTTACGATATTTTCTCTCGATCTGGAGGGGAAAATTTGGGAGTGAAGGTAGTGGAGTGAAGACAGACGGGAGTTGGCGTGCTCCGGTAGTTCAAGTATTTATGTACGTGGAGGCGATCAGGCGGAGAATTTTTGATTCCGGACCACTAGAAGTACTTTAATGAACAGAATGCACTCACACTGCACACTTCCTATGGATCACTGCGCCAAATTTACTGAAAATACAAATATTAAATAGCGGCACTTTAAGATTGACACTTTAAACAGCGGCACATTAACATAAGATCCATCCATTTATCTAAAAAAAATTCTGAATTTTGAAGCTCGAGTCATATTTGTGTTGCTCTAAAATTCACACATAACCTTCTCAGAAAATTTTCTCGTTCAGCTCTCCTCACAAGAGAAGCAATGCAGCACCCTTAATAAAAGTTTTTACCGTACTTCATTCATTAGCCTAGCATAAGATAATCATTCTTCCATTTGAACCTCGCAGAATCTTTTTATGCAGGGCCCTTGTGCTTGTTCAATATGCAGATAGTACATTACCCTGCAATAATTAATTAGCATACAAATTGAAAGGGAAACAAGGAGGTGACAAAATACACGTACTCGATTTGTTTATATGTTTGTCTCTCACTTGTATGGCTCGAGAAGAACAACTTGTAATTGAGATCCCATACATTGCCGTAAGGGGACAAATGCTATTAATTAAGTACATTATACAATTAATAGATGCATTATAGTTAAACACTAGGGACAACGCAAATCCCAAACCCTAATCTCTGGGTTAATGTCCCCATAATTAATTGACCTTGGAAGCGCATTGTGCCTTCAATATATTGGTCTAATTTGATCTTGTTAATTATGTAAATAAGTTATCGTGCAACTAATTTTATTTGGTTAACTAATAATAATTTGAACTATTTTACATGAGAATGTACACTCTCCCTTATGGTTAGGACTATATATATATAGCTTTATCATTAATTTAAATGAGGAAATTGGGGTCACCAGTCACCAATTTGATGTGCCGTGTGCATTGTAGTACGGCGCATGGCATCACTGACGAGTACGGTTTCGAAGACTAAGCTGAAGAAAATGAATAGGCTGTGAGTCAGATCCGACTAGCAAAAAGGATCAGAATTCAACCCAAAATCAAGTACCACGCCAGACTTTATGGATCAGTTCGGCCGTGCGATCGATCATTCCGTGTGCTTAGTAGATTAAAATACGTTAGGGTTTGTAATAATTTTAAGCCGAAGACGAATGCTGAATATATATATATATATATATATATATATATATATCTTTGTTTTTTCTCTAAGCAAACACCTGTGCTGTTTCATGTCGAGCAAGGTTGAAAGATTTGAAGAGAAGGGAACAAGACACCAGATATGCTGCATTCAGCCACACCAGAAGGAACACAGTAGGATAGAACCTGGCTGAAATAACATACGCAGGATGGTAAAGAAGTTTCTGCACTAATATTATAATATTTTTTGGCAGGTCCGAAAGGCAAAAAAAAAGCCCAAATTTTCAAGGAAGAAATAACACTGCCAGCCAAAGTTACCAAGTTGGCACTAGCAGAACTCCAGGATATCAAAGGTGCTGAGAAAAGAGACAAAGGTACCTACAATGGAACCCAACAAACTCAGACCTTATGCACTCGGCCGAAGGATGGACACATAAAAGCTCAACAATAATGGCAGTAACTACCTGCTTTGAATGAAAAAACTCAGGAAGCTGGAATGAGATATATCTGAAGAGACAACGAAGGGAAAACAATAATGGCAGTAACTACCTGCTTTGAATGCAACTCGACACCAAACTCCAAACAATCAGAAGTGCTCTGAGCTGTGTATATGCAAGTAACGAACTACAGGAAATCTAGATAAATGTTGAAACTAATAATAAGGAGGCGTTTAATCTTAACTGGAAAACAGACACATCCTGCAGCCAAACATTAGAGCATTCTCAAGGAGATCGACTACACTACTAGAAGAAGGAAATTTGAGTTCACGCATACAAATGGAGGTGGTAATGAACCAACTAATTTGCTCACAAAGTAAGCAAGAGAAACTAAAATACAAGTGTTTTTGAAGGAAAACTGGCCCTGTTTTGGCCAGATAGCTTTATGTTTTTTAAAAAGTTATGAAAGATTTAAGCATCAAGATCGAATGTCAAACACACATTTGAATTAGTCGAAACACTACTTTAAGCTGAAAAAGTACGTCATCCAAATTTAGAGTTTTAGTATAGCTTAAGTACTTCACCCAAGATGGATAACATTTACCAATGAATTGCAGCTCCTCGCTTTTTTACACTGAAGAGGGTTGTCAAGATATGGCTATCTCCCTCTTAAGGTCAAATAAGTTACTGTTTAATGACGACTGTGTTGTGGATTGGAATAATTTGTTATGACATCAATCTATGTATGCTATTTTTTATATCAAGAGAACACAATTTCACAATTCTTTTTTCAGTATTGGACATCAAAATTGGTTAATTGACACTTCACAGATTCCGCACTCCACAGTACATAAACTAAGCTCTAATGCATTTTGAGGAATGAGGACTAGAACCTGTGCTGGGCATTATGTCAAACAGGTGACGTGCCTGACTCAAGAACCCTTGCCAGCACAAATAAGGGTGGGAAATCGCCGGCACCTGCCACTAGGGAGAAGATGTCCAGAGCCTCCAAGAACTTTTCAGCCAAGCGTACGTCCTCTCCGACGGCAAACATCGATCTTTCTCTAATTCATTTGGTCCAGAAGCGATTTGGAACCACCATCTTTTCCTAGCTTCCATAAACATTCTATCATAGCAGCCAACATGGACGGATCGTCGGGTAGCTCACCGCTGGTGGCGTGCGCAAATAGAGCTTCGGCCTTCAAGGGTTAGCCGGAGGAAACGAGGCAGCGGAGGAGGCTCCCGTGCTTGAAAGAGAAACCGGTGAACGCTGCGATGTAGACGGAGGAGGAGGCGTGGGGGGAGCCAATCCGGCGAAGATTCGGTCGAGAGGCGACACCTAACGGAGGGATCTCATAACAGGGGAGACGGTTATATAAAACGGCCTCAGTCGGGAGCTTTCGGGTTTGGGTTAGTATAAAATTAAAAACCGATCCGAAATATGGATGAATTTGAACTGCCGCCGCTTCTTCTCTCTGCACTGCGTCTTCCCTCCGTTGGGTACCGTGGTCGAACAGCTTGCCTTCATCGAAAAGATGCCACTCCATACCGCAGGCAAGCTGTTGCTCTTATCCTTCTTCTTCTTCTTCTTCCTATGCCTACCAATCCAAGAAACCTAGCAAACGATCAACCTTCTTCTCTTTCACTCTCTCAGGTCGCATCGGCACCGGTGGCCCAAAGGGCGGTCGGCCTTACTTCAAGGATTTCTACGTCGAGTGGGTGGCCGCCCTCCGATCAAACCTTCTCCCTGCCCTCCGCCAATCCATCTCCGCCTCCTCCAGGCGTCGGTCCTCAGACGTTCTTGCTGCCCGCGTCTGTGCCGTGTACGCGCACTTCCTGTCCTACTTCCAGGCGCTCGACCTGGCCGCCCACTACGACGCTTCCCAGCTCCTCTCCCCGACTCCCTGGCGCTCCTCCCTCGAGCGGCCATTCCTCTGGCTCGGCGACTTCCACCCCGCGCTCCTCACTAACCTCCTGCGCTCCTTCCTCAGGCGTCGCCCTCCCTCCCGCGACCGCCTCGCTGCCCGGGTAGAGAAGATTGAGCGAGGCATCCGGAAGGCCGTGCCCTCAATATACGCCCGCTTCAATGACTTCCAGGCTGGATTCCTGGAGGCCGCCGTGGCCGAGTGGACCGCGAGCAAGCGCGATGGCGAGGAAGCACCTGCAGCGCTGGATATGGCCACGGAGGCGCAATTGGCGGAGCTGGAGAATGTCTTTTTAGAAGCCAATCGGCTGAGGAAGAGCGTTCTGGCCGAGATCATCGAGGCGGTGGATGTGTATCAGGGGGCGATCTTTCTTGAGGCGCTGGCTCGATTTATACTCGACTTGCAGGATCCTCTTGTGCTGCAAGCATTTGAACAGAGCAGGATGCACTTCTCAGTGCCTCGTTCTTCTTCCTGATTCGTGCTTCTCTTAGTTGAATGCAGAAGCTTAGCTCCTGAATTATACATGGACCTGGCGTTCTTGTTTCTGCGTGTCAATTCATCGGATTCTTTGTCTAAAAAGAATTCTTTGATCGCGCAAGCAAGGGCCTAAGACCTCGTCAATGTGCTTACATACATCCAGACTTAATCGCAGAATACACAAGGAAAATTCTTGAATTGCATAATCATAGATGCGCTTAGTATTTGTATACAAAAATCTTTCACGAAGTTTAAATAGCAACTCATAACATCATGTCTCTGTGGAATTTCGTATTAATCTTGGATTTAGCTGATTGACACTGCAATTTATATTCTTTGTAAATATCATTTATATTTCCTACAAATGCAGCACTTGCTATGATAGCTTGAGCAGGCACCATCACTTCTGCACTCAATGTGTTGTCAACAGAGTAATTGTACTCTTTCCAGATTGGTTTTGGAAAGTCATAGCGAGAGCAATGATCCAGTTTCCATGATTGCTGTTGGCCTCAATTTACTTTCTTCGATTGTCTTAAAACACTTGAAAACTGGAAATGAAATTGTCTTTGGAAAAATGCTGAAGGAAATTTGGTCCTCCTGATCATTTTGTTTTAGATATAACATAACTATAAACTTGTTTGTAAATCATGTAATGCGGCTGCAGCCTGCATGATTCAGCTTGCCATTAATGGAGAGCTCACTCAGATTAGAAAGCACTTTTTGGACATCTTAGTATCTAAAAGAAATATTTTTCTCATTTTCAGATATTTATGAAATGCATCTGAGGCATGTCAAAGCATTCAATAAATGGTAGAAGTAATTTCTATTCTTTCTCGAATTAAATGAATTCGGGCACTGATTCTTCTCAGAATTCTTCAAATTTCAAAGGAACTGATTCTTTTGTGGTGCTCTTCATTCTTCAATAAGAAAATTGATTCATTTATGGTGCTTAGAATGAGGCTAAAACAGCACCTAACAAATCGTTGTTCAGCGACAGCAAAATGCAGTTGCAGAACTTCGGACCCGCGCCTGCAACTCTCACATCGCCTGCAACTCTCACATGTTGCTCAGCAGCAGCTGTCGCCATCCTTAGATGTTCTCTTTTTTTCTTTTCTGGTCAGAAATTTGTTAGATGTTCTTGATGATCCAAGAAATGTTTCGTAAAGGCAGCTCCGGTGGGGGCACACAAACCACACAGACGATGTCCCCCATGAGGACAACATCTCGCAGAAACTTGGAACCAGCCTCTGCCGCAGCGGAATTGACAATTGCTGAGTGAGCAACAACTGCTCTAAATGGAGACAGATGTTAAACATTTTCTGACTGAGGAGAAGAAGAAGAAGAAGAAGAAGTGTTTCCTATAATTGTATATTGAATAAGCGTTAGTATTTCAATGACTCAGACGAATACAAAATCATATGATTTGTGGAATCGTCCCAGTGTCCACGTGCTTGGTGTATTATTCTAACCCACGCCCTTTCTTTTTCATTCTTGAAGTCGCGGAATGAGATGGTCTACTACGTGTCAAGTGGTGGTTGATTAGAATGTGGGACCGTCTCCTTTTCGTGACTCGTGACCAAACACAACAAGCCGCCCTCGTGCGGATCGGGCCGGATCCTAACCACCGCATCAACCCTTTTAAACTGTGGATGGGCCACGCCGATTGATTATTTTACTTAAGCAGCCCAAATGTTTAACATGATTAATATTAGGCAACCAACATTATTATATAATACATGCAATTACGTAACCAAAGAGAAATTACTATTTTAATTTGTTTAAAGTCGTTCCTTAATATACAATTCAAGTCTCCAGCTGTGGTTCTTGACCGCTAGCTCCGCAAAAAGGGCCTGCGCAAGGACCCTTCCTTCTGATCAAAGAAAGGGGTCGGCTATCATACATTCACGTATCTTAAAGGGTCTTACATGCACATAAATCTTGAAGTGTTCTAAAGTAGAATCCAAATAATAAAGTAGAATCTAGATAAATTTAGTATAATTTATATATAATAAAGTAGAATTAAGGTAAATAAAGTTGAATATATATATAATAAAATAGAATTTAGGTAAATTTTTATAAAGGATGTATAAATAATTTAGGATAATATACTTATTAACAAATGTGAAAGTTTGTAATTTTTATTTTAAATTTTAACTTATTATATACATATTCTATTTTATTATATACATATTCTACTAAATTTGTCTAGTATTTGTTTGAATTCTACTTTACTATATATATATATATATTCTTCTATATTATCTGAATTCTATTTTGATATTCATGTGATGGGGACTTTTTTTTAATTGGAACGAAGCGTCCTTTCACAAGCTTTTTTTCACTAGCTCCGGTCTACAGCCAGCTGGCGGGTGGGCTTTCGCTGGTACGACTCGCACGTGAGATGTCTTGGATACACGTGGGTAAGCTGGGGTCAACTAAAGAACCCCGCGAATTGCCTAATGAAAAACGTGGTTCTCTTCTGGTTGGAATGAACCCAGAATGAATGAAGAGGGACCGCTGCGTCAGACAGCGACGCGGCACCGCGACCACTGCCAGCGCGGAGACACGTGCCTGGGGGTCACGTGGTGTCACTGTTCTCGGAGCGGCGTCGACGATTGCAGACTCCGTTGTGTAACGGAAGTACACCTATTGAAGTAGGACGGTCCACAATCATACGCCCACTGCCGTACCCTCGAGCTCGAGGACCATTAATGAGGATCAGCTGTCTCTCCCGCTCAGGGTCTCACGCATGCATATGTAAACTGTGTGGGTCCTACCAATAAATACGCGAACATAACCAATCGATCTGAGTCCGAATGCTGTACATGTTCAACTGAAAGCAGCAACTAGTGGTGGTGAGTTCGCAAGGAGCATATGTTGGTACACGAAACAGAAAAGGAAAGATTTGGTTTAATGTTAACAAAATACGGGAAGTTAAACATGGGTAAATATATCGCTATTATTGGCAATAATAATTATAAGGAAGTTTTTTTTACATTTAATAAATTCGTTAGAAAATAATGATTTAGTGATAATATATAATTTCCATAACCTCTAGTTTCTTTACCGGGCACGTCTCTTTATGGTGCGGCAGGAACTCTATAAATATGACGATTCTCCCGTGCACCATTCTCTTCTCCTCTCCCCTCTCTCTCTATATATATCTCTTCTATTTTCTGTAGCTTGGGTTCTTCATCTTTCCTTGGATTCGCTGCGATTCCTTCACTGTAGGGTTTCGATTTCGTCTTTTGTCGCTAGATTTTTCTCGGTTCGTCGGCATTACTGCTGCGAGGTGAGCTGTACGATCTAAATTATTACTGTAGGGATTTTTCTCGGTTCGTCCGCATTACTGTAGGGATTTCTTACTGAGATTGTTTAGCTTATTCTAAATTATTTTTATGTTTGCTGCGGGAGGGGGAGACAGAGTAAAGTCTCAGCTGGATGTTTCGCTGTGAAAGCCGCACACAAGATTTTCTTACTAGCCATTCCGTAGTTCCTTTTTTTGGTTGGCTTTGAGTTGTTTTTAGTTGTAAGAATGCTGATTTTATTAATCGTCGTATGCCAAGCTTTTCCTGTACATTTAATAATAGAGATGACATAGAGGAAATAAATGAGGACCAAGGAAAAAATAAACAAATGTTCATGCAATACGGAAGCAAATAAAACCAGGGACGAATTGTTTAGATTTTGAAATCTACTAAAAGAATATGCAATTGTAGATTAAAAGATTCAACCCTGATGTAGGTTATTGTTTGATCGTCACACCGCATCTCTAAATTAGCAGGGCTCGTGAGAATGAGACTTCTTACTGAAAGTTCACGGAGAAAGGGAAGAAGGTGAAAGATGAATGAATTAGAGGAACAGAAGTAACATTCCAAGAGAAAATTAGCTCATTCTTCCACCATTATAAACATAACTCTAATACCAAAATTAATTTACCTAAAATTTATTCAACACTATGTGCTTGATAAAATGTCTAAGACCTTCACACCACAACATAAAAAATATCACACATGTCATAGACATAAACATAATATCGGCGTTTCAATCTTTCAGCGTGGACGCTGAACTACTCTTAAACCTTATTTTCCACATTATTTAACTGATAAGCCAGACGTTGGATCGTCCATGTATTGCCAAAATCGCATCTTGGTTGATGGGCATGGACAAAGTAGCGTAGGTGGTACTGTTCCCACCGCCTTCTTCCTTTTGATTTTGCCAATTGTTCTCAGTTTATCTCTTGCAAGTAGAGGCACCATCTTTCTTTTCTGCGATCCTACTTTGTTAGTCAC
Organism: Costus lasius; assembly: GCA_027563935.2. NCBI lineage: Eukaryota > Viridiplantae > Streptophyta > Magnoliopsida > Zingiberales > Costaceae > Costus > Costus lasius. The sequence continues at coordinate 118,944,555 of CM050451.1, read as the reverse complement.
AAATACCTATACGAATGAAGAGTAATTGCAAATGACTATCGCTGCAAGGTTCATGTACTCCACTGGAAGCGGTAAAGCATCTTAATGGCCTCCAAAGCTAGCAGGAAGGTCTTCTCGCTAGCCTAGTCTGATATCTAGTTATGACGTTTCAAATCTGCTCTGTTTATATGAAACATTTATAGGTATATCAACCACACCCTTGTTTCCAAAAGCCTTCGCTATTTCCAGCAGGGCTCACTTTTTATTCCCTACATCGAGTCAATTTGTATTTAATTCTCAGCATCTCGATATGTGTATATATTTTACAATGTCGCAAAACTTAATTTTTTTTACTCTTATGATGCCAATTTCTCTTGAAATACTATAACTTAGTATCTGGATTTATTTGCTTTACTTGAAGTTCAGAATCTTTGCACTCCTTTTCCTAAAAAAAAACAAAAATTCATGAAGTTATTGTTATTGAATCCCTATATCCACTGTTACTGCTTCTGAAAATTCATTTCTGAATGATGTTATATAGTATCACTGTCTTGATGGTCTTGTCTCTTCCAACTTCTGCAGGCGCTTGGTTCAGCCGCTTGAAGCTATTGAAACAACAGATTCGTCAAATTAACATAAAAATTAGAATGATGGGCTGCATTCTGTAAATGTTTTCTAGATCATGCAATGAGAAGGTAAATTCATCAAATAGCTTGCTGTAGATTTGTCCTTTTTACTCTTTGTAAAACGAATACTGCTTTTCTCCATGATTCCATCTCACAATTAGTATCTTCTCAGTTACCAGCTGTCATCTGCTTGATGGACTGCATTCCCAATTCAACTGACAAGAAGACGTTGAAGAGGTGGTTTTTCATTGATAAAAGGGTTGGATAACTACACAGGAAACAAGTGACTCAGATTAATTGCTTGAGATCTCGTTGTCAGATACCAAAGTACCACTAAACATAATTTGCGGTGATCTGGAAACAATGGATTTTAAGTCAAAACACACTTCCCCTGTTCTGACTGATCCTGTGCTTTTGGGCAAGTCAAGATTGGGCTTGCCGTCCAGCATAACGCCATACTCGACTTCTGGGTTGTATATACCGATTCCCAGAAGAAAAGTTGGCAAACTTGATGATGTCAGAGTCAGTGGATGGCTGGATGCCATGATAGCATCTTCACCTCCTCGCAAAAAGTTAAACAAGGATCTCATCTCAGAGCCTCAACTAGATGAGGTTGATGCTGCATATCACTCCTGGATGGTGAGTTTATGTTGCATGTGTTCACTGCAACTTCCTGAATCTGAAATTTTAAATTACTGCCTGCACAAACATTTCGTATACCTTTGTAATTGTTTGCACTCTTGCAGGTAAGCCATCCCTCTGCTTTAACATCTTTTCACCTAATCACTACTTACGCTAAATGCAAAACTATAGCATTGTTTTTGGACTATGATGGCACTCTCTCGCCTATTGTGGATAACCCTGATCATGCAATTATGTCCAATGCCGTAAGTCTTTCTTTGCTTCGTAAGACTAGTTTATTGAACTAAGCAAATACTAATAATCATTTATACCTTGTGTGCTGTTTAGAGTGAAATTTATCCATTGTGATCATTTAATTTGTTTCAGATGCATGCCGCTGTGAAAGAAGCTGCCAGTCACTTCCCTACTGCAATAATTAGTGGAAGGTCTCGTGACAAGGTAACCCTTTTTATCGTCCTTTTTGGTATGAATGTTGATGATAGATGAAGCCGTAAATAACGTCTTTAAATCTACAATTTCTTCAGGTATACAACTTTGTGAAGCTACCGGAGCTTTATTATGCAGGCAGCCACGGTATGGACATCATGGGCCCAGTAAGAGCATCAGAATCCGTTGATGACCACCCAGACTGCATCAAAACAACTGATGAGAAGGTATAACAATATCAGTTTCATAATCGACATAGTGATCTATACTTCTGCTTGTGCAAATCAGTAAATGAAAACAGTAATTTTAAAAGTTGCAAGGTTTCTTGTTGTGTTGTTGTGATGACCAAAACAAGATATTCTCTCCAACATTTTTAGATTTTAAATTAAATGAAGCACTATTATTGTTGAATCAGGTGATTATTGTATTTTACAGATTTAAGATTGTAATCACTATCCTGTTTTGTTTGCTAAAACATGCTGGTTAACAGGGGAAAGAGGTACATCTTTTCCAGCCTGCCAGTGAATTTCTGCCAACGATCAATGAGGTAGGTGTACTATATGCGATGTTTAACTAGTCGTAATATCCATTAGACGGAAAAAAATTCTGACTGATCCTAATTACAGGTGTATAACTCCCTCATTGAGATCACAAATGATATCTTAGGTGTCGACGTTGAGAATAACAAATTTTGTGTCTCCGTCCATTACCGTAATGTTGATAAGAGGGTAAACAGATCAAACTTGAGTGATTGTATTTTTTTTCTTCTTGGAGATGATAGGTTTTTCATATTGTTTCATTAGCTAACCTGATTGAGGAAATTCTTGTATATCTCAGAAGTGGAATGAAGTTGCAGATCGTGTATATGGCTTATTGGAGGATTTTCCACAGTTGCGAGTTAGCCATGGACGGAAGGTAAACTACAAGTTTATGTACTCATGCAGTTGTGATATACTGTTCCATGTTCTTGTTCATCATGGATATGTTCTCTTCATGGTGTAGGTTTTAGAAGTCCGTCCTGTGATTGACTGGAACAAGGGTAAAGCTGTTGAGTTTTTGCTTGAATCACTGGGGCTTAGCCATCATGATGATGTACTCCCAATTTATGTTGGAGATGACCGTACTGATGAAGATGCATTCAAGGTGTGGAAAACACTTAGACTAAATTCTATTAGTGTCGTGTATATTAGCCATCTACTCACTCCGAGACCCATCTGAGGTGAGTTCCATGTCTGTTGTTTAGACTAAATTCTACTAATTTGAAACTTCTCAGGTCCTGAGAGAGAGTAACCGTGGATTCGGTATCTTAGTATCCACTGTCCCAAAAGAAACTAATGCCATCTACTCACTCCGAGATCCATCTGAGGTGAGTTCCATGTCTATTAGCTTCATCTACTTCCATTTATCCTTGGTTAGTGACGTTAATAACTGTGTTTTCTAGAGCCAAACTGAAAAAAGGAAAAGAAGGAAAATTATATATCTTTTTTTCGTTGTTAGAATCTGTTCAATTTGGGCTAAAATTAAAAAGTATGAAAAGTTAAAAATAATCTCGCACATATATTAATTGTTATCACTAATTCCTTATTTCTTGTGTTTGTCTGTTGTTTACTGAGTAATAAAGAATGTGAGGATGGGTAAAAGTGTCATGTAAAAAATTAAAGAGTTTAATTTTCTTGTTTATCTCCCTGAACTATAACTAAACTATGTGCTTTTCTAATGCTCTAAATCTTTTATTCCACAATTACATTTCTTTCTTTTACTTTTTAATTTTTCTATGTGATACACATTGCTAAGAAAATATAAACCAAAATTTTATACTTTTACGTCATCTTATTTGAATATCCACATATATAAATTTGGATAAAAAAATTTCCTATTGCAGGTTCAAGAATTCCTAAAATTCCTTGTGAGATGGAAGAAATTGATGGCACGGCAAATTGAAGACCGTGTGGCTACAGTATAAGTTAAGTATAAACACCAAAGTACAAGACCAATAGCAGGCACTATCTCTATGATAGAGTATAAGTTGGAGAGGCATTTCATTATTTAATTGTTGCGAAATCAAGAGGCATATTTTTTATTTTGTGACCTCTGTGTGTTGTGTTGAGTCTTTGTTCTGTCTTTTATTTGTTATTTTCCTCAATTTCACATTATGTTTCGATGTCACATTCATTTGTTAATTCATTGTAAAAGACACAATTTTATTAATTAGGATTGAAATGGTCTTTCTTTTGATGTCACATTCATTTTTTATTAAGTGCACATTTATAAAATTTACTGCAAAAGAAAATGCAGGTTTGTCTCTCCGTTCGTTTTGAATAATGTGATTAAAGATTGTTGATGGCCATCATAATGCCAACTACCTGGATAACAAGATCTGCACCATTTGCATCCTGCAGCCTGAGCTGATCAGAAGGATGAGAAAAAGAGAACAATTGTAGCAATGCAGGTGGGCTAAAAATCCTACTAAAAGTGTGTTTTGCGTGCCTTTAAGCAGAAAATTCCATTGAGTACTTTGATTGGGGTGCCTAAAAAGTGCAGCTATTTGATCAAAATCACTAAGGGCCTGTTTTATTTGATGGGCTTCCTCCTCATCATCGAGCTCCAGCTCGTGGCCTTCGTCATGGTCTTCTCTGCCAGTGGCCTCGTCCCCGTCCTCGACCTCGCCTTCCCGGTCGTTGCCATGCTCTACATCGTCGCCCTGTCCCGCCTCACCTTCCCTAGTGTCACGCCCCGGTCGGATCGGCCTAAAAACAGCCTTTAACCGCTGTCTCAGGACTATCCGGCGGAATACCGGAACACAACTCACTAGGATTTTCGACCCAAAATTCGAAAACCCTAACTCCCCGAATTAATTTTGTCCCCAAAATACAAATTCGCACAGAAAACCCTAACCCTAAATCGAAAATTACCTCACTGGTCAAAATTCACCGTTGACCAAAATCTCTGCCGAATTTGTCCAATCTCCGATTTGCCGCTACCAAATTTGGTTCTGATTTTGACCTGGTCAAAATCGGAACGCTGCTCTTTGCGTCGTCTTCTCCACGCGAACGAGCGCTGCACTCGTCGCGTTTCGCCGGGAACTGGATGTACGCCGCCTGCGCTTCGTCCTTCGCCGACCGTCGCCGTCCGGCAACCACACGCCGCCGGAGACCTGCTGGAAACGCGTTCGAACGCAGGAGTAGGGGAGAAGCAGGGGAATAGGAGAAGATGCTTTATTCAACTGTGGAAGTTACAAATCCTCTCGCCGGCGACCCCGCTACCGCCCTCGTTCCCTCCCTCGCCGTCGACCCCCGTCGACGGTTACAATCTCTCTTAGTCGGCACCCAAAAGCTTCCCTGAAGCCTCGCACTACAGTGGTGAAGATGCTGATGAAGATGGAGTCGCTCCCCGAACTCGATGCCTCTGCTCTTCCCCTGTCTACGGCTTTTATCGAGCGAGCCGCCGCCTCGACGCCTCCGCGCCGACCTCGTCTCCGGATTAGGGCGTCGAGCGCCCGCTGCCCGAGTCTTCCGCCCGAGGATTCTGCCATCCCGCGTCCGCTTCCTTCGCTGCTGAAGAAGGCGCCGAAGAACTCGCGTTCCCTACACGAGCTGCCGCGTCCGACGAACGCGGAGAGGGGGACGAAGCCGCCTCACGCGTTCCGCGCGATCCGCTCGCGTTGTCGAAGTCGTTGCGCCGATTCCATCCGCTTGCATCGTCCGCGTCCGCAGAGCTCGGCGACGACGCCGTCTTCGCCGCGCCCGAGTTTCGCGAGAGAGACGAGCTCTCGCGTCTCTCGCGTGATACCGGGTCAACGCCCCTGTTTGACCCGATCCAGCGGCCGTTGTTCGCCAAATCGAGCGCTGTGCTCGATTTCTTGTGTGGGCTTGGGCTTGCACGTGGCTGGCCCATTGGGCATTGGGCCGAACCGATTGACCCGGGGCCTGACACCTAGCGCTGCCTCCAGCGGCGACGAGCTATTCCGGGGGCGGAGGGGAGGGGGAGGAGACGAGCTATTCCGCGAGCTCGCACGAGCTTGCGTTGCTACAAGAAGGGAAGGGAGGGGGAGGGGAGGATGAGAGCTCGCATGAGCTAGCTCGTGGGGTTCAGATGCGGAGCGAAGGCCTGCGCTTGAGAGGAGAGGCCGACGCTCGCAGCGAAGGTGGGCAAAGGCGAAGGCGGCGGTCGAAAGGGGGAGGAGGTGAGGCACGGCTATAGGAAGGGAGCTCGTAGCGAAGGCAGGCGAAGGCAAAGGCGACAGTCGAAGGGTGGAGGAGGTGAGACGCAGCTGAACACGAGCTTGCGCAGCTGCAAAAAGGGTTGAGGGAGCAACGAGAGAGGGAGAGAAAAGTGTTTTCTCCCTGATTTGAAGAGATTATAAAAAGAAAAAAAATTTGCCCCTTTTTTTTCCCTTCAAATCAATCTCTCCAATAACTAAGAAAAAAATTTTATTTTTTTTTCTCTTTATTTTTCTCCCCAATAAAACATACCCTAAAGTTAAAACAAATAAATCCTGAGTTGATTGATTTTTTGGCCTCTGGACTGTACATATCCCAACTCCTGTAGGAGTAATCTATATCCATGAACGTGGCTCACTGAGAAAAAGAGATCGGCATGCCAATATAGAATAAGAAGACCAGGACGCTGTTCTTTACTGACCCTGGCATTACCTGGATAACATGCTTTTGCTATCCCGACAAATTAACCCTCATATTCAATTGCTTACATCAGATCAGATGTGGGATCAGCAGACTGCCTATCCACCACCGCAGTGTGTTGGAGCATGATTGACGACCCAAATGCCAAATGCGTTGCTATTTAATGAAGTCACGTCCATCATTTAACATCCAAAGAATATATTTATTACAACTCAATTGACAGCTCTGGACCATTCATAAAGCTACTTTGAAACTTTGACGAAAGAAGACAATATGGTCTGACAAGGACTACTTTTGAGGCGGGCGAGACAGATCTGCAACTGTGAGCGCCACAGAGAAGAATCTTAGGAAAACACTCAGTTTCTTCCACATGTAACTGTGACTATGCTCGGCAAAGGCTATATTCCAGTTCTACTCTTTCAAATGGAGTGACTAGTGAGTTGATGCAATGTATGCAAGTAGACCTGCAGTTCCTGGATCGCTGTTATACACTTCATACTGCTAGGAGGCCTGATCAAATTCCAACAAATCTAATTTAATTTCATGAATGTGGCATGTTTCTTCACAATCCGTTGGGAAGAAAATCAAAACACAGCTGTGAGATACACCAAGTTGAATCCACATGAATCATGCGTGATTGTTCTCAGAGATAGAACAACTGCCCCATTACAGTCACATGATTGTTCTCTGATCCAGAACTCAAAAGCTAAGAGAGTTGCCTAAAACAACATCATACCCTTATCTTCAGAGAACAGTAAATATTCCTTGAGTGCTGCAAATTACATGTTCCTTACATATCTGTCAGCACATCGATGGGACTAATAAAGATGCTGTTACTGCCACTGCAAAATGGATAGCTGTCACCTAGTAATTCTGTCGAGTCGCCTAATGACTTCTTGGATATCTGGTCTTAGAGACGGTGAGGGAGAGCAACAAGCCATCGCTAGCTGAAAGAGCAACATTAGACCTTCTTCATTAGTAGAATTCTGACGTGCACTCTCCTTTAGTAGATTAGAGCTAAACACATCAGAGACTTTATGCTCAAGAACCAAACTTCTCAAGGCAGTGGGCAGATGAAGATCCTTGGACTGTAGGAAATTGTTGTTGACAGGGTCTTTCCGAGTGAGCATTTGCAGTAAGATCACTCCCAAGCTGTAGATGTCGGTCTCCTTGCTGGAATATTTCATCTTTACGAGCTCGGGCGCTTTGTAGCCCTGGACGGCCAAAACTTCGAGCATTTCTTGGGCTTCGGATGGATTCAAGATGGTGTGCAATCCAAAATCCGAGAGGCGAGGCTGGAAATCGGCTTCAAGTAAAATATTGCTTGATTTAAGATTGCCATGGATTATGGCTTTCTCTTGCCCGTTGTGCAGGTGATCAAGCCCTCTGGCAACACCACAAGATAATTTATAGAGGATATCCCATGTGTATGCTTCAGCAACACCAGCTGTAATGCCAGAAACCATCGAGTTGTGTCATAGCAAATCAAAATGAAAGTTACCTACTAAAAATTTAGAAAAAAAAAAGAGCGACAAAATCTTTTGATTTCTAGCATAACCTAAAAGATGGCAAACACAAACTTTTGATTTTGTTTTTTCTAGAGTATTGATGTCTAATTCTCATAATAATTAAGAAAAACCAGAACATCTAATTGGAGAAAACAGTTCTAGAAGCAAATGCTGGATAAAACGAACCACCGAAAAAACTCTGAACTCTTATATTTGAATACAAAGACAAGGATCTTTAAACTAAGTTAATATTTTATCATTGTCACGACTCACTCTTATTCCCACGCCACACGGTTCAGATCCAAACAATTATTTCTCAAAATTGTAATTCTGTTTCTGTTTCGCTCAAGTCCTTAAGAGTATTTCTAAGCTCGAGTTTGAGATCACCACCTCTCCAAACTGTACATAAATTGCCCGCTTGAATGTAGAATCTATGAGAAAGATATTAACTAGCCATTTTCCATGAACAGAATCCACACTAAACCTTGCACCAGAATGGAAAACGAATGAATAAGAACAACAAAGCATCAACATCAGGTAAAAAAGTGATCTTTAACTGGAAATCGAAACCTATATGCCATAAATTGAACATTGTTTTCCGAAGTGACCACAAAACAGATGAAAAGTCTCACCTCCTAGGAACTGAGCTAGAGTTCCGGCAGCATAGAAAGGATGAACAAAGAGCTTCTCCCCTCTCGGTCCGACATACATAGCCTTCAAGGGCACTAGATTCGGGTGCCGAACCGATCCCAGCGTCCGCACCGCCTGCAGAACCTCCTCCATCTGGCCGACACAATCAGGCCGGATGAACCGGAGAAGCACTGCGGAGTGGCTCCGCCGAATTCTAGCCCGGTAAAGAGTCCCATAGCTCGACTTGGAGACCACCTCCCCCGGCGCGTCGAGGATGTCATGGGCCGTCAAATTCTCTCCTCCTTGGAACTTGATCAGCTCCTCCACCTCAAGTTTCTCATCCCCCATGCACCGAACCGCAACGCCGTCCTCCAAAGAGCCTCCTTTTCTCTTCCTCCACAAAAATCCCCTCCAAAAACGGTAATACAGAGCGTACAGGAGGAGGAAGACAAGAAATAAGAAGGTTAATACAAGGAAGACCTTGAAGCCATGGTTCTTTCCCATGACCTTCTATCTGGCCTTTTGATCTGACCGCTAGAATGGCAAAAAAGCTTCCATTCCAGTCAAATAATGGAAAGAAAGCAGGCTTTTTTTCTGATGAAGCAATGAGTCAGGAATTGCAGAGATTGGAAGCTTCGAATCAACCTGATACTTTCCTCTTAGAGAGAAATATTGGATATTGAAACTCCTGAGAAGCAATAACCCTAGCGCGCAGCGAATCGCTTTGGTGCCGGGTCTCTTCACAGAATGTGGGAGAGAAAAAGGAGGTGCGCATCTTGGGCAGCCGAGGAATTTAAAGATTTTTAAAAATGAATATAAAAAAATTGTATCGAGTTGGGTCCAAAAAGGTTTATCGGCGTAACGCGAATAAATTAAATTTATTTTTCTAAACTATCGTTCCCAATCGACCAACACAGAATAAACCTGGGTACCCCTTTGAGCCGGGTACCCAATCTAACCATTAAAGGGCTTTGAGATTTATGCGCACAAATCCTAAAGTTAAATCTAAGGCTAAAATGGATATCGCAAGCAGGTACCCGCTTAAGAGTTTTTTTCACCAACACACTCATTCCCTTTCTCTCAATTTCGCATCTACCCCACTCTCGCGGCTCTGTTTCGTTAGACGAAAAAAAAAATCTAAAATTAATCAAAATTATTTATCATTCTAAAATTATAAATATTAAATTAGTTAGTTTAATCGATAAAAATCTTAGTTATTGATAAATAAAAAGTTTTAAAATCAAACATCGCTTTCGTTACTTAACTTACCATATAAAAAAATTCACATGTTATTCTGCCAAAGATTTGATCTTATCTAAATTAATATACAATCTATTTAATAAATAGATTAGTCATGTCAGCTTAACTCACTTATATATAAGTCATGTTCAAATTATATATTTTGATTTAATTAATAAAACAGATTATGTTCAAGTTAACTTAATTATAAGTCATAGCACAATTTATGAATTAATACTTAATTTTAATTTAATTATTTTATTTGTTTTAAAAAAACTTTGCTTAATTTGAACTAAGCAAAATTATGCAAATTTTTCAGCTACCGAAATCCACGAGCAAGCTTCTAACTATGATGATAATAATAGTAAATAATAATATAAATTAATATTTTTAAAATTTACCAATTACATACCATAAAAGTTTAAATTTTCATATAAGAATACTGGGTAAGCGCATTTTTATTACTTTTGGTTTGATTATTTTATTTTTTGAAATTTTGCTTAATTTGTACTAATAATAGCAATAGTATGAATTAATACTTTTTTTTAATTATTATTACCTGCCCTTCCACTAATTTTGGATCAGATTCATCGACCACTTCCTCCGCCCAAACCGTATAACAAATCCACGCACGTCCAGACCGTTGAGATTAGGGATGCATGATTCTGCGGTAAACATTGCCGCCGCTGCCACACGCAACCTTCCTCGGCCGGAACCGAAGACGAGCCCCTGGTCGCCCGAAGAGGACGAGATGCTGAGAGATCACGTGATGAAGCACGGCCCCGCCGCCTGGAATTCGCTTCGCTCCAGAGGCCTCAACCGCGCCGCCAGCACCTGCCGCCGCCGCTGGGCCGGCCACATCGATCCCGACAGAAAAGCGTACGTGCTTATGGCTGTCCATTCGATCTTAATTTATCTGTTCTCTCCACTTCAATCGTAGATTTATTACCCCCGCGATCGAGTTGCACTGACGGCATGCTCTGCTCTCGTGGACTAAGTGGCCTCGAGTTTTCGTCGGAGGAAGAGAGGAAGATTGTGGCACTGCACGACCAGATTGGGAATAAGTGGGAGACGATTGCGAAGAGCTTGCCGGGAAGGACGGGCTACGACGTGAAGAACTTCTGGAGGAGGTGGGAGACGAGGCGGCGGGCGAGCGTCGCCGCGATGAGGAACGAGAGCCTCGTTGCCGAACAATTGCGAAAGGCTCCTGCGCCCACTCGATCACCAGCGCTCCAGGTCTCGAGCAACGCAAGCGGCGGCACGGTTTCTGCGGGCTGTGGACACTCCGCCATGATTGCGGCTCCAATTCCGGTGGTGAACGCTGCAATTTCTTTCCCGCGTCAATTTTTCCAGGGGATGGGAGGATGTGCACTCCGATCGTGGACCAACACCTCGTTGCCTCCGCTGCCACCGCCGAAGCTTCTGATCGGCCTCGTCCCGCCCAACCGCGAAGAAGCCAGCCGCTTCACCGACGGGGAAACGCCCTCTGGAGGAGAGCTCGGCGAGAAGGGGAAGCAAGTATTCTGCGCCGCGCCAACGTTGGCGGGGGTAGGTGATGTTAAGCGTCCCGAGTCGCCTGAAAGCTTGCACGAGATGCTGGGCTCAAGCGTATTCGACTTCATTAACCAGCGGCCGCCCTCACCGCTGCCACCGCCGCCACTGCCTATTCGCCGACTGTGACGGAAATTTTAAAACATTGTGCAAAATCTTGCACATTTTAAAACCTATTAATCCATTTATTACAATATTATATGACACATAAAATATAAATATAAACTTAAATAAATTATATTATAACGGTAAATCATTTAATGAGATTATTATTTTCCCATTTAATTCGTTCGATTGGGGCAAAACAATTTTACATAAAAATTAATAAAAAAAAAAGGCAAATTATATTTTTTAAACCTAAATATTCTCTTTTTTATTTAAATTTTATAGGAAAAACAAAAAAAAATTTCCCCGCTGAATTATTTCGGCCTGTCGAACAAAGAAAATTTCGTGACCCATAAAATGTTTACCCACATTTATATCTGCCTTATGCCTCAATTTAAGGTGGAGCCAACAAATACAATGCAGCAGTGCTGTCCGACCCATTTCGTAATGGCAACTAGAATGCGGGTAAATTGCACCGATAGATTAGCAGGTAAAGTACCGACGTTACATTTGCCCTTTATCTTATGTGTAAGTTAATATTGTCACTCACCTTCATCCACCTCTTCCGTAACGCCCTCGCTCTGTGAGCGATCTCGCAATCCCGATCTGCTTCTCTTATTTGGCTCCAAACCCCTACTACAAACCCTAGTTTTCCTCGTCGTGACGGCTGGGTGTTTCACGATTGTGAGGACGGCAGCGGAGGTGGGGGAGCGAAGCGGAGGCGGCGAGTGGCGGGAAGATGTTGCGTCGGTGCTCTCACTGCAGCCACAATGGGCACAACTCCCGAACGTGTCCCAACCGCGGCGTCAAGCTCTTCGGCGTGCGGCTCACCGATGGATCCATCCGCAAGAGCGCCAGCATGGGGAACCTCTCCATCCTCGCCGGATCCAGCGATGGCGCGTCTCCCGCCGACGGGCCGGAGCCTGCAGGTGGACCATCGGAGGATGGGTACGCATCGGAGGATTTCGTGAAGGGGTCATCGTCGAGCTGCCGCGAGCGGAAGAAGGGTGAGCCTTTGTTGACCTCTGGGTCTTGCTTGGTTTGTTAGTGTTTTGGTAAAACTCAAAAACAGAATTAAAAATTTTATCTGAATGAGATTTTTGTCTCACTTGGCTCTTTCTTATCGCTATGATTTCTGGCGTGCGCCAATTATTGAGATCGGTTGGTACATGTTAACATCAACTTTAATCGGAAGTGACACTAAATATAAGTCTGTTAACAGTTCGATGAATGCTGAAAATTCAAATCGCAATATGTGCTAGATATTCCTGGATTATCCATCCTTATGGTGTATCTATGCTGTGTATAAGAATGTCATGTTCCTGTTGTGGCATCCGATGCAAGACGTCATTTTAAGTTATGAGATCGTCTAGGACTTTTTGGGGATGCATCCGATGCAATACTATGCTACCCTTTCATTATATGGTCGACGAAATTTTCTTAAACTTTATTGTTGTGTTTAGAAGGAAAGAAAGAAAGTTGAAATGAAAGGAAAGTTAAAAAGAAGGGAAAATAAAGAAGAAAGATAATAATTAGATTTTATCTCTTTGTGTTTAGTTAGAGGAAAAGAAAGTTAAAAAGATTGATAAACGCACTCTATTTTTTTTATTTTTACGTCAATATAGACGATGAGAGACGACACTGAAAAGGTAACGACGAGAGGTGAGAGGCAAGGGTGAAGAGGCGGCGACGGCGATGACGACAACGGCAATGGCGATAGCGATGACGACGACAACAATGGCAATGACGATGACAATGACAATGAAGAAGGTTGTAAGAAAAGCACGAGAGGAAGAGCGAGCATAAAAAAAGGGTGAAAATAGATATTATAAGGGCAAATCCAGCTTTCCGTTCAATTTTTTGCCCGATTTGGGCGGAAAGCAAATAGGGCTATTTTCCCTTTTATTTTCCTTCCATTTTTCCTTCCTATGTTCCATCCGTCCTACTAAATACGATTTTATAGCCCTCCTTCCAACTTTCCATTCATTCCCTCCTCTTTTCCTTCCTATTAAACACGATGTATATGTATGCTTTGGTGGTGTCTACATGCATGGTATTATTGGTATGTGAATAGTGGAAGGATGGGAAAATTTCCTAAGCGGGTCTCCGCCTAGGAATCATAGGCGGAAGGAATTTTTATTACTGATCTTGCTTTATAATTCGTGTATACCTGCACAACATAGAATGGATTGGTATTATATGAATTTTAAAGTAAGATAAATGGTGAGAATCTCTTTCGCCTATGATTCCTAGGCGGAGACTCCACCTAGGAAAAATTTTCGTGGAAGGATAAGCCAATTGTTTCTGAAAGTGGGTTGTAGAAGTTACAAGGAAAATGACAAAGACAACTACTTGGTGCATTGCCTGCAATGATGGTGGCAACACGTCCATATGTTCTTCAATTTACACAATACTAAATGGATGAAAAGTGAAAGGAGATCCTCTCTTAGTGTGGACGACTTCATTATATTGGTATTTTAGTCATTGAACAATGGTTATGCAAGTGCAATTGTTCCAACTGGAATCAGTTTCTACACCCCCTCCTACATCCATTTTTATCATCGGCCTTAGGTAATGTATCACGGAATGCCAATCCTTTAATGGATGTCACTTCACAATTATCTTGATAGGAAAGTGCTATTTATTTCTATACTATGGCCAGAGATAGTTGACACAGATTTAAATATGGAGAGCATGCCCATTCAAAAAAGCCCTCCTTTAGTTCCTATTTCCAATAGACGGCTTTTCAGTTTTGGATCATATTATTATTATCTCTTCTGTATTTTGACTGTCCTATTTGCAGGTAATCCATGGACTGAAGAAGAGCATAGAATGTTTTTACTTGGCTTGCAAAAGCGTGGTAAAGGTGACTGGCGGGGCATATCTCGTCACTATGTGGTATCAAGGACGCCAACCCAAGTGGCTAGTCATGCACAGAAGTATTTTATCCGAAAGGCCAATACGACTAGAAGAAAGAGAAGATCAAGCCTCTTTGATATGGAACCTGATGAGGTCTCTCTCTCTCTTTCCCCCTGATAGCATATATCACCATCAGCAGGCAGATGCATTTCTTATGATAATCCCTTAAAATTCGTTAGTTTGTATTGATTTCCAGTTAATCATTACCAGAGTTAAGCACTAGACACTTATACGCACCACCATTCTAATTTGCAGAAGGGACAAGTGTTTGACTGAGCGAAGTTGTCTCGTATATTAATAGTTTGTAACAATATACTTACAATTTAGTTTCATCAGTAGTAGAGTTCTCAAAGCATAGGACGCTAAAAAAAATGGATTGTGCTTTATAATCTGTAAGTAAGTCTTTAAAGCATGTTATGAAATTCTCATGGTATATCTGTTGAAAGACAATTATAAATATTTTAGAAGCTAAAACTTTAATGCAAGCATGTTATTCTAGTTGATAAAAAACAAAAACTTTTGGAAAATGCTGTAAATTTTTATTTATTCTAAGGATAATTTGTGCAATATAGGAACCAAAGACGAGCACAGCACTAAATGGGCAAGAAACATGAGAGTTCGTCAGGAGACGTAGGGGGAGAAGAATTATAAAAGACAAAAACATGGTGGGAAGAACGGAAAAGAATGAAACATGTGAAAATTGATTAGAAGTTTTAAGAGTTTGAGAGAGGGATTGTAGTAGAGAATGTAGAATGTGACAGAAATAAGAAAAATGAAAGGAACATTCACCGTCTATGTCAAAAATTGTCACTACTGTTGAGGTTGTTGTATAATTGCTTTGCTTTTAGTCGAGATGATTATTGATGGAGAATGTCAATGAGTTATTGTTCAATTTCTTGCTTAACTATATTACAATTTTTGCTTAAAAATTCTGTACATAATTCAATTATAATGAATTATTTTGGCTAAATGATATCAATTTGATAGTCACTCATCCATTAAAGAGGCCATTTTGCTCGCGCAGGTGCTTCTCATGAGGTACTTGCTCTTGCCAGCTTAGTTAAAATGTCTGCTTAGCAAGATTTCAAGTGCTAGAGGAAGCATTGCCTGGAATCATTACTGTTATGGCGTTCTTATTCTAGAGAGGACATAAACTAATTCGTAGTGTCTTTCCTAAAGATCCTGGACAGAAATGAAAGAGAAGTGAATCCCTCTATATAGTGTCAATCTCTTAAACCGTCTTTCAAAGCCTCAAGGTCTAGAATTCCTTGAGCCCTATGCTTGCTCCAACAATCGTATGGATGGAAACTTGTGAACCATATTTTACTTTTTTAAATGATTTTTTTCATTTTTTAATATAATTGTTAAGGATTAGGCTAAATGACATATGAGCTTTTAAAATCATTTTAGCAAGTTGTCTGATTGCCATTCCCTTTTTTTCCAGTCAATTGAACCTCAACCATTTCTAATGAGCTTCGAGGAATCAGATTCACAAAATAACAAGCCACCTTTAACACCTGCAACTCTGGATGAGGAATATAAACCAATGGAATATAAGGATACTTTAAATGGGGAAGAAGTTGTTCCACAACCAGAAGCTCCTGGTCCTCATTATCCTGTGATATTCTCAGGCTATTTTTCACCATTTTTTCAAATTGCGTTGCCTCATTGGCCGGGAGACAATACCTCAGAGCAACATAAACATGAAGTTATTAAGCCAACACCAGTACATTCAAAGACACCCATAAATGTTGACCAGCTTGTGGGTATGTCAAAATTGAGCATAGGAGAATCTGGTGGACAAACACCATCTTCGGTGGATTTTCTTGGAGGATCAAATAGGCAGTCTGCATTCCATGCTAATCCTTCCATGAGATCTCAAACGTGATCCAATTATTTGCTCAAGGTGATTAAATTATATTTATTCGATAGTAATTTTATTTACCTTCTTATGAAAAGAAGATTTGAATTCGTAGATTAATTCCACATGCTACAATACATGCATGCAGTATTCTGAAGTTTAAGTGCTAAACAGTCAAAATTGTTGTAGGAATTAAAATAGTCTTTAACTTCCCTAGTTTATCTTTTACCAAATTGTAAAATGTAAATCACTCAGCAGCTGTAATGCTTGATGTAAATGCTCAATTACACATTCCGTATTGGGTGGTTCTGAACTGAGTTGTGGAAACAAAAGAATTAAGCTGCTACTTATTTTGTTAAATTTTGATTTGATGAACTTCACTATCTTTTAATTGTACTCATTAAAACTTCATCCACTTTTTGACTGTATTAACTCATTTTTCTGAAAATTTCTGATTTGCTTTCTCCTTTCAACGCTCAGAACTAAAAAATTAATTGATGTAGAAGCTAAAAGTGGCCTATGAGATAAGTTAGTAGCTTTTAATGATCATTTGTTAATTTAGATGTCGATGCCTCTTACAGCCAATAAGAATTTTAGATATATATATACACACACAGATATGAAGTGCAGATTGAGGACAATTTGGGATAATTTACAATTACTAAACTATATTTATAATTTTGGATTTAGAGTTGAAACATTTTGTTTTGTCAAGAATTCCATGGTCTTTATCTGTAGTTACTGTAATGTCGATAATGGAGAGCTTTGGTTCAAACTGTGTGCCTGAGCAAGCTCAAGATTTTAAATAAAAAAGTGAGCCTTTATGACATATAGATAATTTGTTTTTGTTATTAAACATCTTATACTAATCTTGCACACTTTTGGATTTAAAGTTGAAACGTTTTCTTTGGACTGATCGTTTTGTAATTGCTTTTGGTGGCTAATATATATATTTTTTGTCTCGTTGGAAGTTGTCATTTGCTTCTTGTCATATATTATGATACTTTTCTATTTTTCAAGTTCTTGTCTCAAGAATTTGATATATATTGACATTTGTATGCGCTGAACATGTCTCTGTACTGTCTTGCCCTGATGTAGGTGCTGTGTTGCTGTAGTCTACCATGGGCTACAGGTCCTGTTCCTTTCACAGAGAAGGTTGATAACTCCATCTGCCTGCTTTGGCTAACAGTGCAATATTCGTTTCCTTTAGTTGGTTGATAATGCCAATTCATTATCCTTAAACCTGTTAATATTATACAGCTTCAAACTTGTATTCAATGGGAGAACAGTAGGAAACAGCTTTGTAAAATTACTATATTTTTCTATTTTCAATGTAAAATATTTTGTAACCATAAATCAGGTGCGAATTATGGAGTATATATATGTAATAGATGTATATATGTATGTATGCATATTGAGTGATAAAACTTACTGGCCAGGCAGGGCTTTTTTATTGATAGCATGTGGCTCATGAAACTTTGCGACCCATCAGTGCATATTAATTTAACTAATTAATGATGTTGATTCATTCTTCATGTTTGTTTAGATGTGGATTATTGTCACTTGTTAGAAGAATATTAATCTCCTTTGCCCAGCGGAGATGGCATGATTGTTTTAGTACATGAATAGCCCGAGGACTAAACCAACACGTCGGGAGAATACGAGAAAGTAATAAAATGTCTTGCGTCTACTAAGTTTAACATGTAAGAGGAAAAAAAAACCATCATTTAACTAACCATTGATAGAGCTTTCAGATCTTTATTTCGGTGTTTAAGCATGAAGTCGTATAGTCTTAAAGTTTTGCTGGATGCATGCGCTAAACATAATTTGTTCTTAGACGAATGCATTGATAATACAGATGAAACTTTGACAAATAACTGTGCTTTGCTTGGCAGCGTTTTATTTCTTAAAACTATTGAAACGTCACCACTTTATGGTTTTGTTAGAGAACTCTATATACTATATTAGTTTCACCTGGGATATTTTTATTTTTATTATTTCATTTTTTATCTATACGAGTCTATGTAATCTATATGTTTATCCCATTACAATAATGGGAATGCTCTAGCTGGGTTAATACCGAACTTGAGCTTGCGTAATGTGCATTATCTACGATAATTATGAAACTGGTCGTGTTTTAGACCCATGGGCTAAAGATCTGGGCCACGCCCAGATCCAGCCCAAATAGGAGCCCAACCCAATCCTCTCTTTCAATTAGTTAACAGATCGGATCGGGTGCGGCCCGAGATCCAGATCCGATTCGTTTCACCAACAGGTGAAATAACGCGTGCGTCGTGCGGGTTGAGGCGGATGGGACGGGTCGGACGCCTGGGGTCGCGGGCCGGCGTGGTCGAGGAAGAAAAACGAGGGGACGACGCTGTTGTCTCCCTCACGGGTTTTTTCGGCAAAAAGAGGAAACTCATCGGCGCTCCTCGGTCTCTCCTCTGGTCACCTAACTTCGTCGGACGACTCTAATCGAGCTTTCCGTTCGTTCCAGTGGTGTGGGCGGGTGGTGGAACGCCGTGGGAAGCTTCGTCCCCCTCTTGTTGTCACCGTCTTCGTCGTCCCCGAGCCTTCGCCGTCGACCTCACCGGAGCCCCACTGTCAGACTGCCTTGGAAGGCGTATCCGGCCAACAACGTCGTCGACGTGAAGGAGCCGGCAACCAGGTGTTCGCCGAGGTACACCCGACCTCTCTTGTTCTCGTTCCCGGCTGCGATTTAGGTCCGGCGAACTCTCGTCGTTTGCCTGCCTGTCGTGGCCGATTTCTTCCTCTGCTCCTTCGGCGAGCCCTTAGCTCCCCTTTTTTTTCGTTCGTCGAAGCTGGTTGGAGGTCGACTCTCCCCTCTTCCGTTTTGGGCGAACACTCTGCGCGGGTGAGCTGCCGTCGGTCGTTTCCTCTTCCACCGTGTGTCCGGGGTCTCCTCCGCCGTCCGTCGTCGGTTTGTTCTTCCGCCGACGCCTGCCGCGGTGTCATCCGCACGTGAAGGTGCAAGTGGGTGGCAGACACCGCCCCTTTCCGCTGTTGTTTCTTGCCAAGCTTGCCTCCGTGCGAGCGTGGGTCGTCTCCGGGCGAACACTCCTTCCTCCGTCACTGGCGTGCGACGCCGAATAGTCGATCATCCGAACTCGCCGGGCGCCAGCTTGATTTTCGGACTAGTGAGTGAGTCCATAGTCGGGCTGGGAGCCGGTTCTAGGGATCGTCTCCGCCAGTCGCGCCTAATCCAGCGATTTTGACCGTTGCGATAGTCGCGTTAACGTATTTTGACTCGAGTCAAGCATTGACTCACCTGAAAATCCATGAAAAAATATTAACATAATTCAGGGCGTTGCATCGTTTAAAAAAAAACAATATATCTTGGATCTAGGGATGGCAACGGGGCGGGTCGGGGTCGAGTTTTGCCATCCCCGACCCGACCCCGACTTCCCCAAACCCGTCCCCGAACCCGACCCCGAACCCAACGGGTTTAGAAAACCCTGCCCCACACCCGACCCCGCGGGGAAACCCGACCCCGCCCGACCTAAAAAATAAATATATATTATAAATAATATTTTAAAATTAATTTACATTCTTTATTCATAATATATAAATAAAAAAATATTTTGCATAAACTATATCATCATTTCTACATAAATTATTAAAATTTAGTAACTAGGTTATAACTTATAAGGGGTAAATTTGTTATTTTAATAGTCGGGGCGGGTTCGGGGTCGGGTTCGGGGCGGGTACCTAAATTCCCATACTCGACCCCGACCCGACTATACCCCCGTCGGGTTTTCCCTGAACCCGACCCAACCCCCAGTCAATTCGGATTTTCCCCGTTGACTTCGGGTCGGGTCGGGTCAGGTCGGGGATGGGATTTTTTGCCCTCCCTATTTGGATAAATCGAGATTCCTTAACAAAAAGGGCCCCCTGGGCAGACCGTAGTGCAACGAGAAGGAATGAGCCGGTGGCGCAAGAGAAGCCCACGAACCAAACCCCTCTTTCTCCTTTCCATCGCCCTCCTCTTCCTCTTCGCCCTCCTCCTCGCCTTCCGCATCTCCTTCACCGCCAATCTCCTCCGCTCCCTCATCCCTCCATCCTCCCCTTCCTCTCCTCTTCTCTCCGACGCCAGATCACCCCAATGCGGCCCTTCTCTTCTCGGCGACCGGTTCCTCTGGTACGCCCCCCACAGCGGGTTCAGCAACCAGGTCTCAGAGCTCAAGAACGCCATACTCTTCGCCGCTATCCTCAACCGTACCCTGATCGTCCCTCCCGTTCTCGACCACCACGCCGTCGCCCTCGGTAGCTGCCCCAAGTTTAGGGTCACCAGCCCCACCGAGCTCCGCTCGTCGGTGTGGGATCACATCATGGATCTCGTTCGGGGTCGGAGGTGAGTGGCTTCATTTTGATTTGCCTTACTTGTGTCGTACATTTGTTTGGTCATAAAATTGTGTATAAGTTTATAATTCGATGAATTATTTTATTTGTAATCAGTAGTCCCTAGATTTTGTGATATTAACAGTTGACTACTGTCTACTGCCTCGTTTAAAGACTAATTATTATCAAACATTGCGGTCTGTTTCACTTGTGTGAGGTTTAATTTAATAGGCATTGTTAATGCGAGATTAGTGTTTCAATCACTGTTATCAATATATGATTGTTTAGGTGAAAGGCGGAATATTATCCATGTAGCAGACCTAATAGTTACATCACTACATGACTTATTCTCGTTGCTGCTGCTCCCTTCTAGTATCCATACCCATGCAACTATCCCTCGGCCATTACGCTCTTGTAGTCAATTTAATTATAATTTGTTAGAAAGAGATGTTTTTCTCTTCTTTGAAATGGAAGAACTGCTAGGTGTATTTTGTAGGTGACTAGGTTCTCTGATCAACTGAATCTTCAAGTATGGTGTTTCTAGCTTAAGATCGATTTTTTTTTGTTATCTATGCTTTAAAAGTAAACAGTCACATATGTAATAGATTATTGCATTACGAAGTTCTATTACCAGATTGCATTTGTTGTGCAATGCATGTCTAGTGACATATCACAACAAAGTAGCTTTTACCATTTCATCATTTAGAATGTTGATGGTTTGGTAAGTTAGGATCTAAATGCACTTTGTCCAATGCTGTTTGTTTGAATATTCACCATAGAGGTACAGAACTGTTAAGTTGGAAAACTACAATATTCAGGCTGAGGATAACTACAATTTCATTTGAAATGCCACCTTCAGTATCTATTTGTTTTCCATTACTTTCATAAGATTAATGAAGAAGGTAATATTAATGGCAACATACGAGGACCACTAAAATGCATTGTTGAAATTTAGTTTATCAAGATTCAGTTTATCAGATTGCATCATCTTCATATTTTCGATGTGAGACTACTTTGTGGAGGATGAAGAGAATCAGATAGTTATTACCAAATTAACTTACTGATAAGCACTCGAAATAAATTGTCAAATTATGGTGATTTAACTCAAAGTTAACCATTGTCGGTTTCTAGATTTGATGTTTATGATTGATTGTACATTCCTTTATTAATGTATTGTCGGTGATATTATTATTCCTTTGGCTCCTGCTTTTATTATGTCTCAGAAGTATTCTTTTCCGTTCTAGGTATGTTTCAATGGGAGACATAATTGATTTATCTTTGTTATCGTCATCTATGCTCCGAACAGTTGATTTCAGGATATTTGTTTCAGTTTGGTGTGGGTTGAATATGGAGCATGCTTGCTCTGGTAGCTTGTGTTGCAAACTTTCTGGCGGTAGATCTGCAACAGGCAATTTTGATCGTTGCAGATCCTTGTTATCTGGGATGCAGGTTGAAGACGACAAATGTGTATATCCTGTAGAAGAAGACTGTAGGACAACTGTATGGACTTACCTTGAAAATAATGACGGAGTATTGGATTCCTTCCAGCCTGACAAGGAGTTGCTGAAAAAGAAAAAGATTTTGTATGCTAGGAAGCGAAGAGATTTAAGTAAAGCTCTTGGGCCTGGATCAGAAGCTGCAGCGTCCACACTATTGGCTTTTGGCACACTTTTCTCAGCACCTTACAAAGGCTCTGAGCTTTATATAGATATACATGACGTGCAAGGAGATCCTCGGATACAATCGGTGCTCAAGAAATTGGAGTACCTTCCTTTTGCCCCAGAAATCATGGCTGCTGGGAAGGAGTTTGCTCTGAGCAATATTAAGAAGCCTTTCCTCTGTAGCCAGCTTAGGTTATTAGATGGGCAGTTTAAGAACCATTGGAAGACAACATTTTCAGCTCTAGAACAGAAGTTGAAGTCCCTAGACTTAAAACCGAAGGAAAAAAAGGGTAATGATCCTATTCATATCTTTCTCATGACGGATCTTCCTACTGTTAACTGGACTGGAACTTACCTAGCAGAACTTGCAAAAGATGGATCATATCAACTGCATACCCTTGACAACGGTTCTGACTTGGTTGTGCAGACTGCTAAGAGACTAATGGCATCAGAGCATGGTATCAGGTCGGGTTTTCTTCCACGAAATTATGAAGGGTTTAGTAAGACGAAACAGTGTGATCAAGGTTTCTTACCAGATATTCTTTTATACATAGAAGAATCAGTTTGCAGTTGTGCATCATTGGGATTTGTGGGGACTGCTGGATCAACGATAGCAGACAACATTGAGTTAATGAGGAAAAAAAACGTCTGCAAGTTGTAGGGGATTTCGATCTTTTAATTATTCTTATGTTGGAAATAGATTTGCGAAGTTCCTCATCCATGATTCTAGCTCAAGCTTCGAAGCAGAATTAGGATAGTTATAAGCATCCACAAAAATGTTGGGCAATATTTATATCTGAGGCAGTTTTGTTTTCCATTTCTAAATTTGTAGCAGCAGATGCAGACACCAGATTCTTTACTGTCGTATATGATCAGAAGATGAGAAGGAAATTCCAATTGCCTGGTTCTATTTTTGAGAAGGAAACAAGCAGCCCTCATTTTGTGAACTCAAACTGATTTCTGTAAAAGTATAGTTTGTTCCGAGAATATCTTTAAAATGCACTAGCCTCGGTGGAAATGTCATGATACTTCAACTCCGATTTGCTTCAGAAACAGCTTAATCACTTGCCATGTATGATCTGTTATTGTCTATTGTTTTTCATGATTGTTGTTTACTAACAACTTTTTGAAAATCATATGGTGCATATATTATGTGGTTAGGTCACTCTATAGAGTATATGTATTGTAAATTAATTCAACTCATAAAAATATTTTAAAAGCATCAATATAATCATTTCAAGCAAAACGTTTAGCATTTAACAATACGTCAATATGTTTTTCTTGCAATGTCCGTCAAAAGTGGATGTTCTTAGAAGTTAACAATCTATTTGTAGTCACTAAGACTTATTGATCTTTTCATTTATATCAATATTCTTTTGTTGATTTCTGTTGGTGTAGAAGCAGTTTCGAGTTCTTTTTTATTGAAATAGATCCTTCTCTCGTGACCTCTGCAAGTACATTCTACGGCAAACCATATTCAGGTGTGCGGTTTTTTCTTAGTTACACTTACTGAATTAGTATTGAATGACTTGTTTGTTCTTCTCATATCTGTGTATCCAGGCTATTCTCTTCTCGTTTCTTCGAAGGTATTGTTGTGTTGTTTCTAAGTCATGACTTGGAAGGTCGTGTATTAACACAAGGGATTGCAGCCGTGGATTTTATACCTCATGCAAAAAGAAGCTCATGCCTCGCATCCAAGGTAAGTCAATTTCATGTTTGACGTCTGTTAAATTCCCTTTAATTCGACCCATACCTGAAATACATGTATAAATGCTTGTGTGCGTGTTTATGTATATACATGATTATATACACACTAGAAATGTACAACTTTGAAGCCATTTACCATGCCGTCTTGCAGAACCATAGTAGGAATAATCAACAAGACACTATACGTATTATCTAAGATAAAAATAATCCCTACCCGTTCCCTCAAATCTGTATATTACTGGATTTGTACTAGCCAACAATACTTATTGTTCTATTTCCATGTATCTAGCTAAAATAAAATTATTGTGCGATGGAATGCCTACATGTAACTCAAAATTTTTGCATATATTCACCTTATGTCCTTTGTTGATGTGAACAATAATTTTCTCACCATTACGTGTAAATCTATTTGGTTGAAATATGAAAGAAAGATACAGTAATCTAATAATGTATAGTTAGCATATTTTTCTTGGCCAGCTTTGTTAAATACATGTCATTTTTGACATCGTAATTGGTTAATTTTCGATCACCATTTCTATGAAGATGCCACATACTTAGACATTATAAAAAAAAACATTCGAGAGTCATAATTTCCTCGGCTAAGAAAGTGTGCACTGTTAGTTCATTAGTTGGTAAACAAAAATTATTTGGTCATATCACAATAGTTGATTATTGACCAACAAGAGCCATAACTTATGACTTACTACAAGTTTATAAAGATCCAAGTGTCTTACTAAGATGCTGACTGGCTTAAAAAAGCATCACCTGAAAAATATCTTTTCTTTTTGGTAGCACATACAGATATCATCTGAATAGTTTTATCAAGAAACTAACCTAAAATAAATGTAGATCGATTAGATAAATTATATAACTAAAATTAGAATGAAATCAATATAAGCTAGTACTAACTAAAATTTGATCTTTGTTTTTAGTCCCGTCTGACCTTTTTGACTAGTCGGTACGCGTTCGAATTTAATTGCACAACAGCACGCACGCAGAATCTCCAACAGGCGCAGTTATACGTGTTGTGAAGAATAGCTACTTTATTAATCGAATCCCCGAGGACGTGGAGCACAAGCGCCTTCTCGATGGCGCGACCATAGCTGGTTAGGTGAGACCAGCTGTTGCCTGTGAATTGCCAAGCAACCGGATCGGTGGATCCGAGCGCGCGTGGTCGTCGCTGCAAAATTAAGCTCGATCCGAACACGACCTCATCCGATTGGCCGTTTGGCTATCATGTGGTCAGCGGCGTGCCACGCGTACCCACCAGTTGGGCGATCGGCCTCGTCCCTTCGGAGCCGGACCGGTCGACTTTCCCCGATTAATCCCACGTGGTCGCCAATGAGCTCAATGTTAACGACAAATCAAGGGGACAAGCATAGCCAATTCTTTTTGGTACAAAAAAGAAATTAAATTTAGAGCATGGCCTTTTTAAAACTGTTGTGTCTATATACTTGGTATGCAGTGCAGGTGAAAGTAATTAATAAATTAAAGAGAGTTGGGAGTGGGAGGAAGGGAGCCCGCAGTGTTGGGTGATTAATTTAAGAGAGCAATACGTATTTATAATAACGGTAGGTGCGATGGCCAATTGCTATCTAAATCTTTGGGAGGCCCATTGGCGGATTTGGATCTTTAAAAGGGTTTCCAAGGGTAGACGACGAATTTTTGTTAGGTGGGCAAAGCTTAATTAAAAGTGCCTGCAGCTGTCATGTGACTCAACCACACCACATTGGCTTCAGAAAATGCGTGGGCCAATCGCCATCAAATCTCACATTAACTAATCGCTCCGTCGTGAGCCTCACACTTGTTTATCTCCACGCGATGGCGATTGCCCAACCGGGGGCAGACGAGCTCCACTTAATGCAACAATACACAGCCTGCCAGATTTTTTTATTTTTTTATTTTTTTTATTTTTTTTTATTTTTAACCCATGACCGTTTGCAAAAATCAGGATTCTATTATTTATTTTTTTCTGGATAAATTATTTTAAAAGCTCATGAGTTGGGGTAGTTTGGTATAAATTAATTTGAAATCTTTGATAATTAAAATATCGGTTCGATCCACATATATGTTAATAGCGCACGTTAATTTGCCTTGCAACAACAACAACTATTTGGAAGATTCGAGTCAAATTAATACCACCTATCAAACATTCCAACTATAACATTATATATACAAATATTTTATTTTAAAAAAAAGGGTTGTAAAATTACAGGTAAATCTATATACAACTTAACGTGTGTAATTATCTCAACCTATTGACCTTATAATTCAAATTTCAAAGCCTTAAAAAATTATATTATTATTATTATTCATATTATTTTTTTAAAA
This sequence comes from Costus lasius, assembly GCA_027563935.2. Classification (NCBI taxonomy): domain Eukaryota; kingdom Viridiplantae; phylum Streptophyta; class Magnoliopsida; order Zingiberales; family Costaceae; genus Costus; species Costus lasius. Next base: position 118,918,371 of record CM050451.1, on the reverse strand, counting down.
AAAATAAAATTAGAAGTTTATCCTCTATTAAACTCATTGATAATCTACAGCAACTAAACTCCTGTCCTTTATAAAATCTACTATTTGGTTTGAATGTATTTGTCCTAATTAATTGTATCCAAGCCATTTTTTTCAACCTATCATTCTCTAACTCGTCAAACTAGACATATTGCTTTAAACGAGTTGAGTGTGTTATCTAACACCTAAATCAAATGTATTAAGCATACTAGCCAACTCAAAATTGAAACTTTTTATTATTACTGCACTCAGTAAATTCACAATCAATCAGATCGCCCTTGTTAATCTTAATCCTAACCCCTAAAACCCCATACATAATAAACAAAAAAAAATCAAATTGAGATAATTGCTTAGCTAGTGAATCTAATGCGACGGACGGTTGTATAATTGCTGGCCCTAGATTGACGTGGAATCCTAGGCTCATCAATCAGATTAAGTCTCCTCCTACAAGAAACTGTTGAATCTTGTAGTAAGCTAGAGGACAAATCAAGAAGCACCCCCACCCCTCACACAAGAAACCAGCCTCCTCTTCCTCCCCTTTGTGACGGATGGATTATGGTACACACAAGTGGGCAAATTGGTGGGTGGCCATCACATGCATGAGACAAAATCACACTTAGCTTAATTCCCCCTTTCCTTCCCATATTTACTTTGATTCCCCATCCTTAATTCAAATTAATTCAGAAATTTATTTTTAATTAATTAATTAATGTATAAAAAATTGTCCTAGCAAAAGAATAAGCCACATGCCCTGCCCACTCTTCCATGTGCAATTTTGAATGTTAATTAATACATCACCAAATTCAGTCAACATTTAACTTGTCAATTAGGTCAAAATAGCACATGTAACACGCCATGCTGCCCTGACTTGTTATTTCATTTATACTATGTTCATTTTTATTATTTATTTTTTACTTTGTTGGAGGGAGAGAGAAAAGGAATTGATTGGAGAAATAGTAAATGGTTGAGTCAAATAGAAGTGGGCCACTCATTCCTTGCTGCATTGACTGATCGCAAATAGCATCCTCCTGCTTGCATGGGGCCATTTCTCTTTTATTTTTCTTAATCTCTTTTTTCCTTTTTCATTTTGTAAATTGATATTTTTTTCTTTAATCATTGCTGTCTAGTTGGGCACAAAATAAGGCCTATCAGATTGCTGCTATTTATGTCTCCACTTTACATTGCCCCCATTCAGGCCTGCTCATTTGCTCAAGCATCCCCAATGCCTTCGTCCTCCTTCTCCACCGCCACCACCATCACCTCCTCCTCCTCCTCGTCCTCCCTCTCCTCGCTCATTATCTCCAGCAGCCCCAGTAATGCCGCGCCGCCTAGCGCCAAGAAGAGCGCTGGCAGATCCAAGAGGGGAGCCGCCGCTGGCGCCGAGGAGGAGGCTGCGGGAGGCGAGTCGGGCAAGAAGAAGCGGAGCAAGGACGGGAAGCACCCGGTGTACCGCGGCGTGCGGATGCGGAACTGGGGAAAGTGGGTGTCCGAGATCCGCGAGCCGCGGAAGAAGTCGCGGATTTGGCTCGGGACGTTCCCGACGGCCGAGATGGCGGCGCGCGCGCACGACGTGGCGGCGCTGGCCATCAAGGGCCAAGCGGCGCACCTCAACTTCCCCGAGCTCGCCGCCGGCCTCCCGCGTCCGGCCTCCGCCGCGCCCAAGGACATCCAGGCCGCCGCAGCACTCGCCGCCGCCACCACATTCCCGACCCCCAGCTGCGCCAGCTCCGACGACCAGCCGCTCGGCGCGCCCTCGACGGAGAGCCATAACGGCGGCGAAGCCGATGCCGATGAGGAAGCCCTGTTCGACCTGCCGGATTTGCGAGAAGTGCTTTGCTGCTCCTCCTCCGCTTCCTCCTCGTGGCTGCCTTCCACGGAGGAGGAGTACGCGGTTGACTTCCGGATTGAGGAGCCGTTCTTGTGGGATTACTAGTCAAGCTCATGCCAAATAATGCGCCATGCGTGGAAAATTTTCCCCCTTCCCTCTTCTTTTCCACATTTGGCAGTGTGAGCAATACCGGAATCAAGGCGGCGGCAGCGCATACTGGAACCGGAATTGTGCTAACAAGTCAACCGCTGCTCTCTACAATCCCCTCCAAAAATCCTTTTTTGCCTCCACGCAATTGCCTCGCAAAAGTCAAAAGCTGGAACATCAGCTTCAAATCTATCCCTGCTCAACTGCCCATAATGATCCTTTCTCTCTCTCTCTCTTTTAACCAAGTTTGTTTGTGATAGCGCATATGATCCGAGTGAATAATCAAGCTTTGGATTCATTAAATCTGTATGTAAATAAGGAAACGGAATTCAAGGCTCTACTTCATTAATTGACCGCACTGTTCTTCGTTTCTTTCTCTTTCTTCTCTCCCTCTTTAAAGCATTTTCTTTTCTGCAAAAAAAACTTTAATTTTCCAGATTATGTAAATTTATCAAGATTCGTAATCTAGTGGGAAGCACAATCTTTTAGCACTAAGCAAGAATCAAGTGGAAAGTATTCTGGACGCTGACCCAACTGGAGACGGTAATTATTCTTATGTTAATTAATATCCTCACTTGAGCCCTACAAATCTGCAGATACTTGGCGGGCGCCAGTAGTTAAACTCTCACGCACTCTTGACAGTAAAAAAAATCTTCAGGGGCGTACACCTGAGCGTACGTGTCCCTCGAATAATCACATGAATAAATAAATGAACAAATTGGTGCGTAGTCCTAAGGAGCAGTAAGAATTTGGGCAATGGTGAACAACTTTATTTAACTTTTATTCTCTTTATTTTTTAAATATTTTACTGATTGAAAAGATTCTTCGAGCAATAACGCCAGATTTTGTTGTTTTTTTGTACTTTTTTCCCTTGTGAAATTCCAAATTTGCTATCCTAACCACCATTTTACATTTTTTTCTCTTTAATGAAAGGTGAAAAATTATCTCATGCATTCATTCAGTAAAAATCAAAACAATAAATGAATATAAATTAGATTAAGAAAATTATTTGGGAGTGCCTTACAAATGTCTAAATAAAACTTATAAAAAGGTAGCCTCCTGATCTAACTGTTAAAAAAAAAATTTAGTTGGGATTCGCATGGGCATAAATACTAAAGCTCATCCTAAGGCTAAGAAACTCCAGGCAGGATACCCGCTTAAGAATTTTTTTCCACGTGTCTGGCTACGTGTCTTGGAACGAAATAAATAAATAAATAAAATAATTTTTTTATTTATTTATATTTCCACTCTAGTGAACACAATTTTTTGTATTATCTCTCGTAGGAAAATACCTTTCACAGAAAAGCATAGAATTAACCTTGTTATTAAATTATTTAAATTATATGATTCAACCGTTGAATCATATAATTCAATTTATGATAGATCTGCATTCACGAGAAACTGGGCGCAAGCCAACAATCCACAGCCACTCACGTTTTCGAACCTGTAGATTATTAAAATTGAGTGTGACTTTCAGATGAGATCCAAAATCACTGAAAATAAAAAAGGAAAATAAATTAGTAAATAAGTAAATACATATGCATGCACGAAAACTGAAAACTCCGCAACCACTTCTCGTGTATTCTTAATATCTATAACTTTCCAACGTGATAGCAATCACAAGATCTGCCATGCACTGCATACAATGCGTCAAATTAATCAATTAATTAAACAAAAAATTTTATACCTATAATTAACATTTTCATAATTAACTTGTAAAAATAAAAAAGTGAAAACTCATGGCCTTGTGCCCGAAAATTTTTCCTAGGTGGAATCTCCGCCTAGGAATCTTCAGCGGGGATAAAACTAAGCGTTGATTATACTTTAACATAGGTATAACATTCATCCATCCCAATGTTGTGCAGGTATGCACAAATTTTAAAGTAAAATTAACGAATAATAGAAGCCTTGCTAAAGATTTTTAGCCGGAGACTCCGCCTAAAAAATTTTCTCTTGTGCCCCTCTTACAATATTTAAGATAATCCTTCATTTTTATTTTTCCTTTTTAGAAAGAAAAAATATATAAAAGTAGGGGAAAAAATACTAAGCAATGAGACTAAAAATAGAACAATTAAATTTGGTGAGATATTTATTATTTTTTATTTTAAGTATTTTTATTTTAAGTAATAATAAAATAAAATAATAATTTCATTTATTAAAAAAATAGAGTGAAATCGAAAAAAGTAGCAGTAATGGGTAGCAAATATTAATGGCAACAGGTGAGTAGATGTTACTGCTGCATGGGCACAGGCTGGCAGAGGAAAAGGCGAGAGAGAAAGAGTACGTTCATGTTTCTTGTTCCCGCTCCCCCTCATGAATTCCTCGCCTGCGGACGCATACACAGCTCCATGCATTATTGCCCTGCCAATCACGTTACTATTTACTCTTTTTCCACATCAATACTCGGACTTCCTTTATTTACATTTCCCTCCCCCTCCTAGGCACAATCTCCACTATATTTATAAAAATATATATATACTTTTACTAATATAAAATATATAAAAAAAATAGAATTTTGCTCCCCCACACGCTCTTACCTCTTAAATCCGGGGCTCTTCTTATAAATTAAGATAAATATATAATACTTAGGGTGGATGGTGGAACAGCTGAGGCATCTTTTGAGATATGGATTTGCTTAATTTTAGGCACAAGACTACAAGAACAATAATTCGCGTCTTGCATCACGCCCTAACTACGCCGTCGTTGTTTGTTTGTACCTAGGAAGGGGCGAAATGACAATTGCAACCCTCCGTACATTCATTGTTCATATCAAGATGGAAATTTATTCCAGTGGACGAAATTGCGATTTCCTTTCTTCTTTTTTTTTTAAAAAAATTTATTATTAATAAAAAAAGGCATTCAAGTTTTGTTTCAGAGCCATGCACTGTTCAGCAATACTGATAGCATGGTTTCGTACACTCATGAAGTGATTCAATAATTAGTGAATTTATTTTAAAAAAAATATTATAAATAAAAAATAAAAAAGAAGAAAGCAAACGGTTCGAGATGAATTTGGCCCCGTCGAAGGTAATGCCAAACGCAGCGGCCGCTGTTAAACGACGCGGCAAGTACTAAGAGCATTCCAGCGCTTTGGGCAAATTACAATTCGGTCCACTTCCTTTTTTTTGTGTGTACTAACTACTAAGAGTGAGGGCAAGACCTTTTCTTTCCTTTTTTTTGTGTTAAAAAATAATATTCCTAAAAAGAAAGGACTGCGCTGCACTTTGTGCACAAGTTGATAAACTGAAAGTGCAATTATTAATTAAGAGCAGGCAGTATAGTTTTGTTTCTGTGCTCGTGCTGGAAATTGAGGTCAGCACAAGCAAGGCATAAAGTCAAAAGAGTACTACTCTACTTGACAAAAAGTAAAAAAAAAAGAATGAAAGAAATTTTACAATATTAATGATTAAGCCATCAAGTTAAGGATATTTCACAATATCTATCCAATGCAAAACTTCAAGTAATGTACCTCTTGCAATAGCAAAAATTGACACAAATTTATATAATTATATGTTTATCTAAATCATATATCATAAATTAAATTGTAAGCCCAATATTACCATGATTTATGTGATGTATTGCCTCTTTGATAAAAAAAATTGAAAAAAAAAAACAATGGAGCATGAAATCATCCATGCATCATATGTGACGAGAAAAAAAAAATCTAATGCTAAATATGATGATAAAATGTTTCATCACACAAGGACATCCATCCACACTTCATAATTAGATAGAGAGAGAGAGGAGGAGAGGGACAATTATGTGTTCACATAGGGGTGGAGAAAGGTACGTGCACATCAAATCAGTACCTTTTGCGCACATGATTGATTAATGTGATAGTTTAACCGTTGCCAAGGGGTGGCAATGGCATGGCACATATGTATGTAGTTGGAATTGTTCCGCTCCGTACACATGGCATATGCTCCTTCGTTATCACTCTCTCTCTCTCTCTCTCCTTATCACCAAAACGATGGAGGACGCTGCACTATGCTTCACATAGTTCAATAATCCTCTGGACAGCTATCATCCATGTATGAATCAACAAAATTAAATTTTCATTAATTAAATTATTTAATTTAGAAACGCTAGCAAATTAACTACTAAGCTACAAGTCGTCATGCTTTATTACGTTGGTTTTCGAATTATTTTCGCCTATAAAAGGGTCCAATGCAAGCTAATTTTAAAATTCAATCAATTTTTCTTTCTTTTTTTTTTATTTTCCTAATTTTTTTGCACGAGAGAGTCTGAATTTTTATCCGAGGGCAAGTTTGGCTTCTAGAATTTATCTTTTGTAACTCACATCGTTTATTTAATGAAATTCATGTTTGAATGTAAAGGTAAAGAGTAGGTGAGATGAAACCCCGACCACTGAATCAGCATGGAGTGGACGAGCTTAGCCTGTTGCTTTCGTTGTAATTGCAATCTTAAATTGGAGAGAGACAGGTGGAGAGCGACGGAGCAACTAACGGAGAGGAAAAAAAGGGGTGATGGAAACGCTCCGAGGCGTGACTGCGTGAGCGCCTCACTGTTTCCACGGGTTTAAAAGGCGAAAACGGTGAAGGATATTTCTTTATCAAGGAAGTAGACGAGGGCGGCGACAAGAAAACAAAGATTTGGCGTTTTTTTTAATAGCGTGTTTAGTAAAAAAGAAAAGAGGAGAAAATAGATAAAAAATTAGAAGGAGAATTATAAAATTATGTTTAGTAGTCGTCATCGTTATTGTTATCGCCATCGCCATTGCTATTGTCGTCGTCATCGTTGCCATCGTCGCCTCTTCACTGTTGCCTCTTATCTCTCATCGCTGTCATTTCACTGTTGTCTCTCATCATCGTCATCGACATAAAAATAAAAAAAATAAAATATACTTATCAATCTTTCTAATTTTTTTTTCTTCTAAATAAACCCAATAAAAAAAATCTTATTATTTTTTATCTTTCTTATTTTATTATTTTTTTTCCCTCCTAAACACGGCATAATTGTAGCGGCGAAGTTCCGCCCCTGTAATCGATGGATGCTCGGGCGCGTGGAGGTAATTGGACGGCAGGAATGTGGTAAATCATAAATGGGAGGTGAATCTAAGATCAATAGTCAAATTTGGTGGTAGGGTGAGACGGTGACATGTGCGCTCCGAGGGGGAAAGAAAGGGACACGGAAAGGGAAAAAAAAATGTGTTTAGTAGAAAGGACGATGGAAAACTAAATGGAACAAAAATTAGAAAGAAAATAAAATTAGATTTTTTAGGAAAAAATATAAAACGTATATTATTTATATATATATATATATATACTTTATATTTATATTCTTATATTTTTTTATTATTAAAATATAATTAAATAAGTTAACTAAATACCATTAAGCACACTATTGAATTAAAAATATTATAAAATATAAAAAAGACAAATATATGGTAAAAATTTTAAAAATTATAATAAATACTTAAAAATATTAAAATAATAAAATATCAATAGTTAACTACGGCACATATAAAACACACATATATGAATAAAATATACATTTTAACATACACAAACAAGAAATAATAAATATAAAATAATAAAAATATTACAATACTGTAATTATATTATATATAATAATAAATAAAATATGAAATAATAAATAATAAAAATATAAAAAATAAATAGCAAAAAATATTAAAGAAAAGAAAATATCTTATAATTAAATACTATGAATACTATTATTGCCCGATTCGTCACATGTTTATTTCAACCGATGGCGGGGACACTTCATTGTGCAGTAGATGATATACCGCTAAATATCAGGGTCAGCAACTAGGACAGATGATTCCCATGGTCCAGAGTTTGTTTGTGCAAAAGCTTATAATGAAGATCTTTGTCACCTTTCAAACTCTAGAGTTTCACTGAACCTAAGATTTTAAACAAATAAAAAATATAATTTTGCTGTTTATTTTCTCTTTTGTGTTATCGACAGATCTCGGATTCTCGGTGCTTCATAACAGTACTCGTCCTTTTCAGTCACCCCATGCCAATACCGTGCAAGCTGGTGTTGTATGTTGTGTCGTTGGGACGGACGGACAGTGCTATTCGTAGCGCATGCACTGCCGCTATTAAATAGTCTTTGATGAACATTAATCTCCCTCCGCTCACAGTCGTATAAACTGTACATGGAATATAATGGTCCTGTGCACTCCAGAGGGCATTGCTTGTTCCACAGAATCGGCGGTCTTATTCGTAGCGCACGAACTGCTGCTATTCAATAGTCTTTGATAGAACATGAATCACCCTCCACTCAGTCATATACACTGTACATAGAATATATTGTTCCTGTGCACTCAGAGAAAAAAAAATTTCTAAGCAACCCCTTATTCGAACCTGAGCAATCCTCCCAAAAAAAAATCCTCGAACATGAGCAATCCTTTCAAAAAAAAAATTCACGATCCTAAAAATCATGAAAAAATCATAAAAATCCCTGTTGTGTAGTACACGACGAGAGCTTTTCAACGGTACCAAAATCGTGAATTTTGGCTATGTCCAAAATGAGATATCGTGAACACAAAGATCGTAAATTTTTAGATTATTACTGTAGCACTGTGATCCATAATTTTTATGTCCACGATATCTCATTGTGGACACAGTCAAAATTTACGATCTTGATACCGTTGAAAAGCTCTCATTATGTACTACACAACAGTAATTTTTCCAGATTTTTAGAATCAAGATTTTTTTTTTTAAGAGAATCCAGATTTTTAGGATCAAGATTTTTTTTTTTTAAGAGAATTGCTCAAATTCGGCTGAGCAGCCCCCTCAGAAAATTTTGTCAACCCAGAGGGCATTGCATGTTCCACAGAATCCACACGGACGGTGAATTGTTTGTCCCCTCTGATACTAGAAGGGAACCACCGTGCCACTCATAAACCCAGTAATGGAATTCACCGTCCGGCACAACGTTCTTGTCGTAGAAAACAAAATATACAATATTATCATATCCTGTACAGGAAAATCCCAAGAAACTCACCGTCTCAAATTCACTAAATCGAAAGAAATGCTGACAATACAGATAGATGCCTCGAGACAAGTAAAACAATTGAGTCAGTATCATATTTTCACTCACGAAACAGGATCTACTGATACAAATGGAAGAATCCACAAGAGCAACTCGTAAACATGTTATTCACTTGATAAAAACTGGTTCTAGAGTAGTTTAGCGCGCAACCAACAATGAGGAAAGGCTCCGGGCCTCGTACATCCACTCGCGGAACAATGGAGTGAAGGGGCAGAGGTTGACCCAGTAGTTGAATGGGTGGTGTAAATGGAGCTTTACATGACCACCAAGAACACATGCGGACTTCTCAGCACCCGAGAGTGGAGCCAGCGAGTATCAACAACTTGCTATAGGCAAACAGCTTGCAATGCCTATAACTCTTCAATTCCAATATATTTTACAAAATATAAGCTTCAAGAGACAATTACTCCGGCTGCAGAACATTGTCTCACCAGTGCTAGAGGGTGGTTTTGGTCATATGTAGATTGGCTTCACATCATTAGGCCCAAAACTCATACCACAGGCAGGGCATTTGCGCTGACGGTTGTTGATGGTTTTTTGAACACACTGATGACAGAATAAATGGTAGCATTTTGCAATCACAACCTGAGTTCACAAGAAGTAAGGTACGTGTAAGATATTGGGGAGATATATAGTAGCTCAACCAATAAGTGTCAAGACGATCACGAGGGAGGGCCTTGCAAGCACCGTAGATGAAAAGGATATATGCAGGTTCCGAAAATGCTTTTACCTCCTTTTGTCGGTCAAGGCAGATACTGCACTTTAGGATTCCCCTATATTCTTTTACTTCGTGTCTAAGTTTTTCCAGTACAGAGCCTTTTGTTTGTGCCCTAAGATAGGCAGCTTTCCTTGCCATGACTTCTATACTTTCTTCGATTCTCTTCTTGTTGTATCTGATCATTTACCCAAGGGTTTACAAGATTTTCTCTAAGCGGCAGCAAACTATAATAAAACCAGGAGACTATAGTTTTTTACCTCTCATGCTCTAGTTCTATAAGCAGACTTGCAACATCCACTCTGCTCTTCTCAACCTTGTTTTGCATCCCATCAAATGATCGATTCAATCTTTGAGCCTCCATTTGTACCTCCAATAATCTTTTTTTAGTATTCTCAAAGGCAGTTCTCCCCTGCCGCCCATCATCAGCAAGTTTGCCAACTTGATCTGACCATACTTTTAACTGCACAAAGTACATTACTTCAAAAATCTTCTTAGAGATTTTTTTGCAGAAGAAAATATTGAAGAAAATATTACTTGTTCATCCATTTGAGCAACCCTCAGGTCATATGAATCAATTAACGAATTTACTTGCTGCAACTTCTTGCTCATGGTTTGTATTTCCAAACGCAACGCTTCCTGCAATTGCCTTTCCTTCATGCCGTCCATAACAAGCTGGATCATGAGTGGATGGTTAGTAAGCAGTAAATAATGCATGTACGAAAAAATCAGATGGATCAACCTGAACTAATTGTTAGTGTAGAACAACAGAAAGAAATCAAAGGATGTCACTCGGCCGAAATGTGATTCAATCTTCCCGAAATAAATAGATCCAAAACATTATAAAGGTAAAGGGTAAATGCAAAACTTGCATATATGAATATCCAAATTTATTTAGATGACAAATCTATTGTTATGAGATGTTAGAAGACAAAAAAATAAGATCGATGATTCTACTGTGAGCCATCTTCACAAGTGCGAATGTTCTTTTAAGATTACCGTTTATTTCAGTCTATATGCATTACCCAATAGACAATGGAGATGTGCTGAATTGGTCATCACCTGTCAGTGCCTACGATTATCTACAATGTATAGAATGATGTAAAAAAAAAAATACATCGGTTCCAAATATTAACCTAACCATAAAATTGACAACAAAAAGCCCTTTCTGAAATGCTTTCTCAAGCAGGAAGAAGCAGCAAGCTTGTACAGGCAACAGTGAGAATAAATAATATCAATAAGCATAAATTGTCGATCACCTTAATGTTGTAATCATCTCTTTCTATAATTTGCTGTAATAGGTGTTGATTTTGAGTTTGCATATCTTCATAAGATCGCCCAATACTCTGCAGCAAATAGCCAAGTCAGCGTACTTTATTAATGGACTATAGTTACTACTGATAAGGATATTTTACCTCAATTTCAGATAAATAGGCTTCTCCTTCTTCCTGCTTTGACTTTATAATCTCAGATAATTCAGACAAATCTCTGCATTCAAAAATATATTGATCATTCATCAAATTGAGGAGAATTACAAAAATCCTACAGTCCCCATTCCCTTGCAGGAGGAAATAAGGAAGCCGTGGTAACTAGAATTAGATGGAATGAACCATGTAAGAGAATTGAGGAGATATTTAGAAATGTAAACAAGAAAACTTAAACACAGTATAGTAATAATGACGGAACATTAGAAGATTGTAGAGTTTAACTGAACATAGAACGTTGAAAGTTAAACTCAGCAGAAGAAGAATCATAGTAAGATCAACGTCTCTTACTCACCAGTTAGGGTTTTTTGCGTACCTATTGGGAAGAGTGAGTAAAGAAAAGAAGCGGAGAAAAAAAGAGGAAGTCAACGAAGAGAAGCGTGTCCTTATATGAATAGATATAAATACCTTTTCTTTCAATTTTTTTTTTGCTGTGGATCATTTATTGTAATAAAGAATAAACTAGTGATCTAATTATAGCCCTCCTAACTCTCGCAATTTGGGAGATTTGGAACTTATGTATATTGAAGGGGAATGCAGGGAATTCATTTCCTGCCCCTCCCCTCCCCTCCTTTTCCAATCCATGAAGCTCTTATTTTAATATTATTACTAGGGTTTAGCGTCTGATATTCCAAGCACATAATTGCAACTCGTAGATGAGGACAGAGAGTCTCTGATTGCTAGATACTACATATGCCTATGAATGTACATTATGAACATTAATAGGGTGTCTGGTATGAACTTTGAAGTGATCTTACAGGATTCTTATTCTTTGGCAACTCAGAGTTCTGACTCCTGACTACCATGTTTGGTTGCATATTTGTGTCATAATTGACATCATGAAGGGAATTTAAATTACCGCATAGGAGGTAATCCAAAACCTTTGATAGGGGTGGTAATCCACATCTATCCTTCATAATCTTGCAATAGTTCTTACTTCTTTGAGACAAAATAACTCACTTATTACTGTTCAATATTCTTGACCATTTCACCTGAAACTACAATTTAGAAAACCAATTCATACCAGTGTTTGCTCAGAGCCTTGGACCAATACTGTTCAATACTTGCTTACGCATGATATAGATATGTATATGCATATATGGTTTACCGCCAAGTACAGGCTGGTATTTAAAAGGGTGTCTCAAACACTTTCTCTGCACTGCTCTAATATCTTGTGAAGTTGCTACACCAATTTTTTATTATCATTTATGTCTCATTCCTTTGCCCTAGTACACTATATCATTTCCACTTTCCGCTTTTTCTTTTAATTTTATTCTTCGCCTTGTCGCAAGCAATAATCTCCTACAATGCTTCTCTCTTGATTGTATGCTGAACCTTTTACAAGTAATAGCTTCTCAGACGTGTACAAATTTTTATTCAATAAAAACCAGAAAGCACGAACTGTTTGTTTATAAGAATGAAAAGGGGCAAAAATATTGTATTGGCAAATGATTTGCCAAAAATCATATGAGAAAAGATAATTTGACAAATGGATGACATGATAAAAATGTGTGTATAATAGCTAACATTTAAAATGGCATTTGTGAAAGTAAACTTATTCCTAGCACTCTTTATTGTACAAACTTCACGATTTCTGATAATCTTACAACACTATCTACACTGCAAAATTCCTCTTAATCTTACACGTAGCTATCTATATGCACGTTTATGTAGATTACCATGCTGCAAACTTTGCGATGCACCATATGGGCTCTAAGAAGACAAGTTAAAAGTTCAACCATAGTAATATTCAAACTGCACTAGGTAAAAATAAAGTTTGTCTTCATGAAATACATACAACAGATCTGTCCCTTGAGGATAAATGCCAGTAACAAGGCGTAAACTACCTGTCACATCTCTCCAACTTCTGCCTCAATTCAACGATCTCAGCTTCAGCAGAAGTTAGCTTCTTTTGGGATGCTGCTTCACCTTCAATGGCTGCCTTAACACGCAACTCCAAGTTGTGCTCATCAAGAGATGATTTAAGATAATGAACAAGAGACCATGCCCTGTATTCATTATCCTTGGATTCTACAACATCTCTGTAGTGAGAAAAGGGTGTATAAAATCAAAATTTTTGTTGATAATCTAAATAAAATTCATGTCGGATGATGTAAATGATTTCTCAAATCAATATTTATTAATATAACCACTTTATAGAATGGATTTGACACTTACACAGGTGCAGTCACTAAATATAATAGATCATTATGACATAATGAAAAACTCAAATGAATACCAGATAAAAATCATCTGATATAAAAACAGATGTACCATTTTCGTATGTTCTTTGCCACGTGGTTCTAAAGTATTGCAAGCAGCAAGTTCCTTGCATTCTGTATAATTTTCTTTGAGAACATACATTCTGTCTAGATCATAATGAAGTAAAATCCCTAGATGATCCTTCCATTGTACTCAACTAGAAGCCGTAGATAAACTGATAAAGTAAAATCTTTCTCACTTCTATAAAAATAACATATGTCCATTTGAACTTTGAATGCCTAATATATTAATTTATGTAAAAAAAATCCTAATGTAATATTATTTGTAAAAGTTCTGTTAAATGCAACAAAAAATGTAGGCCAATAATTAGAATGCAAATTTGTAGCAATCTTACAGTCTTTTCTTTTGATCAAGGACAATTACACAATTACAAAATATTGACAATGATGAATATTCCAAGAAATGCATGAAAATCACCGACTGCCCTCTAAACTCATTTAGAACAATTTGAAATGTTCTGGAGCAGTTGGCACTTGTTACAACCTTCTGTCTGAAGTTTTTAAAAGAGTAAATTTGGCTCCTTTTTTGCTGGCAGTATCAAAAAACAGAGAAAAATATATATATTCTAAAAGACAAGCTAAAAACAAGTGACAGAAAGCAACATAGTTACGAATCACATTGAAAAAATATATAAAAGAACCTAATAGCAATTAAGTAAATTACTAATAATTATTTACAACGTACGTACAATCATACCACTAAAATTATATATCTTGAAAGTGAACTAGAAAGTTATCACATCAAACATATTAAGAAGGAAAATGCAGGATGTCTCAAGTGCAAAGATAAAACAAGAAACCTGGAATCAGTCGATTCACGTCTATACATCTCTAGGAATAGTTTCAACTCCTTGTTAGTCGCTTGCAAATCTTGAACCTGCATTGGCACAAACAAACGAGTGAAACTACCACTGCAGATGCATGTTCCTCACATAAGTACAATGCATCTGAAAAGATTAACTCGTTTATTGCTCACATAATTTAGTGGAACTAGGAAAAATAAAAGATCATACTATAGGATAAAATGTTGTCTCCTTGACCCGCTCATCTCCAATCATAACTCATTTTGGCAGGCTGCAGATCCTTAAAATAACAACATTGATCACATGACACCATTTTCCACTTTGACAGAATTTTTTTCCCATAGGTGGTTGGCCCTTATAACAGCTTGGATAAATCAATAAATATCATAAAAAATGTAAAGATCAGAATTGTTAACTACCGCCTTCATCAATTTCTTGCCAAAGTCAAAAAAATCTAATGGACTTTCTTTAAATAATAAACCATATTCAAAGTTGGTTGGAGAACAAGTCTATGTAATACGCTGCATAACATAATACACAGATGGGGAAAGGTTATGCTCAAGAATAAATAGAAAAGCTGGAGTTAGTACAATAATCGTTACAATATATCAAGTACGTATATCTTTCAATTAAATTTTGTCTCTAAACCTAAAGCATCAGTAAAATGATTTCCAATATTTTGAAGCTTAGCCGCTAACAGTGACAGCTTATTATAACTAAAATCAAATTATTCAAAAATTATAATTCTTGTAATTGAACTTAGCTAGTTTAGTAATAATAACTAATTGAATCAATATCTAAAATTTGCATGCAGGACTTGCCATATATGATAAAGAGCTAGAATATGAAAGTTTGCAAATATTGCAGTACAAGAAATTATCACGAAGCAATCTTCATATAAGTTAAGAAAAACACACTCCACCACATTCTAATATACATATAGAGAGAGACTACAGGCATATGCAAAATCAACTTTGAGCAAACAATTATCTTACTTCTGAGCACAGCTTCTGTATATCTATAAGTTGATGAGAAGATTTCTCATATAAAACATTGATGTCATTCACCTGCAACAAGTAACAAGTCAGTCTTGTAAACCAACATGCCTAGCAAAAGATATAAGATTCTGCAAGTGCATTTGGGAATTGCTTACCTTCCGATGCATCATGTTAGAAAGGCACTGCACTTCTGCTCGCTGAGATTGAAGCTCAGCAGAGACCTTATTCTTGTCAATTTCACTTTGAATGATTTCCATGTTTTTAGGCAGTGATGAAACAAGTGCCTTAAAGTCTTGAATTATTTCCTTCCTACCTGCAATAAAAAATATTGCCCCAAGTAAATGTATTGCACAGGAGGGACGAACCTTGTAAGCATTTTGAAATAAAATTGATTCAATAGACAAGATACTTGGTTCTCTTGTGGCCTCTTCCAATTTAGTTTCTAACAGGACCCTTTCATCAGCCAATTTCTTGAGAAACTGCTCTAGCTCAGCAATTCTAACTTCGGAAAGTAAAGAGACTCTCCGAGTAGCATCAGATAACTCAAGTTTTAAATTCACTTCTTTTTCACGCCAAATGAAACTATCTTTATCAACCTGTAACATTTATGTTGAGAAAAATCTCAACAGAATAAAATGTAAGCCAACATGCAGAACCCTATATATTTAGTCTAGATGCATCTACCGACCAGTTACCACCTGCAATTTTTCCAGCAAATTCCGGCATTGGTCCATCTCTTCCTGTGATTTTTTCAGATGGTCATTCAGCAATTTGAAAGCTTTAGACGAAGAAATATTCTTGAAATCCATCAGAGCATTCTGGAAATAATTTGCAAAACGTATAAGAATTTATCAAATAATCAGAATAAATTTTGGTATATACACTTGATAAAACTGGGAAAGCAAAACAGAACCAACCCGCAACTCAGCTAATTTCCTTATAATTTCAATTCTTTCTTCATTCAATCTCATAATCTCTATCAGCCGGGTTGAAGCCAAATCCTGATCAACAATTCAAGCACAAATAAAAAGACAACTAACTTGTGGGCGGGGAGGGGGGAATGTAATTAAAAAGGAAAGGAGGTGCAAATATTTACCGTCAATTCCTTGAGCGAAGATTCCATATTCTGCATACCCTTTTGTACATCTTTCACCTTATCTCCACATAATTGTTTGTTTCCTAAACTTGGAAAAAGGAATCGTGTGTTTTGTACTATATCTTTCTGTGACTTGAGGGCTGATATTCTCCGATTGCTTTCCTCCAACTCAGCAACCGTGCATGCCAATTCCTCTTTGCGTAAGTTTTATGTAAATGTCAAAATATCAAACAAAATGCTGAGTCTACAAAAGTATATACTGGTAACATTCAATAAGAGGGAAAATTTTGGCCCTTCATAAATCTAATCAGCAGGAGAAAATTTGAATGTTGACAATGTAGACTTCTAACATCCAATAGTTCGACAAAATTACCTGCCAGGCGTTTGTATTCAGCTGTATTTTTCAAAACTGAATCCCGGTGATTTTGGACATTATTTGCCAACAATCTGTGTTCCAAATGAAGATCACCCAAAACCATTAGAAGAGTCCTAACCTCTTGCTCTAGATCTTGCACAGTTTTCAGCAATTCCCTGCTGGGTTCTGTGACAAAACAAGCATTGAATTAGAATTGGTCATAGAGACATCTCCAGAATAATTCAAAAGAACTACAACCATGAGGTCTATACCATCTTCTGGTAAAGTTGAAAGGGCAGAAGCAATGAACACCCTGTTTACATGCCACGTGTCATTATATGAACTCATAACATTTTGTAAGATACATTTTGTGGTCAAGTATCCTGTCTGTGTATCATCTTGGTTAGGATGAGATACATCATGTGAACATTCAGTAGCACCTGTTTCCAGAAGTCTTCTAAAAAAATCATCTTCTGTTGGAAAGTGTGGCCCATCTGAAACCAAAGCAACAGGCAGAATTGACAGTGAAGTGATAAATATTTAAAAAATAGCCAACAGGCATATAATATACCAAAGAGTAATTTCAATTCAATCTCAAAATTGATATGGTATTACCTTATTATCTTGCACCAAAGAAGCAGAAAGGAAGATACCAAGTAAATCAAAATTTTTGTTCTAGCAACAAATATTGAAATCTACTCAAAAGGATGATACCAGACTGCTATGAGCCTATGACATATAACTAGACTAGCACAAAAGCAATGCAGTTTTTGAACTTCATTGGAGACAATATGTCCACATTCCAGAGGTACCAGAGAGAATAGTTACCAGTAATCAACCTATACAAGCCATATTGAAAAAATAATAATAAATTAAGATTTTGAATGCTCATCAATACTAGTGTACCAGTATTAGAACAGGCTGGTGCAGTTTAGTGCATGCCAACGCAGTAGTGCCAACCATACCAATGTACTAGTGTGTAGGTATTTTTATTTATATTGGTTTAGTGCTGGTGTAGTCCATATGCTTGTTCATGTGTGGATTGATGTGTATCAGTACACTAGTATGGTTGATATTAGTGTGTCAGTATATACCTGTATAGACAAGTTTTAAAAACATTTTTTATATATAATGAACCAATATCATCCCTATTTTGCGTACCATCATAGGATTGAACTGATATGTACCAAGATTATCGCCTCAGACCAGTATTTAAAATGCTGCTTTGAAAACACAAATGTTGTCTTGATCTAGATAGACATACCATATGGTTGATATTGGTGTAGTCATCTAGTCTGGTTTTAAAAGCTTTGCTTATATATAATAAACCAGCACAATACCTATTGTGTACCAATATAAGATCGGACTAATATGCACCAGGCTTACTGCCCTAGGTCAGTATTCAACGCTGCTTTGAACCAAGGATCCAAATCTTGCTCCGGTATAGTGTCGGACTGGTAGGTACTGAATGTACCAACATTGCAATGGACTGGACGTACCAACATTACTATCGGTACTGGTCCAATCTCAGACCAAAACTTCAATCCATGCTTTGAACATAAAATGTTCTCTTGATCTAGATGCACATACAGCCACGTACAGTGAACTAAAAGCGAACATATTTCAGGCTGTCAGCAACTAAGTTTTCTGAGCAAGAACTTCTACATTATCTACGTAGACAAGATTAGAATGTATGTAACACAAAAACCCTCAAATGCCTCACCCTTCAACGCATGAGATGGTTTTACGTGATCAGCTGGGATGGATCCACTTGCACTGGAAGAAAATGATTCCAGATCAGTGGCAAGCTGTTTAACAAAAAAATTGTTAATTAAAAGTCAACATTAAATCTGATGAATGCTTAAACAAAAATAAAATAAATGGTGTCCACAAACCTGATTCCAGTGGTTATTAACCACCGATAATGTGTCATCATGTGTCGTCTGTTTAACTCTGAGCTGACAAATTTTATCCTCAAGTGCAAGATATTCAAATTTCTGAGCTTCTAATTGTTCAGCAAGCTTCTGGTTCTTGTATCGTAGCACAGCTACATCGAGCTACATGAATAAAAACAATAAACAAGTTGAACCAAACATAGAAAAAGAATTGAGTAAGTTAACTAGGTACCTAATCTCAATTCTCAACTAATCTCAGTTGACATGGAATTAAGTATGGCATGAATCAACTTGATCAAGAGGAAACTAATAGCCAGACTAATAACCTCACAAAGTGAAACATCAGAAATATCTCTTTTTTCCATTAATTTAAATTCCATATGTATAGAAGTCAACAGCCAACCAATTGATCATCTGCTACATATTTTGGAACCTTCTAATAAATTTGGAAACATCTATAGAAATGACCATCATATTTTCAAGCCAGAAGTAACTAGACCGCATCAAGTCAAGAATTGTGTAAGTTAACTAGGTACCTGATCTCAGACAATCTCAGTTGACATGGCATTAAGTACGGCATGTAATCAACTTGGGAAGAAACTAATAGGCAGACTAAAGACCTCACAAAGTGAAATATCAGGAATATCTCTTATTTTCATTAATGTAAATTTCATAGGTATAGAAGTCAGCAACCAACCAATTAATCATCTGCTACATATTTTGGAACCTTCTAATAAATTTGGAAAAACCTATAGAAATGGCCATCATATTTTCAAGCCAGAAATAACTAGACCACATTAAATCAAGAATGATAAAGATACGATGTAGAATTGGCCTTCAGTATGTTTAAAGATTAAGGGGCACAGCAAGAGATTTGAGGTCTTAAAAACATTTTCAGTCAATATGTACCATGCAGTGAGGTCACTGCATAAATATACAAACATTTTAAAATAAAACAAAAATAATTGAATTTATAAAAGATATTAAGAACTTAATATAATTACCATGAATTTCCTAGATCTTAACAACAAGCAACAATGCTATGCAAAAGATGTCAAAAGTGAATATGCTAAATTAACAGTTTATTTAGATACGGAACCATCTTCTAAATAGAACTAATCATAGTCACTGAGACTCCCAAGCTCTCGACTAGAATCAAGTTACAAGATTCTACTTCCGGTGCCGTTTAAAGGAATCCAAGTTCCTCTGCTTGGTTGAGAGAGCTCGGTCACTCCAGTGACTTCTGCAACTAAATTGCATGGCAGGCCAAGTTCTCGTGGCTTCCTCTTCTTTTAGATCATTATTAATCACTTTGCTCTTCTACGCAGCAAAGGATCTCTTCCCTTCAATTTTCATTGCTTCATTAGGTTTGAATTGAATGAAATATAAAATGTTCATTTAAATTAAGAAATCTACATAGGTCGTATATGCGGCTTGTGATTTACTTGATTTGGGAAAGCTAACTAATATAAACTACTCGTTCAGGCAGCATATGGAGCAAGCAACCAGCTTTTGGATGCGTAAGTATGTCTACTGCATCCTAGATATGCAACATAATATGTGCATATGCATATACAAGCACACCACATGAACTGCTTTATAAAATACTAAAAATAATAGAAATAACTTTGGTGATGTCAAGAGTATAATGCTAGAGAATATTTCAGGCATACAAGAAATACGTTCTCATATTTGTGTCATCTGGCTGAACAAAAAAAAATGAGTTACAAAAACTGTAAATAAGCTTACTCAAAGGGAGTTGTTTTTATCTGAAGTTCGTTGAGCACAAGCTCCTATGGAGCTCTCTGAAAACCAGGATCAAGCTCATAAACAAGTTCAATGCTTAATCAAATTTTTATTATAAGCTAATTAACATATGAAATCCATTAGGCGTTTGAAGAAAGCATTAGAAGAGGCATGTAGTAATCTTGGACATACAAATAACAGTGGGCATACAAGGGAAATCTTAATCACATCACATGCATCATATACTTTTAATTAAGCACTTAAGAAGTCCAAAACAATTGCGCTGAGATTTATCTACAAACCTTCAAGGGCCAAGTTCACCACACTTATTGATCAAGTACAAATAAAGTATTCGATATTATTTATGCCATACTGAACAGACATAAATTAGCTCTCATCGGTGAAGAGCAATACCATTTGCAAACTTTTTGGATCACTCAAAGCCGAAAAATCAAGTAGAATTGAATAATAAAGAAAACTGTAAATAAATAACATAAAACGGAATACTGTATACTGTGCAAGTATTAAAGTGAAGAAGATGATGAAAATCAAATGATGGTATAGTAAAGAGGGGAATATCATCAGTATGCAGCAAACTTAAAACTGAAATTCATATCAAGTATGCAGTCATGAGAGATGGCATGCAACATATATCAGAGTCAAGCAAGGATTTGTTTGCATGGGTCGGAAACATATCCGCACAGCAAACCCATAAATTACGAATGCAAGAAATCACATACTGGTATATATAGAGGTGCATGATATGCATCATGCAACAAAATTTGATCGAAAGCTATGATCCATGATATAGACCATATGCTGATGAGGGATGGCAATTAAACTATGAAAAAATCAGTGTGGGGAAGGACTTGTTCGCATAGGTTAGAAATATAATGAAAGGCATTCCAACAAAGTATATGCATGCCTTGACATTAGAAGGCGCCCATTGATATAACTAGGTTTCTCAATAAATCAATATGAAACTATACATACACCAAATAGACACCATATCTTAATTTTTTTCAGTTACTAATTAGAAATAAAAAACATATAGAAGCTAGAAACATATAAATCGTACAAATCAGTCCTCCCAAGGATACTGCACAGGACCCAACATGCATCAACTTACAGAAACACAACACCTAAAGATGAAGAAATTTCAACTGAAATGACCCCCACATACTGCTTCAATTGCTCTTAAATGATTAATGTTAGGGAACAATGCAGCATAAAGATTCAAGTAAATATATGGCTATATGCCCGTAAAATCATATTCACGTCACCTAGCCAACTGCTTTTCGAGGAATACCAAAAAAATATTAACTACGCCCAAAAGCTTCAACTGCTTCACAACAATTAACAGGTACTACGTAAGATAATAGATCGCAAGTGTCTTTAAAAATAACAATATAACTGCATAATGTGATTCAGTCTAAAGACAAATACTGTGCACATAAGCACTAAATGATTCCAGAACAATGAGCAACGGACCCAAGATAAATATTGGACAGCAGTTGAGAATACATAAAGGTGCTATTTCACACAAGAACAGACTTGGATTGGCAGCCACTAAAGAATAACTATGATGAAACTTCGAAGCAGATAGATCACCTTCTTGTCTTCAGAGAAAGGATTGAAAGACTGCTTCTTTGGTGCACCGGCGCTAGTGGGAGAGATGGAACCAAAATGGCGGCGCTTCCTTTCCGGCTCCCCAGTGCTCCCCATAACCCAAACAACTAGAAAATAGAAACCCTAAGCAGCCGCCCCACACTCATATAGACATGGAGTTCCCGATATCCCGAAATACCAACAAAAAACAATAAATTTAGGCGTGCAATAGGTGGCGTTCCTAAACGAAAACTAAGAATTCAAACCGCAGTGACGGATTGCCAAAACACCAAATCAAAAAGGGAAGAGCAGGACACCGAGCTAGGGCAAGTAGGAGCGCTATAAATTGGGATCTCCCACAGCAAGGCGCGATCTTTCGGTTCCGTTCAGTCTCCTACCGCTGAAGAAGGTGGAAGCAGGGAATTGGTCGGAGGTCTCAGGAGATGGAAGCGACGTACACGAGGAAGCAAAGCCGAGATTAGCAATTACACAATTGTAACAAAACATACGCATCACGCATGGATCATGAGAGGGATGAGGGCGGCGCTTTAATTCGAGAACAACAGTAAGGGTATTATCGCCATTCCACATCTGGACGGCCACCCACTAGGGATTCTGATTTATGGTTACCGTATGTCACGCCCCGGTCGGATCGGCCTAAAAACAGCACTTAAACGTTGTCTCAGGACTATCCGGCGGAACACCGGAACGCAACTACGCTAGGATTTCCAGACCGAATCTCACCCCCAAATCAGAAACTCTAACTTCTACGAACAATAATTATCCCCAAATTACAATTCGTACGAAGAAACCCTAACCCCAATGTAGGAAAAGGTTGAAAATCGATCGAAACCCTAATATTACCTCAATCCAGATTTTGACCGAAGTCAAAATCCACCGCTGAATTTAATCTCTGCTCTGACGTCACGCCGACGTCAGCAACTCAATTCGAAAATCGCCACCGCGATTCGATTTCGCTTGCGTCAGCGTCGCCTTGTTGATGTCACTCTCCAAATCGAACGAATTCGATTTTGCTCGTTGATCGCTCCAAGCGTTGACTCCGCCTCGTTTCGAACGCCCGACGCGTTCGAACGAAGCCGTCAACTGTCTTCGTCTTCCTCGCATCGCCAGCTCGCCGTCCGGCAGCCGCCTGCCGTCGAAGCTCGTCGCCGATACTGCGGAAAGGACCACAGACAGGAGAAGAGGATATCAGAGTGGAGAAAGCTTCGTTTATTCCCGGAAAACATTACATACCTCCTCTAAACTCGTCGTCGGCCCTCCGACCGGTGCCCCTCTTCCCTCCCTCGCCGTCGACCTTTGTCGACGGTTACAATCGCTCAAGCTCACCGCTGGTTAAGGGCTCTCGCCCTGGAGGGGGCGCCCTCCCCGACCCTCCGGGAGGAGCCGCTCTTCCGTCGCGCACTCCTCTCTCCGTGGTGGTGCCTCCGCACACCCTCTCGATGCTCCTCTGCTCCCGCTTTTAAAGAGACGGCCACCGCCTCTTCTAATCCTTCACGCGTCCGCTGCTTTCGCTTCGTCCGACTTCGTAGACACCGTCGCTCTCCGCTTCTTCCGCCAGGACGAGATCGCGCCGCGTCCGCGTCTACCGCGCGTCCGAGCATTGTGCGCCGCCTCCTCCTTAATCTGGCCGCCGCGTCCGAATCACGCCTCAGCGCGTGATCCGCTCGACCGCACGACGTCTCCGTCTTCTCCGCTGGAGGCGAGGTCTTCCGCCGCTCATTGTTGGCTCCGCGAAGCTCGCGTCCGAAGAGATCGCGACGAAGATTTCGGGCTGGATGTTGACCTAGATTTCGGGCTGGACTTCATCGACTGGGTTTGGGCCTCTGCCTAGCCCAATGGGTGTTGGGCTGGATTTGGGTCACTCCTTGACCCGGTGGGCTTTGGGCTGAACCGGATGAACCCGGGCCTGACATGTCAGGCCGGTGGAACTTGGGCAGTTGGGCCCGATCCAAACCCAAGCCCACGCCACAACGCACACAACGGAGCCCGATCTCAACAAAGATTTAGGCGGTCAATGCACGATTGCCGCGTTGACCCCAAATCTGAACGAAGGGTGTCGTCTCCAAGCCACGTGAAAAGCTCAAAGTGGCTTTCAGTCGCGTCTTCGCCACCACCATTGGATGAGGCGACGGCGTCTTCGCCGAGCGATTCGGACGGGGACGAAGACGATGGCGGACGGGTGCAGCAGGGTCGGCGCGCAGGAAGTGGGCAGCTGACGCCCTAAAAAGGGGAAAACAGAGGCGACAGTTAGGCGGCGGATTTCCCTTTTAAATCCGTCGACGAGCGAGCATTAGGAGAGATCTTCAACCATCAAAGTATCAACCACCACTGGCAGCAAAATCTAGAATGTCCAGGGAATATTCTGGCGTCCGGGAGACGACTAGCGAGTGAGCACTGTAACTGAGGATTTTGAGAGATTGTAACCGGTGATCAAGGGATCACCGGCGAGGGAGGGAGAGGGGCACCGGCGATGGGGGTCGTCGGAGTAAGGAGAGGTTTTGTAGTTGATCAAAGGGAATAAAATTCAGCTTTCCTCTTCTCCACTCCCTCCCCTGTTTCACAAGTTCTTGGCGTCTCTTCTCTTTGTTCCCGACATCGGCGACGACAACGACTGCTTCTGGATTAGTGACAAAGAGGTGGGGAACAAGGGGATCTTCTGGCCAGTAATCCTCTCCGGCGACGAGCTATCTGGTGACGCACGAAGACGGCGGACGAACGAGCTATCTGGTGACACACGAAGACGGCGGACGAACGAGCTATCTGGTGACGCACGAAGACGGCGGACGAACGAGCTTTCGTGGCTACGTTCGGCATGAAGGCAAAGACGAGAGCGAGGCTGCGTTCGATTTGAGACGCGAGTCAACGCTACCTCAGTCAAAATCAAAGCGGCTGAATCGATTTCGCGTGGTTGAAGCGGGACGACGTCCTAGTTTGGGGTTACTTCTGCTTTTAGGGCCTGTTTGGCCCCGCTTCAAAGCTGATTTTAATCAACTTTTAAGTAGAAAGTAGTTAAAAAACTGTTTCGTAATTGAAAGCAGAAGCAGAAAAAAGCAGTAAAAAAGTAAAAGTTGTGAAAGCTACAATTTGATGCTTTTACAGCTTCTGCTTCTCCAAAAAAATAATTTACATAATTTTGTTTAAAATTTTAGGTATTATTATTTTAAATAATTTAAATTTTTAACACTAAAGGAAATAAAATGTATTATTAGTTTAAATAATTTAAATATTTATTTATTTATTATTTTAAAATTTGAAAGTATTTAAAAACTTATTAACCAAACATCTTATAAATTTTAACAATGCAGCACAGTACAAATACAGGGCAGTTTAGCACAGTTCTAAAATTATTAACAGCGGGGCCAAACAGGCCCTTAGCTTCCGTTGGCTGGGGAAGTCTGTTTTTAGCTTCTGCTGGCTGGGGAAGTACATAACTGTTTGGTTCAATAACTGTGCTACTAAGCAGAATAAATTGTTGTGCTATAATATTAAGTCGAGTATGATATTTATCTAAGTAAAAATTATAAAAATAAAAATAATATTAAAAAATTTAGAGTTAATATTATAAAAATAATATTTTACCCTAAATAAAATTTAGGGTTAATATTATAAAAATAATATTTATGATTAATTGAAGATAAATTATAAAATAGAGAAAATAAAATAAATAAATAAATAGTTAAATAAAGAGTTAATTGAAGAGAAAATAATAATAGAAAATAAATAATTATAAAATTTAGGATTAATTAGAAATTTATAGAAGTAGAGAAATTATAATTAGTTAAATAATTAATTAAATAATTAATTAACCCTCCTTCGATCTTATTCGCTCGACGCGAGCTATGCGGAACGCGAGCGCTCGCATCGCCGTACCAAAGCTCGCCGACCGAGGGGGGAGCTGGTCGTCGGCCGAGGCGGGCGCTGGTCGCTGGAGGGGAAGGAGGCGAACGGGTGATGCACGAAGAAGACGCCGGCGCTGGCTGCAGAGCTGGTTCGCGGATCGCCGGTGATGGTTCGCAGCCACAAATCAGTCGCAGAGCGGTCGCTAAGAAGCTTTGCGTACACGGATCTGTCTTCGAGCTGGATCTAGAGCTGGGAGTCGTTGACGCGGACGTCAGATGGCGGACGGCGAACAGACGGGCGTCGATCTGCAGCGGACGGGAGTGCGGCGGACGCGAGAGAGGAGGCTCGAGGCGTAAGCGAGGAGATGGAAGCGCTGCTGCCTGCGGGAAGCAGCAATTGATCTGCTTCCCCAAAAAAGCAGATTTTTGTTGCTGCAGGCCGAGGAAGCAACCCCAAATGCCTCTATCCAACCTGCTTCTGCTGCCCGCCCGAGCAAAAGCAAGGCGGGCAGCAACCCCAAACTGGGTCAACGTCAGCGACGCGACACAGAAGAAATTTGCGGGCTGACGTCGGTGTGACATCAGCAAGGGCGTTATTCCGAATGGCAAGCGGCGATTTTAAGCGGTGTCAATAATTTTGACCCACTAGTGAAAATCAGAACGTAATTCTGATTTAGGGTTTTCCGATTCTTTTTTCCTAATTTGGGGGTGATTTTGCATCCGAGGAATTAGGGTTTTTAAATTAAGGGTAAAATTACGCCCAGAAAGTTAGGGTTCCACGCCGATCTAGTGCTCCGCCGGAGGACCTTAGGATTATCCGGTGGAACATCAGAGCGTGAACTCCCTAGGGTTTTCGGGCAAGTCTCACCCCCAAATCAGAAACCCTATCTCCCCGATTTAATTTTATCCCTAAATTACAAGATCACACGAAAACCCTAATCCTAATTTAGAAAATCCAAAACTCTAAATTAGATTACCTCACTAGTCAAACCCTAGCATTGAGCAAGTCAACCAAACCTTCCTAGTCAATGAAATCTGTCGCGCGCCGCCTCGGTGAATTCTTCAGATACTGACGTGAGCGTTGCCTTGCTGACGTCGGCCGTCGATCTTCGTCATCGCGCCGGTTTCGAATTTTAATCTCGCTTGCCGACATCATCCTCGCGTCAGCATTGAAGCGAATTCGATTTCGAAAACGAAATCGTTTCACGATCACTATTCCGATTGTCAAAATCGGAACTCAGACTCCTTCGTCTTCGCCCGTCACGCGAAATTCCAAATCGGCAAATTCGATTTTGACCTTGTCAAAATCGAATCGCTCGCCTTCGTCTTCTTCGACGCGAACGCACGCCTGCGTTCGCTGGAGAGGGATGTTCACCGAGTAGGGTGGAAGCCGCTCGCCTCACCCTCAACCGCTCGTCACTGGTCGGAGGCCGCGTTCGCTGGTTGCTAGCCGGATAGGGATGTTCGTCGAGTAGGGTGGAAGCCGCTCGCCTCACCCTCAGTCGCTTGTCACTGGTCGGAGGCCGTCGTTGTCGCCGGAGATGACAAGGACCGACGCCGGAACCACGAAAACAAAGGGAGAAGATGATTAGAGAAGAAAGCTTGTATTTCACCAGAAAAAGCTACAAAACTCCTCCTTTGCCTTCGCCGACCCCTGTCGCCAACGCCCCTCTTCCCCTTCCTCGCCGACGGCGCACTCGCCGTCGGTTACAGTCTCTATCGCTCCCTCACGAATGCGCTCGTCGCTCTTCTCGCCCATGCTTACCCAAGCACCGGAACTCACTACTCACTCGATGATCCCCTCTCAATCCCTCGTCGACAGCTTTTAAGGAGCGAATCATCGCTCGTCTTCATCTCTAATTTGGGCGTCCACCGCCCGATTCTCACGCGCCCACGTCGTCCGCTGGAGCTGCGTCTCCCGCTGCTGGGGATGAAGTCGCCGCCTGCGACTTCGTACGCGTCCGCATCTTCTGCATCGCCCGTGACTTGCGTCGTCGTCCGTGTTTTCAGGTGAAGCCGATCTCTCTTCTGCATCCGAGGATATCGGTGAGGATGAGGACATTGCGGCCGAGCGCCGCGGCGAAGACGAGCTTCCGCGCTCGCTCTTCGATTTAGGGTCAACATGCTCGATTGACTGGACGAATCTTCGATTTGGGCTTGAAATCGGGTGCAGGCCTGGGCTTGGGCCGGATCGGCCTGAACAAGGCCTGACACCGTACGTGAGCCTTTAGGTTCGTAGAGGAGGGGTTCACCGCCTGGCTACGTATTTAAAAAGATCCAACGGGTCAAAATGGGGGCGACTAGCGTCAAGCTCAACTTATCCACGTCAGCGCTTAAACAGAGATTTTTTCTTTTTTGCCTCGCCTACTCCCTCGGTGCAATGCACAACACAACAAGTCCAACCTGCATCTGTTGTTGCCCTACTGCTAGCCCCACCACCTGCTCTTATAGTGTTGCCATCCCCTCCAATATTCGCTGGAGTGCAGTGATTTGCAACTGCTGCTGCTCCATAGTTTGCTGCATATTTTCAAGTTGGGGAACAACAACGTTTCTCACATTTTCGATTAAGCCGAGTACCTCCTCTACTTGCCCCAGCTGGTCACCATAATTACTGAAACAAATCGGCTCTGATACCTTTGTCATGCTCAACTTATCCACATCAGCGTTCAAATAGTGTCGACCCAATTTCTCTTTTTTGTGTCTTTGCCTGAAGCCGAGGTCAATGCACGCTAACGTCGAGCTACTGTGACGTCGCCCGCTCACGACGCAAGTGCGTACCTCATCGAAGAAGAAGAGCTTTGCGGCAGGGGAGGGATTACTCGCACCTCACACTCAGCCTCGTCAGCACCTCCTGGACTCCGGAACACCACACCGCCAGAAGTGGAGAAGAAGCCAGAAAAGGTGGAGAATAAGGCCAAAATCATTGGCCATAAGAACGCTGAAGACAACAAAATTACAAGGGAAAATTCCTCTTGTTTATTACTCGTTAACAAGACACATAAAGCCCATCTCTTCTCGTCTCCCTAATACAAACTACGTTGTCCAATCCTCCCTCGTCGTCTGACCTCACCACTATCGAAGATCTTCATCGAATAGCCGCTAGAGGTTGCCACCTTGAGAAGAGTTTGATCGCCTCTACGAATGCCAGAGAGGAGGAATAGCTTCTTCGCTTGTTGCTGCTCATCGAAGTGGATCTCACTCAACCTTTGTTAGAAGCGGATGAGAGCTTGTCGTCATAGAAGGAAGAAGAAGTCATTGTCTTTGCTTCCTATCGTTTGTCCACTGCCATCTTAAAGGGAAGGGAATGATTCCCTCTTTGGAAAGGATCGGCTCGCTAGCTATCATCCGCTTCCTCCTTCTGAAGTTGAGACGTCTGCAAATCACGCTCGGATGCATGATTCGCTCACTAGCCAACAGGGTTGTTCATGGTCGGTTAACCGAACCGAATGGAAGGGAAAAACGACGAACCGTTCTCGAACCGTTCGACCGGTTAACCGGTCAAACGGTTAACCGATTATAATTTATTTATTAAATTTTATTTTAAAAAATTAAATTTGACTATTAAATAATAATTAAATATTTTTAAAAATTATTTTTTTAAATTGATTTTAATTATTAAATATTATTATATGGTAATTATATATGTAAAATAATTAATTTTTAAGTTGTAGTGAATGAGTTTCGAACTCATGACCTACTAACTCGCAAAACAACCTACAACCATTGCACTAGATAAACAATCTAAATATAATTTTGAGATATAAATATATATACCGGTCGGTTCGATTAATCAGTCAAAATTTTTTCTCCGAACCGTAACCGAACCGAACCATTATACTAAAAAAATCGACCGTGAACCGAACCGATCCATTCGGTTAACCGCCCGTTCGGTTCGGTTCGGTCGGTTTTCCGGTTCGGTTTGGTTTTTCAGTTTTTTTGAACAACCCTACTAACCAATGCCTCATCTGCCTTTGTCGCCACCAGCTCTGACGCCTTCAACAGTGCCAAAGATGACGCTAGAGTTGCCCACCTTGTTCGCGTCGAAGCCTTCAACATTGCTGAAGATGATGCAAGAGTTGATGCTACCGCAAGTATACGGCTTTATCGAAGTAATAAATAAGATCGATCCCAACAAGAATCTGGCGGTCAAGTATCGATTACATGATTTGTTTATATCTAGACGATTCAAAGTGTGGTTTTGTTTTGAAACTTCTAAGTGCGAAAGAGTAAAAGCAAGTGTTTCAGGTATAAATCAATATATAAAAAGTCGGGACTCGGGATTTTACCACACTAACAATTATAATTTTAATAAAGCAAAATATTTAAAAATAAAATTAAAGTGTTAGAAAGGATTTTTCGTAATGTACAGATTACCTCCCCGAAGCATAATCCGATATCTATTCATATCAATTCCCTACTCTCGTGATAATTAACAAAAATAGACTCATTAAGTTCTATGAAAAAATAGGAAATCCTTCGAGTAAACTTGAACTACTCTTGTGAACGAATTCACATGTTTGACAAAAATAAATCCGACGTCACGATTCACCTCTCGGTCCTTCTCGTGATGTCTAAAATATACAAATACTTGGCTAGAGTAAAATACGAAATAGAGCACGATTCTGAGCAAATCAACTCAGTAAAATTCATGACAAATATCTAAAATAACAAGTTTAATTCATAGATTGTCAGTGGGCTGATGACACCAAAATATATAGTATATTTTGTATCATTTTATATATCTTTTCATGCTAAATTGAAGATCTTTTGCTTATTTTTATGCTAAATTTATCAAATATTGCAAAATCTACTTTTATTTTTGTTTTTTATGATTTTCATGTAAAAAGACATTATTTTGAGGCGTTTTCGAGAAAAATCAAAGACATGGAAAAGTTACCATCATCAAGAGGAGATCACTTGACAAATTTCACGTAAATCAGAGCAGCCAACCAAAATACGGTAGTGTCGTATTCTATATTACGGTACCATATTTCCGTACGATACCGTAATATCAAAGCACTGCTATAAATTGGTGGAATTTCTGACCAGAAGGTTTAATGAAAAATACGGCAAAGCGCATTCAGAACAGAGATAATTCCTGATTTTACGGCACTACCTTAAACTTTGACATAGGCCGTATTTTCCAGACGATTTCGACCAGAGAGTTCAGCTGATTTTACGGCAGTGCCGTGAACCAATATACGGTGCAGTATTTTTCAAACAATTCAGATCAGAGAATGCAAGCGATTTTACTGCACTGTCGTGAAAATATTACAATGTCGTATTTTCAATTTTAAATGCGACTCCACGGTCAATTTTGAAACTCGATTTTTGCGGAGAAGATTGCTGACGATCCAAACCTTTAAATTTGATGACATAAGAAGAAGAAAATGAACTTGGGATGAGAGGATCACGAAGATACCAAAAGCCCCAATTTTCATCGACTGTACAGGGAGAAATTGAGATACACGCCGCCGTCGTGACAAATCCAGAGCATCTCCGGCCGTGAAATTCATACTGAAGCTTCGCCTGGAGGAGGAGACAACATACCAGAAGTTTCAGAATGAAAGGAGATCAATTGGAGGAGAAATCAAATAAGAAGGAGGCGCCGCTACTGTTCATCGCCCTCCTTTGCATTACAGCCGTGGAGTATTTTCCTAAAACTTATTTTCCTTTAATTTTTGATCTTCTGAAACCATGGAATATTGTATTTTCTTCACTATGCTAGCTTAAACACTCTTTGGGACATGGGGGAGTAATTCCCTTTGATTTTCTTAATGACTAGATACTTTTTGCTTTCATCATGATTATTCTACTTTGATAATTTTACCTATGCAATTATTGCTCTAAGATTCTCCTTAGTTTACTTTTTGTCACCATGATTTTGAGTTTTTGCAATAAGGACCGAAAGGCGATTTGTTTGAGAATTTGGAATCCTAAAATTGATTAATAGAAACTCACCGTAAGAAATTAGGTTAAGTTCTTATTTATTTATTTTAGTAGTTTAAATTGCCATAATGATAATTATGAACCTAGGATTGAGTTATTGTGTTAATCATGGAGATCTTGCACGAAAGTGAGGATCGGAACGTTAAAGAACCATAGGTAGAACTTGTGTTGAGACTCGGATGCACGAAAGTGATCCTCGAGTTCTTTGTTTGATGATTTACTTATCATTAGCTTGAGATAAATCTTGTGCGAAAGCGAGGATTGGTCTCTGCATGGTTATCTACACAAAAGTGAGTTAATTTCTTTACAAAGTAAATTATGTCTTTATCATAATGTAATTTGCTTGATGAATATCTTTATATATCTAGTCATTGAAATTAAGGTGGATGAAACCCTAGTCTCAGTTTCTCTCTGATTTATCTTTTCACCCTTTATATTGCTTACTTGCATTAAAATTGGTCGCTTAGCTAGTAAGAATACAACTATTTGGTACTTAACACATAGGTCCTTGTGGATTCGATACTTTCTTTATTACTTCGAGTATCCATGCACTTGCGGAGATAACAACAAGTGTGGTAACTCAACAAGTGTGGTAACTCAACAAGTTTTTGGAGCCGTATCAGGGGGTGACAAGTCCCTGTGCGCCATACAATAGGTTCTGGCTGCGACTTCAGAAATAAGTTTTGTTTACCTACTTGTTGGGATACAACAAGTTTTTGGCATCGTTGCCGGGGATTTGTCCGAGGTACACGCCAAACAACTTGGGATACAACATGGGCTACGCCCCTAATCCCGAAAATAGATTTAAGCATTCATGTTCATAGTAGACAACATGTATATTGATGAAATCGACATAAAAACTTAGTAAAATTACAAGAAAACACTATAAATGAAATTGGAAACCCTTATCCTCGATCTGGAGATGAATACGAAGCATCCAATCCTCTCATCGCGTGATCTTCCTGCTTGAATTTCGCCCAAAAAATAATTTTCGCCCTAATTGCCGCTTCTATTAGTGTTCATCCGAAAAAGTCTTCTATAACCCTCCAAAAATCCTTCCTTTTATTGTTCAATCAATTTAGAACCCATCTAGAAAGGTTCTGTAAAGTTTGGTTGAGTTTGGACTCGATTTGAGGCCGAATTCAACGAAAAACTGAGTAGGACGGAAGTACTCACGACCCATGAATCATTCACAGCTGCGGCCGTGAAAGTTTCTGTGAATAAAAGCTTTTGTATACAGGAAACTCACGGCCCATGAAAGACTCACAGCCTTACCCATGGAAGTTTTTGTGAACTTTTTTACTTAGCCGCAAAATAGCTCTTTGAAGCGTGAAACTTACGCCTGTAAATGACTCACGGCTGTGATCGTGAATCTTGTGTATGGCTTCCATTTCGCTTCAAATTTGACGTACGGCCTTGTCTTTTCCTCAAGAATCATGTCATGGCTTCAAAATTCATGAAATTCATTATTTTTTAAAAAATTTACCTGCATTTTCATAAAAACTAAAAAAGTAAAGATTTCATACCAAATGAAGTAAAAAATACTAAAAATTATGCAAGTAAGCGTAAAATACCATATAAAACACGGATAAAAATATGATGTAAATGCAACTCATTATGAGTCACCTGCGTCATCCCTGTCAGAGTGAGCGTCGAATCCATCCTAGCATCGACGAAGTGCTAGTTCATTGGCTCTGGGGCTGACATCAATGTCGGCAACGTGGATTTGGCCTCCACCCAAGCTCGTCTACCACCTGGCCAATCCAATAAAATTTTTGCCATCACAACTAGTATCATACCCAACCCCACACATTGGAGAAAATATATCACAAATTTAATTTTATCATGGAATCGAATACTCGTAAAGAAACTCGACTCTGGTAGCGATCGGCGTGAACGAGTGAACAAGAGTGAGCAAGGGAGAGAGCGAATGAGAGTGAATGGTGATTGCCGAGAGTGAGCAAGGGAGAGGGATGAACAGAGAGGGCGTGGGTGAGGGTGATAGGGAGGGGCGAATGGGAAGGTGAGCACGATAAGGGCAATGGAAGCATGGGCGAGGGACAAGATTGAGTGGTAGCTTGAGAGTGTGAGCAAAAGAGAGGAGTCAACGGAGAAGGGACGAGAAAGGGCAATGGAGAGGGCGAGGGTGCATATGGTGAGGGAGGTGACGACAATGAAGAGGTGAGCATGAGCGGGAGGAGAGGCAATGGCAATGGAGGACTAGGGCAAGCATGTTGAGAAGTAAGGGCAAGGGAAGGGGGAACGAGTGGAGAGGTTTACATAGTATTTTCTTGAAGGGAAAAGAGGGAGGAAAAAAAAGGAATTTCTCTTTTCCCTCGTTTATTTGGAAGGAAAATAATAACAAAATTTTCTTCACTTATGTTTTAGCTCAATTTGGGCCAAAAAAGCATGAAAAATCCATTATGTGTTACTTGTCCTCCTCCCTCACTTGCTTCTTGCGAGGTCGCCCTGCCTTCGTCTCCTTTCCTCACCTTGCGCCCTCCCTCTCCGGTGTCCCCACCTCTCCTCCCTCCCTCTGTTTGTCGTCTCATGCCTCCCTAGTGTTCCTGATTCTTGCCTCCCCACTATCACACCCTAATTTTTCGCAATGGAAAACTTGAGAAGTGATGGCATGAATGTCCCCTGAGTCTACTCTCCCAACAATGTGCCTATGCAAAAACACCCAAAAATAATGTCCCCCAGCCTTGTGTGCGTAACCTACACTACCCCCCGGAGAACTCTCTCATGCACCAAGTATTGGCGCACACAATATATCAATCCCTCTTGGTATGAAAAGCCTTGGGAAGTTGTTGTCCACCATGTCCTTTTGATTAACCAAGTGTGCCCTTGCTGTCCTCTTACAAAAACTAGTTCATCTTTGCAATGCAAACACCCCCAAGTGACAAATTAGGCTTGGTGCGTGCCCCCCAACATATTTGCACACTCATTGGCAAGTGCCCTGAGCAAAAGAAAGCTTTCGCACTAAACTTATGCAAGACACACACGAGAAACTCCACAAAAACAACGAGTGCACACTACCTATGCACCAAAACTTAAAGCAAAAATGCACTACACATATACATTCACAATCTAGCAATCACTAATCTGAACACAACCATATAATATTTGCATCACTCACACAAAAACAACAAGATATCACAAGATGCAACAACACCAAAATATGAGGAAAATACCTACAATCTCAACAAATGTTGTGGATACACAAAACCTCAACCTGTTAGAACTCAAGCCGACTTAATAACAACGTCTTATACAATATATGCACACACAAGTGCACTATATAAGCAAGAGTACCTCAAGAGATCAGAATAATCCCTTTAAGATGAACTATGAACTTTGGACCTTGCCGGAAAATATTGATGTCGCCGAAGAAGATGACCGGAAAATCTCAACACCAAGTTGAGACCTCCAAAGCTTCTTCAAGACTTGTCTCCTCAAGTTCACCAAGAAAACGACCCCTCCTTGTTGTCTCTCACCACCAAGGAAGCCCTTAACTCTTGCCAAGATGAAGAGGATGAATAGCTCTCAAGTTGTCGTCCTCCACAATACCCTCACGACTTGCGCAACTCACAACACAACTCTCGCAAGTTTTCTTTCTTTGGGCGAATGCTTTTAGTATTTGCTATTTTTAGAGATAATGGGTGTGCACCCATGACTTGGTTGTTTTGTGCACCAATGAAGAGGAAGAGAGCTTCATCAAGTGTGTCCATTCTCTATTGTCAGCATCGCCTGCATGCTGGGTTGTTCCCCTCTCTGCATACAGGTATTTGGTACACTACTAGATTTTGTGTTTGAGACTCGCCCGTGCCCTAGTTTTCAATATAGATCGCACTCCTGTGCCAATGCTTCCGCTGCACTCCAACCCTCTTTAGGGGTCAAATCAAGCATGCGTAGAGTTGGTAAGGGGCGGAGATGGATTTTTTTTTTACCATTCCTATATTTAAAACAAACAAAAATTAAAAATAAAAAAAGTAAAAAAGATAATTTTAGAAAATTAATATGAATATATGTATTATTACCAAAATGAATAAAAAATTCAACTATCTATTTTATTTAACTTTGATTGGATTACTTTGAGGCGACATTTGGTTCTATGATGTTTGCAATCAGCAATTTTGCGAGCTTATACAATTGGCATCTCATGGAGCTTTTCCGTGGTTGGTGTCTTAGTTAGCTTGAGCAGTTGGCATGCGACTTAGGTAAACTCCAATAGGGGCGCGTTTGGCAGGGCTTTAGGTGCCGGTGTCCACTCCCTCCTATGCTCAATTATTTTTTCTTCTTACCACTCCACCATCCTACTATTAAAGACTTTTACATAGAGTTTTATAAAAAATGTCATTATATTACAAATTTATAAAATCAAAATCTTATATAAATTAAAATAAAATATTTATAAATTAATAATTATTAGAACAAAAATATTTATTAAAATAACAATATTTATAGAATAATAGTCTTTATAAAATAAAAAATTATAAAATAATAATATTTATAAAATAAATTATATAAAAATACAATTTTTACAAAAAAAAATATTTATAAAATAAAATATTTATAAAAACACTTTATAAATAAATTCTTTATAAATTATAATATTTATAAACAAAGTCTTTATAAATAATAATTTTTATAAAATAAAATATTTACAAAATAAAATCATTATAATGAAGTTGATAATATATTTTTTTTAATCAAATTACAATTAGTTTTATAGAATCTAGAAGATAAAAGATTGTGTTTTTTTATATATTTGTGTAATGTATATTTAAATATGTATAGTATATTTTGTGTAAATATAGTTCTTGTTATGTTAAATTTATTATATTATTAATTATTTAATATAATAAATAATTTTTTTCTATAGTAATATACCATAAATTTTCAGCCAAAAGTATTATTAAATACAGCCATAGTCACACATCTTGATGAGCTTCCACGATCAACATCCCAGCGAGCTTTCGGGTTGCTACTCCACCTGCATTCCGCCCTCGATGCCTCCGTTTGCTCATGCGTGAAATTGTATCTACGCTCTCTCAGTCAGCAGCACAACATGTCAACTAAACTAAACACATGTTATCTAGTGGCACAGTGAAAGCATGCGACAACACAACACAGCCAAACGCGTCCTAACGCTGTGGCAGGCTCAGACAGGAACGCACGTGCCAGTGGGATCACTCCGAAGGCTGTTTTCGTAATTCTATGCTTCTTCCACGGCCGTTTCCGCAGCCAGACTTGTTACGTACACATGTTCGGCAAGGTTCCTCTCCAAAATCCTACCTATCGAATTCCCATCAAACCTTCCATTATCCAAAGTGGAGCCGGGGTAATATGATCCGACGGGCAGGCTTTGTCGACTTGTAGGATTGCGGTCGATGGTTTGCTTGGAGGGGATCCCGACCAAACAGTGCGTCGTCAAATGCTCGCCACTTCCAATTCAACACCTGGAGCGAGTTATCGAAAGATAGAGAGGACTTAGGGATAGAAGAAAAAAGACGAAAAGGGTTTCTGGTGCGCTTCGCTCATCACTTCGACTTGGGTCCCTGATCCGCTGAGGAATTCGTCGCACTGGCGCTGGAGAGAGCTTCCCCATGCCGAGTGCTTTTGGAAGCTAGGGTTTGCTGGGCGGAAGAGTGAGGCTCCGTGATCTTCGTGCGCAAATGAGAACCCGCGGATCTGCGTGGGGTTTGGGGTCTGGACATTGAAGGGATAGATTTCATCTCCGGATGGAGGGTGGTAGAAGCTTAGCCGCTTTTTCTTTGGTACGACGCTTCATTCCTCTTCGCCCGCCTTGTCGCTACTGCTTTCTTTTTGGTGCTAATTTGTTTAGTGTGGCGTGCAACGACGCGAAAAATGAAATAGCCCGTTGGGATTGATACAATAAGAGCTTCTCCATTCATATGCTCAATTTATATTCGTTTGTTGCTTTTGTCCTGTTGGCGTTTTCCTTGCACCTCTCTTGAAAAGCTTGGGTCTTTATTGACAATTTTGAGCATGGACATGTTTCTTTAACTTTATTCAGCACAAGTACGCGTGTGCTATTGTTTTTCCTGTTTTCTTTCGGCACAATTTCTCCTTCGTTTCAGCATACTTCTTTTTGTCTCTCTTGAATAAATATCGGATCATGAAAAATAGCTTTTCACAATTAGGTGTATTATCATGCTCAATCACATACAAAACTCGTTACTTTAAGCAATTGACATTCCAGTGAGCCAGGTATCTTCTGGTTGTTGGCTGATGTTTTAGTGAATCGCTTTGTTTCTTCCTTTCCCTTTACCTGTCTCATGTTGTCATTATTTTCTAGAGATTTGGGGTTATATCTACCAGGGTGGTTCATTCAAAGTGATCTCAACCATTGTTGTTTCTGGATGTATGTACTTATATTTATAAAACATGAGCTATTAAATTCATATTAGTAAGCGAAAATGGGTACTGTTGAATCAGGTATAACAAAATCTAGTTAGTGCGCCAGGTATATCTGGTTTGTTGGCTGCTTATTTGTCTTTTCCTTCTATGTATTTTGGTTCATTATTCTTCTGAATTATCTAGAATTTGGCCAATTATTTTTAAAAATATTTATGGTTGCTCCATGTATGCAAACACTGAATAAGAATTATACTTGTGTCATGAAAGAAGTACATAACTAGTGCTTTATAAATTGAGTATTTCTTAAGCCTCAATCTTCGCTCATGTATTTGCATTTTCTTCTCACTGTTATCACTTAAATTTCTACTCTTATTGTTATGATATCTTATTCTAAATTGAGAGTTTTACAGTCAAGTTATTGTTATCTTATAATCGTTGGATTGTAGAACTGTTTCCTTTCTTCTGATTGGTAGTATTGATAAATCTGTATGGATGAAATGCCATCCAAAGATTATATTTAAAGGCCATACATTGCACGAAGAAACTGATATATGCAACATTCTCTGAACGCACTGCAGGCCTTGCCTGCATAATGAACCTATTCTTAATATTGGAGTGATCACTTCCAAGTATGCAATTCTAATTTGACAAAATTCAATTATTTGTCTGGTGCTTTTATGAAAACAAGGAAGATGATGAACTGTGGCATGAGTTGTATTATATTGTCCGGATTGAAAAATAAGTTTAACTGCTGGAGAGAGTTTTTTTGCTAATGTTGGTTGATGATGATTCAAGATTCCAATATTTGTTACTATCGGATAGCACTCCTCAAGTAAGTAATAAATTCCTTGCATTTGTAAGATCTGACTAATGTTTATTCACAGATATGATAATTTAAAGTACATTGATTGAGCCAAATGTGACTTGCATCATGAACATGTTGCAAAGAAATATGCGTTTGTTACATATGTGTCAATTTAAGAACATGTTATTTAGTTATATAATAACAAGTGGTAAGTAATGAATGAATGTTACAAACATTTTACTATAGAATATCTTGGTTATACTAGAGAAGCCTTGACACCAATGACCAAACTCCATTAACTGTTATTTGGGGATATTATATTATCTTGTTCGTTTGGTGGGAGAGATTGGAGGTCAGAGGGTGGAATTGGCAAAGTCAGTCTAATATATAGGTTCTACGGTCAATACACTAAAGATGCATAACTCAATGATGATGAAGTGGAACCATTGGGCATAATAAGATGTTTTAAATCACACACTTAGAGTGAGGGAGCATATGTTAACATTGATTCAAATGTGGCCTTTGATTAGAAGCCTTTCTAAAAAAATCGAAGGAAAAGATCAATCAATTATTCACCTGCCATTCCTTAAAGGAACATTTTCTTATTTTTGGCTTCATGACTCAATGTTCACTCAAGATATCTTATTGATATTTTGTTTCCTTTCTATGTCATTCTTTGTCAATCATATGTCAAATCAATCTCAATATCTAACTTAATTTCTCTTCTTAGACAATCATGGTAGAGAATGTAGATATAAGATGTTGCAATACCAATTGGATGAAAAGGATTGTATTCTTGTTATCCATTAATAATAATAGAGTATATTTATATAGAGTCATAGGCCACCACCGACATGGCATAGAGAACTGGGCAATATTTGACTAAGTATGTGCCCTATATTAACTCTCTCTCTATATGAGTGTGTGTATGAAAATATATACGTATACTCATACATGTATGCATGCATGTATACACACACACATGCCCCCGCGCACGTGTACATATGTGTGTGTATTTATATATATACATATATATATCACATGGATAGTGGCATAGTGTAATACTTAGCTACTTACATGTTTCTCTCCTCTCCTAGTACGAACAAGCAATCCTTTATGTATATGGAGATCAGTGTTGTTAAATAGCTGCAATAGCGACACTATAGCATTATTCCATAGTGGTTTTTGAGCAATCCGCTATGAAATGCTATAGCACTGCTATAGTGGATAAGATTACATTATTATGTTTTTAAGTTTGAGAAATTAAAATTATGACTTGAATTGAGTTAGTACTATGTTATCTTTCTTTATATAAGTTATTTTATTTTTATATAGCTTAATTTATTAGGTATATAAC
This sequence comes from Costus lasius, assembly GCA_027563935.2. Taxonomy (NCBI): domain Eukaryota; kingdom Viridiplantae; phylum Streptophyta; class Magnoliopsida; order Zingiberales; family Costaceae; genus Costus; species Costus lasius. The sequence continues at coordinate 118,878,000 of CM050451.1, read as the reverse complement.
ATATATTTTAATCATTATACTTAAATTTATATGTATATAATATATATTTTAAATGCTATGTGACTTCCGTTATTTGCCCGCAACGCAATCTGCAGTATCATATTATGGATTTTTAGCTTTTTGCTATTTTCCGTGATCTACTATTGATAACACTAAAGGAGATGACATTTAGCCATTTGTGTCTTTATTACAAGCATAAAAAGATAATTCTTTCCATATGAGTGGACACCTCTCATTTGCAACTTATTTCAGAGTATTAAACTCAACGCATCAACTTTGCCTTGAGTTTAGGAGTGAGTGTCATTATATGTACACACATACTACATACACACATATGATAGTAAGAGCACTACTTGTTGTGCATGTGAGATGTAGAAAGAGAGAGAGAGAGAGAGTTGTGACTTACTACATAAAAGTTATGTAAGAGATGGAGAAGTTATTGGAAGTACGAGTATCTGGAGAGAAATTCTCTGGGTGATGATATAGGCATCCTCAGTTTTGAACTCAAAAAAGTTCCATCATCGAGAATTACATAGTAAAAGACGTACTTCACAGAAACAGAAGGGGTTGGCAGTGATGACACATTCGACACTAACAAAGAGAAAGTTGTTTAAGATGGAGGTCAGGAAGGCTAGCAATGATAAAGGGAAGCAAAGGACAATGCTTGCTATTGGGAATTGACTACAGAGCTTATTTGTAGGCGAAAGAGATGGTGGTTTTGTTGATCTTTGCTACAAGAGAAACTTGTAGTTTTTCTACGAGGTGCTGGGTTGTTGGAGAGTAGCATATTGGTTAAATACATGCTTCGAGTCTATAGATGACAACACTAATAGCCTATTTCAGAGGAGAGATTTCTGGAGGGAAAGGAAGGAAAAATACCTTTTCCTTTGTTTCAGTGAAAAAAAAGAGAAGAAAGGAAAGAAAAAAAAGAGAGAAATCTGGATTAATTTTCCCTTGAAATGGATCCCTCCGATTAAGACGAAAAAGCAAAATCTGCCCCTCACGCGTCACGTCCTCTCTCCCAATACACCTTTCTCACCTTACCAGCTCGTAGCCCTCGCCTCTCGCCCTCGTTGCCCTCGCCTCTTGCCCCAGTCCAGATCTCCTCCTCACCTCTCGCCCTCGTCGCTGTCGCCTCTCGCCCTTGTCGCCTCCATAACAGCCCTAGCCCTCGTCCCGCAGGCAAGAGGGGCTCCATGGCAGACAAAGTCGCCGCCTCTCTAGCTCCACCCCACCCCGACAAAGTCGCCGCAGCAAGGAGATCCGGTCTGCCTATAAGCGTCTCGCCCTCCAGCTCCACCCCGACAAAGTCGCTGCCTCCGAGGAAGCTGACGCGGCCGCCCTCATAACCGTCGCCTCTCGCCCTCGTCGCCTCCATAACAGCCCTAGCCCTCGTCCCACAGGCAAGGGGTCGTCCATGGCAGACAAAGTTGCCGCCTCTCCAGCTCCACCCCACCCAGACAAAGTTGCCGCAGGCAAGGAGATCCGGTCCGCCTATAGGCGTCTCGCCCTCCAGCTCCACCCCGACAAAGTCGCCGTCTCCAGAGAAGCTGACGCGGCCACTGCCACATTCCAGGAGCTCGTACACGCACATGAGGTTCTTTCCGATCCTAAGGAGCGCGCCTGGTATGACTCTCATCATTCCCAGATTTCGGTAAGGGCGCCCTCCTCTTTGCCTCTTGCCTGATTCAACATCCACAAGTTCACTTTCTTTTCAGTTTCTTCCCTATCAGTGAAACAAGGGAGAGGAAAATGAAAACCATTTTCCTTTCTTTTCTATTGATTTTTCTTTTCCTTCTTGTTTTCTATCCTTCCTCTTAAACAGGTCGTAAACTAATGTTCTATTCAGGTAGGAAACCGCCTACAGGATCTCTTTTTTTTTGGAGGTGGTGGTTGGGGGTGGTCGAGGGAGTAGCAATTGCTGCAGGAGCAGAGAATAAGGTTGTAGAAATGATGACTTTAGTAAGGGAGGTCACTGTGGGAAGGATGGTGCTAGCAGGCCAGATGTTGGTTGAGCAAGTTTGTAGGAAGATGGACCATAGGCTGAGGGGGTTTTCGTAGCCTGCTGCCTCTAATTATAAGGTTGTCAATGGTGGTGATGGTGATGGCACTTGAAAGAAGGCTATGACTATGGTTTGGAGCGGAAAGAGAAGGGGAGGGGGGGGCTACAGTATGGAAACCATTGCTTTTTTATCAAGTTGGATGGAAATGTTTAGGTTCCTTCAGTTCACCAATACTAAGAGAGTACATTTACATAGGCACACCACCTACATTTGGCTTAGAGATGTAAGAAATTTGAGACAACATTTATTCTATTATAATTCTAATTTATACGGATATAATAAGAATAAATCAAACAATTACATGCGTTAAGTCTTAAGAGTAAATAAATTATTTAAAAAATGTATACTCAAATAAAGTCTGCAAAAAGCACATTGTTCGTTTTCAATCTGAATGAGTTTGCGTTTCAAATTTGATCCAGGAGTTGTCTTTGTATCTTCTTTAGAACAGTTTGGTATTATTCTGTCTTGGGTTTAGTTCTGGACTTCATATTGTAATTAAGAATTAAGATAGCACACAACTTGGATTCGTCTGTTTCTGTTACTTAGCCTTTCTTACACCCTTAATTTTCTTTTGTTTTAGTTGATAATCTTTAAATTGCTTCTCCCATTTCCTTTTTCCTGGAATGATGTCTGAAACTCTGAATGAACTGCTGTATTGCATCTCTGGCTCAAAATCAGTTGTTTCCACTTTATTACCACATGCTATTCTTTGACAGATAGCTAGCGTAACTCTTAATCTTTCATCTGCTGTGGCTTTTATGTACATCAATTTAGAGATTCGATTTGCTTGTGAAGATGCTCTTGGTTTTTGAATTCATAAGATCATTGCAGGGCTATATCCATGGATTGTGATGATAGTGACTTTCAGAGTCAGAATTTTCAACTAATTGGAGAGGACAATGATGGATTTCCTCAAAGCTTACAGTCATACGATCCACCAAAGTTTGAAATAGATGATCACTTCCAATCTCATCTAAGGTTTGACAGTTTGTCAGAAACAGGGCTTTTTCTCGGCATTCAAGGTGAAGAAAACAATTGGATTGATGAGTTTTCACCTAGAAATAGTGCAGTAGGACTTGACTCAAGTGTCTCAAATACTTGCTCTCTTTCTGGGCGGGACATTATATGGTCGAATGCTCCACCTTCTGAAAATGCACAGATATTGAATTCTGTTGGAGATGGTGAGATAAACCCACAAGTTATGAATACAGAGGCAGAAACAGAGGCAAAAGAAGATTCTGGTAAAAGTGAAACAAAGAGTTCAAACGTTAGTGCTGAACAACATGGTGTATCTCCTGACACTCCCCTTGTTAAAAAATCAGATGTTGTCTTCGAAGTAAGTTCATTAGATCAAAAGTTCCATTCTAGTGAGGAAGTGATAGCTTTGCAATGTACGGTTAATGAGGAATTATCATCATCATCTGGTGATGTATCTAAAGCATGTTTAGCTACTGGTCAGCCTCCGGATATGGTTCAGAGCAAGGAGCCAATAGATATTTCTTCCACGAGGAATAGTTCACTTGATGATTGTGGTTGTTCTCTAAACAAGGGAAGTGATGTGACTTCTAATCTTATATCCTGCAGCACTCGAGATGACCCTTCCCCTGATAACACAGGTTCTGGAAATGGTAAGCTGGACAACCCATTGAGCCGTGATCAAGAAAGGAAAGAATGTTTTGAGGTTGACAGATCACAAGCTCTGCAATCTGAAAATAAGCAGGGTGAAACTACTTACAACTTATATGATGATTGCCAACAGAGTGATCACCATTGTCATGACCAGACAAATGATAATCCTGATTGTGTTGCGAAGGTTTCTTCTGAGTTGGGTCCACCCTTAGATTCTCTGATGCTGGCAAATGAAGAATCTAGTAACAGTATGTTCTCAAAGAACTCTGATGGACTGTTGGAAGCTATTGCTTACCAGGTAAAGGGTTTCAACAATGATTTGAAGACAGGGGGTGAAATTTCAACTTGCTCAGATAAGTTGCCTTCTTTTACTGTGGAAGGAGACAGGGGAATTGTTGTTGGAATAAATTCTGTACAAGTTGGAACTGATACTAGATCTGGGCACTGTGACTTAGAAGGAACTATAGTTTTTAGCCATGGTGCACAGGAATATATATCAATTGATGATGGTCTCAAACAGCGTGAATCTTTGACCGTGGAAAGTCAAGCGATTTATATTGATGAAGAGAGTGGTTTTGCTTCCTCAAAAGCTGGTGATAGTGACAATAACTGTTCTGAACTATGTTCCTCAGGTTCAGCCGGTAAGACTGAGTTGTCATCTCTAGGGAAATGTGAAACAAGGATGGCTGTAGTTGAGGGGGATAATGGATGCAGAAACGATCCTTCAAGTTCCAATTACTTTACCCCTGCTGAGGCTGAAGAGAGTGCTGAAGATGAAAGCTTAGGAGCTATTACTAAAAAACCTACTGAGTTGGGTGCTACTGGACAAACTATTCTCAAAGAACCTCGTGCTGACTTGCTGGATAATGTAGACAATCTGAAGTCATCTTCTGTTCATGATGACTTGGCTCCGATATCTGACACAAGTTCTATGTTTGCCAAGCTGAATGAGGGTAGCCAAAATCATTTGGAGGAAAAGGACAGCACTGGAGAATTGGTTGATTCAAGTGGAGCAATGTCGAAGGATTGCTCCAATGTTATTGAGAATACTGAATTTTCCTCATTTAAAACCCCAAAAAATGTTTCAACGATTACAGATCAGAAATCAATGATTGACGAAGCAGGTAACATATATATTTTTAGTACACATGGTTGTTTGTTCTTGTTGCATGTGTTTTGTCTCATAGACATAAATTGTATAAAATACATGTGTACTTTCTCACAGTTGCTGATCATGCCTTGGAAGGTACTAAGTTGCCTTCCTCCAATAACTCAACAAATACCCAGCAGTTGCAGTCTGTGAGTGAAGTGATTGAAGAAGATAAAGAAGTGGCACTATCATCTGTACCTGATTCACAGCCCAATGAGGAAAATGCACATATCTCTCTCTTACCAATAAAAATATCAGATCAACCAGTTGAGGCACCTGATTCAGATGCCAATGTCCAAGCATTCCATAATTTGTCTTATGGCTTGGGTAATTTAGCTGCTAAACTGCATTAGCTTTCAACTCGACATTTAGCTTAATCTTGATCACATCCTTAGTTTTCTGCTGAAAGTTACTCACTTATCATTTGCATAAAACAATTATTTTGTTTAAAGTTTATACCAGAATTACCATGTCACTTATATGATTATAACTCTTCAAGGGAAAAATACACTCAATATATGAGGTGTACGAGGTTTTAGTCCATTGGGTAGCCCATGATTCTTAGTTTGTTTGGTGAAAGTATAATAATATCAATTCACGCTGGAATTTTAATTTATTATTTATATCATGTGCAAAAACGTGCACCGATTATCAAATTACTCAAAAGAACCTGCTTCCAAGTTGCTGTTGTTTATGAAGGCTTGCATCTGATAGTACGATAATTGTTCTTGCTTCTTAGTTGTGAAATAATTTGGCCTTTGGTTTGTCAATTACATACTATGAAGCTATTGTTAATTTTCTTTCCTCAAACAATTAAGGTTTTCTTGTGATTGTGTTGAGGATTGTTGCAACCAATATTAAACTGCTATTATGGTGTATGCATATAGATGACAAAGTGGATTGTTTTCTAAACAGAAACAGCCAAAAGTGATGAGGTTCAAATGTCTTCGCCAGCTCAGCTATATTCTCTTGCTACTTGCCAAAGTACAAAAGGGGAAAATGCAAATTTAGCTCCAACAATCAACTCTAATAAACTGAGATGTCCTGAAACTGAAAGTGAGTAATCCAGCTCAATGTTTTTGCAAGTAATTTTTTTCCTGATTTTTAGCTTCTTAATGTGAATATTGTAAGATAGAAAGATATGCGATCTTTTTGCAAATAATCCCTACGAAGAAATTATCAACATGAATGTTCCATCAGAAACTGTGCACATACATGCGACATTTTTGTTGTTCTGCCCTAAAAGTATACTATAAATGCCCATTAAGTTATAACGTTTCTAAGGAGGTGATAAATGTGTCCATGCTGCGAACAGGTTCATTGCACTAATCCATAGTGACATCATATCTGTTTTCTTTTTAAGTTATTTTGTAGTTCATGTCATTCAGTGAAAACTCGACCTAATTGTCTTATCAGTCAACACATTAAGTAGCTGCGCGAACAAGCTTGGTCAACCTGGTTTGCCTGAAAGTAATCTAGACTCCTGCATGTTGGATCCTCAAGGTGGTAATATAAGTCCAAGTGAACCTAATTGTGGCTCGCCAACTGTCATCAGTGGCAAAGAATGTACGGTGGAAATGAGACAGAGAGAAAATAATAGTTCGTTGAAAGATCCTGCAGGTCCCGAGATAACAGAAAGATCTGATCGCCTTAAAAATGTAGTTCAAGATTCCAAAGTGAGCACCACATCAGAAGGTGAGCAAGGTTTCTCCTTTGCAGTACAACCAGATATAGATACTTCGAAAAAAGACATGAACGGAGATCTGGAACCTTTGTCTAAAATGCAGTCACTTGAACTGCCGCAGGTAACCTTTTCAGTCATTATCTCTTTTTGTAAATACCATACCTTAGTTTAATTTCATTTGCCTGAAGATTTAAGATATCTGCATCTAAAATTGCATATTTCACTTGGATTTCTAAGGAGAATTCTCAGGGACATTCAACTAAAACTATAAACCAAACTACTAGCATTATTAGCAAGAGCGTGGAAGGCAAGAAAAAGCAAGCTTCTGCTCGTGCAACCAGGAAGGTAGGCATTTCAAAAGGAGATGTTAAAGAGAAGTCAATAGAAAAGCAATGTAAAGGAAGGAAAATAACCCCTCTTAGTACCTCAACTGGCCTTGGTAGAGCTACAAGAAGCAAAACAGACACAACAGGTGTACAACAACGGCTCTTCGTGGAGACCGGTACTTCCAAGGCATTCTGTTCTCAAAGTATTCAGACATCCAATTTGCCAGATTTGAACACTTCAGCTCCTCTAATCTTTCACCAGCCTTTCACTGATTTACAACAAGTACAATTGCGTGCTCAGATTTTTGTCTATGGATCACTTATGTGAGTTGCAGTTTTCATGTTTATTTTCTACTATTACTTTATGTTATTAAATTTGTATTAATCTGATTGGTGCAGTCAAGGTGTCCTGCCAGATGAGGCTTGCATGTTGCCAGCCTTTGGAGGAGCTGGTCAGCGTCTCTAAACAATTGAGAAACATTTATTGTTCATTTTTTCTTGAACTAAACTGTCTTGGTCATTCAGATGGAGGGCGGAGTGTATGGGAGCAAGCCTGGCGTGTTGCTTCAGAAAGGTTGTTGAACCAGAAGACACCTCCCAGTAGTTCTGGCACACATTTGCATTATCATTCAGGTGAATGGTCTTTTACTGGACATTTCAATTGCTATGTTATAAAGTTACTAAAGGCAAGTGACGTATTTTTCTATTTTAACTGCAGAACAAGGTATTACTTGCAGCCCTCTTCAAAGCAAGACTCTTAATTCCTCTGTTGGCTGGAAGGATGGCAAGGTCCCGGTTTCAGCAACACAATCCAATATGTCTTTGCAATCATCTTTTCAAAGTTCATCTAGTGAGGGTTTACCTTCTGCTATCTCAAGAGGCACCCACTTTGAATCCAATCAGTTTCCTTCACCATTACTTCCCTATCAAACTTCTCAGACAAGGCAATACCTGACCAATTCTTCCCCTTGGTTATCTCCCAGCCCTCATCATGCTCCATGGGGGTTTTCATCACAAAATTCGCCTTTTGATTCCACCTCTCGATATTCTGCAATAGCTCCTACTGAAATAACTCAAGCAGCACCAGTTAGAAGCTCTTCTAAGCCTTCTACAACAAACTTGCAACTTGCTTCCACTGTTTCATTGCTGGCTAATCAGGGTGCTGTCAATGTTTCTGCGGCATTAGTTGCATCACTTGAGACTCAAAATAAGGCAGCAACCCCTGCAAGTGTTAAGAACGCATCTGTTAGTGATAAGTCCAAAAAGAGGAAAAAGATTTCTGTATCGGAGGAGCTTGTGCCAAACATTTTTGTTTCTAAACCTCAAGGAGAACCTACTAGTTCCACTTTTATAGATAATACTCTCTCTAGATCTGCATGCCTTTCTTTACCTTCTAATTCTTTAACTGCGGCAATGTCTGCTGGTCTTGTTTCATCTACATCTCATGCAACAACTATGCCTTACTACCAAACATTAGGTGGGAGTAATCCTCACCCGGGGGTCTTCTCAAAAGAGACCTGTACTCATATTGAGCATTCAAAATTACAAGCTGATAATGCTTCTGCTTATGCTTCTGCTGCTGTTAGGCATAGCCAAGTTATTTGGGAGCAGATGACTGCCCAACGAAAAATAGGTTTCACATCTGAGTTTGAAGAGAAACTTGCCTTTGCAGCTGTTGCAGCAGCAGCAGCAGCTTCTGTTGCAAAGGCTGCTGCCGAAGTTGCCAAGGTTGCATCCGAGGCTGCATTACAGGCTAAGTTAATGGCAGACGAGGCTCTAAGTTCTTCTTACTGTGAAAACATTACTCAAAATTCTGAAAGCAGCCTTGATCTTGGAAAAACATTGTTGGCATCAACTCCTGTTTCAATCCCCAGGGTTAAGGACAAGATAAGTGGTCCTTTGATCATTTCTGCTGCACGAGAAACCACCAGAAAGAGGGTAGAAGCAGCTACTGCAGCCATCAAGCGAGCGGAGAACTTGGATGCAGTACTGAAAGCGGCAGAAATGGTTGCAGAAGCTGTATCACATGTTGGAATGGTTGTTTCAATGGGGGATCCCTTGCCATTCTCTATAACTGAATTAGTAGAGGCAGGCCCTGGTGATCATTGGAAACTTCATCACAAGATCTTGAAAAATGGAACTGAAACAAACGATCAGGCCAAGGAAAATCTGGATTTATATGTGGCCGGTGATCATGAGATAGTAAGAAAACAATCAAGTGAGTTACCGGCAAAACATGATGAAAGACGAAAAGTTTCTGTTGAAATTTCTCACAATAACCAAAAGTCTATTTTTACACAGGAAATTAATCAAGGTATGCACAAGTTGTAATTTTATTTTATGAACTATGATATATTAGATTATTTCATGTTCATAACTGATTTCATCTATATATGTGGGTTATCTTGGCATGTCAGCACATGATCTAGAAAATGGTTCAAATGCTATTCCTACTGATACGCCTGTAAGAGATCCTATCCAAGCAAGTAGTATTGAAACTGGGTCAGTTGTTGAGGTATACATCTATGCAGTAAATGCTCATTCTTGTAAGATGGATATATTTTGTACCAGTAATGCATTTATTATTTTGGTTAGTACTTGTATCCACGCCAGTCACCTCCTCAATCAATATTGTATTTTACTGATATGCAGCAGAGTAAGATAATCTAGCTATTGTCTAGCTTTGTAAGTATCCATCCCTCTTTTTCATCACATAAGTGATGTTATACATGCAAAAATAATACATAAGCAAAATTTATAGATGTGTTAACTATTAAGCCAAAAGGATTAAAATTGGCTTCGTTTGGATAAAAAGTAATAAAATATTATTGAAACATGATATCTAACCATTTCACCACAAGCTTCTTGACTAGGGGTGGTAACGGGGTGGGTCGAGGCATGTTTTACCAAACTTGACCCGATCTGGCCACTCTTAAACCCATCCTTAACCCCGAACCCGAACCTGATAGGGTTAACACATCGTATCCCATTCCTGACCTGTCAGGGAGGGCAGGGAGGGTGGTTTGAGGGTGAAACCAGACCCCAACAAATAAAATTAACTAAAAGAAAAACATTATTCTAATCCTAATATATATAATACAAACTAAGGCGTGAGTAAGTGAGGAATTTAGGTTTTTTAATTTTCATATGTATATAATGGTTAATTTGGTAAAATTATACTCCAGATCGGGTTCGGGGTAGGTTCTAAAATACTCGGACCCGATCTCACTATGCTTAATAAAGGCTTGGGTTTTACCCGAACCCGCTCCAAAACCTGATCAAGGGTTTTCCCCATCGGGTTGGGGTTTTCTGAACAACCCTATTCTTTACTTAATTAAAGTGGCTACTACTTGGAAAAATAATAACATAAGTCACCTTAGCTTTATGTAGTGAAGATTTGAATGTATTAATATTGTAGTTTTGTAGCACCCACATTTGTGAAAGTTCTAAAGACATGATATATTTGTATGTTGTTTGCCACATGTGTAGCACATTCTTGTGGTCCATTATGGCATGCTAGCCAAGGTTTAAAATACTTGTCGTGCATCAGTATTTGTTCGAATTGGTAAGATTCAATTACCAACACATGATACTCATCGACACTACCCTCAATAATATTTTTATATAATATTACAGAATATATATGCTGGACCATACCATTCCTATTACATGTAACTGCTATAGGGTCAAACTAGTAATTAAACATTGATTGAGACTAGAGGAAGCACTACTACAACTACCATATTAGATGCAGAGAGACATAAAATAAGTCATGGTTATGTTGTGAGTGATCATTATTATTGTTAGCTGTGGAAGTTTTTGTAAGAATACAACAAATCCTCTCGACACAATAGTGTACAAAAATAAGAACTGATCAGGATAATTTAGATCTGACTCTGGAACCTAATTAACACTCCCCCTTAAGCAGGAGCTTGAATACCAATCATGCTTAGCTTGTCACACAAGGTATGAAACTTGATTAATGCAAGTGATTTTGTAAAAATAAGGTAGTGAAGGTGTATGAGGTGCTTGAAGGCTGCATCATGAACAAAATGACAATCTATCTCAATGAGCTTAATGCGCCCAGCCGCCCATGGAAAGCCGAATTACTATCGGAAAAATATTGCACGTTGATCATCACAAAACATAGGCATTGGGCTAGAACAGGAAATGCCAAAATCACGCAATAAATTTCTGACGTCATCTACACAATGTCATTGACCTGCACTCTGTTTCACGACATGCTCTGAGACCATGTTGGTTGTGGAAGTTTTTGGAAGAATACAATGCTGCATCACCCAAAATCTCTCGACACAATACTGTACAAAAATAAGAACAACAGCTAACCTTAATTGCTTAGCTAATAGGGTTGGATCTAGATCCGAACCGAGAACTTATATCAATAGTTATATTCTAATAATCTTGGTAGCTTGGCTAGGACCAATTAAATCTCATTGTACTTGTGGAACCCCTTTGATTGATGTTTCTAGTTAGCCTCACTCTACTCTCTTATAGTGAAGTTGTTTAATATGGCTTGCTTGAATTCTATGCAATTGGTTGTATGTGTGAATTAAACTTCATAGTTCATACCAAGGTTTAAAGGGTCGGTTTGAGGAGCTATACCGGTTTAGGTTTTGGATGGGTATTGTCCATGCCGGATGGAATTGGAACCAAGCAAGCTTGCAAGCGGAGCAGCTGGGAGGAAGAAGCAGAAGAGGGAGGAAGCGGAGGAGGAAGGAGGAGAAAGAAAAAAAAAGAGAAGAGGAAGAAGGAGGAGGGAGGTAGCGGTTGGACCAAGTGAGCTTGTGACCAGAGCAGGAAGGAAGAAGAAGAAGATGGAGGAGGAGGAGGAAGAAGAAGCAGGAAGAAAAAAAGAGAAGAGGAAGAAAGAAGAGGACACTCTCCATGTACTTGTTCGTTCTTGGACTAGTACAAACCTACTGCCCGGTGGCTATTAATATCTTGGTTCATACATCCACTACCGAAGATCTTAGATCATTGGAGCTGAAGTTTCCCACAACCCTCTTGATATCTTGCACAACCATCACCTCCTTCTTATCTGCCTTCTGTCCTAGCGTGCTATAAAAATCATTGAAATTTCAATGAATTTCACAAAAAAAAAACACGTGTTGAAGGGTGAGGTAGCCTCTTTTCTTATCAATAGTATCTAAGGGGTGAGTTATACCTTTCTCTTCTCTTGCGGCTTTAACAAGACTTTCTTCTTTGCTAGTTGCTTCTTCGCCAATTATGATTGAGTTGTAGAGACTGAAGGATTTGGTAGCACCCTTTGTTGGCGTCGAGATTTTGAATGAATGAGATTGGTTAACGTTCCTCATTCGATTTGTTCATGATAATTGGTGATGGATGAGTTCTTTGGATCATCTTACTTTGTCTCTCTGTCCTATTATAATACTCACAAATGCTGACAGATTTATAACGGACGTGTAGCAAGTAATTATTGCTAACTATAATTTTTTTGCAACAATGTATGCAATTGATTCTCTTGATGGCGAGCTCAAGAAGATTATGCTAGTAAAAATATTAAATTAGTTAACTACAAAACCAATCGACTAAACTAATCACTATAATTCTTATAAAAGCTAATTAGTAGCATATCAACCAAAGATATGACTTGTTCATAGTATAGTTAGGGAATGTGACAAGATATGCTTTTTCACATAAAAAAGATATGCTTTTCGACTTGATTTATGCTATGATGGACTTTTCCCATGATTTCTGTTTTGTTCCATATTCACCTTGCATAAAACAACATAGAGAGCTTTATGGTGATTCTTATATCTTGGATAGCATCCTGAAATAACCCGAGGAGGTCTTCACCTCTTTTCTATTGGTTACAACTTACAAGTCCACAACCATTGTCCGATCACCTTGAACATAACACTGAGGACATATATCCCAGTCTTCCTAAGCAGAGAGTGTCACATGTGGTGCTCGTAATTTTATGTCCCTTTCATAAATGATGTGCTTGGATGCTCATTAGTTGAGCCATGCCCATCATCTTTTTGCAATTTGCTCTTTTTTGGCCCTCAGTTTCCCTTTCAAAGAGAATAGGTTTACTTGGGGACGTGTAGACATCTGGCAATGTAAGGTAGTCACTTGCAAGATGTTGATTTAGTTGCATGCAGTTGTATTGCAAAAGATGCACTACCAATCATGGTGATTATGAAGTTGACGAGCATGTTTACATGTTGGATGAATATTGTGTTATTTAGGATTCGCAAATGATGGTTGAAAGAGATTTAGAGAGAATTTGATAGATTTTGAAAGATTGAGAGATGGGTAGAGTAGAGTGTGAAGAAGAGGGGATTAAGGGGTTTAAATTGGTTAAAATCCCAATAGAAACCAATTTTGAACGGGCAAAAAATGGTAACAAAATTGTTTAAAAAGGAATCTTCCTAGCTAATGGACACCCACGTGTCTGTTCATATCGACCACAATGCTTACCAGTCCACTTAACTGGGCGGTACACATGCTATTCCAGTTAGTTTATATAATACTGATCATTTGTTGGACTGGTATATACTAAAACACGTCCAGTGTGCCATTGAATCTATAAACTGTGCTACAAATACTTGAGTGGAAATAAAAGATTTACTTACTAACACATGTCACCTATGTTTTAGGATCTCCTTGTGTGAATTGTTCCTGGATTGTTGCTTCATGTTTAGTTTAGTATGTTTGATGCTCTAGTTATGATGACAGATAGATGTATGCAAAGAAAAATCTCATGTTGAGATCAGATTGTTCATTTGATAAATTTATATGGTTTCAACTGATCTTTAACATGAATAAGGTTTTGATATAGTGTAAATGATTGGTTCAAAATTGTACAGGCAAGGTGAGATTGCTTCGTGGGCTGCTCATTGGTTAATACGTTGTTGACCTATAATATATTGAGTTTATCGAATACCATTACCAAGGTGTCATAAGCCTAGGTGACCACTGAATTCATATTAACTGACTGAACTGCTGTGTTTTTAAAACCTGAATTTTAGGTTAATATGGACCTTGGAGTTTTGTTTTGTTTATTAAAATAATTTACTTGTTTTTTTAATCCTTTTCGTTAACCATTCAAATAATCATTTCCTATTTTCTAATTTAGTTAGATTTTGTAGGTTTTAGCTGATGTTGAAGGTCTTAGAGGAGCTTGGTTTTCTGCATTTGTTCTTGACGTCAAAGATGGTAAAGCATATGTGTGCTACAATCATCTTTATAACAAAGGTAAAAGATTATCATAGTTTTTTTTAGTGCCTTAGATATATTAATTCATCCCAACTAATTGTTTTTTAGGTTTGGCAAATACAAGCTGATTACATTTTAGTACAAAAGGATATTGTTACCATATATGTTATCGTGTTATCTAATACTCTGATTTTCACTAACTTTTAATAATGAGTATAGTTTAATTTCAATCATGGTTTAAACTATTCTGAGTTGGTGCATCTGTCATGGCTTAGACTGGTGTAGAGTTATATACCAATATGTGCTGATTTATGGTACGTGCAAACCAGTTTATTAATTATTTTTAAATATTTTTCGAACTATATTAATTCCTACTATCCTCTTGTTCTGTGGATCGGATCCTTGGACCCTGGTAAGTACACTTGTGGCCTGCTATAAACTGTTTTTTTTAATCTTTGGTTATAATAAACACTCTAAAACATGTGATGCTCATCTTCTGAACCTGGCATATTTTTTTTCTTTCTAAAGTTTATGCGCATGCTTTGTGAAAAACACTTTTTACATTTTACAGACCACGACAATCTTAAGGAGTGGGTACCTCTTGAATCTGAAAGCACTCAGCCTCCTAGAATACGGGTGGCTCATCGTGTAATGTCAACCATACCTGAAGGAACAAGGAAGCGGCGCAGAGAGGCAATAGGCAATTTTAACTGGGCTGTTGGTGATAGGGTAGATGTATGGATGCGTGATGGGTAAGCCTTTATGTACTGTAATTTCAAAATTGGCTTCTTGTTGATATAAAATGTTCTATTGTTCCTTGCAATTGGGAAATCATTTTGATTAGTGATTTTCTGTGGTTGTGATCTGTCATTTTCCTTATACTAACTTTTTGCTCTAAATGAACGGCAATCGTAAACTATTTTGTGATTCTTGTATCTATATCCAGTTGGTGGGAAGGAGTAATTATTGAGAAGGATAAGGATGATGAAACTAAGCTAACTGTACGTTTTCCAGGTACTTCCAAGATGTTTCTGCTAGTTTACTTGCCTTTCTTCCCCTTTTGTGTTTATCTTTTGCAGTGTTATTTTTTTAAACTTCCAGTTAAATCCTAAGGTGGTTGTTTTTGTTTTCTTCAGGCGATATTGCCATAACCTCTACTTTATGCCTGGGCTAGCTTAACTTTAGTATTACTACTTAAATGCTTCTTGATTATGATACAGTTACTTGCAGAGGCCATTGTGATCGGGACATCTCAATTTACTTTTTTTTATTAATATGAATGTACGCTAGATATTTGATTATTTCTCTGTGGAAATCATTGTATTTGTCCTAAGTTGGTTTGGTATAATATTTCTATAATGGTTCCCTCCAGTTCCCTGTTTTGATTTTGCAGGAGCTTGTGCCATCTATATGCCAGTAGGTCATTTGTGGTCCTTAAAATACAAGTAAAAAGTATATGGTTAATTGGTCTGGTGATCCTTGAGATACTGCTTATTAGCATAACGAACCATTCTTTTTCAATAACATTTGTGATTTTACAAGACACAGCTTAGTATAATTTTAGCTACTTAGCCTTTTGATTTGTCTACTAGGCTGGACTCACATTCTTGGACATATGATAGAAAAAGAATATATAGTTGAAACTGAAACGGATTATTGGATATATGATAGAAAAAAAAATATAGCTGAAACTGAAACAAAAGGTGTGAACCTATGGGTGATTGAAGAAACCTACTAAATTGATGAAAATGATATTTACATCATTTTGTTGCTTAATGGTTTTGATAAATCGTAATCGTCCTGAATTTGTCTATATCAGAGTATCTTTTCATTATTCCCATAATGATTCACATCCCTTCTCTAGTTTTATTAGCCACAATAAGTTAACGTTTGCTAATTCTTATGATTCAAAAAATGAAGCCTGTTGAATGCTTTGCAATTTAACAACATTTCATAAACTAGCTGCTTTGCAATTTTCGATTTCTGATCGCAAGACTGCTTCAATACAATCCAGGATTTATTTAGACTATCCTAACTACTTAGTTCGAAGCCAATGAACTTACTGATTACTTATGAAGAAGGTTTATTATGCCATGGATGATGGGCCATTTAGAACTGTAAACTAGATACGGCTGCTCTTCTGGACTTATTTTATCACATGCAGAAAATGATTAAGCGCAAACTAGTGGTTCTCGACTGGAGTTATGTTTTCTGTTCTTTTTTATTCATGACTCATTAGAATGGATCTACATGTAAAGTACTTTGCAAATGAGTCTTCAAGGTATAATATCTTGGTACCCGTTATCCCTTGTATCTGTCTTATCTTAGTTTAGTATGTACAGTTCTGTACTGATTGTTTACTGGTTATGTACCAATTGCCTGCTCTAATATTTTATTTAGATTAATAGAAATTAGATTTGTATTGATCGTGTACTCTGCTACTGATATTGAGTAGTCCAAGTACCGTTACGTCATACGACAATTCTGTCTACTCAAACTGCAAAACTGAATTTCAAAAGAACTCTATTCAAATCTTGTTTACGCAACACAACAGCTGTATATCAAAATACTCATTCTGCCGTGGGTTGTTGAATGTTTACCATTCTTTATTCTGAATGTCTATTTCTGCTATATCACTTGTTTGAATTATTGTTATATTACTTAGTTCCACTCCACCATCTTTGTTTGTGTATTGCAGTACTCGAATGAAACAAATATTTGTTTATTTATCAGTTTATGATTCTCCCTTTCATTTTTTGCAAATTGATCAATTAAGTTTTGCTGTTCACTGTTCACAGTTGGTGGTGATTCGTCAATTGTTAGAGCTTGGAATGTAAGGCTATCACTTATTTGGAAGGATGGCCAGTGGATAGAATGGTCTCGTTTTACAGAAAGTACTCTTCAAACCTATGAGGTATTTTGTTTTAGCCTTTCCTAGCATAGCTTCTGTTCATGTATTATTTCTTATAATTCCTTCATTGCTAATCACGAACATCCCTTTTGGTTGATCTTCTGCAATGTGACATCACATTTGTTGGTGCTGCTACCTGTTCTATGTGCTGTGATAGGGTGATACGCCCCATGAGAAAAGGCAAAAGCTAGGCCGCCTTGATGCCAAGAGTAAGTTTGAAATAGGTGAGGAAGGATTAGGCAATGTGCTAAGAAATTTTCACGCGAGTAATGTAAGGAAGCTTGAAGAGACAAAGCCACTTAATTTGTCCGCAAAAGATGCCATATTTTCCACGGGGAAGAATGCAAGTGAGGGAAGTAATAATGATACATTTAAGGTTAGACGAGCTGGCCTTCAGAAAGATGGGTCTAAGGTAGTGTATGGGGTTCCGAAGCCTGGAAAGAAAAGAAAATTTATGGAAGTCAGCAAACACTATACGACAGACAAGACTGAGAAGGAAACCGAAACGGGTGATTCTATAAAGTTTGCAAAATATTTGATACCCCAAGCATCACGATTGTGGAGAAATAGTTCTAAAGTTGATGTAAAAGGAAAACCAACTACCAATATGAATACTAGGGGCGCAAAATCCTTGAGGTTTCAGAATGTTCAGGCTAAGACTACTGTAGATAAGGACAAATCTTTTGGCACTGCGTCTGTCTCAAATGGGATAGAAAGCAGTCTCAAAACTTCTTTTAGCACTGAAGAGAAGAGTTCACTCGAAACTGATTCTTTCCATGATGTTATTGGAAAAGTAGATGTTGCTGTCATTGAATCTTCACTGCAGCCTGTATCTGGTCTTCCCACATCTAAGAAGTTTTCTGTTGAGCATGCGACGGTGGAAAAAGAAAAGGTTTTATCTGCTGTGGACCAGTTGTCCAGATCTGAAATTCAAGGTGCTGAAAATTCTGGAACAATATCTGCTGATGTTATTGAACCTCGGAGATCCAATCGTAGAATTCAGCCAACATCACGAGTAAGTTATTATAATATGTATTATGTATTGTGCTTCTAAAATTTTGCAGTTGCATTGATCAATGTATTTGATGGCTTCTTGTTTGCTTTATTCTTGAAAGTGGTTGGACTTAGATAGGAGTTAGATTTTTTGGAGCCTTCAATCTGACATCGTATTTCACTTTTATTGAATGATATCATTCCCTGAATCATCTTTCTGGAGCTAATTCTAGCATCGTCATCCTTGTATAGTTGTTTGATAGATAGTTGATAGTTTGAAGTACAAATATGGATTGTAATTTGAGTGTCACAGAAAGACCCGTCTGCCTGACATCTTCTAGCAGTAGCCAGGCGTGTGCTCTTTTTGACATATTAGCCCGTGATTGCTATGTTCAAATTATTGTGTCAGTCCTGTAAATAGAGACATCCTAGCATTATGTCATTTAGTGTATAGAGTTGAAGTATTTTGTGTTCGAGTAGAAGCCAGATGACTCTGTGATGTGGTGTTGGCAAGGGCACATATGACCTTGTTATGTGTTTATTCGTTTAGCTATACTTCATATTTACCGATTACCATGATTCAGATTTCATCTTTGTCAATAATTCTCCCTGTAGTGAGCTAAATTCAGACTGAAGTGTTGATCCGACAGTTGATTTCAATGTTGGACCTCATATGGATTTCTTTCTTACACCCGGTCTCTTATTGGTTTGAACCTCTACAAAGTGTTGTTTGATTCTCTCAACCTGATCACAACAGTCAATTAGGTGGTTTGATTATCTCTCATAATCCAATTAGATCTTTTCTCGCTGTTAAGTTTTTCTCTTCATATCCTCTCTCTTCCCTCTTCTCTTCTATTAACTAATCATCCGTCCATCTTTTTTTCCAATCACCCCTTTAACCTCATCTCTTCCTTCTTCCCTAATTATCCCTCCCATGCGTTGTCCATCATTTCATGCCTTGTCCTTCAGATCCTTGTTGTTTCTAAACGATTTTCTGTATAGTCTCAACTTTGTAGGAAGATTTTAGTTCCACTTGAGTTTAAATTCATTCAAGAACAATGTTGATTTTCTAATGCAATTGAACACTTGAAGTCTATCTTTGAACGATACTGTAAATTTTGCCACATTTATGAGTTTTGGCATTGGCTGACTGAGAATTCATGTAGGTCTACTTAGTATAGACATAGAAAATACTCGTGAAAAAGAACTTGCAAGCTCAACTTGATGGAGCAACCTAAATCTTTTGTCTTTTCCAAACTTCTCTAATATTATTTATATTATTAAATAAATCGTAATTATGCATGACATTGTCATATCATTGTTTGAATTAAAGTGGACGAGCACTTCATGAACCAGTCGACGTTTGCATTGACAGACAATTGAATTAGTAGACAATTGGAAATTTTAATATTCATTTGGGATGGCAATAGATGATTCTTTATTCCCATTCAGAACCTCTCTCACTTGGCGTATTTTGTGGTGATAACCAAGTGCGGAGCACCAAAACTCGAGTTCCCTCAATGGCTCAATTATATTAAAAACAACATTCTATTCTTTCTTGGTTTTTTACGTTGAGAGAGTTTGCTCTGAAGTTCATGCTTTTATTATACACAGTTATTGGAAGGATTGCAAAGCTCTTTGATTATATCCAAGACTCCTAATGCTACACACGATAGAGGCCCCAAGACATTTCATAAAGGTCTGTCCACTTCAAGAGGTAATAGCGTTTCTTTTGGGGCAAGATAACTTTTCCCGATTTGCTACGGATTGAGAATTAACTAGAAGTTACATACTCTTGCAGGGCAAAGTCATGGTTGATGGGAGAGCAACCTCAGATCTGTATTCTCGGTTTACATAGCCGTCCAGCAGGACACCGAAAGAATTATCTATTGGGTCTCATGTACATAAATACAAAAGATTTGGTCTCAGATGGTAGATCCTGTAAGAAAACGTTGCTATCAGATGACTAGGTGTAAAATGTTATAGCTTTAAAGTTAAGTATGTTCATTATCTTGTGCTAAATATTCTGTTAACCTGATTGTGGTAGATTTCAATAGGATTTGTACTCTCGATGCAAGGAATGCAATAGACTGGGAGATTGGGCAGGACCCACGATTTACTCATCAGTTTCTTTGTTATATGATTAATGAGTTTACTGCTGTAGATGACCGCTTATGGATGGGGAGATACAGCTGGGACGTTGGATATTTTACCAATTTATTTTTTAGCATTAGATTCGTAGAAAGCGTTCGGGTATGACGTAAATAATCGAGCTAAATACTCTTGTGCTGTTCGTGAATGTCAGTATATTCGTGTTTGTCATGACAATGTTTTGCCAAAGATAGCTTCTGCACAGTTCGCGTGATGAGTTTTATTTTGCTTTTAGCTATATTCGTTACTACCTAAAGCATGGGCCTTAGTACCATAGACACCAAAATGCACAAAAGGAAAACGTTGAATTCACATCTTCATGTTCGTAAAGTGACTTCCATTACGCTTGCACTTCCTTTCTTATGTGGTTTAGCTTGGAATTTTCCTGACTTAAAATTGAGGCAATCGTTGCAGCACGTGTATGCTTGCTTGTTTGTAGGCCATCGCAACTGTGAAGGTTTAAGCTTTTGATGGTTTAGCTATCGGATTTATGGCTGTTCTCCTGGCCTTGCATAGGGTCATCACAAAATGTGGTCTGATGGGGAGCCGCTCAAAAGACAAGCAACCGGTTAAACCAAGCTTATCCTTTCAACCAAGCTGAAAGCCTATTTGGCTGTTTACGATAGAAGTTAAAATGCAACAATCGACTTCACTTCTAGTTTCATTTGTTCTTCCTTGGTTGCTTAATTCGATTTAATTAATCCAAATAATCTAATGTAATACTTTGAGTTTGATGCCTTCATGGAGAAATACATTGTTTTTCTAGGGATAATACATTATGATGATTAATTCTCTCTCCTGCAAAATGGCTGAACGTACCGTGTTTGTGGATGAAGAGATTGCAATAAGACGAAAATTTAAAACCTACAAGGATTACTACTTGGTTGTCTTTTTGCAGGGCAAATAGGCTATTCTCTCCTGCCGATGATGGCAAGAAGAGCTATATTGGGACCTGATCAACCTATTATCCTGCACTTGTTTGATATTCCAAGCGCCGAAGAGTCCTTGCATGGTTTTAAAATGGAGCTAACTGACGCTGCACTTCCTCTTCTCAAAGGTACTGTCTTTTTCCTGAAATGTTGTCTTTAGTCGATCTACTTCAATCGACTTTCGTTTACATTTGGTTCAACAAACAGGTGTTGTTGCTACAACTGATGTGGTCGAAGCTTGTACTGCTGCCAACATAGCTATCATGGTTGGTGGATTTCCCATGAAGGAGGGAATGGAGAGAAAAGATGTATTGTCGAAGAATGTTTCCATATACAAAGCCCAGGCTTCAGCTCTGGAAAAGCATGCAGCTACAAATTGCAAGACAAGTCCTGACTCTCCTATCTCAGGTCATTCTTTTTGTGGAGCCATTGATTTGATATAAATACAAACGAAAATTTAGCAAGAAATCGACCACAATCCATATACCAACAAGACATGCGGATCTCGTCTCCAATTCTTGCTCCAAACAATCTGCATGCTCTTTTACGCTGATCTTGTTTGATTTCTGTCCTCAGGTTGTGGTTATTGCGAACCCAGCCAACACCAATATGCGCTCATCCTAAAAGAGTTCGCTCCTTCAATTCCATCTAAGAACATGACCTGCCTCACGAGGCTCGATCACAACAGAGCTCTGGCTCAAATTACAGAGAGACCGAGTGTCCACGCCAGTGAAGTGAAGAATGTCATCATTTGGGGAAACCACTCTACTCAGTATCCCGACGCTCCCTATGCGATCGTCACCACCCAATCTGGGGAGAAACTCGTCTGAGAACTCATCGTTGATGATAAATTGGTATCCCATTAGTATTTGAAGTAGCGATGTGCTTCACTGTATTTCCGTCTAATTTGAAAACTTTTTGTGCCTTGCATCGTACTAGGCCGAACGATGAGTTCATCGGCATCGTTCGGCAGCAGGGTGCAGCGATCATCAGAGCGCGTAAGCTGTCCTGTGCCCTGTCTGCTGCTAGCGCAGTTTGCGATCACATCCGCGACCGCCTTCTCGGGACCCCCAAGGTCCGCGTCTTGGCTTTTAACCTGTAAATCTCCTTGCCTCCTTGAATGAATTAACTGCGCGCATCCAGTTGCTGCAAGTTTGCTCCAATTCAGGGCACCTGGATATCCATGGGAGTCTGCTCTGATGGATCCTACGGCGTCCCTGCCGGCCTCATCTACTCCTTCCCTGTCACCTGTGAGAAAGGGGAATGGTCGATCGTCCAAGGTCAACTACTCATGCACTGCGTCTTTCATTCCTTTACTTGTACACCCTCAGTGCATGCAGTCGCATCTACACATCTTATAGATTTCTTGTATGCGTTCACTGCTTAATGACTTCTAACTGTAGGTCTGCGCATTGACGAGTTATCGCGAGCAAAAATGGACGCGACGGCCAAGGAGCTCATCGAAGAGAGGACTCTAGCCTATTCATGCCTTGATTGACTTCGATGGCATTGTTCATTGCACGTTACTTTTGTGTTGCAATAACGCACAATCCAAGAGAGTTTTGGACTCAGTAATTCCGCTTGGCTCCAGAAATTGAAGTGTTTGGAACCATCCCATCAGAAATTGGTCATTTACTCAACTATTGCGTGTCAGTGTTTACTTTAATTAAATAAAAGTTTAAAAAGTTGATCCGGTTATATCTTATAATCGGAATTTTTTTAATGAATTACATTTATTTTAAGGAATATGTTTATATGTATTTTTTATTTAATCGGTGAACAGCTATTAAAATCTATAATTATGAGGCCTTCTTTCTCCCTATAGTAATGTGTTTTTATATCTTAAAAATTAAAACTAACTATAATAGTTTAGGTTTTAATTTGAATCCTACTTGGAGATACCAAAGTCTCCCTATTTAACGCTTGATGTTTAGGCTTCATGCCTAAAATATAGCTCAAAATCATATATAGTAAGCAATATATGAGGTTAATTTAATGCTTTCATCATACTTGATAACCCTTTTTATTGAAGCTTCATTATTTGTAAGATTAGATTTGCTCTTATTATTAGTAATAATTTATTTTTAAACTCATTGCCGCTCATATAGTGTTGCCCTTTATCAGTGTTTCATGAGAAGCATGTAGGAAAATTTCAAAAGAAATATAGAATCAATATGCATGTAGTGTATCTATTCATCTAGTATGATTCTCCCTAGTTGTATCCACTGAGTATGGTACTCAATTTTTCATCAATAACATGTTGATTCGTGTGATTTTATTTTATTTTTTCTAATCAAATGACGTGAATCGCAAAAGCATTTGATCAGATAAGTCAAATTTATGAAGGCACAATGACCAAATTAGCATGTGATCCAAGTTCCATAGATATTAGATTGAATGGGAATCCAAGGATCCATAGAGATTAGATTGTTTCTGTTCTAAGCGATTGGAGCCAAACGGCCAGAATTTAATCAACTTTGACCAGATTAAATTGAAGTTTGAATGGAGCCTGATCTTACTTGTCGGACTCATGTTTTCAATCACGGGCAACGCGTCCCATCTCAGGTGCACAGCACGTGACCTGTCCGAGAGCAGCCTCGATATAAAATCCAGCCCTGCCGCGCAAAGGCATTAAAAAGCGATCCCAAGAAAGAAGGAAAAAGAAACCAAAGTCGCTTCGACGCCAAAGGTTGCCGGCCATGAGTACCATGAAGTTTTGCCGCGAGTGGTACGCCCTTGCATTTCCTCTCGCCTTCTTCTCCCTCGTCTCTTGCCTCTCTTCTTCTTCCTCATAGTCTTCTCGTCGGAAACCGCAGCAACAACATCCTGTACCCCAGAGAAGACAGGGAGCATAGGGTCCTCCTCTTCTCCTGCCGGAATTGCGAACATCAGGTCCCCTTTCCATACCTTGGCTCTTCCTATTTCACTTCCTTTGGTTGGCTCTTTCGGAAACATTAGCGTTGTTTTTTCTTCCTGCGTTTCGAGTCATGCATGTTAGGGTTTTTCTTGCGTTTCGACTCATCGTGCCCTTGCTGCACTTTCATCTGCCTATTCTGTATGTTGATTTATGGAAGGAGTGTTGCGAGTATGGAAGATTTCTAATGCTTTTATGTAGGAGGGAGAGCGGATGCGAGACAACTGAGGCGGCAAAGGAGTGGCCTTGGACTGCATGAGTCTTACGTTTATGTGTGAGATCTTCAGCTCGCGAGGCTGCGGATTGGCTTTGAACTGGAGCCATCTTTTGCTTTGGAATGGAGATTGATGGTTATTAACGAAACAAAGATAATAATTTGTGCAGATAATCGACATACCCACCGAAAAGAAACTTGTATACATTTTGCTACGTTTAATACCACTTGATAACCTATAGATTAAAATGATAGAGTCATGACATTTTTAAAATGCATACATTTACTTTATAGTTATTTAACTCGTCGTTTCCATATTCTTCCTGGTTTCAGTATAGTTGATTTTTGTTAAAAGTTGAGATATCTTCGGTTTGGATAGTCTTTTCTATGTGTTCCTACTTATTTTGAGGATGATTATAATACATTATAGAGGGATCTATTTGAACTTTGCTGGTTTTCCAAGGTCAACTCTGTAACCCTTTCTGTGCTTTGGAAAGACAATGGTCCTCTTACTGATTGGTTGATTACTTCCTAGGCTTAAGTATAGATTGCTGCTATGAGATAGCACTTCATTTGATATGTCATGATCATATTGTTATTTAATTGTCCATGTTAATTTTGTCAATTAAAATGAGAGAGAGGAAAATATTCACTCACTTGGCAAAATTTTGATAGAATAAACAAATCAAAGAAAATTTATATGGGGAAAAAGGTGGAAAGTGCTAGGCTAAAAAATATTTGTACAAACATTTTCTAGTTTTTGCTACTTTCTTATGTCATGAATATGGGAACTAAGGTCTATATATGTACCTCATGACTCATGAGTTGGTGGTTTAGATACAGTAGCATTTTTGTTGTTGCATTTACAAACTGGCATACTAGTGCCGAAGCTCATTAATCTTATACTTCTTAATGAACTCATCCAAGAGAATACTTCAAACGCTAGTGTAAAAGTATGATGTAGTCTCTGTATTATCAATTAATCCTGCCCAATTACTCCTATATGAACTTGGATCTTGATAATAGTCTTGTTGCATAAATTATGTTTGACGAAATAAACTACCAATTATTAGGCATATGTCCTTGACCATCCACCCTTCTTCTTAATTTCTCATTTGCATCAAGTGGAATAAAGACAAATTTATCAGCTTCTTCGGAAGGCTTTATGTACATTTCCTTCTTTGAGATGAAGATTTCATACACTTATTGTTTTACCTTGATTGTGGGAAAGCAGTGTTAGTATCACTCCTGCTCCTCATACATCTTCACTTGTGAACTCATGAAATTCATATGTCAAGCAAATGGTGTTTGTTTTAGCCCATATAGAACTTTCTTCAATCCTTGGACTCACTTCTCTAGATCATGAAACTTTATGAATACATAATTCTTTCTTCTTGAAGAGTGTTTTTGAGCAATACTGGCTTGACATCTAACCTCTAAATGCTCCACTTCTTTTGCGTTGCAAGTTCTTTAAGCGCTTCATTTGTATGTAATTGAGTAACATAAGTAAATTTTGCGTTATAATTTTTCCCTTGTTCTTGAGAAAATTGCTTGGCAAGCAATCTTGATTTATGCTTTAGTACTGTACAATTAAGATTAAGTATGATCTAGTAGATTTATTGAGTCCAATTATTTATCTTCTTTTCTTCTGGTTCATCTGTGAGCTCTCAAGTTTAATTATTTGCAATCATCTCTACTAATTCCTTCATTGCCCTCATCCATACTTCTTGATTGGATGTTGCTTCAGTGTGAGTTGAAGTTGTCAGTCTTACATTTTTCTCTTTAGCTTATTATCCTTCTTGGAGGGGTCTATTGCAGTTCCTTCTATCGTACTTAAGCTTGAAGTAGTTCATCCACTTTGCTTCATGTGGATGCCCTGAATTTCTTAAAACTTTTAAAGCCTCTTTAATCTAGGAACAAGGCCTTTAGATATCTTCAATTAAGTGATCAATTACCTCTTTTGATTGGACGGTGGTTATATCTTGTTGCAGACACGCTCTTGCTGAAAATGGTGTTGTGGTGCTTCTCTATAATGCATCTTTCATATTTATCAATTTTATTTGTAATGTCTGGTTGATCATCCATGATTCCCTCTTGCTTAACTAGCTTCAAGCCTTTAAATTTGAGGCAATCTTATATTTTGTTGCAATTAGGTACATGAACTATTTAATCAAATGCATATGTTAAGATGTTTGCCGTACAATTTGGTAAAGTTAGAGAGGTTAAATTGGTTAGTATGTGATTGATTGAAGTATAGTTTTATGTCAAATTTCATAATTGTAGCACTTCATTGAAACACTTACATACTTCATGTACTCCATGCAGCAAAATGAAGTTTGTATGCAAAAAATGAAATTGCGGGTACAGTCTGTATGCATATTGGTGCAATATGCCTTACTTTCTTCTCATTTAAATTATTTTTCCAATTCTCCTGTCAAGGATTTATGTTTAGTGCTTTGCACCTTTTTGCCCCCCCTTCAAACTCCTTTTATAATATGCTCATGCTTTTTTTACTTTTATTTTTGGAGGTATGTTATCTGCAATTGCTTGCCATATGAGACAATTTTCTTGTGTTTTTCGTGATACTAGCTTCAAGTTGATCTATTTTTTCGGGAGATATGCTGTTTTTATCTTTAGGTTCCTCATAATCTACGTTAAGGATGTAGCGAAACTCATGCAAACTTAGTAAATGTTATCATCTTGAATTTTCCAAAATCACATTTATCTTAAGTGAAAAACTAAAACTTATAATTTTATATGGGCGGTCATGCTTTCTATGTTTTGATGAATAGTGACGGTAGAGTAAGCCATATATTCTTACCATATTATCTTGTTTATATGTGACAAGCATGTACGAAAAACATGGGCAACAGTTTGACCCCATTGAAGGAGTATAGATGACAATCCCATACGATTAAAGAAAAAAACTTTTTTTTCATACCACCGCCATTGTTCGGCAGCTCTGTTACAAGTGTTAGAGTAAATGGATAGAATAACTATTTATATAGGAAAGATTAGGATTAATGCGTGAGAGGAACGGCTTCAATTAAAAAGCTTTCCAACACTTATACAAACACTGCATGATGTAGCATGATCGAGCTCATTTTATTTTATTAAAAATGTCATTCTACAATTTTTGTTCCGATCAGTTGAATTGATTAAGCTAGGATACAACAGTGGGTCAAAAGTACTGCACTATAAAGGATGTAGCATGTTATTTTCCTTAACTTGGTTATTTTTATGTGATTAATAGGCCTAAACCTTTAAACCAAAATGCATCTTTGATTCGTTTCTTGTATGGTTCTTTACCAGCTTGGTCATCCTATAGCGTACTCCGGCCAACCTTAGATTTTGCTTTTAGTTTCTATATGCAGGTTATATTGCTCAACCAGGATACTTAAGATCCTTCAAGTGCTTCTAACGTTGATGCTGGAATTTTATTTTGTAATGCAGGAGGTGACTGACTCTTGTTGCGTCTACAGAAATGAGGTACATCATTCTGCCGGCGAACGCACTCAAGTATTACAGGATGTAGCAGCTGATCCTACTTTGCCTCGCACAAAGGCAGTTACGTGCAGCAAATGCAATCATCCGGAAGCTGTATTCTTCCAGGTTAGATAAGTTTTATTTTACTACTTTGACATGGCATGAATTTTCTACTCTTGAACATCCAGAAGCTGTGTTTTGTGCATATCTGTTACGGACCCAATAGTAGTAGTAGGATATGTAATAAAGTGGATCCGGGTTGATATGTTATACTCGGTTCGCTAAGTAGGAAAGAGTTATAAATAAGGGTCTAGAGTTTAGAGTAGTTATCAAGTACTTTGTTATTCGCTTATTAGGGCGTGCTTTGCACGATTTCTCGCCGGTGACGGTAGGGCTGCTATTCGGTTTGGACGAACCAAACCGAACCGATTAAGGGATAAACCAAACCGATTTTATTTCGATGGTAACAACCCAAACCCGAACTGAATTACTCTCAAACCGAAACCGAATCGAACCGAGTTACTCGGTTCAGTTCGGTTCAACCCGATTAAAACCGAATAAGCCTTATTTTATAAATTTAATTTTTTTTCTTCGTTAGGGACTTAGGACGAAGGCCAAAGCGAATGACAAAATCGTAATGGAAGATTAAGGTATAGGGGTTATGGATTATTGGATTAGGGAAAGGCCGAATCCCCGAATGTGAGTATTCAGTTAGGGGTTCTTTTTTAATTTGTAAAATGGAGTCAACTCTTATTCGGTTTGAACCGAACTGATTAAGGGCAAACTGAAACCGAACTAAATTAAGATCAATTTTACCCATAATGAACCGAACCGATTTAGATTACTCAAAAACCGAACCAAACCGACTTATTCGGTTCGATTCGGTTCGGTTTATCAGGTTGAACCGATTAATCGACACCCCTAGGTGACGGTTGAGGGTATATCAATTGATCCAATTTGTCGGATCGATCGCCGGGGAACTGGTGGTCCGGTGACGGATAAAAGCGGAAGAAATTCTATTGTCGGTAGTAAATCTGAATGACAGATCTATTATCGTTGATCAAGCTGACAAAGAAAACCTAGGGCGTAAGAGTTCTACACACACAAAGTTTTTTTTTTCTAGCGTGAGCCGTGAACCTAGACGGCTTTGAAATTTTTTTTTTGGCATCTTCAACGGCATCTGTGGCGAAGATTTGTGCAGCGGACCTCCTCTTGGCATTCACTGCTTCGACGTGCGAGCGGTGACAAATAAGTGGCGAACGACGCGCTAGCGATGACAAATCTACTCTGCCAGTCGACGACAGTCATCCTCGGCGAGCATCCAGCACGAAGCGGCTTTAGATCTGTCCTCCGGCGGCCCTACTTTGTCATTCGGCGACGTGAGGCATTGTTTCCGGAGGAGCCGATCTCTTCGGCGACGCGCGGCGACATCTACACCAGCGAACGTTTCCGGCCAGCGATTTCAATCGACAAATCCAACTGCTGACGCTTCTCTTCCACAATCCCTCATGGTGTCATGCGACCAACGGGGAGGTGACAACAACAGGAGTAGTTGTCCGGCCGATTTCCTTGCTAGAGAACCCTAGCCGGCGATGACTGTGCTTGAAGGGCGAAGCGAGCGTAGACGAAGGCGCCTGCGCGTGTGGACGCGGGACTGTAGCTAGGTTAGAAAATGAAAAAAGAAACTAGAGAGATTAAAAAAACATAGAGATTTTTTTTAAATCTCTATTACTGTTACAAGTTACTGTAGCAAATACTGTAGCAAACTGTGGGAACATATTGCAGCGTCGGCTCTTCTACAGGAATCGCTGAGAATCACCATGACATCAACGTGATTTGAGACGAGGTTAGAGGCATTGGAGAAGGGTTTGGCAAAAATTTTAGCAATGGAGGAGAAGCGCATATGAGAGCAGGCAACGAATGATGAGAGATATAGGACAGCAGAAGATAAAAGGAAGTTAAGGAAAGATATGACTGACCTGAAGGAGATGTTTTCGATCTTGATAAAAGGGAAAATTGCTGAAAACACAGGTGATCCTACACTACATTCTAAGGAACGAGCACGAGTTATTCCACAGGAGGCTGGTAACAGAGAGAGATTGGCAGGATGAGCATATTCATGTGATAGAAGATGATTTGTGGCGATCGGCACGAGCTAATCCGACAGTAACCTGTGGAGGTAATTGGCGGTGAAATCCCTTAATGGGGGAAGCTACAGGACGTCGTGAACCCCGTCACGAGACTTATATGAGAAATAATAGAGATGAGTATATAGCTGATTCTACAGAGTGGGGCGTACATAATAATGAGGAACGCAGACTGATATGTTGGAAAGTGGATTTATCTGTGTTTGATGGAATGGACCCACTAGGGTGGATCACAAGGGCTGAACAATATTTTGTTGTGCAAGGAATAACTAATCACCGTTGAGTTCCTTTGGTGTTTGTGAGTATGGAAGGTCCAGCTATTCGGTCCAGCTATTCATTGGTTTAGTTGGATGAGGAGAATGAAACTTAATCTCACTTGAGAAATTTTGAAGAAAGAATTTGTTAAATGGTTCAGCGAATGTAATGCAGCAAATTCTTTTGAAATGCTAGTTTCGTAGAGCAAGGGTCTAAATCAGTTGGCGAATATGTCGAGTTATTTGAAAGATTGGTAGCAAAAGTTTTGAGATTACTTATTTCATAATATATGAGCTACTTCCTCAGTGGATTGCAGGAGGAGATCAGGATGTGGGTGTGCACTTTTAACCCTCCCACGGTGAGAAAGGCGATACAATTGGCTAGGAATTTTGAAGGAGTTCTAACCGGCAAGGAAAGCATTAGTAGGCAAATGAACTATATTTCATCATATATGTAGCTGATGGCCACATAGACAGAAAGATATTATTTAGGAGGAGCTAGAACTAATATAGAGGACAAGTCAAGGAACACTACCTCGTCTAAGGTCAGTGTAGCTGAGGGCAGCCGACTTCAACCACTAGTTAGTGAGAATACCCTTCAACGGACGTTAGAGGAGAGTCAGACAACTAATAAGAACCGTGGAGGTAGATACATTTCTTACCAAGATTTTAAGTCCAAACAAGAAAAGAGGTTTTGTTTTAGATGCGATCAACCTTACCATCTGATGTATCGCTGCGCCAACAAAAGCTTGAGACTCATGATTTTAGCAAAAGATGAGAAAAGGGACCTTGCTGAAGAGGAAATAGAGGGAGAAGCTCGAGGGAATTAGGAACCTGGAGGAGGCACAAGTTTACTTAAATAAATTTATTTTTTTGAATTGTAAAACAGCTTTGTCCTCAATGTTGTAGTTAGAGAGAGGGCAATTGTTATGGATCCACTAGTAGCACTAGGATATGTGATAAAGTGAATCTGGGTTGGTATATTATACCCGGTTCGCTAAGTAGGAAAGAGTTATAAATAAAGGTTTAGGGTTTAGAGTAGTTATCAAGCACTTTGTTATTCTCTTATTAGGGCGTGCTTTGTATAATTTTTCGCCGGTAACGACTGAGGTTCTGTCAATATCTGAATGCATACTAAGGAGCTAAATGTTTGGGTGTGTTTTTTTTTATTTGTCATGAACACTGAGAGAACCGTCCAAATCAATTCGATATAGAAAAGTATAGGAAGCAGTTTTAGCATGCCAACCAAAAAAGACGTTTTGTTCTTCTTTTGTCATTCTCAACTTGCAATGGTGAATAATTCATGTTTCTGTAGACGGTGAGCATGGGGTGATAATGGCTTCATTGACTAATGTACTATTAGTAGCATGGAAATCGTTAGAAGGTTAAGTGTCTGCACTGTTCCTTCCATCACCTATATAACATTGTGCCTTTAAAACCAATTTCAACATACCGTATTACCTCTGTTGTCATAGATGACCAGTTGTCGCAATTGATGAGTGTGCGCAGACCTGCAATGCTATCTAGTTGGAACAGATATCTGACAATTTCAATTTAATAGAACTTGCATAATAAATTCAACCTGAATGTTAATGCGTTGACAAGATTTAAGGCTCACTTAGCTCATACATAACGCCATGAGTTTGTTGTAATTGGTGACTGTTATGAAGAACCTTTGTTGTAATTGGTGACTCTAACAAAGAACCTTTGTCCCCATTTGTATCCATCACTTTTGCCTTGAGAATAACAACACTAATAGTTAAAGATGATAAGTTCAATGGATCTGCAGTTTTGTGTGTAATCGGTTTCTTATCAGGATCGAACAACCACCTTTGTTTTTAAATAGGCAACTTACCATTGAATCATGAAATTATGCCAGAGCTGATGAAATTATGTTTATAAGAATCATGGGTACAAAAGTCAAACTGAGACATGAAACAAAGTATGTGGAGCAAAATATTATAGTTGAAATGATCGTGGATAAGACTTCCAGAAATATATGATAATGTACTTGTAGCAATTGAAGAGTAATGAACTAATGATATTTCAGAGTTCAAAAATTGAGCCCTCTAATCTCTCGTGAACAAGAAAAACAAAGATATTTTGATAAATAACTTAAATATATTTCATTTAAAACCACTTATTTGACCTCTATAGAATTTAAGATAAGTAGTGAAGAATTGTTCAAAACGAAGAATGGGAGGGAGCAAATGACACGCAGTAATTGCAAGGAAAAAAGAATTGAGAGATACATACCCTTGTAACCCTGTAGACTTTATGCACCCTGTAGACTTTATGCAACATTTATAAGAAGAAAAATTTAATACTTTTAACCTTTGATGAAAAGGAAACCCCAATATGAAATCTCCATTAAATATGGTTACATTATAAATATGATTGTTGATACAAAAATAAACAAGCCATTTATTATTAGAAAAAAGAAATTTATTTAATTTATTTTCAATTGTTTATAAAGAAAATAACTATATAAATATTCTGATAGTCATTACAGATTGTAGAAGCTTAAAGAAAAGATGTCACATCAATTGCAACTATAGATCGAGTTTATTGTATGATAGGTGTGCTATTGCTATAAGAATTACCTCGAAAACTTGTTACGGCAGGGTAATTAGTTGAGCATGCATTAAACTATGTGCATTTATTATACGATTTCTTTAGAGCATGTGGCTTTAGAAACCGATCATTATCTGATGGGAGCATACATCAGTAATTCCCTGGAGATTTTCTTCATGAACCACTGTTTTGTCATATGTTTAGCGGGTGTTACTGCTGCTCTTAAATCTATTGGTCAATATTTCACACCTTTATGTTATATTCTCTGTTTCTTTTCCATCTTTGCAAATCAAGTGGTATTTTTTTGATTTTGTGGCAATTAAGAAAATTAGGTATTCTCATCATTTGAGGTCTAACCTTACCATCTGTTAAAGCCAACATTTAGTCAGAGGCCTAGAGGAAATACTGTTGCTGATTTCTTGAATACTAATGGAAGAAATGATTTTTGGTGCTGTCATTTGTTATTAAAGAACAGACTCGAGTGCAATAGCTTCTTCGGAATTATTTTCGTGTTCACTCTAGTACTCCTCGAGCTAACAGAAGCCTACTGCCTATATATTTTGCAGGCTTCTGCAAGGGGAGAGGAAGGAATGACCTTGTTCTTTGTTTGCTGCAATCCAAGTTGTGGTTATAGGTGGAGGGAGACTTGAAGATGAGGAACTTCTCTTTGTGATGATGACACCCACTCATATAATTCAACCGGCCTTTTGTTTCCTTAATTAGCTCAAGCTCAACAGAAATTTATATTTCGTACCGACACCGCATAGTTTGTCTGTTGACACAAAACTTAATAATCTATTCGAGATTAACTCGTTTTACCATTCCCTCTGAGTTGTTTTACAGTGCAGTGGTTTATAGCACTAACTTGCATGAGACTAGGAATTCGCGTAGTATGCATAGTAGGCTGAAGGCACAACTCGTAATATGAGAACGTTAATGCATTGGTGTCCTGCTCGTATGCTGATTCACGTAAGTTGCTTGCAGGCATTCAGGCTAACGGCTAAATCCATGACCAGCCTTCCTTACGGTTGGTCGGAAACGTTAAAAATCATACGACCCCAACAAGTATGCGATATCAGATCTTCGCAAAGCAAACCAATTAAGAAGAAATACAAATACAGAAACAAACAAGGACCAATTAAACCTGGAAACTGATGCATAAGTCAGCGAAATGATCATCGACTATTGGCCTAATAAGGAATCAAATGGCTCTCAAAAAATATTACGTAAGAATTAAATGAAATAGTCGCCCAACTTGATAGAGCTTGAGGTTACAATGAACAGATCAGACTATTAAGTTACATTAAGTCACATGACATGGGTTCCCGCCAAAGACTTCCAAATGTCACCGCATTCCTCTTCCTCCCCTTTTGACTTGGCTCTTGCAGAAACAATCTCGAAGGAGCCGGGCATCTGCATGAGGTCGAGGGTCACGTGGCTCCCACTTGGCTGCGGCAACTGACTGCTCCAGCCGTCGGCGAGAAGCGCCGCCGCTTGTGGTGCAATTGCCTGCTGCAGCTGTTGGTGCGGCCACGAGACGTAGGGCAGCTCAATCTGTTGCTGTTGCTGTTGCTGCTGCTTCGCGTAAAGCACCGCATGGCCGCCCGGGTCTGTAAAGAGTTGGCGAGCCAGGAGGGCGGCTCGGTTCTCCGCAATGAGTTCGTTGAGTGCGGCACTAGATCTTGATGGCAAATCAGGTACTGCAGCAATCCAAGGAGAAGCCTTGGATGACAGAAGAGAGAGAGCACAGCCCGGTGGAACAGGAAGGAAGGGGGCCATGCCTCCGCTCATTGCTCTTTCTGCATACGAATTGCACATTGGATCATCAGGCGATCTATCAAACGGCCAACAGCCCATGATTTGACAAAAGAGTGCGGAGAAAAGGCTTTTGCTTTTAGAATAGTGATTTGTCAGCAATCATATACAGGAGGTCATTGAGGCGTCGTCTGTTATACTCCAAAGGTCCAGGAATCTACCATTCTACCCATCCTAATAGTATCTTTTGGATTCATTATGTTTTGGATTATATGACCTATAATATAAACGAAAGTTCCAAATGTTGATCATATATATGCAATATGTTGAGATTATAAATGTATGAAGTAGATCTTTTTCTTCATAGATGAGCTTTTGATATTACTCTACCATAGAGAACAAAATACCGTTGCAAGATCATGCTAAAATTGAGCATAATCATAATCACTGATCATGGAGGCAATTATCTAGTGATTATAAACCAAAAGCAAGGTAGAGAGCCTCAGAGGGACTAAACAGAGACGAGAAATATACTGCTAAGAGATGACCTCCCACTATTTTGCATGATGCAGTTTAAATGCCATACTTTTGGTTGTAATAAAATTCTTGGAAAGTTTAGGTGGTCAATGGATTTTGGTGAATTCAATTTTCTTATCAAACAGCCAATCAAGTAGCTGTAGCTAGGTCAACAAGCATCTCATTTAATTAGATGTAATCAATCAGCTGGCGTAGAATGATGCAACAACCTCATGCAGCCATGTGCATTTAACCAGCACGAAAACACAGCTCCACCAGCGAGGAAGAAGATCCAAGCGCAGATTTCGAAGCACCCTTCCCAAACCCTTAACTCTCCCGCGACCCAACCCCATTTCTGCGCTGGCGAGAGCAGCGTTCATTGTTTGTAATGACGGATCAATCAACCAACCAAATCAAAAGCACACGACGACCACCCTCGCGCAATTGAAGCCATTGAAAAAGTCAAAAGCCATCAACCAACCAAATCAAAAGCACACGACGACCCCAATCGGTTCAATGCTGCCAGCTAGTGTCTGCCGATTTGACAGTCTTGACAAGAGCCATCACTAACTTTTTGTCTCCTCCTCCCAAACCCTAACCTAAGGCTAAGCCTAGACCTCTAACCCTGACCTAATATATTTATATGGGTCGTCTACTCAAATCACTTTATGTTCCATCATCATCTCCCTCCTCCTCCTCCTCCTCCTGGTTTCCCGCTGTCAAACCTTCATCCTTTTTCTTCATCATGGAGGCAACTACACTCAAAACCAGCAAGTAACAAAAAGAATTTTTTTTTTCTTCAACAGTGTGCGGTCGTACAACCAATGGACTAACCCGGTAATGGCAACAAAGTTGAGCTAGATTTTGCAGAGCTGACCTACGAAAAATTCTAAAAGATGCAATAAATAGAAAAGAATTCAAGGAGGGGGAGATCAGATGGGGGTACCTAGAAAAGCTGCAGGGTGGCTTCTGGCGATGGAATCAGCGCTGCTCTTTCTCCTTCGCTCGTTGTGCCCAGCGAGGCGCCGCCGGCAGCTCCGCTTGGCGTCGTCGAACTCCGAGATCACGTGAAACCTGCTCACCGACAGTTAGTGGCCTGTTTTCCCACCAATTAGATTTTATTTTTGTTATGGTTCGAGAGCTCGCGCACCTGCTGCATTGCTGGCAGAAGCGCTGGTCGAGGCCGAGGAGCAGGACTCTTGGCGCCTTGGAGTGCGGTTCGCACACCTTGTGTCGCCTGTGATACTCCTTCTCCGCCACCAGCGCCTTGCTACACCCGTCCACTTGGCACCGCGGCGGAGGCACGGCCCTTTCGCGCTTTGCCGCAGCCGCTGCGGCGGCGGCGGCGGCAGCGGAGTCTTCCGCGCGCTGCTGCTCGCCGCCGTAGTACTGGCGCTTCCCCAGCTTGAGGCACGTGAGGTGGTGGTGGTGCGGGGCCAAGCTGTCCGCGTTGGTGCCCGCTGCCGTGGGGTGGTCAGAGGGCGGGAAGCAAGTCGCAGCAGGGGTACTGAAAGAAGAGTAGTAGGAGGAAGGGGAGGAAGTGGGCCACGAGGCCAGCTCCCAGAAACCCCATGACGACGGAGCTCCACTACTCCTCCCTGCGGCACCGCCATTCTCCATCGATGGATTACCGCTCACTGGCTAGCTTAGCTACAATATGAATTGACCTAATTATAACCACTAAGAATAAATTAACCTCTCCCCTGCGAAATTGAGGTGGCTGTTGTCACGGCGGCAGAGCTGTGCGTAGCAGTTTCTTCATCCAACCAACAACTGGGTGGATACAGGGGCTTTATAACGCGTGCAACGAAACCGGGAGAGGGAGAGAGATCACGTGACCGGCCACTGTAGCGTGGCATGAAAACGCACGTGGCCGAGGGGGTCCCGGACACGTGAGCGGAGGTGATTGATGGGTTCATTCATCGAGATTGGTCAGGTCAAGCGTGGTGCGCTGATCGAGGCGTCTCTGACAAAAGGCGGAAGCCGTGCACCGTGCTTTCTTTCCTCATTTCTTTCCTTCTTTCTTTTTCTTCCAGCGATCGGAAACTTTTACCAGCTTGTTATCTCCGTATTCCCACGCCTCCCACAGTACATACATTCGTACTTCTCTGCACAGCGCAATGTTTGTGTACTTTTATACGCTAATTTTTACTCACAATTAAGGAATGCTCATGATTTACAAATCATTAATACATAACCAGTTTTTCTAGTTAATATGTGTGTATATATACAGGCTATTTCAGTTTCTAAATGGCCCTAAATCCTAATTTATTGATATGCTAATACGATCTAGTAATAGACACTAAAGTTAATCAATCACAATACAAGTCCATAAAATCTTGTATTAAGAATATTACTAAACAGATCTTGTGTGCTCCTTATATATACAATATGGAGTCGTTGACAGCAATATTCATTAGTACGTAATTGAATATGATGTGATATCATTTAATTGACTTCTTGCACTTGGATATCATTTTATTACTAGCTTAAATTATCTCTTCAATGCATGCAGGAGGCAACGAGGATTGTATTTGGATGAATATGAAAAGATAAGATTGACTATAGAGAGCATATGATATGAATAGAAGTGTCTCTATCATAATCATTTGATTATAGTATCTCTAGTACTTGCATATCATTAATCTAGAATGGTTGTCAAGGTCACAATAAATAATTGACCAAAGCAAGATTCGATTCTGTAGCTTTGTTACT
The DNA here is from genome assembly GCA_027563935.2 of Costus lasius. NCBI lineage: Eukaryota > Viridiplantae > Streptophyta > Magnoliopsida > Zingiberales > Costaceae > Costus > Costus lasius. The sequence goes on along the minus strand of CM050451.1, from coordinate 118,840,386 downwards.
TTGCTTGATTCTGTTATAGTTTTCCCTGCATATTTTTCTAAAATTTTAGTCCCTATATACATCAGAGCACTAGTACTGTACTGTACTTGTAGTTTTAAGTTTTAACTCTTGAGCTCTGCCAGCATTGTTTGCCTGCCTGCTCTTTTATCATCAGCAGCAAGCTTTTCCCGTTCTTTAACTTGTACCAATTCATTTGTACATGGGCAGAATGGTACCACTCCACGAAACCATCACCAGAAGAAGCCTGCTATATACTAAAGCTCTCTCCTATACATTTATTTTGCTGGAACAAAGTAATCATAGTGATTAAAGCTATGCAACTTTTGATTTGCGTGTATGCGTGAGTGCTGTTTTCATGCACCCCATGCACGCTGGATCTTATCCGCCTCAGTATACTGTGTAAATAAATAACTACAATTGGAGAGGAGGAGGAGGAGGAGGAGGAGGGATGGATCGATTATGGATTTCATCCAATGCATGCATGTCCGACAGCTTTACAGAATTTCTCCGGCCCATGTTTCTGAAACAGTGGGGAAGAAAAAATAGGGCACGCAGACTTGTCCACGGAACAGTGGACAGTAGCGGGGCCGCCGTTGCCCTCCCGGCCAATCACGCGCGCACACGAGAGCTGAGCTTGGCTTTCTACGAGGACCACCAGAAAGTTCCAGTTATTAATTATTTAAGTGCGTGAGCCCCTTCATTCAATCTTAGCCACCTTCCAGGCTGCGCACTCCACAGTCCAAGTCCGAGATCTTATTCCGATCGCTTCGTAGTCTGATGAGTAAAAATCCCTAGCACTCAAATGGGAATCTTCCTGGATAATGGGCCAGGCCTGGTTTTCTTTCTCGATCCATTATATATTGGGTCGGGTACAAAGGGCCGGATCAGTATTTGCATACCGCCTTTTTGCCCAACCCGCAATCAGTTGTCCTAATGGCTCCTTTGATTAAACCCTAGCACTGTGCTCTTAGCCAAGCGCATAAACCCTAAAACAATTGACTTCTCGTTTCCGCGAATGGCGTCGAGCTGTATCAGATTTGTAAGCCGGCGCGTTTCTTTCTGTTCCCTCAGATCGCTCGGCGTCCGGTCGCCACCCGCTGCGCCTCCTCCTCACTTCGTCGGCGGCGCATGCGCGACTCGCCGCTTCACCTCGCTCTTTAGGTGAGTTCTTCGACTGGCGCGAAATCTTTTTTGTGGGGTTGGAGCCAAAATTAATGCTTTTATTTGATATGCGTGAAGGATTCCTGTGGAGTTGGGGTGCTGTGGGGGTTCCATGTTCCCGTTGCACAGCGCGGTAGCGGCGGCGAGGCTAACGTCGCGTCTGAGCGCGACATCCCGCAGCGATCGGGCACTCTCACAGGGTATCCTCTGCCGAACCTCTCCCGGACTCTAGTGCTGTTGTTGTTCTGTCACTGTTTCGAGTTACTCGTGAGTAGCTTTGCTTCGATTTTTTATTTTTCTGATGGGATTTTGTTGGATCTAGATGGAACTGACCTAGAATTTTGACGTGAAATAGTATTGTCTAATTTTGTGTAACGGTTTGTTAAAAAAAAGTTTGAGGAATTTATTGAGTAATTTGATTTCTTCGGATTTAGCATTGGACTAATTTGGTGCATTTTTTGTTGTTCATTCTAATTTCTCACTCTTTCTCAAAAAGAAAAAAAAAAAAACTAGGTCGTTAGTCTAGTTAACATTATGCACAAGAAAAGACTCTAAGGTTAGCCTCCCCAACAACCATTATTAATGGTATTTCATGCATGATTTTAAATTTAGCAATCCAATCTCCAACCGATACATACTAGATGTTCCAACATTATTATGTAGCTATGATGTTTGTACCAACACATGGTATAGCAGTATTGGTTGTGTCTAGAGCAACACGTTCTGATGATACCCGATGGTACAAATCAGTTTTTGTAATCATGTCATCAAGGACATGTATTGAGGACCTAATAATTTATTAAGATGGAAAATCCAATAGCTTTGACTAACTAGTAAGATAAAAAACATACAATGTCTAATAAAAAATCATTTATCTAAAGTATCATTTTAAGATGTTCCTTTTTTGCTAACAAATCCCTTTGTAAAATCATGGGAAACATTTTTTTTGTTGAATTTGTCTTTAGTAATATAAAGAAAGAAAGAAAAGGCTTCAGTTGGGTAATTTGTTCATCTTTCTCGACCTTAAATGTTGTCTTCCTGAAGTTGCGTGAATATTTTGGTTCTTATAGAAATTTGAGTTTACCATGTATATTGTGTACGAGAAGAATGCTTGTATTTATCAATGTTGTAGAAGTTGCTTTTTTATACAGGAACTGTGAGAGGTCCGTAGGAGTTGGTCCTATGATAAGCTCTTGAGATCATGGGATCCTACAAGATAATCAGAATTAATTACTAATTAATATAGAAACACATTATTATAAGTTTTATCACTAATTTATTATTTGTTGTGTACTGTGATATCTAGAACTTTATATATTATAACTATGGCCTGTAATAGATATAGTTAGGCTATATGTGATGTATAAGAAGGGAATAGATGAGATATCCCTACTTTTGATGAATTGGAAAGGACTATCAAAGAATAGTAATTCAATATACTGTATCACTATCAAAGGACTATATGTGATGTAGAAGGGGGAGAGATGAGATATCCACTACACAACCTAATAATCATTAACTTACTAACACTATATTAATAATTATTAATCAACTTATACCGTATCATTCCCCTTCATTGAAAAAAAAAACTAGGCTATAACAAATTGACTTTAAACAATGAACGATGATGCCTTCTAAAAGAAATTTGGCTGGTGTTTTTTTTCATATATTCTATGTTTTACTATTTCTAAATTTTTCTCATCCTTTTATCTTTTTCATTGTTCGTTTTGTGGTTTTACTTCATTTGGGTGTGGTCATGCCCTTGTGATCACACCTCACATCGCTTCCATGACTTAGATCATGGATTTGCCGTTATCGCGTAGGAAGGGAAGCAACAATGTTGAAGGCAAATTCTCCTCTCTCTTTTTTTCTCATGTCAGAGGTGATTGGAGGCAATAGGAGCTTATCAGTTATCTTTCTAGCCAATTTCACTGTTTGTTGACAGTGATGGTAAGCACCTGCCACAAATCCACAACAAACTGTCAGAACATCATATGGGGATGACTCTCCACCACCACTTTTGTTATTTTCCTATGATGATTGAGGTGGCGATTTTGAGGCAAATGCAAGTTAGATGATATTTGGTCTCTTTGAGATTTTTATGGAGAGGTCAACTTTGCTTCTTCTTCCACATTGTTCTAATTGGAATGACAGTCGCCATGGAAATTTTGAGATATGAAACTCGAAGGCCAAATATTATGCAGGGGCGTTTTGTAACATCGTCCATTATTGCAACATGTAGTTGTCGAGGGAGTTTAGGAGTAGCACCTGATCAACAGTGATGATGCATCAGGTCCATTCGAGGTTGACAACTATCAACTTCTCTTGGTCAAGGATGGTGAATAAGGTAGATGAAGAGTAGGTTGATGTGGCGAAGGTTGTAGGTGTGGAGTTCACTGTGGTGCATCATCGTGAGCTTGGCATCCTTAATGACTTGGGATGTGCAAGTGGTGGTGTTGATGTGAATCCAAGACTTGAGGCTCTACCCTTGCATATTGAGTTGGGAGAAGTTGGCACCTTAGAGTGGACAACATTCAGAGGTAGTTTTCCCAGAGGGTATGAATGGAGCTATGATGGTGGCATTGGTGGTGGAGGAAGATTTTTGTGGGAGGAGCCGCTCAGGAGTTGCACCACGGCATGCTAGTCATTCATGTTGTGTGTTCAATTGCGTCAAAGGGATTTCAATCAGTATCAAATAATATAAAGTTAAGGGTAATTTAAGTAATTTAAAATTATAATAATATAAATATATGCATCAAATGGCATAATAATTAAATAAATTTTTTTAACAAGTATCATGCCAATTTTATTTTATTAGGTTGTGCCTTGTCAAATTATCTCTGTAATTTGTGTATCAGATTGTGACAAGTTCGATTGATAATTATGTCACAGGAAATGTTGTTTATTCTACTTAAATGCTTAATTATACTCTTCTTGCATCATTATTTTGAAATGATTAGTTAGCTGAAATTAGGCTTTTAATAATGCAAACGTTTTTCATTACAAAATATCTTGCCATGGTGGTTTCGATAGCACGAACTCTATAAACACTGCTAAAAGTGGAACCATTGTTCATCTAGCCATGGTGAAAATGAAAGATCGAACTTCAAGCACGAGACTATGAAGATGATATGAAAATCATCTTCTCATACCGGACAGCTTGGGTGTTACAGTTGGAAGATAGAAAACCAAGGTTCTTATATATGTTATCCTAGAGAAATTGAAACAAAGTTTCGTATTAGTAGCGTATATACTTTTGAGATAAAACAAAATTAGTTAGACTTGGCTATCTCTGCACTACATGTACAATAAATTATCTGATTTTCTGTCTTTAATTTGTGGTAAAAGTTTATGTGAAATGCAGATAAGTTTATTGTACTTGAGCAAGAAGTAGTACAATTTAGACTAGAGTGTAATGATAATGTCCTTTTTCCAGATCAAATTGATGGTACGTGAAGCATTTAGCTTCATCCTTTTTGCTATATTTCTAGAGGTGGGCCCAAACCTTCTATGCAAAATACGTTCTGAATGAACATATATTTTCGTCGTCATTTGATACAATTTTTTTTCTTCTTTTTATAAATTATAGCTTCTTTCTTATAATTTTTGGTTTATATGATTTTATTCAGAGATGGGTCTTTCAGTTCGAAGGTGATACTTAAAAGCTCTTCATTTTTACTTGCTAGTTGGCACTGAAGATGGATGAACTTGTATAACTTTATTGCTTATCATGTAAGCTTTGCGAACCTACACAAAGCATGATATGTTATTAATTTTTTATATTAGTTAAACTTAAGTATTTACGGAAGTAAAGATGCTGAACAAATTGCTGAATGCATACTTCCCTTTTAAGATTGTGTTATTATGCATACATACATTCTCTTTCCTTTTCTAGCACCCATATGTTATTTTTTTATTCCATTCTGCTTTTATCTCTGCCTGAACTTGTAAAATGTTCTAGGGAAGTATTTATTAGGTTGATATATTGGTGTTTGTTATTTTGATGGTGTTGCACAGCACAGGTGTGCTGCTAGTTTTGCCATCTTTTATATTTTTCAACGCAACCCTTCAAAACTCAATGCGGCAAGTCCAATCTAATGTGCTTATAAAGCGAAGGTTGCATGTAATTAACTGAGCCATTTTCTCCCGTAAGCGTCTCTAGGTATTATGCAATTATATGAGAGTCTATGTGGCGGATGGATTCAGAGTTGTAGAGTAAAATATGGGCATAGCTTTCTGTTTTGGAGAAAATGAGGTGATGTTAAGTGTATATATATATATATATATATATATATATATATATATGATGCTGCTTAGGTAGGAACCATTGGTTATAAAGGAGAATAATTTTACTATTAAATATAATGTTTATTTCATTTTTTTTTTCTAGTTTTCGTCAAAGAAACACATTATAAAGAAGAATAATTATGTTGTTTTTAAGGATGGTAACATGGTGAATCTAATATGATGGCTAAAGCATTATATTATACAACTATTAATAGTAAATATTATACAACAGAAATTGTGTTGTCTGACAATGACATTTTATAATAGTAAATATGAAATGAAAATTTTGATCAGATATTATCACCTATATTTTACAGCGGGGAGTAACGGAGTTCATTGAGTATAGATGGTTATTATTAGGCTACTTACCTTACAAATATGTGCAAATTTGCTGTGGCATAAAATGATGACGATTAGGCAGAAGTGGAAATTACTTCTCAGGATAGGCAAAATGCGTAGGTACCTTAACAGCGCTGTCTCTTTTAAGTGCATATATCAAATGCTCTAGGCAGTGCTGTTCCGTGAACAATTTTCTAAAAGCTTGTTGATTTAACTGTCGGCACGGTGCCCGGAACAGTCAGTTCACTTGGAGGACCATGTCAATGCTGGCTGATTGTGATAGACCGATGGATGCATCGGTGTTTGATTAAGTTAGAAAAGAAACCAAACAGCTAATTATTTTCTTGTTTCTTGCTCCTTCCCCTTCGTGAATTGCGGCTATTCCAAATGAGCTCGACTATTGCCAGCGATAAGAACAAAATAGTATAGCCATTGCCAGACTGCCTCAAAGAATTGTACTAGCCCTTGGCGGCTGTTGCTGCAACAGGGCAATAAGCATCTGTTGTTGCTCTCTCCTGAAGAAGACCAATCAAGTTTCATCTCCGAATATGGCTAGAAGCTAACAAGACACAGCACACAAGCAAAGGATATGAAGAAGTCGTAGACAGAACACCCCATACCAAGCTTTCGCCGACGGGCAGCAACGTGAGCAACCCAAGTGAGACTGAAGAGTGAAGGCCCACGTCCATTCCCGGAAGAAGCGGAGAGATCCTTTTTGGACCTTTTACCCAACAAGTGCGCGTCTCAGAAGCTGTCGCCCTCCTAGCTAGAGAGGAAAAGATGGAGACGCGTCAAGGTCACCTTTCGACATCCACGTGCACCAGGATGCGGCACACTCTGGCCCCAGCCCCGCCCGACGCACCCACTTTCGCCTCACCAATTGTAAAACAAACGGCATGTGTCGGTGAGCAGAATCCACTTGTACTCTTACTATCAATTATCTGCCGACGCCGAGCCCGTGCCGTAATCCGCGGAGCACCCAATCGCGCGCATGGAGAGCGGATTCATAGCTGATTAGTTTAACCCAAACGTTTGTTAATCTAATCAAAACTCCAAAGTTCCTGACCAAGGTTAACCGTGTAAAAAAAAGCATCCCCGGATCACGTGCAAGTGCCATTAAAAAGATGCACGAGGGAGCACGTGCGGTGTGGTGTGGTAGTTGGGTAGGGGATTCCCTTACCCTTGCCTCGGGATCCCCATCAAACTCACGTGACGCAATGTCCCATTCGCTTCACAGGGTCCATCCCCCTGCCCTTTCCCAACACAGCAGCTACTTTCACCCCTACCTCAATCCGACGGCTCAGAATCTCCGTAACTCTCCAAATACGACGACAAGGAGGAAAGAATTTCTTTTTCAAAAAACAAGTTCGTGGTCCCGAATGGTACAGGGACCGTGTGCCGAGCTGTCGCTTTTTGGCTCGTGCTAAGAGCGGGACCCTCCCGGCACGACCGGTGGTGCGCGTACGGAGCCTCATGAGAGTGAGTGCGCCCCTCTGTGCGGTCGCCCTCGTGGCCTGCGTTCTCTCTGCCCGAATACACACCAGCGTGTCCCTGCCGAAGCCTCGTGCTCGTTTGATACAAAGGTCGCTTCAACGGGTATCCCAACTAGCTCTATGTATTATGAGTTATGACTTACTCTTATTTTACTTTATTTTTTACCTTTAACCCATTTTTATCTAAATTGTTCACGGTAAACGGTTATACGTAGAAGCTGCGATGGGTGTCCCAACTGTCTGCGACACTGCACATGCCTTTTCATTGTTCCTATAAATGACCTTGTATTCATTTCTAAACAAATTGGGTACTTCTAGATTATCTTATACTTTTAGAGGTAGAGGTTTGAGATATTCCAGTGTATCCTAAAGACATCTGTAATACATGATTTAATTATATAGTTAATTCTTGAACCGAGGTTTGATATTGTTGAGTCTGTAAGACTAAAAAATTTTCTAATTTTTGGATTATTTCATGTTGTCTAAGAATTGTATTAGCAGAAGTTTTTATACTTTCTTACTGCCTAATCACAGATTCAGTAGACATTGATATACTTGAAATAATAGTATTAAGTTTTTGATTTAATTACATAAGATATGCAATGATAAAATTATTTTGTCTAACAAATCTTTTGTTAGAAGCACTTTGAGGATCATCTGAGATCATTCCTAAAGGATTATCTAAATAATTACTAGATTCAACTAGTGCTTTTTGATAGTCAACATCTTGATCTATCGCTCTTGGATATTCCTTCGTAGGATTTACTATTCTTCAAAATTTTTCTGCAACTTTTCAAGTAAAGCTGTTGTTTTTGTTGTTTGATAGTCAAAGATTTTTGATTGTTTTTGAAGATGTTCTAATATGTCTTTAAGCTCTGCTGTGAGCTGTTTCTGTAGTAATAAAGATCTTTCAATCTCTTTTACCATAGTAATCAGATGGGTGTACTGATTTTTAATATATTCTTGGTTTTCATGAATATTGCGTAAAAGCATATTCTTTGTTATCATTTCTGTATGTATTGTTTTCCATAATTCAGTACATAAATGATTAAAGTCTCGGAGGCTTTCAGCCTAAGAAATTTGTAAATCTATGATTGTGTTTAACTGAGCATTCTCAGTATGTAATTGATGAACATATCTGCCATTTTCTTTTGGAAAATAGCATTTATGTTTTGTTGCTTGGGAATTAGCTTGTATTTCCCAATAATTTTGTGGTAAACTTAAAGATAGATAACCAATATCCATCTTTTAATTCTTGTTAGGTTTCTTTTGTCCTAACAAGGTTATTGACATTCGTAGGTTTTTAACCGTAAGCTGTGTCTTAATGGTTTGTTTATGTTTGTAAACATAATTTAGTTTAAAGTCAGGACGCTTTTGTGAATAAATTCTCTTCATTAGAGATGTAATCTAAAAAGATATCAGATAACCAAATTAATCTTTGATAGATCTACTAGGTACTGACACATAATTTTATGGAACCCTGTTAGTCTTGTGTAAAGAGAGAGTAGCTAAGGAGTAAGAATAAGAACTAGCTATAGATTCCTGGACATTAATTCCTATAAAGGCGTTACACTTACCACTGAGGGGCTTTTCTTTCTGCCCCATACACTTATTCCCTACACCTCTACAGCGCCTGTGAAGCGTGGTGGGTGTCCTTGTTCTATACCTGGTTCATGCAAAATGCCCCAGGTGGTACAAGTGGAAAATGAAACTGATGGTTCAACACCACCAAATGATGAAGAATAAATCCTATGGATCATAAGAAACCCTATTAATAAGCTCCATAGAGAATATGAAAAAGAAGATGTTTGCGAACATCCTCTAGATAATAAAATTGAATCAGGAAATCCCGATGTAGATAATCTGATTCGAGTTCTAGAAAAGGATCAAATATTTGGTTCAAACCCCCAAGCTCATTGGGATAAAAACAAACTTTTTTGTACACTGAAAATCAAAGACCCTGGTTTTCAGATTACAAATAAGAAAATCACAGCAACAAATGCAAACATTGCTGAATTTAAAATGCACATTGATGACTTATTAAAACTTAATATGATAAGAAGAAGTACGTCTCCGCATAGATCTCCTGCTTTCATTGTCAATAAACACAGTGAACAAGTTCGGGAAAAAACGAGAATGGTAATTGACTATCGTCGTCTAAATGATAATATAGAAGATGATAGTTATGACATTCCAGATAAAACAGAGTTAACAACCTCTATACAGGGAAGCACGTTCTTCTCAAAATTTGACTGCAAATCTGGTTTTTGGTAAATCAGAATGGCAGAAGAATCTATACCATGGACAGCTTTTACATGTCCATTAGGAAGCTTTCAGTGGCTTGTTATGCCATTTGGACTTAAAACTGCACCTTCAGTATTCCAAAGGAAAATGGATGAGGTGTTTAAACCTTATCAAGAATTTGTTTGCGTGTATATAGATGATATTCTAGTACATAGCAAATCAGAAAAAGAACATACAAATCATCTAAAACTTGTATTACAAAAATTCTATACAAATGAGATTATTGTTTCAAGACAAAAATCTCAATTTTATAGAAAAAATATTGACTATGTAGGAGTAGAAATTGGGAACGGAACTATAACACTCCAACCTCATATTGTTTCTAAAATAAAAACCCTTGAGGTTACAGATACCAAGAGTCTTCAACAATTCTTGGGACTAATAAATTATGCTAAGTGGACGCCTCTACTCAAAATTAAGTCTGACTGGTGTAAAGAAATTTAACACCTAAGACTATAAACAAATTGATAAAATCAGGCAATTGGTAGACACACTACCTTTGCTTAAATTGCCATTGGACAGTGATTACCTTATTATTCAGACAGATGGTTGTGAACACGGATGGAGAGCCATTCTTCTTCGCAAATCTCATAAATATGGTACAGAACCTGAGACTATATGCAGATATGCTTCTGGCAAATTTTGAGAGAAAAATGTTACTAGCAGCATTGATCAATAGCTTCTAGCTGTTTGCTACGGCTTAGATGCTTTTAGATTATTTCTGTTAAATAAAAAGGAAATATTAATAAGAACAGATTGTGAAGCAATCGTAAAGTTCTTTAACATTAAAAATGAGAAACGTATCTCTCAAAAGAGATGGTTATCATTTATAGATCATTGCATTAATAATGCATACAGAATCATCTTTGAACATATAAAAGGTAAAAATAATGTCATTTCAGACATTTTATCACGCCTTTTATAAAAGCCAGAATAACACGTCTTCTTGGCTAAATATGATAACCTAAAGTTATCCATATACCTTTGTTAAAGGTCGGCTAAAATAACAAATATAATTTTTTAGAAAATGACTTCTAGTAGTTTTTTAAAAAAAACATTAAAAAAATAAAAAAAAACCACAAAATCCCCAACCAATGGCTTCGCCCGGAGCTCACCCATGATAATTAATTTGCGAGGAGCCTAGAGCAAACACGTAAGCGCGTTCGCCTAAACCCGGGTATTAGTTATTGCCTTCTTACACACATGCCTACCGAAGCCTGCGCAGCGTGCACTCCGTGTTCGACGAGGGCCAGCAGATCCTGGGTTGCATGAACCGGAATTGAACCAGCTGCTGGCAACGGGAACTGCTTGCAACAGTCCCTTGACGTACGGGTAAAAAGATCATTTATGGCGATCACAGAGTAAAGCAATAGGCATAGTACATACTCAGCCTGGCGTCGTCAGAGATGATGCACTGGCAAGTTATATAAGTACTGATTACTGAATGTGCAGGTTGAGTCAGGGCTTACTAGTCGACTGTACGCAAAGTCAATTAAAATGCAAGTCACGTCAGTATGACATGAGCGCGAGTCATTAACAAAGTTTCAGAGGCAGAAGAATACGTACGTCAAAAAAAAAAAAGAAGAAGAATACGTACGTCCTTCAGTAACCTGTTCTTTTGGGACGATGGCGTGGCAAATGTGGCAGTCTCACATGTCCTGGGGATAAATATCAGATGGCATCAGGTAAAGGGGGTGAGAGAGAGAGAGAGAGACAGAGCTGCGGGATTTAGAAAATAAGAAGGGGAAGGATCGAGTGCTCGAGTCACAAGCCTTTGCAATGGCCCTCATTACTTCTACAGCGGCGTTCGTTTTATTATTCCCTCTCTTCTCATCAGGATCAGCAGCACTATTTGTAACACGGTTGCGACTTAGTGAGTGCCCGACTGAGCTTGAGAAAACTGTGCCGTGATCCATTGATTGGATCCCCCTCCCTCGCTCTTTCACTGCACACACTACCTCTTTCCACTGTGAAAACAACAGGTTTTGTTAAAAAGGTAGCTCGGATCAGTATCACTGCCGTTCCATTTCCACATAGGCCCTTTGCATTGTCATGGCACATCAGGAGTTGGAGATGATGGACTTTGGGATGGCAATAGGAGATGGCTATTCTACAAGCTCAGCTGTTGTTCCACAATTTTCTGCTACTTCGCCGGCGTATCACTACGGATCTCTTCCGGCCACGGCTGATACCGGTCTCCCCCTCGATGAGCTCCTCGACTTCTCCAACAAAGATCTTTTCCCTTCTGTTGCCTCTGACGGGGTCCGCTATTACGGCACCGTGGCGAATGAACCAGCATCGTTTATTGCAGACGGATCGATGACTGGGAAAGCGCTCTCCGTTCCTCAATTTCAGAATAATTCCCCCTTCGACCTTTGCATTCCAGTGAGTAGTGCAATAGAAAAGTTATGGTTAATTTTGGAGTCGTAATGGCCATAAGATAAGCTGTGATTAAAATATTGATGATGCTATGCAGCAATGCGAGGATGCGGCGGATCTCGAATGGCTTTCCAAGTTCGTAGAGGACTCTTTCAGTGACGCGCCTTGCTATGTCGGTTTTGGGGCAATTGCACCCTCCTGCCAGGCGAAGCTCAGGATGGACCAATCGTCGGCCAGCGGTCGCGGAGCTCGTAGCAAGCGCTCGAGGTCTGCAGCCGGGACATATCCGGCCGCCGATTGGTCCTCGCTGGTGGTGCCACTGGTGCAGAACTCGCCTTCGTCTTCGTCGTCTTCCTCCGAGATTCAGCCTTCAAAGCCGAAGGCGGGCAGCGCCGGAAAGATCAACAAAGGGAAGAAGATCGTCCGCCATGGCGGTGACGGCGTAGGGGGAAGTGTGGGCGTCGAAGGCGGGGTGCGGCGTTGCACGCACTGCGCATCGGAGAAGACGCCGCAGTGGCGAACTGGGCCGCTGGGGCCGAAGACGCTATGCAATGCGTGCGGCGTGCGGTACAAGTCCGGGCGACTCGTGCCGGAGTACAGGCCGGCGGCAAGCCCCACGTACGTGCTCACGCAGCACTCCAACTCCCACCGCAAGGTAATGGAGCTCCGCCGCCAGAAAGAGATGCTTGTCATCCGTCACCACGAGAAAGCTACCTGTGTGGCTCGGCCGGAGCCGCTGCTGGGCGACAATGGGGTCTGCTGAGTTGCAGCCGACGTCGACGGCGGTAGACAGACAGTACCCTCAACTAAAATTATCGTTCTTTTTTCCAAATTTGTGCTCCAATGATTAATTCTTCTTCCTCGGGTTCTGCTGTGAAGCATATGCGAATTGGACGGTTGAGATCGTAGTAATTGAAGTTTATTTTAATTTGATTCTTTCCGCACTTATTACTTCCCCACAAAATGTATTGCATGCGGAATTGAAAGAAATAGAGGAATAAGAGGAAATAAATAAAGAAAAGGAGGTAATAAAGAGGAGGAATGGGGAAGCACATGACATGCCGCCGGGCATCTACAATCCTGAAGAAAATAAGTTATTTGCCCATCACGTGACGAGATAGCGTTGATAGTGCTGGAATTCATAAGGGACGGAAGAGTAGAATTTTTAGGGAGAACCTAATAAGGAAAGCAACATGTATTGTTACATTACCTGCACAATAAGAGAGGGCATTGTTACCCGACGTTATTAGTATGTCAACTGCCTTGCCGGTGATCTTTAAACTTGGTTATTTATGTAACATCTCTATCCGCTGTGTTTAAAGGGGGATGGAAAGTGGAAGGAGAGGGAAAGTAAGAAGAAAAAAATAGTTTTGATTGTTTAATAAAGTGGATGGAAAGTAGAAAAGAAATAGAAAAGAAAACATTGTAGTAAAAGTGCATCAACAGTGCATAATTTTCTCACAGCCTCGTTTTCATCTGGATAAAAAATTTAACAATAATAAATACCTTTTCATCCTTGCTGCTTTTCTTCCTCTTCTTTCCTTCTTCGATTTTCTCCCCTCTCACTTTCCATCCGCCCTTTTCAATCTCTCCCAAATCTTACTTATCCATTATCACCAATAATTTAGTTTAATTTGATTCATTAATTTTGATTTTAAGATTTCCATGACATGATCGTGACTAGATTGGTCTAGATTTTTAATCAATAGTTAGATAGTTCTACATTTTCAAATCTACTTAGATCGACCTTTATTTATGGCCTTGAGATGTCTAGTTCACTTCTAAATATTATCCTTCTAATCTAATCCGATGATTAAAATGTAATTGTTGTATTTTATTTATTTGAGTTATATTTTCTAAGTACACCCATAATTTATATTACGTGCGCTACAAAAGAATAATAAATAAATTGAAGACCTCAAGATTCAAATATATATATATATATATATATATATATATATTATGCCTTCGCCTCGGCGCCTCCGCCATAAATAAATATAAGCCTGTTCTCTTCAAATCTTCTTCCTCACTTTTAACCGTCTCCGCCGTGTCTTTTTGTCGCAACTTGCGTCGTCGCTGCTCAACGCCATGGAAGTTTGATAAAGGATATGGAGATCTTGAGAGGAAATATTCTCGTCCATGCCTCTGTCCATCTGGAGCTCGCCGAGTGCTACCTCGAAATGGTATCGCCTTCTTCCTCTTGTTTTATCTTTCTGTAGGTGCTAGGGTTTTGTTTTATTCGTGATCTGTTCACGCGACAGAGGTATTCTTCATATACTACGATATATGAGTTCTTTTGATATGTTCGATTTCATTTGGATCTTCTTTTTTCCGTTTCCATGTTTTGGGATCGGGCTCTGACACTCCTTCGAGTTGGTGCATTTCGTTCCCTCTCCATAGTTATACGCGGTTCCATGAATCTTGCATTTGTTTTTCCTTGATCTGTTATGTACCAGAATTATTGTTTTAAGCTGATTCTTAGGGTTGCGCGATTTTTCCTTTTAGTTTTTTGGATTTCGATCTTTGCTTCCTTGTTCGATGTTTTACTGTCGAGAATCTCTCCGATGTGGTATCCCCTTCCCTCCTTTCTATCTCTCTAGTAGATTCCATAGTCACTATCCTCTTATGTATCCCTATTCGATGTGCTAATTTGTTGGGTTTTTGATCTGTGGTCAGAATCGATGGCATATGACCGTTCTTGAGGATGCGGGCTTGAGGTATTATAAGGTAGAAGGCAGGATGCTATAGGTTGCTGCATATAGCTTAGAGCCTTAGGGAAAAGCGGAACTTATTTTTAACAAAACTGAGCAAGAAGTCTCAAATATTAGAATGAAAACACATTTTCATGGAGCCTTGTACAGTTTGTCTATCAATTGGATGGGGTTGGGTATTGATTGGATAGCTCTTAGCTAGCTATTGAAAATATCGTTTTAGGCAGTTCTAACTGTGGTGTCTGGTAAACTAAATTTCATAGTTCATTTTGATATGCTATTACAATAGACTTAAGCTTGTAAGCAGGATTAATGATTGAGCTTTCGTATTAACTAATCTTGTATCAGACTGTAACCCTGCACGCAGAGTGAATAGAAGGCGAGGAGAGGAGAAAGGTAGGGAGTCTATGCAGATAGAGAAGAGGGGAGAGCGTAGAGAGCACAATAACTCAGTTTAATAATTCAGTGTAATATAATATTGACTTGAGCTTTTAAATGGATTGATAGTTGAGTATTGTTATTGAATGATGCAAGACTTGGTTATTGGGAAGAGTAGGTAGGCTAAAAACGAGAGGAGCTTCAAAGATGAGGTAGATTCTATTCTTGGAGCATTTCATATTGTGGCCAAACATTAAATTTGGCAGTGGCTATGCAAATTCATAAAATTTATACCAATAATAATTTATTATTTTAGAAGTTGTTTTTTCTAATATGAAACAACAATGATTTTAAAAAATCATATGTATTTCATGACTTTAGCCATTAGTTTAGGGCTTCTACATGCAAGGGACTTTGAAATGTAGGTTTTTTTGGAAGAGCTATCATATCAACTAATTTATTTGAGGCAATAACCCAATTTGTATAATTCTTTCTATTATGCTATTTTAATTACTTAAGTTTCGAAACAGGATCATTTGTTGAGCTTTCATATCAACTAATTTACTATTAGGCTGTTGAGAAGAGCAAGAACAAGAGATTAATGTGGAGAGGGGAAACAAGAAGATAATGGAGAAACCCTACACTCATGAGGAATAGAATGGGAGAGGAGAAGGCAGGAAGTAGATGTCTTGAGGGATAAGGAGAAATTAGGGTAGAGAACACGGGGGGCATTAAGTCAATCCAATAATTTATTCTAATATGCTATTATAATTGGTTAAAGCCTATAAAAGGATTGGTGGTTGGGCTTTGATACTAAGTGCTACAAGACTTGGTTGTTGAGAAGAGTAGATAGACTAACAAAATGAGTTGAATAAAAGATAAGAGGGAATGAGATATAACGGTGAGAGATTCACAGAGACAAGTATAAAGTGAGGTAGAGAGATAGTGAGAGAATTGTCGGAAGAAGAGGGTTGAAGAGAAACCTTGTGCTCAAAGGGAATATAAGAGGGGGCATATGCCTGGTAGAGGTAGACCAAAGATAACGAAAGTGATTGCCACTCAGTTCAATGTTTAATTATAATTTACTGTTACTACATGTTTGCCTATAAATATGTTTCTTTAAAACAAATAGCCAGATAAACAACACTTCAGAGATCTTTGTATTTGCACCAAAGTACTATTTCTCATAGTTTAAGGGTGTCTAACTAGATCTTAGAGTTTAAGGGACGCCACTCAACATACAGAACTTTGGAAATTGAATTGAAAACATGCTAGAAATGCAAGGTGCAAAAGTAAACTATGTGAGGTTTTCTTGTTTTAAGATAATTCTTTAGTTCCTATAAGTAGATCTTTACAAAAATAAATCTTGACCAAGAAAAGTTACCACTAACACAATTTAACAACCACCCTTCTTATCTTTACCTAATAATCCGATCGTATTTAAATAAATACTGCATATACACTTGTACTTTTTGGCTTGTATGCATCAACTAGCTATGAAGTTGATCATGGTTTGCACTAAAGTACTATTTTTGATAATTAAAGTGACACCTGACGTTATCTTAGGGTTTAAAGGATACCACTTGGCAATCGATACCTTGGAAATTTAATTGAAAGCACATTTTGAAAATGCAAGGTGTAGAAAAGACTATAGATTCTAATAATATTGAAGACTACTTTTAGTAGTACCCTTTTCTTTAGAGGTGGATAATGGGACGAGTTGTGTCCTTTGACAGCGTAACCCAACAAAGCAAATAGGTTATGCTCGATGTGGTAAGTCAACTCGGGCCGTCTTGCATGTAGGTCTTCATCTTGATTGGTCAATAGGCTATGCTTGACGTATATTAGGTTAGTGTGGACCATGGGCTGTTAGCATATTGACCACATTGAAAGGTCTATATTGTTTCTGGTAATGATCGTCCTCTTTGAACACTTTTTTGCAAATAAAATGGATGTTTGTGATCATAATTTCTTTGATCCCAGATATACACTTTCTCGTTGATATGTTGTAGGTGCTTGATAGTCAACCACGCAAACGTGGTTCAGTTGCTGTATATCTCTATGTTTTGGTAGTATCTTGTGCATTATTGAGTAAATCTCATTTTTTGGCATCATATATGAGAGTAAATTATTTGACCCGTTAATATTTAGAAAATGAAAGTGGAAATTGAGAAACATTTTAATTTTTAGGTAAAAAGTTTGTATTATTGTGTTTCCTCCACAAGATAAACCCTGTAAATAGACATTGGCCCT
Organism: Costus lasius; assembly: GCA_027563935.2. Classification (NCBI taxonomy): domain Eukaryota; kingdom Viridiplantae; phylum Streptophyta; class Magnoliopsida; order Zingiberales; family Costaceae; genus Costus; species Costus lasius. The sequence goes on along the minus strand of CM050451.1, from coordinate 118,823,081 downwards.
TGATTTATTCGTATTCCGTATTGAATGATGACTGCAAATCTCATTTCCTAAGCCCCCACCAACCTGCCCCACACTCCATATTTTATTCTGTTGAAATTGCATGCCCTTCAAATTATTTTGCATGTGCAACTTGGTAAATTTAATCTTAAAGTGGAATAATCTAGAAGTATATTCGGACGTTTGACACTGAAATGTTTTCTAATTTTATCGTGCACCTACTTAGTTTCGAAAGTAAGAACCTCAAAGCTTTCCATGGCATTGATAAATTTTGTGGTCTATTTTTCCATTCAAATGGAAGAATTTAGAACTATATGTAACCAGCTTGAATGTTTGAACTATATTTAAACATTTAGGCTGTTCCCGGTTGAAATGGAACAATTTATATATAATTTTGTGTACTGATTTATTTTTTTTACTGTAATAAGGAACGTAAATAGTTTTCAGCTACGGAGTTTCAGTTTATCATAGTTGTTCGATTTTACAAAGAAGCGAATTCTTTCTACTATTCGGGCCTTTTATTTGCTGTAGTAAGCAATTTAATTGGGTGGTGAGCTTTTCTGCTTATAACGTGCAGTCGTCGTCGTAGTTTTGTTTGCCATGCATTCTCTGATTGTAATGGGACGTAAGCTCTTGCTGATGTTCTTAACCTCCCATATTGAGCTTCCGGCGTGCGCCGCCGAGACTTACGGTTCAGAGGTAACATCTGCACTGAGACAGGCGGGCCTAGCTCGGTTGTAAGGTAACATCTATACATCTATACATGTATAATATTAATATTATACATGTTAATATTCAGAGGAACTGAGAATGACAGCTTATTAATGCCGTAGAACGGTATTCTAATGGGCCACAGAAGTGGGGTATGCTGCTCGTGGTTACGGACCATTTAGTGGCGTTAGTTGGGCGACCGGACAATTTGTAACGACGGACGACATTATTGGGCCATTATGGGCGTGTAGTGTGTTGTAATGGAATGTCATATAAATGCGTCTCTAAAGGCCTTTAGTGGGCTGTTTGGGACAATTATCACGCTTGTAACGGGCCACAAGATAGTGTTTTTGAAAACGTGAAGGGCTGAAATTATTACGCTTTAACAATGGGCCCTTTTTGTACGTAATGGATAAATATCGGTTTAATACGCAACCAATAGCGCCTGTAGTGGACTATAAGCAGGCAGGTCGTGTGGGGCAAGAGCAGCCTCGTGTGGGCCACAGACAGATGTATAATGAACTTCCAGTAAGGCCAACGGCCCAAAACGAGTTATAAACTATCGGGCCTGTAATGGGCATCATGTCCTCATATCGGGCGTAAACGGGGCTGTCAGTGGGCTACTAATCGTCCTGTAAATGGGCCAATTGTAAGGCCAGAGGTAGGCTTTTAAATGGGCCTTTATTGGGCCACTATCCCTTAAACGGGGCTAAATTAATTCTAGTAATGGGCCGATTAGTGGGCCATGAACGAGTTTATAAAACGTCAATAATGGGCCAATGGGCCTTTAAATGGGCCGATATTAATTTAATAACGTGCCTTTAAATGGGCTAATATTTGGGTATAATGGGCCGAGACGGGCCGAAATGTGACTCTAAGTGGGATCTTAAACGATACTGAAATAGGCCTGTAATGGTCCTTTACACACGTCTGTCGTACTGGTCATATTAGCAATCGTAATAGTGGGCGTTTAGTGAATATGGGCTTAAACGTAAGCAGGTCACGATTGTTATATGGGCCGTAAAAGAGCGGTATACAAATACGCATGCATTAATGTCTTAACAGGCGTTAACGGCCTTCTAATGGGCTGTTATTATCTTGAAATGGGCCTTCATTGGACTGTAATTAGGCTTTATTGGGTCATTGAGAAAAGGACAGCAGATGTCAAAAATTGGCACGTTATTTTATTTTTTGTGAGCCGATAAGACTTAAGCCGATAAACATTATGCAAGAAAATATCCCAAAAGACTTGACTTGGGCGCGCAGGGCGATGAATTTTTTTTAAATTAAAAAAAAGTAATTACAAACCTATCACGAAATATTACGCAAATCGCAGTCGAATTTCAGAGAAAATTTCAGTGAGCATCAAATGGCAAATATACCACGAAGTACTGCTCATGTCCACACTATGAAAATCAGGAACATAATTTCTGCACAATGTTTTGCATGGATTCAGGCAACACTAGCAAGAGAAATTTGATATAACAAAAAAAAAGTAGATATGCTAAACAAAAATGTTTTATATAAAAAAAATCAAAATGCAGCATATTGATCTCTTGCTGAAATTTGGAAATATGCTTAAAAAATTACATCGCAGGGAACAATCGTCATTTAGAAACAGAAAAAAGCTATTAACGTGTGAACGTACCAAGTGCTAAAATGCTAACGAGAACAATAATTTAAGCGAAAATGTCAATTAAAGCTTTTAACAAGATCAAAAACGAATATTACCCATTTGGATACTTAGGTTTGCGTTTGAGTACAGCTACTAAAATAGTGCGTATCAGAAAACCAATATCGAGTCAGGTTCAATTTTAAAGTAAAAAGGGGTACATGACTCTTGCATAATATCACAAAAGGGGTATCACAAAAGGGGTACACCTAGATGCTGAAACAAAAAAAAAAACAGGCTATGATGCATAATATCACAAAACAGTCATTTATGTTGAACCTAGAGTGTGATAAATTTAAAGCCCAAAAGTATTTTTTTTCCTTGAAGATTTTTTCTATATTCATATATTGATTTAATGTCTTATGTTTACTCTCTTAATCCCAAATGGTTCAAGGATGATATTTTAGTAACAATATGATTTAATTTAAATTTGAAATGAGATAAGAAAATTCCAATAGATAGCTTAGAAGACAAACCCGACCTATTAAAACTAAGACGACCACCAAGACTCATCATTAATCCTATCATGTTTAATGTTTGGTCATGAAATGCTCATATAGAACTGTGAAGGTTGGGAAACGGTATGGCACATGGATGACCACACGTTATGTATAATGAATGATATACGACATGCCCACGACCAAGGTCACTATTCTACATATAATCTTTAATCTTGGTCTTGCTATAGTAAAATTTAATTAATACACACAAGTTCCAAAACTCTTGAGTTGCTACACCTGGCATGTACCGTTTCAAATTAGTGCATCGACATAAACTGAGATTAAAAACTATATCTCTACCTATCTAGACAAATTACAAACCTTTCTAGCTTTAGTCTTCTCAGGAGGATCAATTGCTCATAGTTCTATTTAGGTGAGCAAGTCGATCATAACTCTCAGCTGATGCTTTATAATACAAAACCGACAAGAATACTCTGGGAAAAAATATTTAATTCTCACATCAGAAGGCAAAACACACTTTTACCTACCACCAGAGTTTAACCACCATAGCGATAAGCTTTTCAAATGCTAGTACCCAACCCCACACAATGGATCGCCAAACTGAACTATCCCTAATGGATATCCCTTGCAGAAGGATGTCACCTATACTTCGTCTTGGATGAAGGAATACGCAAGGATGCAATAAAATCTCACATAGCAGGTGTATTCCTTCAAATCATGGTTCGGGCAATGCAGGAAAATATTTGGCTAGCCACAGAGGAGGTTTTAGAGTAGTGGCTATGATTGCGGTGATAGGTTCAACGAAAATAGGTTTTGTTCAAATTGCATTTAAAGTTCTCCTTCCAATATCCAAGTGTTCTTGCTTTTTGTGGCTCTTAAAGTAAAGAAGAAATATATCCTAAGACTTTTTGATGATAAGTGCTACTCTTGTGCAAGGTTCAAAGCATTATGCAGCAATCTTTAGCATCTTGCCTTCTATCTTAGAATAACTCAAGCTACACAAGACCCAACAAAAGGCAACCCGTCAATGTGATCAACTATAGATGCCATGAATAAGAAAAAATCTAGCATCCATGCAATCTAGCAGAGAGATGCTAGGAAAAGATGATATTACCTTGGAGAAGTTTTTAAATATGAGCATATATTCAAATCCAAGAATAAAAAGAACTCGCGCAACAAGTGCAATAAGACCCTAAGAATCAGCGCAAAACAAGAATTCTAGTAAAAAAATATAGTGAAAATAACTACAAGATTCATGAATAGAGATTGAGAGGAAAAAAGAAAATGCAACAACTTGGTTGAGTGTGAGAGTTTGATCCCAAAACATAAGTGAAAACAAAGATCGAATGAAATTAAGCATATCAAAAGAACTCGAGTATCCAAAAAAATTGCCCCCAAATAATAAAGAAAGAATAGCCATCACATTAACAGATCAAGAATACAACAAAACCCTAGCACACATGGAAAGAAAGAAAATAGGAAGAAGACGATACCATTTTGAAGGAGCATTGAAGAATCTCGAACTTCTGCAATTGGATGAGGGGCATAGATGACAATATTCCTTCTCGTGATCTTCATACCAATCTTGTAAAGATCCATGGCGTTGAGTGGCGACACAAAGGAAAATGGCGAATAAGAAAAAAAGGGAAAGAAATGGCGGATGCGGTCATGACTCATGAGATGACAGAGGGCGGGTTCAAGGGAATTGAAAAGCTTTTCTCGGATTTGACCGGACTAGGGGGTCGCCACTTGCAATTATCTTGATGGAATGTCAACTAGCCACATCAACCGCTTCATCATGAGTTTATTCATAATTTGAGACTAATGGGCTGAGTATCTAGTTAGTCATTAGTGGATTGAGCTGCCATAGGCCAATGGAATGCACTTCTTTTTCTTCCAACAAGGAAAAAATAATGCACGAGACTGAAGCCAATCTAATAGTTTGCATATTTAAATAGAATTGAAAAAAAAAATATGTTGTGGCGTGTTTGTATATTATTTGGTAATTGATCCAAACATAACATATCAGTTAAAGAAATCAATTATTCACATAATTAGCAAATTAGAGCAGTTAAAACGATAATAAATGGTGTTAGAGACTTGTAATATTATGATAACAAATAGTTCAACTAAAAATATGACATTTTAATGGCACTACGACTAGTTTAACTTGATAAAATTAACAGTGCACTTATTTGGACAAATAAAAATATAAGTTATACTTTGTTTGACTACTTATTTCCCTTAATATATATACATATATGACCTTATAAGGTTGTAAATAATAAGACTAGTATATAAAAAAAATTGAAGAAAAATTTTCCAATGAGGCGATCATGATAAGGAACAAAGAGCTCGAAGAGATTGAGGAAACAAAGGCAACAATTGACTGAGATAACAGAGCGGAAATGGCTGAAGGTACTCGATACTAAGCAGAGAAATCATGCTATTAACTAGGTGCAAAGAGCAAAACGTTAGTGGTTGAAAAATGTAGATTATTACACGAATTCCACAACATAGCTAACAAACACAATCACATGTATCAATAACAAATTTGAAGGAACTTATGATTCGGTTCAAATTCACAAGATCTTTCATTCTAGGAATGTCTATGATGAATAAAAATATAGCTATCACGATCTCTCTCATTCCTATGGCAACTAGTAGTTTCGCGCAATCCAAAACTGATTGTTGAATTTGAAATGCTCCAAAAGATCTTTGGCAAGGTTCATTAAGGTTCATAGGAGAAACACAGCAGCGAATTTTTTCCATTCCATTTAGTTACCTTCTCTAGTTTTCTAACTCCACTCATGGTAGCCCCAAAGAGGCAAGATTGCTTAGCCTACCAATTCAACTATCAGATGGCAATTAAGAAATTGCCAAAATGAATGTCCAAAAACTCTTCAAATATCAATAATTTGAAGTGTTATTCGCTTCTTGTTGTGGAGATTTAGGGGATTATAATTTAAGTCAGCAAAGATCAGCAAGTGATATTTACTGAAATATCCAGCGGGCGTAAGAGGATCTGATGCTTGCCTGCATCCCATCAGACCCAAGCATGTTTGAGAGGGGAATCTGAGTTTTTAGCTTCTACATTCTATGAACTATGAAGTGGCTACATCATCAGGAATAATTATCCAGATGCACCTTACAACTATGCATATGCGCATGAAAAATAAACAATGACAAATAAAGTACTCTTTTACACATTATTATATTTCAAACAGATTTAGATACAAAACATAAGATACCAGGACATATTAGGGAATCGTCTACATCATGCCTGGGGATCCTAAAAAACTTGTGTTCTACTAAAATCTATAATGGTCCAGGTGATATGAACCAATGAAGCAAAGCAAAACTGTCACAGGGACTGTAGTTGTTACTTGATGCATAGGTAATATGTTAGTAAATTTATAAAAAGTATAACTACATGTATTTCGTGCAATGCAATGCAAACATGTAATTTCGCACATTGCATGTACCATACAAGCAAATTATCTGTAAATTGACTTTAATTGTTTCAAATGCATAATGATATTAATTTTCTGCTACTATCTAGAGTACACTGCATGAAATCTACCATGTTGCAAGAGCAACATCATGTTCGGGAGTAGCATTTTAAGTCGCTCTAACTATAAATAGACAAGTAAAAAATAAATTTCCACAAAATAAATAGAATCACTAAGTAATATGCACAATCACTCTGAAGGGCACAGGGATGCAAGGAAGATGTGGAGTCACTAACAATAACCAGAAACTGCTAACCAAGATCAAGCAGCCACGAAATATATTGCCTGCGATTGATCAAAGACTGGAAGAATTTTGCAATGATCTGGCAACGGATTGAAGCGCCAAGCAAGGTGTCGAACCTTAGTTTGTGCATTACTTTGATATCAAAAGGAACCCTAAATCAAAGAAAACCAGAGGACAATTACCTTATGCGACGATTGGAGTCAAACCGATCGAGAAGAGATCTCATCGTTCCCAACCCGAATCTCATCTAACATTCGCGACGTGAGACATAAATTTACTTTTACTGATGGAAGTATAGGGGAGAGGGATATCAAGACTTCGCAAGATGCTTACCAGATTTGGTAGGCTTTGGCGAGCGGCGATTATGTCGTCTGACGGCGAAAGGAGCAGAGAGAGGAGAAGGAAGCTGCCGAACGACTTGCCTCGCCCTAGCTTTCGGCGTCCCCTCCCATCGGCGATGGACGGTAATCGCTTCTTCAATTAAAACGGGAAATGCCGAACGACTTGCCTCGCCCTAGCTTTCGGCGTCCCCTCCCATCGGCGATGGACGGTAATCGCTTCTTCAATTAAAACGGGAAATGTTTCTTCGGCTGGTGCGTATGTAGGCCTGGCAAAAAATTATACGACCCGCCAACACGACACGATACGATACGACACGAGTTTTCACGGGTTTGGATTTAACATAATCGTGTTTCGTGTCATTATCGTGTCGACCCGTTTATGACACGCTAAAATTCGTGTCGTGTCGTGTCGTGTCGCGGGTTGACCCGTCTAACCCATATATAATATATATTATATAAAATTAATAATTTATAGATAATTTTAATATAGTGAGTTAAACAGGTTATTCATGTCGTGTCGTGTTGTGTCATCTAATAACTTTATATTATAAATCGTGTCAATCGTGCCGTGTCGTGTCGTGTCACCTGTGAAATAAGCGGGTCGTGTCTGTGTTTCGTATATTGACACGTATACATAAACGGGTCGTGTTCGTGTCAAGCACAATCGTGTCACGTGTCAAGTATGACACGACACGTTATGACACGTGAAACACGAATTGTCACCCCTATGCGTATGTATATAAACATACGTTAATGAGTAGATGGAATTTCCCTCCAAAAATTCAAAGTTTACTTTAGGCATGTGTGGGTGAGTGATATTGAGAATTTTCCCCGTGTATTCGAGAAACTATGGGTGAGTGATATTGAGAATTTTCCCCGTGTATTCGAGAAACTAAAAAGTGAAACAATATAATTGTGAAAGTAAACATGTAATATGCATGTGTGGGTGACAGATTGAAATTTCCCAGTTGCTCTCTTGTTTGCCCTTTTTTTTCAGCTACACCGCCTGCTTGTGGGTGGTTTTGTTCCTTCTACCTATTTATTGCCCTTTGCGGTCTTGTCACTTATAGCTCGCTCTTTTTTTAAAAAAAAAATTATTTATTTTTATAATCTAAGAGGCTAACACACTCTTTCACTCAAAAAATGAAATGGCAATACAATCTATTTAAGTTGTTCGGATGTATTACAATAAGCTTGTTTGTTGAATAATATTACAAAAATATTGAAAGGGCAACGCATATTATACAAGTGATTTCAGTGTGGAGCTGCCGATACTGCAATGAACAGATAAGAAATGCCCACATGCAGACATGCGTATGTTGAGCAGCTGATTTCACATTTGCAGCACCTCACGCTGATTCTGTCCCAGCCCACACGCCTCAAGCTTCGGGCTCATTAAACATACAACAACTGATAACTTCTTATGCTAAACAGTTGGAAAACAAAGCCTCTCTGCCCAACTCCTTTCAGTTTTCCACTTCCACCTCTTTTGGCCATTGTTGAGCCCGAAGTATACGCTGCAAGGAAAACCGAGCTCAATTCTTTATTCTTGGAAAGCGGGTGAGGGTTTTGAAATAAAATTTACCCTTTTGAAAAATCTCCCGCCCTTTCTGCCCATGCCAGTCCCTACAAGGCCGGCAAGGACGGATTTGGAATCTGGCCGCCACTTCAACTCCTTGAGGACTGAGAAAAGGCTTGAGAGAGCAGGAGATACTTCATTGTCTTTTACATTATTGCATGAGACAACAACAAGACTCTGCAAATCTATCCAAGATAAAACTACTGATTCAAAACCTTCTGTCGTTAAGAGTGAGCATCCCTCCAATGACACAAACTTCACCCTCCTACCGAGAGAAAAAATAAGAAAAATATAGCTCATCCACAACTTTAGGCACTCTTTACACAACCATAAGAAGCTAACAACACAATCAATGAGACCAAATTAAGATGAATTTTGAGCCAAAAAGAGACAACATGTGAGAACATGTTTACTTTATTCATTAGTTGGATGACAGTGTTTAATTTTCTGAATTTGATAGTATATAGTACTAATGTTAAACATAGGAGTAATAATTGTAATAAACCAAGTGTATAGTATTAACAACTGAGACAAGCAATAAAGGGTAAAGCATCCAAAAAAAATTTAAAAAAAATTGAAAGTGTCATTGTCATACATTTCTGCTCAATTTAGCTCTGCGTATAGACCATAACATTTCATAATACGTGTATTCTCCAAAGTTTAGAAGTTTAGCACATTCAAGATTAAAAAAACTATAGATACACTTACTGTCCGCATTAAGCTCCAAAAGAACTGATTGGATATCAAATAGTATCCAAAAATAAGCCATGTAAACTAAAGTTAAGACTTGAATCACGACAAGGGCAACCAAAATTCAGGAGTGGAAGAATCAATATTAGTTTTTACATAAGGTCAAGATTTTCAAAATAAACAAATGGATATTCGTGCACAAGCAATAACCAATTGAGTTTATATTGGCTAGTAAGAAACATCTAAGTTATATAAATAAGTAGGGAAATAGATAAGAGGATGGGAGAAATAGTGGCATGTAACTATGCAAAATGAATAATAAATGACAAATTAGCGTAGTTATTGATCACTAATTGTCTATTCTATAATGTGAATGAAAATACAGGATAGCGTGTATCAACAGTAACTGTAAATAAAAAGTCATCGGTTGTAACAAAACATATATAATAAGCAAAACAAATATTTATCAAGAAATAACAATGTCACTACAAGAACCACAAAAAAATGTTCTTCATGCACAAAAGCTTGAAATAAATGGAGAAACAGAAATCGGCATTTTTTCCAAATAGACTAGCACATTGTTTGATTAATTAATCTATATTGGCAACCTTTCACTCTCATTTGGTATTTAATATATTTGAGATGTCAAGTTCCAAATTAGGCTAAAACCTAACCCAGATAAAAATGTGTCAAAATCCATGTAATAATACATGAATGATGGATGGATACGGAACAAACATATTCAGCTCAAGTTAGATTTTCTTTCCTTTATTAGGCCATTACCACTATATCATCAAACATCAACTTGGTTGAATACATGAATTTAAAGTTGAAACCATTTCAATCCATTTCCATAAGAAGAGGTGAAAAAAATAATGGTAGACTTCTAAGGAATATTCAATTATACCACAATACATCTTTAGCAAAAGTAACTTGTGTTGTCTCTATGATTGAAGAGATTGAGATAAAATAGATCCTTTCTTATAAGTTGTCTCTATGACTAATTTGTATATGATGTATCCTACTTTAGTATACATCCATACATGTTGATTCTATATTGGATAGTAAATAATTATTAGTTGTTTGAAGAAAAAAGGTCAAATGAGCTAAGAGTATGATTATGAAATCTAGAGAGAGGACATGAATTTGTTGACGTTATTTAAGTCTAGAAATTACGTGGAGAATATATTGGACATTGGAAGATAAATGACACTTATCTTTGTATAACTGTATGAGATGAGGACTACTTGCAAAGAAACTTTGACAGGAGAACGAGTTGATATTAGAATTTGCAACGAAAAGTTATTGGCTAATGAAATATTTTAATAATGAATACAGCAACATATAATTGGAGCTGAGTTGCTTGGGTACACCAGATAATTTCTACACGGACGATGGGGCATAGGAAACAACATTTGATCAATGTACTAAGGCATGAAAGCTTCGTTACTGCTCCAAGCATAGGTACTAACCAAGTTATATAATCACCAAAAAGGACTCATTGCAAATGATAAATCACTACAACACGTAATAAAATGAGTAAACTTGAATCTAGATTACCCAATGGTCATTTTAGTTGAGCATTTGTTATTCTCCTTGCATTGTATTTTATGTAGGGTGCAATACTTTTTCTTATAATTCCAAACATGCGATATATGTTTTCCAAAATTATGGAGTCATGAAACAAACATGAATAGTAAAGATAATATATGAGAAAGAAAAAAGGAGTATACCTGCAGATGCACGCAAGACCGAACATGTCATTATCAAGTCCCCAACAATTTTCAATCACAAGATCCCTAACCGCTTCACAAATCATAAACAATGCGCGCAAGCTTCTTTTATCCCGGAGCTGGCATCGCTGTATTTGCAGCGTCTCAATGGTTGGGCACGTTCCGAGATGCTCTAATGGCCCTGGTTCAGTGTCCATTCTTCTGCAGCTCTGGAGTCTAAGAGTCTTTAGGTTCCTGCAGAAAGACAACGCGGAAATCCACCCAACATCCATCTGGTGATCGGTGATGGTCAATTCCTCGAGCATCACGCAGCACCTCCCTATGGCCGAGATCCCGTCGTAGCTCCCTTCGCAGGCACCGAGCTCCAACTTCACAAGACGCTTGCATCCATGACCAAGTATTGTGAGCCCAATATCAGTGACTCCAGGCCCACGGTAAAGCCCATCGACAGATGCCACTAGCCTCAGGATTTGGAGGTTCTTGAATGCGGATATGGGGCGTAGGGCTAGGTCGGAACATCGGTGGAGTTCCAGCTCCTGTAGAGTGTCGCATCCCTCGGAGATCGCCATGAGCCCAGCCTCGGATGCAACGGCGACTAGAGATAGCTTACGGAGAGCAGGGCAGTCGCGTGCAACGATCTGGAGACTGCGATCTATGACATCCGGGTCCAGGAAGCGGCACTCACCAACTTGAGCACCTACCTCGGTATCAAGGGAAACGGAGTAGGTGCCCCGGGACAGCAGGGACAGTCCTCTGGCACAGGAGGGGGACCCGAGGGATGCCGGAACTAGGTCGAAATTCGTAAGATCGGGAAAGCGGACGGGGAGGCGGCGGTGTTCGAGGAAGGACAAGTCGAGGAGGGTGAGGGAGTGGCGAAGGCGGCCAACGAGGCGGAGCCATCTCTTGCAGACGACAGAGGCAGGAAGGCGGAGAGGATCGGGAACGGCGGCAAGGATGCGGAGGAGCAGCTCGTCGGATAGCAGCGCGGTGAGGTCGTCATCGCCACCGGACCGAGGCGGGGGGTCCTTTAGGGTAGGGCTATGATCGCCGAGCTGCATTTTGAGGACCATATGCTTGAGGGGTTTGTTGGCGACGGCGGTGGGGGCAAACCAGAGGTCCGGCCATCTTGGCAGGTAGTGATGCTGGTGGTGGTGCATCTAGGGTTCCGGCGAGAAAAAAATGACGATGGCGGCAGCGGCGGTGAAAGCTTATCTGGTGCTCGGCCGTTGCGTGACACTCCCCCTTTGTCTCCGTCCAAGCGAATGAACGAGCGCGTCCAGCTTGGATTCAAATTTCAATCTTGGGTGAGATTAGTCAAGACTGGGGACGGCGCGCCGTTGGAGACCGACTGTTCAATCGGGATCTTAACGTGGGCTCAAGCCTCAAACCCAGAACTGTACCGTAGTGGCGTCTGCGCCGTGCGCCGCGCTTCAACAGTCTCGTCTCGAGCTTGGCCAGCGAGAAGCGATGCGAGTCGATTAAAAATTGGGGGTTATTTGAACTTTTAAATTCAAATTCAGGTCGGAGTCTGGTCCACATGCTTGAGGGCAATACTCCAATATTCGTACCAGACGTTGAAATTTTACTAAGATCAGATTCCACTCACCTCACGGAACATAGACAAATAATAGTTTGATCTGTAGGATGATTAGTGAAAACCCTTGATAAAATTTACACTTCTAGAGTACGACCTAAAATTATTTTTTTAAGAAATATGTATTATTCTATTTACTTATTTTAATCATTCTTCATTATTTAAAGTTTGTCAAAAAAAAAAATACTTCAATTCTACACTTATTTTTTCTTCATGTAAAAATAACATAGCTACCATTTTAAGTCTTAAAAGGATTGACCCAAATTAGATGCAACCTTCAAATCCAATGCTTGATATACTATTTTTAAGGAAAGGTTTAATGTCCTCGATAACTTGGAGATGAGAAAATGAATTACATTGGATAATGCTTTAATTATTAGGTATAACTAGATTCATATGTTTGTTATATATATATATATACTAATCCTGTTTTCTTGGACGAAATCCATAAGAAAAAGAAAAGAAAACAAAATAAATCTATTCTTGTTTGTTACTAGATTCATTCTTTTTTTTTTTCCCTTGTAAATTCCGTCCAAAAAAAATAGGTCCTTAGCATCTCGTAGAGTAAATGATAGAAATATTTCATGTACTTTGCTTTAAAATAAAATACAAGGCATCAAACAACATAAGACACTTGATGGTACATTATAGATTAGGAAGCGTACCAAAATTCTGGCGGTATATTTGTCATAGGCATATTTTACAGCTAACTTCCATGTATAGACATATCGTTACCAAAAAGTCGACTCTTCAATCGAGGTAGGACAAGAATAAGCCTCGAATGATGCCCAAGCAAACAATAAACTGGAGCCTCTTCGCCGTGGCGGTGGCCTCGGAGTCAATTAATCCATCAGCAAGTCCAATATTAATCAACCACGAGGGGCCGCCATCTGCTGCTTCCTCACCTTTTCTCCAGCCTTCACCATGCTGATTCACATATGTTCATTTGATTAGTACAAAAACAAGATAACCGCCTTTCATAAGTGATTCGATCCACCTAGTAGCTTTTCCTTCTCTGACAGTTGTTTTACCTGATGTCATGTGGGGTGATGAATATCCACTGCGAGCCTTGAGTGACTGCAAAATCCACAAGAGTTTCCAAGCTGATCTTTCGGCTCACAGCATCCTGCAAAACAAACAAGAGTTCAGTGGATGCACAAAAAAGAAAATACCTAAAAAGAAAAGGAAAGCATTATCACCCCACCATGAATACATCAAATTCATCCATGGCACGAAAAGGCGCTTCTGTCATTTCATGAAGTGCTAACGCGAAGCAAAGTGTGGAAAAGGAGCGTTCACCACCTAAAAGTACCATGCACATCAGAAGAAAGAATCTGATATCCTCAAGTAAGCATCAAGCAGATTCAAAGGCAATGGATCCAACAAATACTACAGCTAACGCACATCGTGAGCCAAGTAAAATAGCACAAAAAACGATGAGAAAGAACGGCAAAGAAAAGAACACAGATGAAGACAACCAATAGTGCAAATTAAAGATAAACCAGAAAATTGTTCATCAGACGAGTGGGAGTTAAAATTCCAAAACATCTGAGAAAGTAAACAAGACCTGAAAGCCCTCTAGTATCCCGAACTGTTTTGCCAGATACATCTTGAGGCATCTTTACCTACAAAAAGTATGAAGTACATTTTATTATACTCTTGAGGCACTTTATTGTCCGGAAACTTACGAAGAAATAACAAAGCTTCAACTTTATTTATACATATTAAATCTGAATATGGTTTCTTACAAAAAGAAAAGAAACCTGAACATGACCACAAGTAAATAACGGAAATAAATCAAATAAAAGAAACAAATAAGTAATTAGCATGTTACCTCTACCGACAAAACCTTCTGTTCATAATCTACCTTGATGTGCCCACTGATGCCCTTCTTCCTCAAATGCCCATTAAATCTGCACAAGGGAAATTTCTTTGTGAAGGATGCACAGATGGACTAGAAGATGCGTACCATAAAAGTAATCT